>CM052807.1:28591727-28893626 GCA_028533885.1 Nasua narica | reverse complement strand
TTTAAAATTTATTTATTTATTTGACAGAGAGAGAGTGTGAGAGTGAGCACAGGTGAGCCCAAGTGAGGGGGAGGGGCAGATGGAGAAGGAGGAGCAGACTCCCCTCTGAGCAGAGATCCCAAGACCCTGAGATCATGACCTGAGCTAAGGCAGATGCTTAACCCACTGAGCCTCCCCCGTGCCCCAAGAATTACATGCTCGTCTGACTAAGCCAGCCAGGTGCCCCTTCATGCTCTGCTTTTAAAAATATACTCATGTTGGGGCACCTGGCCGGGTCAGTTGATAGAGCATCCAACTCGATCTTGGGGTTGTAAGCTCAAGCTCCATGTTGGGTGTAGAGATTACTTAAAAATAAAATTAAAAAAAAATATATATATATATATACACACACTGATATCGAGAAATCAAGAACATATATGGCTTCTACAGTGATGGCACCTGAAGCACATTTATCCTTCTACTTTCTATTTTCTTATTAAAGTTGATGGTACTCAAAAAATTCTGTGTGAATTAAGCTAATGGGTTAAGGCGTACTCTACCAGAGGGAGCTTTCACTGCTTTTATGGAAGACCTCTCAGCTTATTTTATTTTCTAAGCTCAACTTTACAGCTTAAATTGATATTTAACAATCAAGTCAATGAAACCAATAAAACAATAAAATAGATACTTTTATGATGCCTAATGATAGATACCAGAGAGGACATAGATCCCATCTTCAAAAAGATTGTTTGTTCAAATGTAAGATATATATTTTATAGTCCTTCCCTCCTCCATCTTAAATATATGGGCATGGAGTATAAATCAACAGAGAAAATAACTCACTTGGGACCTATCCAGATAAAACAAAAAGTTCAGGTTTTTATGGAAATATATCACTTTTGAACTGAGTAGGTTTAAAAACAATGAAATCAGTAATTCTTTGTATGTATATGGTTGTTTATAATTTAAGTAATTATCTCCTTTGCTCTACATATCAACTATGGAGGTAAATAAAGTGGGACTGTGTGCTATTACTATTTATTATTTGAGAAAATGCAATGTGATACCCAGGGTCACATAGATGACAGGTACTAAAGTTATAACCAGAATCCCAAGTCTTTTGAATCCTAAAACACTGCTTTTGCTTTTACACTATACTACTTTCTCTACTAAATATCACATTAAGTTAAAAAATTATTCTAACTTAATTTTTTAAAATTGGTTTTGAATTCAATAGAATTTCACTCAAGATTTTAAGCTCTGAATGAAGATTGCCAACTGTGTTTTAGTTCAAGATCCATCTTCCTCCTGAAGCCTCCCCCAAACCCTCCATCTTACACTAAATATTTTCTTCTCTGAACTCCTCTCAAAAGGAGCCAAATATATTATAGTATTCCTTATATCCCTTTATGACTTTAACATTATATAGTATACTTACAGTCTATACAACATGGATAATCCTTTTCAATTGCATTAGAAATTCCTTAAAGCCAGAGACTGAGTTTTCTACCTAAATGTATATTTCTATATTGAATGAATCAATTGGAGAGACAACTCTGGCCCAGCTAAGGAGTTTGAGGCCAAATTGTACACAACCCTGGGCACTCTGTCAACCAAAATAATGTGACCTTTAAACTGAGTAGGGACGGTTTGAGGCCTAAGGAATGACACAAGGAGCTAAAATAATTAAAAAGAAAGTTAAAGAAATTAAGGATTGTAGTCCCTTTGAAAAGAGATTAAGAGAAGAACTCATTAAGATTCACCAGCTTCTGAATGGCACTGAGAATTGAGATGCTACAAAGCTATTTGACCTGGTGTCAAGAACAAGGGGAGATGCCACAATAAGATAGGCCAGGGATGGACACTCCAGGAATTCAGAGAGGAATTTTTGGAACAGAACAGCATAAACATGGACTAAGCAACCAGAGGCAGCAAGAGAGGGGATTCTTAGATACAATTTCTAGAATAGAATTAAGAGTTTTTTAGCAGGCGATAAAATCTGATGATGCTTTGAGTCCTGAATCAAGGAGGGGATCCATGGTAGAGAGGACTAACATTTGTAATCACCTCCTTTACGGCTGCATGTGGCGTTACAACAGCATTTGCTAGCCCCCAGCTCTGGTTCGAGCTGGTTTTAGCCGGAGCAGACAGAAGCAATGCACCCGGGAGCCACAGTCTCTGTGCTCAGGGCTGCACCTCTGAGAACGCCAGCAGCCTTTCTCAACCAGGGTCAGGGGGTTTCAAACCTAACACCTCAGTTTCGTGACAATAACAAATAACCAGTCTTAAGGTCAAAAATAAAGAGAGTTGCTCACGTAGC
The DNA here is from genome assembly GCA_028533885.1 of Nasua narica. NCBI lineage: Eukaryota > Metazoa > Chordata > Mammalia > Carnivora > Procyonidae > Nasua > Nasua narica. The sequence goes on along the minus strand of CM052807.1, from coordinate 28,891,327 downwards.
CCTGGTCCAGGCAGCCAGCCTCACAACTCTTTTTATGGTGCCGTGGAAGGACACAGAGGCTGCAGGCCTCACAGTTCACAGTAACAAGAGTCCCTGTCCTAAGGAACTCTGAGGAAAGGTGTGGACAGGTGCAAAGGAAGACCATGTTTCTCTGAGTGTGTTTCACTTCAGTTTGGGCTTTTGGGAGGGTAATTAACCAGAGAAATGAATGCTGAGAGAAATTGCTGAAAATGTGGATGAGTCGGGGGAGACGTTTACACAGAGCCTACTATGGTTAGCCAAAGAATTTCTTTTTCTTTTTTCAGTTCTTATTTAAATTCCAGTTAGTTAACATACAGTGTAATACTAGGTTCAGGTGTACGATACAGTGAATCAACACTTCCACACACCTCCTGGAGCTCATCATGACAAGCACTGGTTACCTCAAGGATTTCTCACCCTGATTCTCTACCCACAGAGAATCCTTACAGTTGACTTTGCTTCCTATCTCAACACATTTTTTTTTAATGTAAACATTCTCTCTCAATAAATTATCTCTTGTTGTCTCTGTCATCTTCTTCCCCAACCAGTTACCTATCCTTTTGGACCCCCTTCCCGCAAGCCTCACTTCTGAAACCTGCTTTACAGGATATCCAACATTGACAAGCTTCCCCAGGCGGACAAAGGTAATCAAGGGCTGGAACACAGGTGCCATGACAGCTAGGAAGGAGAGTTGGGACAGAGCTGGAAGGCTGTCAAGAGAGGAAGGAAACAAAGATAACCCATGGTAGCATCACTGACATGATCAAGGGCAATTTTATTTAATTCCTTTATAACTTGCCTTTTGTTCATTTACTGCCCATGTGTGCCCTATATCCCAGGGCAACGTTCCTAGCCTTGAGCAGAAAATGAGAACATATACTTGTGCGGTTTCATTTGTATAGTACTTAACTTGTTGCCACATAAAATAAACTTGATAGTATTGTGAAAATAGTCAGAAACCAAAAGCCTGATACAGTGAAAGGGAAAAATTAGGACTGGGAAAAACAATCTCAAATATTAAGGAAATCACTAGAAGTGGAGAAATGAAGTGGAAGTAGAAAGTTAAGTTTATGTGAAAGGCTTGAAAGTAATCTTAAAACTAGGTGGTTAACTAGACTACATAGTAATAGCAAGCATGCTGACACTTCAAAAATTATAATCTTTGTTCTGTCACAGTTTTTTTTTTAAAGATTTATTTATTTATTTGACAGAGAGAGGTCACAAGCAGGAAGAGAGGCAGGCAGAGAGAAAGGGGGAAGCAGGCTCCCCGCTGAGCAGAGAGCCCGATGTGGGGCTAGATCCCAGGACCCTGAGATCACAACCTGAGCCGAAGGCAGAGGCTCTACCCACTGAGTCACCCAGGTGCCCCTCTGTCACAGTTTTATGATAAAAAATACATGTAGAGAGAGTAGTGTTGCCTACGAACTTATTAGTAATACACAATACATTAATTTCACAAACCCTCATTTATTATCAATTATCTGTAGACTGCTCTAAGGGAGCAGGTGGAGGACAGAAATAAAGGTGCCCTATTGGCCGTTACCTGTGGAAGAGCTGAGATTTACTCAGTGAAATGAAACATTCATGAAAGATATAAGTTGGAAGAAGCTACAGTAGGCCAGGGTGGTTAGGGATGCCTCCCTGAAGTCTACACACAGAGGCAGTTTGGAGAGGCCAAGAACCACTGATTTAGAGGGCCGGAGTGAGTACTGATTATTTTGGTTACTGTAGATTCATAAGGCCCAATACAACAACCACTAGCCACATGTGGCAGATTGAGCATTGAAACATGGCTAGTCCTAACTGAGATGTGCATTTAAGTGTAAAATACATACCAGATTTCAAAGACTTGGTATACAAAAATGAATGTAAGATATTTCATTGATATTTTTTGTATTGATTACATGTTGAAATTATAATATTTTGTATATACTGGGTTTAAGAAAATATATTATTAAAATTAAATTCACCCTCTTCACACTGTTGCTGTTTTAAGCACTGTTTTCAGAAGATAAATCTGACTATAGTGGTCAAGATAGAGTGAGTCAGGCTGAACTAGATGGAAGAAAACCAGGAAGCTTCTCAAACAGTGAGATGAATAGGACCTGGCTTAGGATGGAAATTGAGGTCATCAAAAGGAAAAGGGATGCAAGAGACATCATTAAGGAAGAACCAATAAGAAAGTGATTATTAGCTAAGAAAAAAGGGAGAAGAAAAGATCATGGAAAAAAGGGAACCAGGAGTCTGGGAATACAGTTGTTACATTAAAAGAATTAGCAAGCCAGTAAGGATGTATGAGGTGGATAGAAAACTGCTGAGCTAGCTGTTGTTATTTTCCTTTCTTTCAACATGTTGAGTTTCAGGTAATGGGAAGCTTGCAATTGGCATTTGGGGAAATGATACTGGAACTCAGGAGAGAGGCTAGACTGAAGATGTGCATTGGGAAAAACATGATCTTTAATGGTGAGTGAATGCGTTCCAGGAGGAGAAAGCAGAAAGGCAAAGGAAGAAATGAAGGGAGGGGCACCTGGGTGGCCCATTGGGTTAAAGCCTCTGCCTTCAGCTCAGGTCATGATCCTAGAGTCCTGGGATCGAGCCCCACATCTGACTCTCTGCTCAGCAAGGAGTCTGCTTCTCCCTCTCCCTCTTTGCCTACTTGTGATCTCTCTCTCTCTCTCTGTCAAATAAATAAAATCCTAAAAAAAAAAGAAAGAAATGAAGGGGAAAAAAACGAATCCACAATAGGCTTTTATTTTATTTTTAGATTTTGTTTGTCAAAGAGAGAGCACAAGGAGGGGGAGTGGCAGGCAGAGGGAGAAGCAGACTCCCCACTGAGCAAGGAGCCTGTTGCAGGGGCTCAATCCTAGGACCTGGAGATCATGACCTGAGCTGAGGACAGACGCTCAACTGACTGAGCCACCCAGGCGCCCCAGGAAGTAAGTTTTGAGTGGGTCATGATCTGAGAGGTTGAGTTGTAAGTCTTTGCAGGCAACTGAAAAGGCATGACCAAAAAAGGAAGAGGCAAGCAATTCCAGGGGGTGAGTGAACCAGTTTGGCAGGAGAAGTCATTAAGTGGATGGGGTGAGGGTGGGATAGCAGATAAGTCCGGGAAGGCAGGTTGAAGCCAAATTGTGGCAGGTCTTTAATAAGAATCTATCAGAATTGGAACTCTCTCATGCTCAAGAGCGACTCGCTGAATTTTGGCAAGTAAGTATTATGATTAAATTTAAATTTTAAGAAAATTAATTTGGTTCTATTTTAAAGGCAAAGCCACAGAACTCAGAGACCATTTAGCTCAAGCCCTTAGTCTCACAGATGAAATATAGAGAGATTAAGAGACTTTTCCTTTCTTTTTTTTTTTAAGATTTTATTTCTTGGGGCACCTGGGTGGCTCAGTGGGTTAAGCCTCTGCCTTTGGCTCAGGTCATGATCTCAGGGTCCTGGGATTGAGCCCCACATTGGGTTCTCTGCTCAGCAGGGAGCCTGCTTCCCCCTCTCCCTCTGCCTGCCTACTTGTGATCTCTCTGTCAAATAAATAAATATAATCTTTAAAAAAAAAGAATTTTCTTTTTTTATTTAACAGAGAACATGAGAGAGCACAAGCAGGGGCAGTAGCAAAGGGACAGGGAGAAGAAGCAGGCTCCCCTCTGAGCAGGACTTCCCTCCCAGGAGCAGGGAGCCAGATGTTTCCTGAGATCACGACCTGAGCTGAAGGCAGATGCTTAACTGACTGAGCCACCCAGGTGCCTTGAGAGTAAGAGACTTTTCTAAGAGAGAAGCCATATTTCTTGACTACTGATGGAATTTACCTTCTACAACTTCTAAAATTTTAAAATGTGCCTGGCTCACAGCCCTCTTTGGGAATAGGTACTTTATGGAAGGCAGCTCTCTAATGAGAAAGGCAGTTGTATGTGAGGGTGTGTGAGGATTTGCGAGGTACTTAGTCTGGTAGACTCTGGGACTGAAACAAGGAGTATCCAGGTCAAGTTGGTTAAGCAAAAAGAAAAGGAAGGGCAATTCAAGCAGTGTAGGCCAGTAGAGAGAAATCTGAATGACTAATTAGATTTGGATTCTAGTCCTGGTTAGCTGTGGTTAGGAGGGGAAGACACGCTTTTATTTGTCACATCTCTTCCAAGGTTCAAATAAATGTTTTTAGCTGATCATTTGGAACTTGCAATGTATTTCCCAAAGAAGCAGTGTTATAAAACAGGTTAGTTTCTCAGATGATCCTCCAGGAATCAATAAAAATTCCACCAGAACTGAAATTAATGCATACTTACAAAGAGAAATAGAAATGTTTTTTGCAGCATTAATGAATTAGCAAGACAGATTAGTCAAACTAATTATTGTGGGGTTTTTTAAATGGAAAACATTTAATTAGGAGAGGATATTGAACTGAAGGCTATGGCGAATATGAAAGAGAATTACTTCTCAGCACTTTCAAGGTTACCTGAGGCTAAGGGTAAGGCTCACAAATGGAAAAGAGGCAAGAGATAGGGAAAAACAAAATATGAGCTGTATGTATTTTTAAGAAAGCCGATACAAACAGTGTTTCAAGGGAGAGAGAATGGGCCAAGCTGGAAAAAGCCAGGAGGGAGATACCATTCTGAAACAAAGGGAGAAATGAAGGAGGGCCAGTGACCATCATACAGGTACAGAGGTCCTAATCTAGTCTCCAGGAGATTAGGCCAAAAGTGGGTCCAGGAAATAAATCTGAGGTAGTGAAGTCTGAGGGGAAAGGTGGGAAAAATATTCAAGGCAGGGTCAAAGACTCAGGCTATCTACTCCAAATGTGAGGCTCGACCTGGAGTCCAAATTCAGGGAACTCTGAGGCCACACTTTCAGCCAGACCAGAGACATATTAAGACTCCTTAGCTCTGGGGCCAGAATTGATTTCAGACTGTTGGTGAAAGCTGGGGTGGGGAGAGAGCACAGTGAGGGGAGAACCAAGAAAAAAACTACAGACACACAACCAGAGTTAGAGAAGTACAGAAAGAAACAGGTATTATTATTATTATTATTATTATTAAAGATTTTACCTATTTATTTGACAGAGAGAGAGACAACACAAGCAGAGGGATTGGGAGAGGGAGAAGCAGGCTTCCGGTTGAGCAGGGAACCCCAAGCCGGGCTCAATCCTAGGGTCCTGGGATCACCCTGGGATCACTACCAGAGTTGAAAGTAGCGCTTTAAGGACTGAGCTACCCAAGAAACAGGTCTTAAAGAAAAGTAATGAAGGGAGGGAGGAAGGGAGAAAGAGACAGGTCTAAAGCTGGTGTGCTGGCCCATATAAACACTGAGACGAGATCCTCAAAAGAAAAAAAAAGGCAGCGCAGAGGGAAATGAAGCAGAGGGAGAAAAAGGTGCTCGGAGAGACAGACGACTTTCTAACCACCACCAGGGGGCACCTCCAGTTCCAGGACAGTTTTGTTGATTAACAGGACTGGCCAGTGGTGTGGGGGAGGGAAGAGGACAATAGAGTAGCCTTCCAGCTTGAGGGGGTTTGTAACCAGTACTCAAACATACTGGAGTAACACATCTTCTCACCTTTCTGCTTCCTGGTGCTATTCACATTCTAGGCACTATTACTTGGCCAGCTGGCAGTGACAACTGAGAGGCGAGGTAAAAAAGGTTAAATGGTGATAAAAGATACAGGCAAAAATGAGAAGACAGAGGGAGAACTAGGAAAAAGAAACAGGGGAAAAAACAGGATATAATGGATTAGAAATGTACATGAAGAAAAGAGGTAACTGTTTAAAAAAAGAGAAAAGGAAGAGTGTGGAAAGTCAAACTGACCTATGAGGAAATGAGGAAAGAGGGGAAGAGAAAGTCACGAAAATAGCTAATTCAGGTTATGTGATTAATTCCACAGTGGCTTGTCACTCTGTTCACATCTCATCTATTAATAGGATATCTACAGAAGAGCTGTGCTTTATAAACACACAGAACTGGAGCCTTTGCTCTTTGGGAGCATTTAGATATATGTTCATTTTTGTCAAAGATGAAGGAAAGCATATGGCAGAACTGGAGGATGAATTTCAAATCACTAAATAGTTTTAGGTAATAAAAGAACAAAACTGCATAACTTTGGGGCCATTTCCAAGCCAGGAGGGGGAGTGGGGGATCCAGTGTTAGAAGCATTTTGACTTACGAAAGATACAGTTAAAGATATTTTCTTTAAGAATTTGGGTTTTCAAAAAAAAAAAAAAAAAAGAATTTGGGTTTTCAGGGGCGCCTGGGTGGCTCGTTGGGTTGAGGCCTCTGCCTTCAGCTCAGGTCGTGGTCTGGGGGTCCTGGGATTGAGCCCCGCATCAGGCTCTCTGCTCAGCGGGGAGCCTGCTTCCCCATCTCTCTCTGCCTGCTTCTCTGCCTATTTGTGATCTCTCTCTGTCAAATAAATAAAATATTTTAAAATTTAAAAAAAAGAATTTGGGTTTGGGGGGGGCGCCTGGGTGGCTCAGTCCTTTAGCGTCTGCCTTCGGCTCAGGTCATGATCCCAGCATCCTGGGATCGAGCCCCGAATCCCGCTTCCTGCTCAGGGGAAGCCTGCTTCTCCCTCTCCCACTCCCCTTGTGTTCACTCTCTGACTCTGTCAAATAAATAAAATCTTAAAAAAAAAAATGGGTTTTCTTTTTCCTTAAATGCTGCTTTATGAAAATACAACAGGTTATTAAAATGGCCTGAATAAAGTGAGGGAGAGGTGGGGGGGGGGGGAATTTCCAGACAGCCCACTCCAAAATCTATCACATAAACTCGCTCATCATTTTTCTCCAGATTTTGCACTGCTCAGGGTAGAAGAGGATCTTTGATTTAACCACTGGACACTTTATAACTGTGCCTGTCAGTTAGTAAGTACTTGAGTACTTCAGGGGAAGAGTCAGGGGTAGTGTTTCCTAACCGAGAGGCGGACACAGAACCCGGCTAAGGCCCTCAGAGATTGAGAAGAATCCAGTACTGAAAAAGTAATTGCAATGACCAGTACAAGTCTCTGGGCATTCATCGTCGTTTTCTCACACTTCTGGTCTGATTTTGAAGTGTTTTATTCTTTACTCGGACTTAGCAGAATTGTAACGTACTACCGAATTTAATATATCTAAAGCACACGCCTCAACACTCCTCTCCCAGAGCACATTCCCTCAGCCTGGGCGTGCGGATCTCCACCCCTCCCGGAGTACACTCCTCAGACCATCTCCCGTTTCCCATCCCCCCCAGCTTTCTAACTACATTGTGCGCACTCTTCCAGGCAGCTTTTCTGCAGCCAGGGCAGTTGCAGGGCTCCAAGCCCGTCTTCTCCAGGGCGGTCACACGTGTCCATTCCCTGGGGTGGGTGGGTGGGGGTGTCGCTCTTCGCGCACGGCTGCTGATTGGTGCCTCCCCCTACCCCACCCTTCCCGCCGCACTCCAGCCTCCATCCTACTTGGTTCCAGCTTAACCAGCCCCACCACCTTCTTCCCTTGGAGAAAAGAGCTACTTTAGAGCTCCTTGGAACACCGTTCTTGGATGGAATAAAAGTGTTTGAGAACAGGTGGAAACCACTTTATTTCTCCAGGCCTCATATTTCTGGGGTTCACAACGCAGTGGTTCTCCGGGGCTACCCTCGGCACCAATAATAACTCAACGCTCACACGTGCGTGTTTCTGGATCTAGCCCCTACCGAAAGCACCACCCAGCGGGCCCTTTAAAAGGACGCGACCACTAAGGCCAAGTGGGGGGTGGGAGAGACCCTTATTGTCCTCATTGGCCCAAGTCGGTAAACTCCTCAGTCCCAAACACCTGGAAAGCGGAATGAGTCCCATGGCAGTTGTTTGGGGGGTACCTCGCTCCCTTCAAGTCACACTCCTCTTCTTTTTTGGGGTGCTCAGTTCCCTCTCCCCTCCCCCTCTCTTCCAGTGCAGCTGTCCGGACTGGGGGGTGGGGAGCGGGGGCGGGGGTTGTTGTTGTGGTGAGGGCAGCCCCGCCCCCTCCTCGTGTGCGGCCCCTCCCCCAGGCCCTCTGTTCGGCCCCCTCCCCCCGCCCCCCCAGCCCCATCTGTTTTCCCCAGCGGTGAGATGATTATATTGTATGGTACTGGGGGTGGCCGTAGCCGCAGCCGCAGGATGGGGCGAGCGCGCGGACCCCGTCGGCAGCCGGAGCAGCAGCCGCCTCAGTAACTCGGGCCCCCGAGCCGCCGCCCCCCGCCCGGGTCGCCCGCCCTCAGCTCATGTACTCGCCGAGCGGCGGCAGCAGCGGGAGTAGCAGCCGCCGCCGCCGCCGCCGCCGTCGCCACCCCCGCCCGAGGAGCTGAGGCGCTGAGGCGCTGCGCCGCGGCGGGAGTCCGAGGCGGGCGGGTGAGCGAGCGGTGCGCGGGCAGCGTGGGGCCGCCGAGGCGCGCTTGGGGTTCGGGGCCGCCGCCACCGCCGCGCCTGGGAGATGTGCCCGGAGGAGGGCGGCGCGGCCGGGCTGGGCGAGCTCCGCTCCTGGTGGGAAGTCCCGGCCATCGCGCACTTCTGCTCGCTCTTTCGCACCGCGTTCCGCCTGCCCGACTTTGAGATCGAGGTGAGTGGCCGCGAGGAGTGGGCGAGTGGCGCACCCTTCACCCCTTTCTCCCCAGCCTCCCTCGGGAGTCCTGGAGCACCGTGCGGGAGGGAGCGGGGGGCTCGCGGGGACTTTGGCCGGTAGTGAGCAGCCAGGGGAAGGGCTCGGAGGTGGGGGGCACGAGGCGCTCTAGGGCCGGAGCGCGGACGGGGGCCGCGCCGGGCTCCGCAGGGGACGCCAAGTGCCGGCGTCCGGGCTCGGGACGTTCGCTCGTGGCCGCGGTGCCCACCCGCACCTTCCGGGGAGAGGCGAAGCGGGCGGCGGGGGCGGGGGCGGGGGGGAGAGTGCGCTTTTGTACGAGGGGAACCGGGCCGGCTCTCCCGGGACTTCTCGGGCAGGAGGCTGAGTGTGTGGGGAGAGTGCGTGCGCGCGCTCCCTGCCCGGTGCCATTGAAGCGGCGAGCCAGCTGCTCCGGGCGGGGACTGGGTGCGGGCTGGATTAACTCAGACCGGGCCGGGGGCGGCCTGCGGCTGGTTGGGGGAGGGGTTTGTCGTACAGGGGGGAGGCTCGCCCCCACTTCGGCAGGCGCGTGGAGGGGGAATCGGACTTTGCAGACTGCGGGAGGCCCGCGACTCCTAAGGGCGCTTTGGGTTAACTTCGGGCCGGGGGAAATGGGGGCCTGGGCTCGGGGGCGCGCTCTCCTCCGGGGAGCTGCCCGGAGCTCAGCCCTTGCTCTGGGCTCAGAGGCTGCAGAGGGAAAGTTTAGGACTCCGTTATTCTTTAATAGCGCCTTTCCTCGAACATACTGCCCTCTTTATGCGGGGACCTCGGGAGCTCTTTGAGTTGATTTCGCCACCATTATCCCTCCGGGCGGGCGTGGAGCAGAGGGATGGCTTTTCTGGCCAGGCCGAAGGTGCTTTCAAACCCGGGGCTTTGTGATAACCGGACTAAAATCAGGGGTTCCTATTAGCAGGGATGGTGGCGGGAGTGTGAGGAAAGGAATGTATGCGACGGCCCAGACGAGCACCCAGCCCTTCCCAGCATCCGTCCTCCTTTCTTTTATTTTTATTTTTGGAAGAGGGTGTGAAATCTTTGATTGGTTGGCAGGTTGAATTGCTTGCCCTCCTATGGCAATATATGTAGTGGACTTACCACCTTTTGCCTTGGACAAAGGTAAAGGGAAACTATTGGTCAGTTTTTCTTTTCAGTTCTGCCAGTGTTCGCCAATGGAGTAATCAAAATAAGAATTACTCTTCTGGACGAGTAAATCGTTGTTGTTGCCTCCCCACCCCCACCTATCCTACTTTCTGCCATTTTCGGATTGATTTTAGTTCGTTTATTCCTAGGATTTTTGCCTCACCTTTAATTTTAGATTGTGTTGTTTGCGGAAATATCATTTATTTTTCATATGAATGAAGTGTCGGAACTTGCTCTTGTAGCAGAGTTAATGAAATTGGGAAAATAAGATCAAAAGAGGTACAGTGGGAGAATGTAGGCTGATAAACTAGGACCACTTTCTGGCTTTTGGCGATTCATAGTTCCTGAAGCTGATTAAAGTAATGTGATTAAATCGTAGGCTTCTGTTTTTAGGAAGATGTTACAACTTGGGCATTTTTGATAGCACCATAGCGTTTGTTTTCAAAGTTTGAACCTAATTGTAACAAGCGTGATCTTTACTAAAAACGTTAGTAGGATAACTTTTTATTGATGAAGAAGAGACAGGACCACAAAAATGAAAGATTTGGGAATGCTTAAATTCGAGAGATGTTTAACAGTTATTCTGGTAATACTCATTTCTTTTAGTTGGTATAAAATCGTGAGTAGTTTAATTCCATCCTGCTGCTCAAAATGGTGGCTGTTGTGGGAGGTGTTGCTTGTGACTATGCCATCTTGAGTGCTGGTAAACTTGTCCCCTAGCCCATTTTCTTCCAAGATAATAAAATTGAGGTGATGTTGAATTACAAGTTGAGAGCTTAAGGACCCATTCTAAAAATACTGTGGAAAAATTCATCTTCAAAATCCATATACTCCCATTTTGTTGATGGAAAAATAGAGGTAACTAATTTTGCTTTAAATTGTTACAGATATCTAGAGTAATCTTTAAATAACTTTTTATATTATAAGAAATAAACTTGTGGTTTCTAAGTATTAAGTGGTATAATTCCTAAAGGAAACGTAAGCTGATCAAAGAGGTGAAATCTGTATGAATAATAGAAGTGAAAAATCATTGTTACAGGTGAATAATTTGGGCTATTTGGATGATCTTTTGATTGGAGTGATTTTTGGAAGTGACACTACTGTTTTTAAATCACATGCTATTTGAAATACATGCAACACGAATGAATATTTGGAATCCATATGCACATTTTTATAATTACCCATACTGTTTTTATTAGAAGTTCAGTATGTAGATAACAAATGGTAGTGACTTTTTAACTTCTGCAGTTCCCTTGTAATCTTCTTACAAGGGGTTTGTTTTGACATGGTTAATGCAAATTGTAACTTAAAATTATCAATAGTTATCAGAAATTAAAATTACTCTTCTTTAGGCTTCTAACAAATTTGACTCATGACAGTGCAGAACTCACTGAAAAGCATCAGATTTATATATGTATGTAATCTCTACACCTAACATGGGGCTCAAATTCAACCCCTAGATCGAGCCCCATTGTCCACTGACTGAGCCAGCCAGGGCCCCTGAAAACATCAGTTTTATTTTGAGTATAAATAAATAATTTTTTTTTCTTTGCTTAGGTGATTTTTTAATAACAGTTTATTGTCCTGACAGTTTGAGAAACAACCCCTTGGTTAGAGTGTATGATACAATGGAAGACCCTCCTTAAACAGAACAAACAAAAAACCAATTCTGATGCTGAGTTGTATTTGTGAGGCCAACTGGAAAGGCCCTACCATCTTAATTTACTGCAACTTTAGAGGGTAAAAATGATGAATAATACCAAGTGGTAGAAGTTGTATATCAGCTTTTTTAGGAAACCAGTTTTCAGCTATGGGGAAAGATCTTGTTTTACCCTTGACCACCAAGCTGAACTCATGCATTTGTAGAAAATTTAGGAAGTGGAATTCTCAAGGACTTGGCTTCTATTTATCTAGAGTGAAGTAATCTGTTAGATAGGTGAAGAACTGGGAGGATTCATGCTGCAATTCTGCAAGAGGTCAAGACCTCCTACTTACAGAACTGGTCCCCAAAACATGGTTAGTTTTATTTTCCTTGTACAAAAACCTTTTACTCTGTTAATCAACCTTGAACATACAGGATTTCTTTAGGGATTCTGTAATCAGATAGAAAATCTGTTAATGTGTAGAGAATGCTCTAAGTTTAAAATTTCTAGTTTGAAAAATAATACCGATGTTATATAAACTTCGAGAATTATAGCACCATGTAGGTAAGAGAATTAAAATCACCCATAATTCCATCACCAAGAGATAAAAGGTGTTAACTGTTAACATTGTATCCTTCCACTCAGGGATAAAAGCTATTAACTGTTAACATATTTAGAAATTCCCAAATATGCTCACAATGTATTTGTGGCTTAGATGAGGTACTGTTTTTATTTTTCAGATGAGATTGAAATATAGCTGGACAACAGTAGATTAATGATACTGAATTCATTGGTTGGTATTATTAAGCGCCCCACTCAACCAGGTGCTTAACTTCTAACTGGGAGATTACCAAAGAAGCTTTCCTTTGCGTCAGAAGATTATCTGTTAATATTTCAGAACCATTTCACTTAAATCAAGTATTTTATAATTGTTCAACATTCCATTGGGTTAGGCTGTTAAGTGTTTTCCCCATTTGAGAAATGAAGAACGGTGAATTGACCTCTGCAAAGATTTAATGCTGACTCCCCCCGCGCCCCTCTTTACCAGGTGCACCTTACAGTAAATGTAGTGTCTTGAACAGTCTGGTCTGGAGATATTCATGATGGATGTGGGGTTGTGGGCAGGAATCCCATCACAAACACTTTGGGAATATTTTCCTCTAGAGATGAGACTGTGGTGCCTCTAGGTGGCTCTTTGAAAATGGTCATGATGGTTTGTGTATTAGCAACGTGGTAAAAATAATCTGATTGTCATGTCTACCCTTTTCCCCGAGCTTCTTGCTGTTATGTACTGAATCCTTTACCTGCCTTGGCTCTCCTTCCTGGTTGTGATTGTACATAGGTAAAGTCTCTCACGTGATGAACATGATGATCTGGGGGCAGTATCTTTAATTCAGATTCCCGAATTCCACTCTTGGTCTTTCCTTGGATCCAATCCCTTAATCAAGGTCACCAAGGCATAAATTTTTATTTTTTTTAATTTATTAAGTAATCTCTACACCCAACATGGGGCTCAAACTCATATCCCCAAGATCAAGAGCCTCATGCCCCACTGACTGAGCCTTTCAGGCGCCCCCAAGGCATAAATTATTAAGCATGAAAGAAAATAAGAAACAAGAATTGCTGAGAGTAACTTATTAGAACATCTGTCATATCAGCCATTCTTGAGCCTAGGCCTGTGGATGGGCTATAGGAAATTTTGTGTTGGTGTTGCATATATGCACTTTGCTGGAAGAGAGGAGCTGGTTGCTTTCATCAAATTCTGAAAGAGGTTCCCAACCACACAAAGGTTGAAAAGCCCCGAACTAGATGAAAGAATAAGTTAACCTTGAATAGAGGAACCAGAAGCCTAGGTTTATGACAAAATGCACTTGACTAGGAGTTAGGAAACTTGAATTCTTATTCTAATTGCACCACTAACTAGCTCTGTGACCTTGACAGGTCGGAATAGCCTAATGATAAATGACGTTTGTGTAGTACTTGGTACATTTTCCAAATGTTATCTCATTTTATTGATTGATTGATTGATTGTATTGATTTTATTTATTTATTTAAAGTAAGTTCTACACCCAACCTGGGGCTTGAACTCAGGACCCTGAGATCAAAAGTTGCATGCTCTACCAACTGAGCCAGTCAACTGTCCCCAAAGAGTATTTCATTTAATCCTTAGCTATCTGTAACCATCACTACAGGGTAGGAATTATCCTCATTTTATAGATGAAGAGATTGGAAATTTAGAGGCTGAGTTGCTTGCAGGTAGATTCTCACCTGGATATTAGGTGCTTTGATAACAAATTCTTTGCCATTACTACTGTATCACACTGTTCCGATTTCATTATCTAAAATGAAGGACTAGACCTGTAAGCAATGGCCAAGCCTCCATAGTGCACATCTTGAGTTCTTTGACTTTTAATAATGTGGGGTACAGAAGATCTTTAAAAAATTTTTTTTTATTTGTCAGAGAGAGAGAGCGTGCACGCACAAGCAGAGGGAGCAGCAGGCCGAGGGAGAGGGAGAAGCAGACTCTCCGCTGAGCAGGGAGCCTGATGCATGGAACTCAATCCCAGGACCCTGGGATCTCGACCTGAGCTGAAAGCAGACACTTAACTGAGCTACCCAGGCATCCCCCTTTTAATAGTTCCGCTGAACTAAGTACAGTGTCAAGTCAAGTTCATGATTCCCTCCCTCTTTCTTTTCTTTCTCTTTCTTTTTTTCTAGATTTTATTTATTTATTTGACATAGAGGGGCACAGCAAGAGAGGGAACACAAGCAGGGGGAGTGGGAGAGGGAGAAGTAGGCTTCCTGCGGGATCATGACCTGAGCTGAAGGCAATTGCATAAGGACTTAGCCACCCAGGCGCCCTGATTCCATTTCTTTCTTTTAGCAGGTATTTTTTTTTTAAAGATTTTATTTATTCATTTGAGACAGAGAGAGAGAGCAAGAGTAGGGGGAGTGGTAGAGGTAGATGGAGAAGCAGACTCCCTGCTGAGCCAGGAGCCTGATGGGGACCCCATCCCAGGACCCTGGGATTATGACCTGAGCTGAAGGCAGATGCTTAACCATCTGAGCCACCCAGGCACACCTTAGCAAGTATTTTTGAGCATCTACCAAGTATTAGGTAATGGAGGTAGAGATGTGAACATAACACAAAAATATCTGCCTTCTTTTCAGTGGAAGGAAACAGACAGTAAAGGAGTTGGTAAGGGTAGTATGCCAGCGGATATTAAGAAAACGATGTAGAGGCACCGGGAGGCCCAATTGGGGAGGTAGGTTGTAGTCATTAAAAATAGGCTGGTTAGAAAAAGAAAAATAGGCTGATTAGGTATGGCCTCAGTGAGAAGAGGGCATTGGAGCAGAACTGAAGGAGATAAGCAATTTAAAATGATTTAAAAATTAGTAGTTTGTGACACAATTCTATTTAATGTAAGGTACCAGATGATAAGTATTTTGTAGAGATTCAAGATCTGTTCCTTTCTCTGAAGGGTAAAGCCCAAGCACAGATGTGAATTACAGAGAGGCACATCTTTGTGCAGTTTGAGATCCTGAAAGGGGAGAATGTTCTCTCAGAGAACATTATCATACATATGTCTCCAAAAGTGAGGATCACCTGACTGGCTCAGTCAGTAGAGTGTGCGACTCTTGATCTCCCGGGTGTGAGTTCAGCCCCACGTTGGGCATGGAGATGACATAAAAATTTATCTCTCCCCAAAAGTGAATACTGGACCCCCTTTCTGTTTATACCAACATTTTGAAAGGGAAGGCTTCCTTTGCCAACCATGTGAACCTTCAACGGGGTAGTTGGGAGCTTCCACAGTCCTAGAAAGGGCAATACCCTCTCATCTCTGAAGGACATCCTATGTTACCATCTGGTTTGCTGTATGACAGAAGTTCAGTTCAGTGTTGCTTAATTTTCTGGAACATAGTTAGGATAGCCAAAAATACACCTTGGCACCATTTGGTACAACGGACTATCTGCCCTTTGATCAGGAGAGGCTATGTGCTGGATTCTTGTTGTGTGTTAGGACTAAGAATGAGGAGCTTTAGCAGAATGCTGGAAAACTGCAGGTGCGAAAGCTGGTTTAGATAAAAATTCAGTGTGGCCAGCGCCAAGGGGACAGAACTGCACAGCTTCTAACTGTATGGTTTTAGATCTAATTGATGTGATTTAACACATTTTCAAAAGGAATCAAGCTGCAAGTCAGAAACCTGGATTGTGGGCCTGCCTCTGTCATTAACTTGAGTTATGATCCTTGGCAGATTTTTGGTTTGCTCCATACATGAAATGCCCCATACGTAAAATGGGAATTTTAGACTAGATGATTCTTAGATTTTCCTAGATCTTAAGTTCTGTCATTCTAGGAATGGTTCTCAGCATTCATAGCACTATTAATTGATTCAGAAAATAATCGCCCTCACACGGTCAAGGTTGTGACCTGTGTTAGGATCCATTTTTTACAAATTAATTTTGAAAGCTACAAATCCATATTTGATGTGTTTGTGGATTATACGAACTTGTCTTTCTGTAGAAATCTCGTCTGCCGACACACTACTTTGAAAGTAGATTTTAGGACTTGATTGATATTTTCACTACCTCTAAGGTCTTCAAACTGAGCTCTAAGATTTTGTATTTTGAGACTGAGGAATTTGGGAGGATGAAGGTCTTGAGTTAGGTTATCTTCCCTTTGCTTTTGTTTTTTCACTTATATTTAACATCATTCCTACTTTGAACTTTGAATGAAATCCAGTTATAGCTTCAGGCATGTGGCTTTCTTCTCATTTGGTATTGTAGTCTTTTTAGAAAACCATGTTGTCTTTCTATATTTTCATATTTCAATAGATGCTATTCCTTAGGTCCTTTTTATTATACCTTCTTTACATTATCCTCTAACCTATATTAATTTATATTGAAAAACTTGGGAAAAGTCTTTGAGTAATTCTTATAATTGAGAAAAGAATTGTTAGATAATGAGCTCAGAATTCTGTGGGTTTCTTTAAGGCTTGGGGTTTCTTAGACTCAGCACTATTGGTATTTGGAATCAAATAAGTCTTTGTTGTGGAAAAGCTGTCATACACATTTTAAGCTATCTAGAAGCATCTCTGGCCTCTACCCTCTATGTGCCAGTAGCATCCCCAGTCATGACAAATAAAATTATCTCCAGACATTGCCAAATATCTCCTGGGGGGGGGCCCAAAGATCACCTCCATTCGAGATTTGCTGCTGTAAGGTATAAGTAGGGAAGACTTTTCAGTTGGTCATTGTATAAAAAGTACACTGAAGAAGATGAGTTTTTCCTTCAGATAGTAATTTTTTTCTTAAATGCAAAGCTTTAGTATGTTTGTTTATAAAAACTGAAGGAAGTTGCTCGCAGATGTGCATGTCAGTAGTAATTGCACAGGTCAGAAAACTGGGAAGGAGATGTTTTGTTAATATTTTCCAACCCTGGGGAGTCATTTAAGGAAAGAAATGGTTTGGGGGCAATAGGGAGGGTGTTGTGGGGTTAACTGGATCCTTGAAAGAAAGGCCTCCCTCAGTCAAGGCCTGGCTGCCTGGCACTGTGGGGGAAGAGGGGTGTTGTGCTCTGTGGCCTCAGGCTGGCTTCTGTGCTGCCATTGCCTGTCAGGGCACAGGCTCTCCTTGACAAATCTCGTGAGCCTTGCACAGTGGGGGACTATGGGGAGTAGGGGTGGTTCGTTACCACCAGGTCAAAAGTTCAGTGAGACTTAAGTTGCGGGGTGTGTGTGTGTGCACGTGTACGCTTACATGTCTGAGATATAAGGGTGTATCGTTATACAAAGTTTATTATTCCATTAGAATTTTCACCTTAGAACACACCTATCACAACCTTTCTTGAGTTTGCTCTAAGATTTTTTCATGATTTCTCCCACTGGATTTTCCTTGTAGGCAAATCTGGCAAAATAGCTTATGGATCAAGTAGGTTTTCATTTTGGTTTGGAGAAAAAATTGTATCGTGATGGTGACTTAGAGGTAAACGTCTAGGAAGAAAGATGTTGTGGAACTTCAAGGGAGATGGTGTCATTTGTGGTTTCCAAAGGTATCTTACGTTGAGTGTCCATCTTAGTATCCATCCTTTCCATCTTGGGGTGTTTGTCCCCACAGGGATCCAGCACCTTATATTGTGTTCTTTATCTTTCTTGACCCGGAACTAAGGCCTGACCACACTTTTTTTTCTCCCCTACTCCATTGTTGTGCTAGCCTACTGATGGCATCCTAGGTTCATTTTGGGCTGTGGTGGAGGAAAGTGGAATTTCTGGCCTGAATTGGGATATTACATTCCAAAATCTGTATAAATAATTTGGGGTGAAGTCAATCACTTTTGCAGTCAAAAGCAGTGTTCTCCTTCAGGAGGGCAAATGATCCCTCAGAATAATTCTGTTAGGTGCTCTGTTTTGCACATCATTACTTGCACACCCCTTTAAAATGGAATATGGTTTATGTAAAAATATATGAAATACAGTATTTCATTCTCCTGTTTAAAATCTCTGACCTCATGTGACCTTTATGATTAGATTGGCTTTAAGCAATGTCATGTTCTTATAAGTTTCATACTATAATGGTCAGCTTTTAGCTTTGATTCTACAGCCTGGACTCTCCAGGAGCAGTGTTGTTCTACTTTTTCCCAAGGGTGGGTTTGCTAGAGTAACTGCCTGACTTGGCAATATGTCACTGAGGCATGTGGCCACCTGAATTAAATGTGTGAATGGTTGTCATAGCAGACTGTGTGCATCCTTCTGTGCCCCTCCCCCCCTCAATAACCTCTAAAAAACAATTGCACTAACTACTTCATGTTTTTAATGTTGAACCTTTAAATCACCTCCAATTAATAATTCCTAAAAGTGGAATAAGTTCTTACAATTGCGAATGCTGTTAAGCAGTTGGTTGGCTGTAAGAGTGTTTTTCTCCTGACCAGTTCCTTTTAATGAACACCCCTTCCCTGAGTGTTCATTGTTTCAGCAACAATGGTCCTAAGGACAGTTGATTTGCTTGACAGAAAATGTGTTAAATTAACAGATCTACTTCTTTAGCAAATCTTTTCTCTCCCACATTCCCTATTGTGTCTCCTCTGCCTCCCTGAAAGGTTGTGTTTGCAGATTCTTTTAGGTGTGGGAGACAATTTTTATAATCAGTGTCCTGAAGTTCTTTGTTCAGGAGACACTATTATATGGGGGAAAGGTGATTGAAAGAAAAAGTTCACCTGTTGGCATAATTAAGGGGTCTAACTTTGTTTTTTTTCTGTTTTGTTTTGTTTTGTTTTTCCCCCAGTCTTAAGACTGGTATTGATTTGGTTTAGTATCCTACACAAATTTATTATTTTTTTCCCCACATTGTTTCTGAAAGACTTCTCTCACCTCATTTGTCACTGTGTTGTTAAAGCAGCCCTCTTTACAGGATGTTGGGGATTGGGAGCGGAATGTTCTAATTAATGGTGAGGATACTTATGTCCTCGTAATACTAGATCTTCATCATTTTCAGTGATGGAGCCCATCTTCATCATAACTGGGCGTGGATTTCTGTAATCTGCAACTGTTTCAAGTAATAGTGGAATTAAAAGGAAAAGGAAAATCTCAAATCCCAATCAGTCTCTCTTCTTTTTTGTTATTAATATTAAGGTTTCAGAGGTACATGGCAAGATTGCTATTCTCCTGCTGCCCTCGGGAATTACAGTTTGTTTAAAAAAAAAAAAAAAAAGTGGGTGGGTAGCAATGATGGTGTAAAACATATGTGCCAGACCAGTTATAGAATGTATGACCTCTGTGGGAATTTGGGGCCGACAGTGATCATGAACAAAATGGTTTCTGGAGAAGGCAGGATTTGGAGGTTCATATTGAGTAAGTCGTAGTCAGAAAATCTGCTTAGCTCAGGGAGTTCTTTTAGAGAGGGCTAATAAAAAATGAGGTTGAGAAATAGTAGGCCAGACATTGCAGCAAGCCTTGAATGCCAGGCCCACTGGTGTTAAACATTTTTATTCAGACGTTGAAGTTTAAGACAAGAATGACAACAAAATTTTAGACTAAGAATGTCCTGTGTACTAAATGTTTAGATTAAATCTGGTATTGGAAGCTGGGATAGAACAGAGTGAAGGAAGAAAGACTAGTTTAACTATTGGGGTGGAATGAGTGAAATGCTGAAGGTAGTGGTAATAGGAAAGGACATTGATCGCTGGTGTAATTGAATAGGTAGGACTAGGTGATCAAAAATGTTGGATGCATAAAGAAGGTTGAATCAGTTGAGGATGTTTTTTGCTGCAGGTAAAAGAATGTTGTACTAATAGCAATTTAAAACACTTTTGGACTAGCCTGGAACATAAGCCAGAGGAATGTGGTTCCTGGCAGATACGGCAGCTCTTACGAGTATAGTTTAGCAGTTGGGCAGGTACTCCCCACGGTCACAGGATGGATTGTGCAGCTCCCAGGTCTGCATTGCTGAGTGATGCAGAGAAGTACAGGAAAATTGCAATCGAAAACAGCCATTAAGTTGGTGATTTGAAGAGGTCAAAGATGTCTTCAGAGAAGCCTCTTTGAAAGAGAAAGAGGCTAAAACTGCATTCTCCTGGAATGAGAGAGGAAGAGAGTTCTCTAGGAAGCTTAAGAGAATGATGGAAAAGAAGGAACTTAAAAGTTTTTTCAAGAATAATATATAACCATCACAAAAAGAAATTTTAGTTCTTACCTGGTTAACATTTTAATGCTGTATGGAGGGAGTCAATTACAGTACAGTTTTTTTTGTTTTGTTTTGTTTTTTGTTTTTTAAAGAAAAGCCAGCCTGTTTCCAAATTCTACTCCATGTTATACCAGAGATCCTTTCTTTCTCCCTCTGGTTATTGGGAGGAGGCTGGTAGTTACCCCACCTAAGACTGTCAGATGCTCTGTGTTTTAGCTTCTGTTTAGTAAAATGAAAATCCAGACACAGAAATGTACCCTTTTTATCTTTAGAATTTTAGATTTACTCTTGCTTAACTATTGATTGTTTGAAATACTTCAGTTTTTAGTTTTTCTCTGTTGGTAAGTATTTAATGATCTGTAAGGTGACTGTGATCCTTTTGTAATGGACATTTATTTACAAATAAGACAGGTATTAACGATAAGTGTTCTGCTAACACATTCCCCATGTCTGGTGGAAGTTACAGTAGAATAGAAGGCATTTTTTTGCTTACTTGTCTTATCTCCCCACTGGCTCTACAAAAAATTTTGGAGGTTATCTGGCGGTTCTAGCAGCCCCTTACCCCTTCTCCCTCCTCCTGGGTCAAGTAAATCTATATCCTGGCTAGTAATCTAATGAGAAAAAGAAAAGATGAACTGGGTCAATCAAATTCCCTTTCTTGAGAGTGTAACTTAGGAAATATAAGGATTATTGAGTTAGTGTGGAAAAGAAGCTAAAAGATCACCATGAGAAGCCATGATAAAAGCCAAAAAAATCTTGCATGTGAGGGAGCAGAAATTGCCAAAGACTCAGCATTAGAGGAATTAATGGGAAAGTTCCAGCTCTAGTCCGTTGGTATGTATCCTGTATGGACTCCAAGCATCTGAGGGAGTCTGCATTCCTTGCCCCTCAAAGAACCTAACACCTTCCTTACTTCTCTTTATACGTACATTAAATATTTATGAAGGTAGGCTCATGCTTTTACATACTCAACAGGATCCTGTTTTATTTAGTTAACAGTATTACACGATAGAGAATGCCCTTTCATCTCCTACATTATGACTTTCAATGGCTTCTAAGTATTGGCACTGTGATATATTTAACCAATCTTCTATGGGGCATTGAGGTTATTTTTAGTTGTTTTCTATCATAACAATCATGACCAGAAATTTTTTTCCCAAGGCGAGATTAGTGTTTTTATATTTAAAAAAAGTTTTTGTTTATTTTTAAGTAATCTCCACACCCAACTTGGGGCTCAAACTCATGACCCCAAGATCAAGAGTCACAACCACTACTGACTGAGCCAGCCAGGCACCCCAGGATTAGTGTTTTTAATCATTAGACTTTTGTTATTACCTTCTATTTGAAGTCATATAAGTGTTGAGTTTTCTTCATTTTTAAAATTTTCTATTTTATGATAAAAGCTAAAATGAATTTGGTGCCCACTGGGTGCTCTCAGCATGCTTCAAGTGTTTCTCATGCCTCAGCTTATCTATTCTTTTTAAAAATTGAGATATAATGGGCCTATAACATTATTAGTTTCAGGTGTATGACATAATTCTTTGATACTGTATATATTATGATTATCACAGTCTGATTAATATCCATCACCACATATAGTTACAGATTTTTTTTCTTACGATGAGAACTTTAAAGACCTATTCTCTTAAGGGGGCCTGGCTGACTTAGTCAGTAGAGCCTGGGGCTCTTGGTCTCAAGGTTGTGAGTTCAAGCTCCACGTTGAGCATAGAGCCTATTAAAAAAAAAGACTTACTCTCTTATCAACCTTCAGATACACAGTACAGTATTGTATACTGTGGTCACCGCCATACATAACATCCCCAGGACTTATTTATTTTATGACTGGAAATTTGTATCTTTTGACTACCATATGGCTCACCCCCTACTCTGCCTCTGCCAACCACCAGTGTATTCTCTGTATCTGTGAGTTTGGTGGAGTTTTGTTTTTATCTTTTTTTAAGATTTCACACATAAATGAGATCATACACTATTTGTCTTTCTCTGTCTGACTTATTTCACTGAGCCTAATGCCCTCGAGTTCTATTAATGTTCTTGCAAATGGCAAGATTTTTCTTCTTCTATTGCAGAATAATATTCTCTTTGTGTGTGTATACCACATTTTATCTATTCATTCATTGATGGACCCTTAGATTGCTTCCGTGCCTTGGATATTGTGAATAATGCTGCAATAAACATGGGGTGCAAATATTTTTTTCAAGATAGTGTTTTCATTTCCTTTGGATAGACTCAGAAGTGGAATTGCTAGATCATGTGGTGGTTCCATTTGAGGAACCTCCATACTGTTTTACGTAGTGGCTAGACTATTTACATTACCACCAACAGTGCAAAAGGTTTTCTTTTTTCCACATCCTTGCTAATACTTGTTATTTCTTGTCTTTTTTACGATAGCCAGTCTAACAGGTATCAGGTAACATCTTATAGTTTTGATTTGCATTTCCCTGATGATTGAAAAAAGACTGAAAAAAGATGTTGAGCATCTTTTCAGGTACCTATCAGCCATTTTGTGTGTCTTTAGAAAAATGCCTACTCACATCCCCTGCCCATTTTAAAATCAGATTGTTCATTTTTTTTGCTATTGAGTTGTATTTATCTATTTTTAATTCCCCATGAGGTAGACATCACCTTTATCTCACCCTGTAGATGAAGAAATGGAGGCACACAGACCTGAAGTGATTTGCCCAAGGTCACATAGCAGGTGGCAGAACCCAGAACTGAACCCAGAAAGTTCGACTTTAGTAAAATGCCAAGACTGGGGCGCTTGGGTGGCTCAGTCCTTAAGCGTCTGCCTTCAACTCAGGTCATGATCCTAGGGTCCTGGGATCAAGTGGCTCCCTGCTTGGCGGGAAGCTTGCTTCTCCCTCTCCCTCTCCCACTCCCCCTGCTTGTGTTCCCTCTCTTGCTGTGTCTCTCTCAAATAAATAAATAAAATCTTAAAAAAAAAAATGCCAAGACCTTTATTGGTAAAGGAGCTGAGTGGTAGTGTTGATGAGAGAGGAAAACTAATAGCCAGTGCAGGCAGTTCTTTTGGGACCTGTTGGAAGGTAGGTGAAAATACGTTTTGTTAATATCATGGCATTAAAAAGGAGTCTTGAGCAAAACTGTAGAAAGCATAGAGTCAGGAAAAATGACATTAAACATTTTTCTGAATTTATTTATTTATTTATTTTTTAAAAAAGATTTTATTTATTTATTTGAGATAGAGACAGTGAGAGAGAGCATGAGAGGGGAGAAGGTCAGAGGAAGAAACAGACTCCCGGTGGAGCTGGGAGCCCGATGTGGGGCTCGATCCCAGGACTCCGGGATCATGACCCGAGCCGAAGGCAGTTGGTTAGCCAACTGAGCCACCCAGGCGCCCTCTGAATTTATTTTTTAAGTAATCCCTAAACCCAACATGGGCCTCAAACTCACAACCCTGAGACCAAGAGTCACATACTCTGCCTACTGAGCCCACCAAGTGCCCCAGGAAAGATGACATTTTGGAAGTGAGAGAAATCAATTTTTTCTCTTAATGCTTAAATTATATGCAGAGTGCGTCAATATCTTTGAATTTTTACTTTTGTTTAAAGAATTATTTAAGAATTATTTACTTCTGTTTTCCCATTCTCCTGTAACAACTGGCTGGTACTTTTAAACATTCTTTAATTTTTAAATAATGTCAAACTTACAGAAAAGCTATATGACTAGTACAAAGAATTCCTGAGCCCGTCACCCATGTTCCTCATTTGCTTTATCATTACCTCCCACTTCTCCCCACCATTCCTCCTCTGTCCATTATCTATTCATCTATCCATCTGTTCATCCACTATTTCTACCTATATAACAGTTTTTCCCCTTCACTTTCTGAGAGTAAGTTGCAGACATGATACCCCTCACATTCTTTCATATAAACCATAGTATAGTTATCAGAATCAGGAAATTAATACTAAATAAGATCTATAGGAAATATAGCAGCTATTACTAACCTACCTAATATTAATATATAATTAATATATTATTGCACATTTTTAATATAGTATTTTAGAAATTATTTTTGTGGTTCAGGTTTTTAATCTAGGATCATGCATTGCATTTAGTTATTGGGTCTCTTTAGGCTCCTTTATCCTGGAATGGTTTTTAAGCTTGTCTTTCAATAACCTTGACTTTTTGGGAAGAGTACAGGTTATTGATTGCTGCTCAATTTGGTTTCATTGACTGTACCCTCATGATTAGATTCAGGTACTGTGGTTTTGGCAGGAATGCTAAAGAACTGCATGTGGTGTCCTTTGTGCATCATATCAAGAGTTATGGTGATGCCAGTTGGTCCCATTATTGTTGCTGGTTGTTATTATTTTGATTACTTGGTTTAAGATGGCGTCTGCCAGGTCTCTCCACTGTGAAATTACTATTTTTCCCTTGTAATTAATATGTATCTGGTGGGGGAATACTATTAAACATCCTGTTTTTCATCAGAATTTCACCCATTAGTAATTTTAATCCATGCATGATTCTTTGGCCCATTGATTACATCATAGTTGCCAAATAGGTGTTTTCAGATTCCATTTTTATTTTTTAAAGATTTTATTTATTTATTTGACAGAGAGAGAGATTACAAGTAGGCAGAGTCAGATGGAGGGGGAAGCAAGCTCCCTGCTGAGCAGAGAGCCGCATGCGGAGCTCGAGAGCTCCGAGATCGTGACCTGAGCTGAGCGGAAGGCAGAGGTTTTAACCCACTGAGCCACCCAGGCGCCCCATTTTTTTTTTTTAAGTAAGTAAGGGAACCTGGTTGCTCAGTCGGTTAAGGGTCTACCTTCAGCTCAGATCATGATCCCAGGGTCCCGCGTCACTGTAGGGCTCCCTGTTTATCTGAGCCTGTTTCTTTATTGGCAAGTTCTTCACTTATTCCTTAGGGTTATTATGAGATTTGAATGAACTAAGGCATATGAGGTCCTGGCACAAGTAGATGTCAACAAATGATTATTATTAAATTATTTTCTCAATTTAGATTTTTTTTTAAGATTTTATTTATTTATCTGAGAGACAGAGAAAGTGAGAGAGAGCATGAGAGGAGAGAAGGTTAGTGGAAGAAGCAGACTCCCCGTGGAGCTGGGAGCCCGATGTGGGACTCGATCCCGGAACTCAAGGATCATGACCTGAGCCAAAGGCAGTCGCTTAACCAACCGAGCCACCCAGGCGCCCTGAAGAAAAAAAGTTTAAAATTTTATTTTTTCTTTAATTGCTCATGCTCTTGGTGTCATATATAAGAATCCTTTGCCAAAAAAAAAAAAAAGAATCCTTTGCCAAATCCAAGGTCATGAACATTTACCTCTATGCTTTCTTCTAAGAGTTTTATAATCAATAGTATAGTTTTATAGTATTTAGGCCTTTGATCCAATTTGTATTACTTTTTATATATGATGTGAGGTTAAGGGTCCAACTTCATTCTTTCTCATATGGCTATCTAGTTGTCCCAGCATGATTTGTTGAAAAGATTATCCTTTCCCTGTGGAATGGCCTTGGCACCTTTGTTGAAAATAAGTTGACCATGGATATGTGAGTTTATTTCTAAGCTCTTAATTGTGTTTCACTGAACTATAGTGCTTCTTGTGCCCATACTACGCTGTCTTAATTCATGATGCTTTGTAGTAAGTTGAAATCTGGAGCTGTAAGTCCTCTTCCTTTGTTCTGTTTCAGGATTAATTTGGCTATGTTTGGGTCCCTTTAGAATCAGTTTGTCAGTTTCTACTAAGACATCAGCTGGGATAGGGATATCAGAGTCTGATAGGGATTGCTTTGAATAAGTAGATCAATTTGGGGGTATTACCATTTTAATGATATTAAGTCTTCTCATCCATGAACATGGGATGTTTTCCCTTTTACTTATATATTCATTTGACCAGTGTTTATAGTTTTCCAAATATAAGTTTTGTGCTTCTTTTGTTAAATTTAGGTGGAAATATCTTTGGGGTATTTTTTATGCTATTGTGAATGGAATTGTTTTATATTCAGATTGGTCATTGACAAAATTTTTAAATAAATCTTACTGAACTATAATTTAAATACAATAAAAGGCATTCTTTCTAAGTGTGTAGTTTGAATTTTGATAAATGCATCCATCTTGTAACTACCACTATTTCAGTCAAGATGCAGAACATTTTTATCATCTCCAGATTTTTTCTTATAGCCCTTGGCAGTTGACTCCCACCTCCACTCTGGTGTCAGACAATTACTGATCTGCTTTCTGTTACTATAGATTAGTTTGTCTTTTGTAGAATTTAATATAAATATTAATAATAAATACAAACCATATAATAAATATTAATAATAAATACAAATGATACAGATTATATAAATATAATAATACAAAATCAGTTTGTGTTCTTTTCTGTCTGGCTTCTTGCAATCAGCATGATTCTAAGATGCAGCCATATTGTGTCTATCAGTGGTTAATTTTTTTTTTTAAAGATTTTATTTATTTATTTGAGAGACAGAGAAAGTGAGAGAGAGCATGAGAGGAGAGAAGGTTAGAGGCAGAAGCAGACTCCCCATGGAGCTGGGAGCCCAGTGTGGGACTCCATCCCGGAACTCTAGGATCATGACCTGAGCCGGAGGCAGTTGCTCAACCAACTGAGCCACCCAGGCACCCCAGTGGTTAATTTTTTAAATTGCTAAATATTGTATTCCATCATGTAGCTATATTCAATTTATCCATTTTTCTACTGATGGACATTTAGGTTGTTTTCAGGTTTTGGCAATTTGTGAATAAAAGTGCTGAGGATATTCACATACATGTTTTTGTGTGGACATGTTTTAAATTCTCTTGAGTGAATACCTAGCAATAGAATTACTGGAGCATATGTAAGTGTATGTTTAACTTTATTTAAAAAACCAAATTATTTTCCAAACAAATCACTTTTTAAGTTTTTGATTGATGTATAATTTAGGTATATTAAAATCCTCCCCCTTTCCCTTTTGTGTACATTTCTGTGACTTTTCGTAGTTGTATAACCACTACCACAGTCAAGGTGTAGAATAGCTACATCACTGAAGAAATTTTTCTTATGCTCACTTATAATTAA
Source organism: Nasua narica (assembly GCA_028533885.1). NCBI lineage: Eukaryota > Metazoa > Chordata > Mammalia > Carnivora > Procyonidae > Nasua > Nasua narica. Next base: position 28,864,196 of record CM052807.1, on the reverse strand, counting down.
CCCTTTCCTCTAGCTGTTGGCAATCACATACTTGTTTTCTATCCCTATAATTTTGGCTGGGTCATATGAGTGGCATCCTACAGTATATAGTCTGTTGAGTCTATATACTGTATATAAACTTGAGATGTTTGTGTGTATAGGTAGAAAGAGGATTGTTGAGTCCTTTGGTAAGTGTATGTTTACCTTCTGAAAACACTTTTGTATTTCTGGTATTCGCACCAGCACTGTTTCAGTTCCTCTGTATCCAGTGTTTGTTACTGTCAATACTGTTTTTTAATCTATTCTAATAGGTGTGATGGTATTTCATTGTGGTTTGATTTTACATTTACCTAATGACTAATTATACTGAGTATCTTCTCATATGCTTATTTGCCATTATACACTTGGAGAAATATCTCTAAATATCTCTTAAAATCTTACGCCCAATTAAAAAATTGGGTTCTTCTCTTAATAGTGAGTTTTGCAAGTTTTTCATATATTATCAGTATGCTCTTTTTAAAAATTATTTTTATTATTGGAATATAGTTGGCCTGCAATGTTTTAACAATTCAGGTGTACAACATATTGATTTGACAATTTGACAATGCCCGCTCCCCACTATAAGTGTAGTCACCATAAAACATTATTACAGTATTTTAACTGTGTCCACTGTGCTGTACTTTTCATCCTTGTGACTTAAACTTCTTAATCCTTTTCACCTATTGTTCATCTCCCAACCCTTCTAGCAGTATGAGTTCTTTATCAGGTAGATACGTAGCAGATATTTTCTCCCAGTCTGTGGCTTTTCTTTTCATTCCCTTAACAGTGTCTCTTGAGGAACAGGAAATTTTATTTTATTCATTCATTTATTTATTTATTTAAAAATATTTTATTTATTTATTTGACAAGAGAGAGACCCAGTGAGAGAGAGGGAACACAAGCAGGGGGAGTGGGAGAGGGAGAAGCAGGCTTCCTGCTGAGCAGGGAGCCTGATTCGGGACTCTATCCCAGGACCCTGGGATCATGACCTGAGCCGGAGGCAGACGCTTAACAACTGAGCCACCCAGGTGGCTTATTATTTTTTAAAAGATTTTATTTATTTGAGACAGAACACGAGCAGCGCAGTGGGTTGTGGGAGAGAGGCACGGGGAGGAGAAGCAGACTGTGCTTGAGCAGGGAACCTGATGTGGGACTTGATCTCAGGACCCCAGGATCATGACCTGAGCTGAAGGCAGATGCTTAACCAACTGAGCCACCCAGGTGCTCTGGTACAGGATAATTTAAAAAGCCAACACAATTAGTTTTTCATTTATCTTTGATTCCTGGAGGACTTAATGGCTTACTTTGTAGATTAATGGGATAAAAAGTTATAAATACACACTCATATGTAAATTAGTACAAGTAAAAACTGGGGAAATGTGGTTAAGATTGGTAGATGATATCAGTGTGAATATCTTGGTCATAATGTTACAGTTTTACAAAATGTTACCATTGGGGGAACTGAGCAAAGTATACACACATCCCTCTGGGGGTACCTGGTTGCCTCAGTCAGTGGAGCATAGGACTCTTGATCTTGGGACTGTAGGTTTGAGCCCCCACATTAGGTGTAGAGATTACTTTAAAAAAATCTTAAAAAAACACACAAATATCCCTCTGTCTTATTTCTTAGACCTCATAGGAAACTATAGTTAATGAAAAATTCAGTTAAGGAAGTAAGACTGGATTCATAAACTCAAAAGATTAAAGGGGCGCCTGGGTGGTTCAGTCAGTTAAGCATCAGCCTTTGGCTCAGGTCACGATCTGGGGATCTTGGGATTGAGCCCCACATCAGGCTCCCTGCTCAGTGGGGAGCATGCTTCTCCCTTTGCCCTTGCTTGTACTCTCTCTCTCTCTCTCAAATAAATAAATAAAATCTTTTTTTTTTTTAAAGATTTTATTTATTTGACAGAGAGAGAGAAATCACAAGTAGGCAGAGAGCCAGGCAGAGAGAGAGGAGGAAGCAGGCTCCTTGCTGAGCACAGAGCCCGACGCAGGGCTCGATCCCAGGACCCCGAGATCATGACCCTAGCCGAAGGCAGAAGCCTCAACCCACTGAGCCACTCAGGCGCCCGTAAATAAAATCTTAAAGTTTTTTTCAGAGCTAGAAGGTACTTTGGTGATCATTCCTCATCTAAATGATGCAGGCCAAGCAAATCTGGACTAAATAACTTGCCCAAAATTACTTGGCTGGTTAATGGCAGAACTGGATGAAAGGAATAGTCGTCCTGACTGTCCAGGTTTATGTTCTGCCTTCTTGTAACCACATGGACAGAAAATAGAAGAGAAGCAGAAGCTTGAAGCAGACAAACAGTAAGTAGCAAGCAGAGGTCTTGCAGCCCTAGAGAGCTCTGGGTATGGAGAGTAGTAAGCTGTGGACTTTCCCTGGCTTTACAGTGCTTTGCCTTTATTCATTGGGTGACTGGATTTTTGCAGTATATACATTGACTACTTGATCTAAAACTGTTTAGGGTGTGCCTGAATGATATAAAAAAATCTGTTAAGTGGAGAAGAGGAACTAATAGATCAGTTACTTTGATACTTCATAAACAGATCATTTGATTGTATGAATTTATTTTTTTTACTTAGTTTTTTTTTTTAAGATTTTATTTAATTATTCAGCAGAAAGGAGAGAGATAGCAAGTAGGTAGAGAGGCAGGCAGAGAGAGAGGGGGAAGCAGGCTCCCCGCTGAGCAGAGAGTGCGATGGGGCTGGATCCCAGGACCCTGAGATCATGACCTGAACCGAAGACAGAGGCTTTAACCCACTGAGCCACCCAGGTGCCCTTTTCTTAGTTTTTGTTTTACTTAAAGATTTCAAACCTATGAACATTCAAAAGCATGGTACTACAAACAGCCACTCTAAATACTCTTCATTTAGATTTAGTAGTTGTCATTTTACCACTTCTGTTTATCTTCCCTTTCTTTGTATATGTGCATGTCTGCATGTGTATATACACATTTGTTTAGAAACACAAATATTCACTTTTTGTCCTTCACGCATCATGACATTTCAGTCTGAAATCCTTCAGTGTAGATTACCTAAGAACAACATAAAATTAAGAACATTATTCCATACAACCACAGTACCATTAATGCTTCTAAAGAAAATTTGAAAGTTTCATATTATATGAGTTTTGTAGTATTATTTAATACCACATCACAAAAATAATCATCATTGTGTTGGTTGGTTTTTGGTCAAGGATCTGATCAAGGATCAAGGATCTGATCAATGTTTTGCATTTTGATATTATTTAATTTCTTTTCATCTACAATGGTTTTGGCTTTTTATAATTCCTTGAAGAGTCTGGGTCACTTGTCTTACAGAATATTGCACATTTTGGATTTTTCTGTATCCTCAAGATTATGTAGATTCAAATTAAACATTTTTGGTTTAAAAACATTTTGGTTTAAAACTACTTTGTAGACGGTAATTGTTACCTTTCTCATGGGAAGCTCCATAATTTCAGGTGGTTTACTATTAGTGATGCTTATTTTGATCACTTGTTTAAGCACATTCATCTCCAAAATATTTATTGATTTGACAGCACAAACAGAGAATGAGAGAGGGAGGGGAGCCCAATGCAGGGCTTGGTCCCAGGATCCTAGGATCATGACCCGAGCCGAAGGCAGACACTTAATCGATTGAGCCACCCAGGAGCCCCAGGAAATTTATCTTTTTGCGTGAATGATATTAATAGGTTTCTCTTCTCAGTAAGGTTATCCCTGAGAGGATAGTTTTGTATACTAACTAGTGCTAGAAAGTGTGGTAAAAAGACATCGCTGCCTGTAAAATAGAGGAAATCAATGAAAAAATTATAGAGATAGATGTTTAAATGGTGGTGGTAGTAGTACAAAATATATATATTTTTAAAGGAAATGTGCAAACTACAGTGGAAGAAATAGTGAGGCCTATCTAGGGGAATGGGGAAGGTTCCACAGCTTGAACAGAGCCTGGAGGGCTAAATATGAATCAGCAGTTGGATAGGTGGAAAGAAGAGGTCACTTGGCAGAGGTAACAGCGTCTGTGGGAACACGGAAGAGGTGAGTATATCAGAAAGACTGGGGAATATCAGGTGTTGCAGGAGTGTAGTTGCAAGTTTGATGGGAGTGGCTAGAGATGAGACTATGTTAGTAATGGGGTGATGATTAGATATGAAGAGTATTTGATTAGATTTTATCCTGAAGGTTGGGGGCTTCAGACTTCTTTTAAAGCTATGAATCACTTTGTTAAAGCTGTGAATCAAATTTCCTTTTAACAAAGGAAATCTGCATAAGATTTCCTTTATGCAGAAACTCAATATATGAAACAGATAAAAGTGAAGCATTGTTTGAAAATCTATATAGGTGATGAGCTGTAAAGGTATGGGCAGGGGGAGAGTGAATTGAGTATTTAGAACAGGTCTGGTGTATAATCAGTGTGCAATAAATATTTGTTGATTGAATGGATAAATAATCTTCAGAGAGTAGAAAGTTCACTTCACTATTAATAGAGTAGATCAGAACCAGAAAGACAAGTTCCAAGGCTATTATAATAGCCTGGGTGAGAAATGACAGGACCTGATTGAAGATAGTCCAGGTGTGAGAATAAGAGACAATGCACTGGACATGGTTGGACGTTGGCTTGTAAGAGGAATAGTCTAGCTCAGTTGTACCATCCACAGGGCTGTACCATCCCTCAGGAGTGTTTTGAGAATTTATGGAGCAATATTTGGTCCATAGATTTGGTCCAGAGATTGGAAGACAGTGGATGGGGGCAGGCATGCTGGATGTTAATGCAATACACAAGACATTACCAACAATGAAGAATATATCCCATCTTAAGAACTATCATGTAAGTGGGAAAAGATTTGGCATTTGAATCTGAATCCAAATTTCTGTTTTATGTATAAACACAAAATAGTTTTTGCAGTATTTTAACATATACTAAAAGTTTTAAGAATGTGACTCTTGGGGCGCCTGGGTGGCTCAGTGGGTTAATAAGCCTCTGCCTTCGGCTCAGGTCATGATCTCAGGGTCCTGGGATTGCCCCGTCTCAGCCTCTCTGCTCAGCAGGGAGCCTGCTTCCCCCTCTCTGCCTGCTTCTCTGCCTACTTGTGATCTCTCTCTGTCAAATAAATAAATAAAATCTTAAAAAAAAAAAAAGAATGTAACTGTTGTGTGAATCAAGAGAATCTACTGTTTTGTTTTTGTTTTGTTTTGTTTGAAACACTGTTTAGGGTTTTTTCCCATTTTGGAAAATTCTATATCTACATCATGTTATTGATCACTGGTCATATTTGAGTTGCTTATATGAGACCCAGTCGGTCTGGGTCTGCATTTGTACTTTTAGGTCTCAGTTTAAGTCAGTAAAGAACTGACTTCTGGGGCACTTGGCTGGTCACTTGGTAGAGCATGAGGTTCTTGATTTTGGGGTTACGAGTTTGAGCCCCACATTGAGCACAGAGCTTCCTTTAAAAAAAAAAAGAACATCTGTTATTGCTTCTAGTGAGGTCATGTCAAACATTTGCATTTTGAAATACATTTTATTATATATTTCATTTTATGTCTCCCTTTGATTACAGTTGGGGTAATATACTGATTGTTTATAGATGGAGGAAGGTTTTATTACCTATGAATTTCACATCAGGATAATAAAGACAGGGTGTTACAGAATTAACATTATAAAGAAGGTAACATTTGGTCTGACGAAATTGACGAATCCCTTCTCTGGTGCCAGGGTTCTGGCTTGGTGACTGCCTCTGTGTTGTTACTCTTCATTGAAATGGGGTAAATGGAAAGAGGATTGAGTCTGGGGTAAAGGTAGCAAGTGTGGGACATGTTGGTTTGAGGTTTATGTGGGACAGGAAAATATTATGAGTTGGGATTTGGAGTTAAGGAGAGAGTTCTTGGCTGGGGAAAAGTAATAGTTAACATTGAGGATGGTTAACATTTATTTTCAATAAATAAAATTTTCAGTAAATGATGTGAAGAATACAGAATGTGGAAGCTGACTGGGTTTGTTTGTTTCCTGTTTCCAAACTCAGTACTTGTATATTTTACAAACAACTTAAATGCTCACACCCAGTTTCCTTATCTTTAAAAATGGGGATGAGAGTAGCTACCCATTGAGTTAATGTGAAAATTAAATGTAAAACATGTAAAATACCCATATAGCACTGACCTAAAAGTTGTACTCAAATTAGCCATTATTTACTCCAACATTGAGTAAGCATCAAGAATTACGGATTAGTATGTGAATTATCTCATTTGGTCCTCACCAAGCAATATTTTAATGAGAAAAGTGGGGCTTAGGGAGATTTAATACAGATTTGGGAGTCATAAATTACATAGTAAATAATAAGCCTAAATCAGATAGGATTGAATCAAATGCTATCAGACCGTTCTCCATCTGTGATCCCCAGACCAACAGCTTCAGCATCATCTGGGAACTTGTTAGAAATGCAGAATCTCAGACCTCACCCTTGATGTGCTGAATCAAACTCTGCATTTAATGAAGTTTCCAGGCGATTTCTGTGCACATTAAAGAATGAGAGGCATAGGGCTCAGAGATCTGAGCTGGTCAAGTTCAGAAAACATCGAGGCCTCTCTAAATGGTGTATTGAAAGGCTCAGGAAGTAGAAAACCAGATTTGGATCCTGGGCCTTTCAGTTTTAGCTTTGTGATCTTGGCAGCTCTTTCTTGTTGTGGAACACAGTGTTCTCATCCTCAGGTGAGGCAAGTTGTCACTTAGCTCTAACATTTTATGGTTCTAAGGCCCACATCTTTTACTGGGAAGGTGTTTCTGAAGGATGCTTAGGGTTTGGATGGTGGAGGAGGTAAATGGTGATTTGGGATAAGAGGATCAGCAGAAGTACACTTGAGAATGAGTATACCATGAGTGGAAAATTATGGATTTTACTGAAATAAATATATTTTCTTTTTTTTTTTTTTTAAAGATTTTTTATTTTATTTATTTATTAGAGAGAGAGACTGAGAATGAGAGGAGAGAAGGTCAGAGGGAGAAGCAGACCTCCCGCAGAGCCGGGAGTCCGATATGGGACTCGATCCCGGGACTCCGGGATCATGACCTGAGCTGAGGGCAGTCGCTCAACCAACTGAGCCACCCAGGCGCCCCTGAAATAAATATATTTTCAAATAATTTCACCCTTTCTGAATTTAAAATTTAAGAAATACATTCTTCCAGTAGGTCTTCAACTTTGGGGCCTCACATATAATGCTAGCATGCTAATGCTCATGTGGCAATTTTTTAATTATTAGGGTTATTGTAATTCTCAAGTTAACAGGTCATAATTGGATACATTTTATATTAAGTTGTAAAATACTTTTTTTAAATATAAAATTCAAATTTGGTTTCCACATTTGTCTGGATTTCCTCATCTTCCTTTAAACTTCCTCAAGGCATTAAACAATGTGATTTCATAATATATGTAGGGATGATGTCTAAAATAAACACATTATAGTGTGACTTGGGTATCAGATAATGTTTGAGTTACATAGTTTTACATAAAGATGTTACTCTCTTTGGAGATGGAAAAATCCAGACCTTTCCCCCTTGAACAAAGTTTCAAAGTAATCTTTAGGATTATCCTTAATTTTTCTGTCAAACTCAGGTTGAGTGACTGAGGAAGGGGGGGTTGTATATAAAAAAAAAAGTAAAGAAAGGTATGTGGGAAGTGGAGAAGTTTGTGACAGGTAGCCATTATTGAGGTGTGGTGGAGTAGGTAAGTAGTAGTGGTGTCCGATGGACAGTAACGTGGAAAGTAACTTAGTGGTATAGGTGCGTGTGGGGAGCTGAATGAGGTTAAAGAAACTAGAGACTATAGGCATACCTTGTTTTATTGCACTTTGCAGATCCTGTGTTTTTAAAATTTAAGTTTTGTGGTAATCCTAGGTTAAGTAAGGCAGCTCCATTTTCCCAACACTGTTTGCTCACTTTGTGTCTCTATGTCATATTTTGGTAATTTTTACAGTATGTCAAACTTTTTCATTATTTTATTATGGTGATATGTGGTCAGTGATCTTAGATGTTTCTTTGTAATTGTTTTGAGGTTCTATAAACTGTGCCCATATAAGATGGCAAACTTAATGGATAAATGTTGTGTGTGTGCTGACTGCTCCGCTGACTGGTCGTTCCCTCATTTCTACCTGTCCTCCCTGTTCCCTGAGACACAACAATATTGAAGTAAGGCCAATTACTAATCCTATAGTGGACTCTAAGGTTTCAGGCAAAAGGAAGAGTCTCACGTCTCTCACTTACAATCAAAAGCTAGGATGCCTGGGTGGCTCAGTGGATTAAGGGTCTGCTTTGGCTCAGGTCAGGATCCTAGGGTCCTGAGATGGAGCCTAGCATTGGGCTTCCTGCTCCATGGGAATCTGCTTCTCTCCCTGCCCCTCCCCCCTGCTTGTGCTCTCTTGCATGCATTCTCTCTCTCAAATAAATAAAATCTTAAATAGGGCGCGTGGGTGGCTTAGTGGGTTAAGCCTCTGCCTTCAGCTCAGGTCATGATCTCAGGGTCCTGGGATCGAGCCCCGCATCAGGGGAGCCTGCTTCCCCCTCTCTCTGCCTGCCTCTCTGCCTACCTGTAATCTCTCTCTCTCTCTCTCTCTCTCTCTCTCTCTCTCTCTGTTAAATAAATAAATAAATAAATAAAAATCTAAAAAAAAAAAAAAAACTTCAATAAATAAAAAACAACAACAACAAAAAGAAATTGAAGCCAAGATAGGCTGAAAACAAGTCCTCTTGTACCAGACAGTCAAGTTCTGAATGCAAAAGAAATGTACTTGAGAGAAATTAAAAGTGATTACTCCAGTGAACACATGAATGAGAAGAAAGCAGAACAGTCCTATTAGTGATGGGGAGAACATTTTAGTGGCTGGCCAGAGGATCAAACAAGCCACAACATTCCCTTAAGCCAAGGTCTAGTCCTGGGCATGGCCCTAACCTTTCAGTTCTATGTGAAGGCTGAGAGAGGCGAGGAAGCTGCAGAAGAGTTTGAAGCCAGCAGAGGTTGGTTTATGAGGTTTATGGAAAGAAGCCATCTCCATTATATAAAAATGCAAGGTAAAGGAGCAAGTGCAATGTAGAAACTGCAGCAAGTTATCTAGAATCTTCTCTAGCTGAGATCATTAACAAGTGTGGCTACACTAAACAACAGCTTATCAGTGCAGACAAAATAGCCTTCTGTTGGAAGAAGATGCCATGTAGGACTTTCAGAGCTGGAGAGGAGGCGTCAATGCCTGGCCTCGAAGCTTCAGAGGCCTCGAAGCTGACTCACTTGTTAGGGGCTAATGCAGCTGGTGACTTTTAAGTTTTGAAGCCAGTGCTTATTTACCATCCCCGAGATTCCAGGGCCCTTAAGAATTATGCTAAATCTATTCTACCTGTGCTCTATAAATGGAACAACAAACCCTGGATGAGAGCACATCTGTGTACAGTATGGTCTACTAAATATTTGAAGCCCACTGTTGAGATACATTGCTCAGGAAAAAGATTCCTTTCAAAATATGGCTGCTCAGTGACCTAAGAGCTCTGATGGTGTGTTGTTTTCCTGCCTGCTAACACAACATCCATTCTGCAGCCTGAGGATGAAGGAGTAATTAAACTCTTAAGTCTTCTTATTTAAGAAATATTTCTTTTTTCTTTTTAAGATTTTCTTTATTTATTTGACAGAGAGCAAGAGCCAGAGAGAGAGAGTGAGCACAGCATGGAGAATGGCAAGCAGAGGGAGAAGGAGAAGCAGACAGAGGGAGAGGGAAAAGTGGGCTCCCTGCAGAGCCAGGGCAGCCCTATGTGGGACTTGATTCCAGGACCCTGGGATAATGCCCTGAGCTGAAGGTAGTTGCTTAACCCACTGAGCCACCCAGGCGACCCAAGAAATATTTCATAAGGCTGTAGCTGCTGTAAACAGCTGCTCCTCTCACGTGCCTAGGCAAAATAAGTTAAAAACTTTCTGGGGGCACCTGGGTGGCTCAGTTGGTTGATCAACTGCCTTCGGCTCAGGTCGTGATCTCGGAGTCCCCGGATCGAGTCCCACGTCGGACTCCCGGCTCCATGGGGAATCTGCTTCTCCCTCTGACCTTCTCACCTCTCATGTTCTCTCTCACTCTCTCTCTCTCAGATAAATGAAAATCTTTAAACAAACAAACAAACAAAAAACAAAACCTTCTGGAAAGGATTCAACATTCTTGATGCCATCCGTGATTAATGGGAAGAGGTCAGAATGCCAGCATGAGCAGGAGTTTGGAAAAAGTTGACTCCAACTCTCATGGATGACTTTGAGGGGTTCCGGACTTCAGTGGAGGAAGAGCTGCAGGTGTGGTAGAAATAGCAGGAGAACTAGAATTAGAAGTGGAGCCTGAAGGTGGGACTGAATTGCTACAGTCTCATGATAAAACTGGAATGGATAAGAAGTTGCTTCTTATGGATGAATAAAGAAAGTGGTTTCTTTCTTTCTTTTCTTCTTTTTTTAGATTTTATTTATTTGACAGAGAGAGACACAGTGAGAGAGGGAACACAAGCAGGGGGAGTGAGAGAGAGAGAAGCAAGCTTCCCGCCGAGCGGGGAGCCTGGTGCGGGGCTCGATCCCAGGACCCTGGGATCATGACCTGAGCCAAAGGCAGACGCTAATGACTGAGCCACCCAGGCGCCCCAAGAAAGTGGTTTCTCGAGATGGAATCTACTGGTGAGGAAGCCATGAAGATTGTTGAAATGGTGACGAAGGATTTAGAATATTACATAAACTTAGTTGATAAAGCAGCAGGATCTAATTTTGAAAGAAGTTCTGTGGGTAAATTCTATCATACACCATCTTAAGCTATAGAGAAATAAGTTTGTGAAAGGGAGAGTTCATCGATGTGGCAAACTTCACTGTTGTCTTATTGACCCCCCATCAGTGAAAAGATGACAACTTGCTGAAATCTAAGATGATTGTTTGCATCTTAGCAATAAAGTATTTTAAAATTATGGTATGTACATTGTTAAGTTACTGTATACTTAATAGATTAAGGTGTAGTGCAAACATAACTTTTTTTATGTACCAGAAATAAAAAAATTCATCTGACTCACCTTATTGCGGTATATGTTTTATTGTCAGGGCCTGGGATTGAACCTGCAGTGCCTCTGAGGTATGCCTGTACCAACTCCCAACTTCCTTTCTTTTTATTCTCTTGGATAAAAGCTAGTGGCGGGGGCACCTGAGTAGCTCAGTCGGTTAAGCCACTTTGGCTCAGGTCATGATCCCAGGGTCCTCGGATCGAGCCCTGCATCGGGCTCCCTGCTCAGCGGGGAGTCGTCTTCTCCCTCTCCCATTCCCCCTGCTTGTCCTCTCTCTCTTTATCTCTATCAAATAAATAAATAAAATCTTAAAAAAACAAAACAAAGAAAGCTAGTTGCACTCTGACTCTATGCTGGCTGCCATTTTCTTTTCTCCTGGGTTTAGGAGCATAAATATAGACAGGGAGTCTGAGAAGGCCAGAGACAGAAAAGTGGTTGTTCTAAAGGCAGACGATAGTGGGAGGAAGTTTGTTCTCTAAGTGACATGCTTATCCATGTAATTATAATCTCATTTGCCTATGTAGCATTTGTTGGCAGAACCCAAGGATTGTCTTGTCCTTGCATGATTGTCTTTAGACATCTAGAACAAGTGTGACTGTGATTTAAAACCCTCCCCTTCTCCAGGGGTGCCTGGGTTGCTCAGTTGGTTAAGTGTCCCAGCTCTTGGTTTTGGCTCAGGTCATGACCTCAGGCTCCTGTTATCGAGTCCCCTGTCCTGCTTCATACTGGTCATGGAGCCTGCTTCAGCTTCTCTCTCTCCCTTTCCCACTGTCTACCCCCTTTCCCCAACCCAGTGCATGTTTCCTCACTGTCCCTCTCTCAAATAAATAAATGAATGAATCTTTAAAATAAATAAAAATAAAACTGCCCTTTTCTCCCAAACAATAAATATGCTATTTATTAGATATTAAATATTACAGAATTGGGCAGCTGAAGAGATTTTGTTGATGGATTAGTCTGTTTCTCCTTAACCACTGCTTGAGACTAGAAGACCAGAAGAATATTTTATCAGTTTAGTTTATTAAAAACACAGCTTCATTGATGTATAATTGATGTATGGTAAATTGCATGTATATACACATGTACAATTTGATAAGTTTTGACATATGTAAACACTTGTACATCATCACAGTGAAAATAGCGAACATACCCATGATCCCCAAGAGTTTCCTTGTAATCCTTTATAATCCTTACTTACAGTGCCTCTCTACTGCCCTTTTCCCAGGTAACTCTAGATCTGTTTTCTATCACTCACTGTACATTAGTTTGATTCTCCCGAAGTTTGATATAAATGGAATCATACAGTACGTACTTCGAGGGTTGCTCTTCGTCCACTCAGTGTGGTTAGTTTGAGATTCATCCATGTTGTAGAATGTGTCAATGGCTCATTTCTTTTTATTAGTGACTATTTATTGTACACATTGTGGATGCACCATAGTTTGTTTATCCAGTTCACCTATTGACGAACATTTGTGTGCCATTCTTTGGATAAGTGCTTTCATTTTTCTTGGGTAAATACCTAGAAATAGAATGGCTAGATAATGTGGTAGGTGAACTTTTAACTTAAAAAAAAAAAACTTGGGGTGCCTGGGTGCTCAGTCATTAAGCGTCTGCCTTAGGCTTGGGTAATGATCCCAGAGTCCTGGGATCGAGCCCCACAGAGCCCCGCATCCTGCTCCCTGTTCAGCAGGAAGCCTGATTCTCCTTCTCCACTCCCTCTGCTTGTGTTCCCTCCCTTGCTGTGTCTCTCTCTGTGAAAGAAATAAATTTAAAAATCTTAAAAAAACAACTTAATTTGAGAATCATTTTAGATTTACAGAAAAGTTGTAATGACAGAAAGCTTATATGAATTAGAGGTCAGCAAACTTTTCCTGTAAAGAACCAGATTGTAAATAGTTTAGGCTTTGTGGACCAGGCGATCTTTCTTGGAATTATTCAGCTACTCCAAGGTAGCCATAGACAGTAAGTAAATGAGCATGGCTGTGTTCCAATGAAACATTATTTATAAAAACCGTTGGCAGATTGAAACTGGCCTGTGGGCTATAGCTTGTTGACTCCTGCTGTATACCCTTTATCCAACTTCCCTGATGTTTAATCTTATACCGCCATGGTACATTTGTCAAAACTAAGATACTAACTTTGTTACAATATTATTAACTACTTATTTGGACACTAATAGTTTTCCCCAAGTGTCCTTTTGTTTCAGGTTTAAATCCTGCATACCACATTACATTTAGTTATTATGTCTGCTTAGTCTGTTATTGTCATCAGTATAGCCTCATGGGTATTCATTTTATTCTGTGGGTTTTAATCTAATACTATTTTTTTTCTTGCTCAAATTGTTCTTCATTTGGCCAATGGGAGTTTTTTAAATTTGACTCCTGTGTTCTTTAAACAAATCCTTGTTTTTTCATTTTTGAATACTTTCTGGCTGAGTAGGATTCCACTGTATGGATCTGTTTATCAGATGGTGGCCACTTGGGTTATTTCCATTTTTTGGCTGTTATAAATAATAGCTGTTACAAATATTATTACAAATAATAGCTAATAAGTGTTTGTGTGGTCATGTATTTTCTTTACTAAAGTGGCTGCACCAATTTATATTCTCAACAGTGATGTATGAGTTCCAGTTTCTCCACATCATCATCGATACTTGTTATTGTCTGTCATTTTGATTTTATACATTCTCGTAGGTGTGAAGGTGTATTTCATTGTGCCTTTGATTTATATCTCTCTAATGCTAATGATGTCCAGCAACTTTTTATATTAAAATAGCTAATTCACACAGTTTTGTGATATTTCTAAGATCTTTTGCCCATTTAAAAAACTGAGTGGTGTTTTGTTTTGTTTTGTTTTTTTTAAGATTTTATTTATTTAACAGAGAGATCACAAGTAGGCAGAGAGGCAGGCAAAGAGAGGGGGAAGCAGGTTCCCGGCCGAGCAGAGTGCCCGATGCGGGGCTCGATCCCAGCACCCTGAGATCATGACCCGAGCGAAGGCTGAGGCTTTAACCCACTGAGCCACCCAGGCGCCCCAGAAATACGATTTTTATATACACTTTCTCTCCATCTGTAGGTTTTCTTTTCAGAATTTAAAATTTTGATGAATTATAATTGATCAATTTATTCTTTTATAGTTGTGCTTTTATATTTATTATTCACTTATTTATTTATTTACTTGACACAGAGAGAGAGAGATCACAAGTAGGCAGAGAGGCAGACAGAGAGAAGGGGAAGCAGGCTCCCTACTGAGCAAAGAGCCTGATGGTGGGGCTCAATCCCAGGACCCCCAGATCCATGACCTGACCCGAAGACAGAGGCTTTAACCCACTGAGCCACCCAGGTGTGCCCTTATCTATCTATCTATCCATCTATCTATCTATCTATCTATAAATTTTTATTTATTTTTTATTTTTAAAAAGATTTTATTTATTCATTTGAGCAGGAGACAGAGCACAAGCAGGGGGAGAAGCAGAGGCAGAGGCAGAGGGAAAGGGAGAAACAGACTCCCTGCTGAGCTGAGAGCCCGATTTGATTCGGGGCTCTATCCCAGGACCTGGAGATGGTGACCTGAGCCGAAGACAGATGCTTAACCGTCTGAGCCTCCCAGGTGCCCCTGTAGTTGTGCTTTTATTATCATATCTAAGAAATCATCCTTATTCAGGGTCACAAAGGTTTTCTCTTATGTTTCCTTTTAGAAGCTTTATTGTTTTAGATTATATATTTAGGTCTGTAAACCATTTTGAGTTGATTTTTTTACATAGGTGTGAGATTGTTGTTTTTCAGGGGAGTTTTTTTTTGTTTTTGTTTTTGTTTTTGTTTTGTATTTTGCATGTGTTCTAGCACTGTTGAAAAGGCCATCCTTTATCCACTGAATTCTTTGTACTTTTCTCGAAAATCAATTGCGTGTATATATGTGGGCTCATTTCTGGACTGTTTATTTTATGTTATTATTCAATTTGTAGGCCAATATGATATTGTCTGTAGTTTTGTAATAAGCTGTATTAACTGTAGCTTTGTAATAAGTTGTACTATTAAGTAACAGTAACTTCTACTTTGCTGTTCATTTTCAGCTGTTTTGGCTATTTTATATCCTTTTCATTTACATATGAATTTGAGAATTAGTTTCTCAGTTTCTATTTAAAAAAACCTGCCTCAGGGGCACCTAGGTGGCTCAGTGGGTTGGGGCCTCTGCCTTCAACTTAGGTCATGATCTTGGGGTCCTGGGATCGAGCCCCGCATTGGTCTCTCTGCTCAGCAGGGAGCCTGCTCCCCCCTCCCACCTGCCTCTCTGCCTACTTGTGATCTCTCTCTCTCTCTCTGTGTCAAATAAATGGATAAAATCTTTTTTTTTCAAGATTTTATCCATTTATTTGACACAGAGAGGGAGATCACAACCAGGTAGAGAGAGGTGGGGAAGCAGGCTCCTTGCTGAGCAGAGAGCCCGATGCTGGTCTTGATCCCAGGACTCTGAGATCACGACCTCAGCTGAAGGCAGAGACTTTAGCCCATTGAGCCACCCAGGCATCCTAAATGGATAAAATCTTTAAAAAAACCACAAAAACAATTAAAAAAAAAAAAGCCTGCCTCAGTTTTGACTGGAATTGTGTTGAATGTATATATCAATTTGTGGAAAGTGGAAGCAGTAATAGTATTTAGTCTTCTAGCCCATGGAATGTATCTTTCTCCATTTGTTTAGGTTTTCTTTAATTTCTCAAAGAAAACAATATTTTTCACTATTAGGTCTCTTTCATCTTTTGGTAGGTTTATCGTGAAGTATGTCATACCTTTTTATGCTTTTGTACATTTTTAAATTGTTCTTTGCTAGTATATAAAGATACTATTGTGTTTGACTCTGAGAAACAAACTGAGGGTTTTGGAGGGGAGAGGGTTGCGGGGAATGGGTGATCCTGGTGGTGTGTATTAAGGAGGGCAGGTATTTCATGGAGCACTGGGTAGTGCATAAACAATGAATCTTGGAACACTGAAAAAAATTTAAATTAAAAAATAAAGTAAACTTTTAAAAAAGATTATTTTATTTGACAGAGAGAGAGAGACATATAGACAGACAGCGAGAGAGGAACACAAGTAGGGGGAGTGGGAGATGGAGAAGCAGGTTTCCCACAAAGCAGGGAACCCACAGCAGGGCTCAGTCCCAGGGCCCTGGGATCATGACCTGAGCCGAAGGCAAGATGCTTAACTGACTGAGCCACCCAGGCACTCATCTGTAAAAACTTTAAGTAATTTTTTTTTTAAAGATTTTATTTATTTGAGAGAGAGAGAGAGATTGAGAGAGCGCATGAGAGAAGAGAAGGTCAGAGAGAGAAGCAGACTCCCCGAGGAGCTGGGAGCCCGATGTGGGACTCACCGGGACTCTGGGATCATGACCTGAGCCAAAGGCAGTGGCTTAACCAATGGAGCCACCCAGGCACCCAAAACTAATTTTTAAGTAATCTCCACACCCAGTATTTTAAGTAATCTCTATATCCCAAGCCCCAAGATCATTAGGTGCACATTCTAGCAACTGAGCCAGCCAGGCACTCCTAATATCCTATAGCCTTTCTAAACTCACCTCTTTTTCGTACCTCCCATTGGATTTTTTATATAGCTGATCATTTTACCTATGAATAAGATACTTCTGCTTTTTTCTGATCTGAATACCTCTCATTTCTTTTTCTTGCCTTATTGCACTCTCTAGAACTTCCCATAAAATGTAATACAAGTGGCCAGAGCAGACACCTTTGTCTTATTCCTCACTTTAGGAAAAAGCATTCTGGCTTTCATTGTTTCCGTTTTGATTTTTTCCTGAATGGCTTGGAAGTATGTTACTTAGTTTCAGATATTTGAGATTTTGTTCAGTGCTTTCTGTTGATGTCTGATTTAACTCCGGTTTGGTCAGACAAGATAACTTTATATGACTAGCATCCTTTATATTTATGGAGACTTGTTTCATGGCACAGAATGTGGTTTCTCTTACTCAATGTTCTGTGTGCACTTAAGAATGCGTGTTCTGCTGTCGTTGATTGGAATGTTCTTTAATGTCAACACAGGAACTTTTAAAACCCTTTAATACAAAAGGAGTGAAGTATAAACTGGGCTAATTTCCCTTTCCACAGATTCATAGCATAAGTCCTTGGAAATGCTGTCAACCCCTTCTTCTAGCTGTAGAGACGTTCCTGATTGGAATGACAGCTTTGAACTGGAAGGCATTATTTCATTAGTGCACTAATCAGCCACAGAGATTACCCAATTGGCTGCTTAATAATTAAATGAGTTGTTTGTAATTCTTTGAGCATACACAGAACCAATTAACCCTTTATTGCCCAGTAAGCCTGAGGTAGTCTATGAAAATGAAGAAGGCTTAAGTCCTTGAAAACTTTGGTAGGATGCAGAAGCAGATGTTTTAGTCAAGTTCAAGAGAAGTAACTTAGGGGCACCTGGATGGCTTGGTCAGTTAGGCATTGTCCTACAGCTCAGGTCATGATACCAGAGTCCCGGGATTAAGCCCCACATTGGGCTCCCTGTTAGGCTGGGAGTCTGCTTCTCTACCTCCCTCTATCCTCCCCCTGTCCCTACTCTCTCTCTCAAGTAAATAAATCTAAAATAAATAAATAAACAAACAAATAAATAAATAACTTATTTAAGAGGCATATCAAGTACAAATGAGCAAAAATATAGGTTCAGAAACTATAGTCCTCCAAAAACTCGAGTATTAATTTATTAACAATATTCTTGGGGCTTAATGGAAAAGCTTTTATAGCAATACTTCTTTTGGGTAGAAATTTGGGATGAACCCTCTTCAAAGCCACGTTTACTGTCTTTGAGGAGATTTCAATGTAAAGGCATTTCCTTGGTCATTTCATATCTTTGCAACAGTCTGGTAAGACAGAATAAGGTTGGTAAAAGAGAAGGCTACACTGGATTATACATCGTAGATCATGAACAAAATGTGGATTGGAATTCCAGATTTGGAAGAAACCGTGAATAAGATGGCAATTACTTCTATCTTTTTTTGCAGATGGGCAAACTGATGATTGGAGAAATTAAGATACAGAAAAGTTAAGCACTTGTCTAACAGTATTCCCAGCAAGGGGTCCTGTACCCCATCCCCCCATCCCCAGAGGACTAGGGCAGTATCTGGAGACATTTTTGGTTGTCACACTTGGGGCAGGGAGGCCACTGGTAACCAGTCGGTATAGGCTAGGCATATTCCCAGATATCTCCCCAGAACAAAAAAATCATCTGGCTCAAAATGTCAGTACTGCCAAGCTTAAGAAACCCTGGTTTAACCAACCTTAAAACCAACCAAAAAAACCTTATTTTGAGTTTTGATTAGAACATGGGTCTCCAAAATTCTAATGACTTACACAGTCTTGTCACCAGCTGTTGGTAATCACCTCTTTTGTTCTTTTTGTTCAAAAATCATGTTCTTTTCAAGCTCATTTTTATTTTACTTATTTATTTGAGAGAGAGACAGAGATAGTGACAGCACAAGTGGGGAGAAGCAGGCTCCCCAAAGAGGAGGGAGCCCGATGTGGGGCTCAACCCAGGACCCTGGGATCATGACCTAAGCTGAAGGCCAACACTCAACCAGCTGAGCCACCCAAGTGCCCCTTCAAGTTCATTTTTAAAAATGAGGTATCCTCTCCTGACACCAACTGGATTTTTGAGTTCCCAGATCCAATTCCAGTGTGGAGGTGGGGTTGTCTGAGAATTCAACCCAATTCTGACACTGTCTACCTGGAGATAGCATCAGATCACAGGTTAAGAGCTCAGTCATACAATAACTGCTCCCCATCCTCTATTTCAGATGCCAGTTGTGAGCCCCAGGCTGTTACCTGTGCTTCTGACCCACTGGCCATGGGTTGGAGTTTCCGACAACTTCCACCTTGGACTTCAGATGCTAGTTGCAAGTCTAGGTCGTCACCTGTACTTCTGACCTACTGGCTATTCAAGGACCTTTTCCTTAGGTTCTTTTCATTTGTTAGAGCAGCTCATAGAATTCAGGGAAACACATTTACCAGTCTATTAAAGCATATGGTAAAGTACAGATCAATCCCAATTGAAGAGATACATAGGGCAAGGTATAAAGAAAAGGGCACAGAGCTTCCAAGCTTTCTCCAGTCATACTATGCTCCCTGCATTTCTAGGTGTTCACCAATGTGGAAGCTCTCTGAACCTAGTCATTTTGGGGTTTTTTTTGTTTTGTTTATTTTATTTTTTAGAGAGAGCGAGCAAATGAGTCGGAGGTGGGAGGGAGAGAGAGAGAATCCCAAATAGGCTAGATCTCACAACCCTGAGATCATGACCTGAGCTGAAATCAAGAGTTAGACACTTAACCGACTATGCCACCCAGATGTCCCTGAACCCTGTTCTTTTGGATTTTATTTTTTTATTATTTTTAAAGATTTTATTTATTTATCTGAGAGAAAGAGCACAAGCAGGGGGAGCAGCAGAGGGAGATCGAGAAGCCGATGTAGGGGCTCCATCCCAGGACCCTGGGACTATGACCTAAGCCTAAGGCAGATGCTTAACTGGCTGAGCCACCCAGGTGCCCCTCCTTTTGAATTTTTAAATGGCAGCTTCCTTGCTGCTGCTGCTGCTGCTGCTGGTCAGGACTGCCTAAGTCAGGAGCCATTGTTTGATTCAGTGTGAGCCCCTCTCCCCTTCCTGGAGGCAGGGGTGGTGGGTCTGAAAGTTCCAAACCTTTAATCTGATTGGCCTCCTGGCAAGGAATTCCTGTCCTTGGGTGGGGTCCAAAAGTCACCTTCATTAGTAACAAGACACCCATGCCACCTTAATGGCCCTGATGCTTTTCAGGAACTGTGATGAAGAACAATTACATCTGAAAAATATATTTTGGTTATCTGAATACGTATTGCTTATAAATCATTATATTGCAGGGTAAAATTAACACAAAATTAACCATTAATCATTTTAAAGTGTACAACTAAATGGCATTTAGTAAATTTAATATGTTGTGCACCTATCATCTCTGTCTAGTTCCAACACATTTTTGTCACTCCGAAAGGAAACCTTATACCCATTAAAAAGTCACTTTTTGTTTCCTCCTGCCCGCAGCCTCTGGCAGCCAGCACTACTTTATTTTCTGTCTTTATAAGGTTCTAAATTACTTTTATGTTTGCTTCTTTATGGTGCTTTGGAAAGAACATTTGACAAGAAATCAAGACGTGGACTTCATATTCCATCTTCCCTGTTTTTTCTTTTATGTGTGTGATTTGGGCAAGTCGTTGATCTGTCCTAAGCCTCAGTTTCCTCTTTATGTGACAGCTGTCAAAGTAGCCAGAATGCCATCCTTCTTTATTATTTTTTTAATTTTTAAAATTTATTGATTTGACAGGGGGGGGGAAGCGTGCTCCCTGCTGAGCAGAGAGCCTGATGCGGGGCTCCATCCCAGGACCCTGAGATCATGACCTGAGCCCAAGGCAGAGGCTTTAACCCACTGAGCCACTCAGGCACCCCCTGCCATTCTTCTTTAAATGAGATCTTTAAAGTCTGAAATTCTAGCCCACATTTTATTTGATTAGAATTTTTGTTGGACGTGACAGAATTTTCAGTCCTCGAGTAACTACTTTCTCACCCAAGATGCTTCTGAGCCATCTTTTCCAGGTACTGAATTAAGTGTCCTTGGATTGATGTGCTTGAAATTAGAAAATAATTCCAGTTTCAGCTTTAAGTAAGGTGATTTGGAAGGTAGAGAGGCCTCAAATTTAAATTCATCCAATTATTAAATGTATTTTGGGTTACCTGATTTAGCACCTAACTTATAACCAAAATCAAGTGTATTCTGTATTCTCATTTCTGCTTAAAATCCTCCAGTAGCTTCATGCATTTAGAATAAATTCTGAATTCCTTCCATTGGTTAGGAGGTTCCCCACATCTTTCCGCTTTCATGGCCTTGTCTTGAACATTCTCTCTCTAGTACATGCTCTAGTCACATGAGCTTTTTTTCCTCATAAGGGCTCTGAGCTTCTTAGGCTCTTTGCACCAGCTGTTTTCTCTATCTGGAAGGCATGGGGAAACATGCCCTATTACTAGTTTCCAAATCTTAGCTCAGGTGTCATCTCAGTGAAACCTTTCATGGTCATCGTGCCTATCTATGGCTTGTTTTAGAAACTGAAAGTAAATATTGTAGAGAGAATAATTCCCATCACTGAGCTTCAGTTATTGTAACATTCTGTTGTTTGTGATCACTGATTTAAAGTAGTACCCTGGGGCACCTGGGTGGCTCAGTGGCTTAAAGTCTCTGCCTCAGTGGGTCAAAGCTCAGGTCCTGATCTCAGGGTCCTGGGAAGGGGGAGGGGAGCCCCGCATTGGGATCTCTGCTCAGCGGGGAGCCTGCTTCCACCTCTCTCTCTGCCTGCCTCTCTGCCTACTTGTGATCTCTCTCTCTGTGTCAAATAAATAAATAAACAAATCTTTAAAAAAAATAACAAAGTAGTACCCCTGTGTATCCTCCTGTCACTTTTTGTCATATTGCTCTTTTCAGTTTTCTTTTTCTGTAGTTATGTTTTTTTCATGTGTATTTTATTGACTGTTTCCCCCCTCAAATTGTGAGTTCATGTGGACGAGGATCTTATCTTTCCTCTTTACTCTTGAATCCTCAGTACTTGGAATTGTCTGTGTATATAGTACGTGCTCAGTAAATGCTTACTGAGTGAATTAAAGAAATAACCTTCCTAAAAGCAGGGACTATTTGATGCATCTTTGTATTTTTAACTGGGCCTAGTAAGAGCCTCTTTATACATAGTAGATGTTGAGTAAATATTTTAATGTTTTTCTAAGCTATTGTTCCCCTTTACTAGCAATAGCCTGCAGGATTTCTGGAATGGAAGGGGAAGAGTATACTTTTGTTTACTTTCTGATCACCTTGCTTATGTAATGAGAACAGGTTTCTTATTGACTGGAGATTTTTTTTTCCCTTGCCAGATTCACTTGGTTTTTTAATCTTCCTTGTCTGCTCATAGGTAATTTGTAACACATTCTGGAAGCACACATTTATCTTTCCTTTTCCCGATATATTGTTTCTAGAGCTACAGAAGGTAAGAGGTGGAAAGAATGTGAGAGATAATTTAAACTCATAATTTTACAGATGAGGACATTGTCCAAGGTCATACAGTAAGGTGTAGTGGGTTGAGTTGGGGTTAGAACCAAGATAGCCAAGCCTAGCACTTCATAGTAGGGCAAGACTTAAACATTTTCTCATTGTTTTGTATTTATGAGTTCTGTTTTATCAGTTGAACTTTTAGATTCTTTGTATTATATCCTTTTAGTATCTTCCATAGCTTTTAGCACTCGGCATAGAATAATATTTTTGGATTAAGAGAATAATGTGAAGGTATTGCTTTGAGAGTTAATTTAATATTATATTTCTACCTGCCTTATGGAAAGAGACACCTGGAGGGCAGATCTTGATTACTTGTGCAATGGGTATATAACAGGAATCAGGGATGGGACAGATGAGATGGAGAGGATTAACAGAAGGCTGCAGATGGTGGCTTCGCACTTTGGAATGAGGCCATCAGTTCCTGCTGCCCAATCCAGTGTGAAAGATCCATCTGGGCCTCCCTTGAGTACAAGAATGTGATGTAATGGACTTAGGATGTAAAATCTGGGTTTTGTTGAAAGTAATTGTCAGGTTGAATAGACGTGGAAATGTTAGCTACAGAGACAAGATACAAAGCACTGAAGACTTGGATTACTATAGGTCCTGATAGAGGTCTTCTCTTTCCATTCACCTATTAAAATCCAGACCATTGGCACCTTAGTTCTTATTTTAAATTTTTATCGAAAAGAAAACTTAAGTAAATGTCAGAATTTAAAACACTACCTTTTTTTGCAAAAAAGTTTATTGTAAAAATTTTAGAAAATTGAGATTTAGCAAAACGAAGAAAAAAATTATAGTTCTTTTGAGCCTATGTAGGTCTCTATATATGCAGACACATAAGTTTTTAAATATAACATTATGTGAGGTGTTTATGTCCTTTTGAAATAAAGTCAGTGGTATTGTAATAGCTTTGTATGGTGACAGGTATACTTGTGAGCACAGCATAATTATAGAGTTGTTGAATCATTGTATTGTGCACCTGAAACTAATGAAACATTGTGTGTCAGCTATACTTCAATTTAAAAACGAGTAAATAAAAGTAATATATAATGACCATTTTTTATGTTACATGCAGATTTGTAATACTGTCATAATCACATGTGGTTATGCCATCATTTATTTAATCACCCCCCTAATGTTGGGTGTCTAGGTTTTTCCCAGGTTTAAGCAGTGCTAAGATGACGTCTTTGTATATATGTGTGTATATGACTTTTCCTTAGGATAAAATTTATAATGGAATTTCTGTGCTCAAGGTTATGTACCAGTTGTGCTGGTTTTTTTTTTTTTCTTTAAGTGATGTTTTTGGTTGTCATGGCTAATACTCTGATAACTTGCCTCATTTCTTTTGTATGTGAAATAAATGATCTATAACTGTAGTTGTAGTTCTGATATATATTTTTTTTAATTTTTAAATTTATTTTAAAGAGAGTGTGTGTGCAAATACACATGTGCCTGCATGAGCAGGGAGAGGGAGAGGGACAGAGAATCTCCAGTAGACTCAGTGCTGAGCAAGGAGCCTGAGTGGGCCTCAGTGTCATGACCATGAGATCAAGACCCTAGCTGAAACCAAGAGTCAGACATTTAATCATCTGAGCCACTCAGGTGCCCCTCCATTGATTGAGTCTTAGTAATGTGATTAAGTCCAATTAATAAAGTCATTCTATTATTTCTTACAGCTATACTTCATTCTCTGTTTCTAGCTTTCCTTTCCATTTTAGTTTTCTACCCCAACCCTCACACTCACTCTTCAGCTACTTCTGTTTTTTGTGTGTATGCATACATGTGCCTAAAGCAGGGTTGGGTTTGGTTTGACTCCCATTCTTAGTACTGAAAAAGTCTTTGGCTTCCAGTTCAAAATTCTGAGGCATTTACTAATTTTCACATTGGTGGAGGGATAGGAGAGCTATTTCAATTCTGTCCAACCTTCAGCAGAAGTAACCGATACAGTTGTGGGATCAGAGAAAAGGTGGGAAAATCCTTTTTTCTGGAGGTTCTGCTAAAGGTAAATTAGGACTTATGAGACTGGAAAAATTATTTTTGAGAGCCCCTCGCCTATAAAAGCTCTTTGAAGTGACTCATGAAGATCAAACATGATTTGAATCTCCATTTCTGGTATGTTATGTCTTTGTGAGGAGGCAATCAGTGGGCTTCCTTGGTACAAGAGATGGTGGAGCCATGTCCACCCTCTCAGGAGACACCATCGAGAGCTGCCTCCCTCTCTGACGGCATTATGGATAGCCAAATATTTATGTGTGCATTTACAGTCTGTGTTTTGAGGAGATTTTTGCAGATAGGCTCCAGTCTGACTTGTGATTACCATTGTTACAGTTTTCTTCGGGAAGTGCCGGACACCCCTTCACAACTGCTCTGAGATGGAGACGTGTGACCTTAGCCTCCACACCCTCTCTTGGGGCACACAAACCTTTCTTTGACCTTGTTGAAAATACACCTTTTGCTGAGCCTTAGATCTTTTGCAGACTTTCTAGTTAGTTGTGAAGCTGGTTTAAGATGAGAGATATATATGATGAGTGGGGAACTCCTGTTTAGGGGGAAAGAATCAGAAAATTATTCTTATGGGAAAAACAAGCAAGTTTATAGTTTTGACCTTGGGAGCTAGAGTGTGAAGGAAAACAGTGAAAAGTTGTATACTCGTAGCAGCGGAGGATATGAGTTATTCTTCTGCAAGATTTCTTTGTTTCAAGGCAAATACCCTTAAGATCTAGAATCACACTTTTGAGACCATGGTATATATTTTTGCTTATAATTATTCTTAATATATTGGCCTATCTTGGTTGTGATTGCCCCATTTAGTCAAGTTTGCTACTCCTATACTTGCTTAGCATGTTTACTCCTTTAGCATTTTTCAGATCCATGGCTCTGAGCAGCAGGAAAAGCAAAATGTTTGGTGTCAGAGGGTCTTCTTTGTTGCAGGACCTTAAGTTCAGCTTTTCATTTGGTAATCAGTCTGACATATTGGAGATCCAAATAGTTCTGTAAGCTAGATGTATGGTTTAACCCTAGTTCAAATTTCATGTGTATTTGGAAGATGGATTCTAGAATTTACTCTAGAGCTCTAGGAAGACAGAGGTTCTCAATGATGACAGAATTTTGAAGTGTATTGCAAGTACTTTGTACTGATTGTGAACTACCTTAATTGACAAATGACATACGTAAAAAATTATTTGAGTAGGTGAAAGGTGATTCTTGAACTACTTTCACAAGCTTTCTAGGATGGGAGAAAAATTGTTGGAGTGGATTACAGTTAGTGTGGGCCACAGTCTGTATATAATGTACCTTTCACCTTTCTTAGTTGACACACCTAGTGGGAAGTGCTTCCATGTTTAAGGCATCTGTTTCTAACCAACAATTAATTCCTGAGCTATGGTTTACAAAGTGAGAATTGCCTGTACGCAGTGTTAAATGTTTTATTATTATTATTATTATTATTAAATTGTCTCTTATTTGGAGGTTGGAAATGTGTATAAGACAGTGACTTAGTTCACTTTGAAGCCATTTGTGTTGGTGTCTACAGACACCTAGCAGTGTCTACTTATTCCCACAAGAATAATTTTCTGATTTCTAAGTATTTGAATAAGTTTTCTTTTTACTATAGACTCTTACTTACTAACACATTTATTTGGCTTTTAGTCCGAGTTGTTGGCTTTAGTATTGTTTTCTTCCCTTCTTTATTCAGCATTCTGCCCTGCCCTTTTGGCCCAGTTTTTTTTATTCAGTATGCTACTAAAGTTAGGAACATTGGGTGAACTGCTTTCTGCTACATATTTTAAATAAAGACTTATAACTGGGGCGCTAGAGTGACTCAGTTGGTTGAGCGTCTGCCTTTGGTTCAGGTCATGATCCCTGGGTGCTGGGATCGAGCCCTGCATTGGGCTCCCTGCTTAGCAGGGGGGGTCTGCTTTTTCTTCTCCCTCTGGTGTTCCCCCAGCTTGTGCTCTATCTCTATCAAATAAATAGAATCTTTTTTTTAAAAAAAGTGTTTTTTGTTTGTTTGTTTGTTTGTTTGTTTGTTTGTTTTTTTAGGGGCACCTAGGTGGCTCAGTGGGTTAAAGTCTCTGCTTCAGCTCAGGTCATGATCTCAGTGTCCTGGGATCAAGCCCTGCATCAGGCTCTCTGCTCAGCAGGGAGCCTGCTTCCCCCCTCTTTCTCTGTCTGCCTCTCTGCCTACTTGAGATCTCTCTCTGTCAAATAAATAAATAAAATCTTAAAAAAAGGATTTTTTAAATAAAGATTTTATTTATTATTTGCTATAGAGAGCACAAGCAGGCAGAGTAGCAGGCTAAGGGAGAGAAGCAGGCTCCCCGCTGAGCAGGGATCCCGACGTGGGACTTGATACCAGGACCCTGGGACCATGATCTGAGCCAAAGGCAGTTGCTTAACCAACTGAACCACATAGGCGTCCCCCAAAAAAGATTTTTATAATAGAATAATTCAGATGTAAATTGGTACATGACTTATTTTGGATCTAATTCATTAGAGCATGGCAGGATGACATAGCCCATAGTTTCTTTAATATTTCCTATGTTGGAGCACCTGGGTGGCTCAGTAGGTTAAGCGTCTGACTTTGGCTAATCATAATCTTGAGGTCCTGGGATTGAGCTCCCCCCCTCCACCCGCTTGTGCACATGTGGTTTCTCTTTCAAATAAGTAATATCTTTAAAAAATATATTTTATAAGTTCCTCCAGAGAAATGCTGATAGATCAAGAACATTTTCTGGATGACTCCAGTGTAGTAATTTACAGTTACCAGTTTTACAAAATCTAGGTTTCTTTGGTTACTTCAGTGCTGTGAAACTCAAGGCACTCAACATAAGATTTTAATTCACCCTAGGAAATAAGTCCATATAAAAAGATGTAAGATACACAGCTAAAGTACTGTCAATATCTGTAGTCACTAATTTCAGTATGAACTAGAGAGAAGAGAAAGTGTTTGAACATTAGAGAAGATGAGTCTGATTTATCTTGTCTTCTTAAAATGTGGTGGTATACAGTAGTATTACCATTTAATACCATGTGTGAAATATCTGGGGCTGTAGTTGAAATGAGATAATTTAGTGGCCAAATGTATGTGAACTCTTGGAAACAATGTGATTTATAATATATCCAAATGTAGTAAAAATCTGGAAATCCTGGTGGCATGGAATCTATGTACTGTTATGCATACAAAGAGATTTTATTGTACTATGTTTGTGGATTGGTGGAGTGCATTTATTAGAACTGTTTGGCTTGCTGATGATGCTAACCAACTGTGGTACGTCTTTTTTTCTTTCTTTCTTTTTTTTTTCAAAGTAAGCTCTATGCCCAGTATGGGGCTCAAACTCACACCTCTGAGATCAAGAGTTGCATACTGTACCACTGAGCCAGTCAGGTGCCCCAGGTTGTGGTACGTCTTAACTGTGAATGGGAGAGTACTTCTTACCATTTTTGATACATTTACCATTTTACATAATGCAGTTTGAAAGTCAAATACTATATTTGGTTGTGATTATCTCAAAGTAGTTTGACTTTTTATTTTGTATATAATTTATGATGGTCCCAAAACAATAGCAAAGATGTAGTAATGGTGGTATGGGTTAATTTTAGTGACACCACCAGAAAATAGTGCAAATAATGTGACTTACCATCTCATGTGTAGAATTCACTGGAGATTTGAGGCCTCATCACTTACTTCCAGAGGTCCAGGTTTTCCAGTATATTGATGATTTTTGGGGAGAAACTGTTTTTACAATTGCTTTTAATGTTTCAGACACTTCTATTCTGTTTCGGAGAGGTTGAAATGGAGAGTTATAAAGCCAGCAGTTAATGCTGAGGGAGTTGGGTTCCCTATTTACTGAACTACCTTGGAATATGGCTCTCTTAATAGTAGTTAATTTCATGTGAAACACTTGCAGGGGTACCTGGGTGGCTCAGTCAGTTAAGTGTCTATCTTTGGCTCAGGTCGTGATCCCGGTGTTGTGGGATGGAGCCCCACATGGGGCTCCCTGCTCAGCAAGGAGTCTGCTTCTTCCCCTCTCTCTGTCACACCCTCCACTTGTGCTCTCTTGTGCTCTCTTTCAAATAAATAAAATCTTAACAAAACAAAACCAAAACCCACTTGCATCTAGGTAACTAAGTATATGTGTGGAGTCAAATAAAAGAGATAGAAAGAAGTAGTGATTTTTATATTATTACTGTTTCAAAATGGTTACTGATACTTAATTTGAAATTCTTTAAAACTTTGAATCAGGAAGTGCAATACCTACATATCCTTTTTTTTTTTTTTTTAAAGATTTTTTATTTATTTATTAGAGAGCGAGAGACTGAGAATGAGAGGGGGGATCAGAGTGAGAAGCGGACTCCCCGCAGAGCCGGGAGTCCGATATGGGACTCGATCCCGGGACTCCGGGATCATGACCCGAGCCGAAGGCAGCTGCCCAACCAACTGAGCCACCCAGGCGCCCCCTACATATCCTTTTAATTGTTTTCTTTTCCTAGACGTTTATTATCCCTTGCCATTTTTTGTGTTTGTTTCTTTGGTTTTCGAATGTTGATAGATCCCGCTCTCTGTTAATGCTCTGAATGATAAAATGAGTAAAGCCAGTATAGCATGTTAGTTAAGAGTTTATGCTCTAAACCTAAGCTGCTTGGATTCTAATTTTGGTCGTGCTGTGAGTGGAGTGTGACTTGTCCAATTACTGCTCTACAGTTTGCATCATTAGGTTGTTTCAATGCCTCTCTCTAAAAAATAAAGTACCAGTGTATATTACATGTGCACATTTATGATTTCCATATTAATAAATTTCTTAAAAGTACAAAAGGTATGAATCTTTTAAAAGTTTTTAAATACATATGTCACATTTGCAGAGCTGTCAGATGTGTTCTCTCATGACAGAATAACATTCTTTTTTTAAAAAATATTTTATTTATTTATTTGACAGAGAGAGAGATCACAAGTAGGCAGAGAGGCAGGTGGCGGGGGCCGGGGCGGGGGGAGCAGGCTCCCCGCTGAGCAGAGAGCCAGATGCAGGGCTCGATTCCGGGACCCTGAGATCCGTTACCCGAGCCGAAGACAGAGGCTTTAACCCACTGAGCCACCCAGGCGCCCCACAACAGAATAACATTCTTTAAGAATTTAAAATAACTGTATCACAGAGCTAGCAGTTTGGCGAGTGTTTTCCTCTTGCAAATTATTGAGAAGCGACTTAATTTTTGATGGGTCTTTATTAAATGCATTCAACAAGTTTGTGTTGTATGAATTTTAGTAGATAGAGCATTTAGGTGAAATTAAATATAGACCTAACAGCCACTAACCAGCATTGTATTTTTTTTTTTTTTTTAAGATTTTATTTATTTGATTGAGAGAGACAGTGAGAGAGTGAACACAAGCAGAGGGAGTGGCAGAGGGAGAAGCAGGCTTCCTGCTGAGCAAGAAGCCCAGAGCTCCATCCCAGGATCATGACCTGAGCTGAAGGCAGATGCTTAACTGACTGAGCCACCCAAGTGCCCCTAAAATTTTATTTTTTTAACTAATCTCTACACCCAACATGGGGCTCAAACTCACAACCCGGAGGTCGAGATCCACATGCTCTACTGACTGAGCCAGCCAGGTGCCAGGAGGTCACCTCTTGATAATTCAGTTTTACTTTATAAAATGGGACATTTTCTATAATTTACTTGCTTCTTATAGAGGCAGTAACCACTTTTATTTGTATGGAAGGAAAATTTTTATAGTAACTTGTAGTTAGTGAAAGTAATATTATTGATGAATTTGCTGGTCAGGTCTTGCAAAAAGTAAGGGAAAAAATGTTAGGATTTAGAGTGTTATTGCTACAGTCTTTGCTCAGAGTGAAAGATAAAACTGTGGCTCTCTGGAATTTCCATGGGAGCAGAGCTTTGGGATGGCTGAGATTTCTGTATGCTGCAGAGTTCATTATGATTTATCACTTTATGGCCTAAACTTTTAATATATGCATTTTGAGAAGAAATTTTGATAGTGTTATACTTCCCAGCCTTAAAAAAAAAAACAACTCAGCTTTATTGAAGTGTAATTTACATACATTACACACAGATTTTTAGTTGAGTTTCAGCAACAGTATACCCCTGTGTAACCACCATCCCAAACAAGATACTGATCATTTTCATTCCCTCAGAGTCATTCATGCTCCTATATACACACGCACATACCCTGCCCTATGCAATCACTGATCTGATTTCTGTCACTACAGGTGAGATTTGTCTTAGAAATCTCACAGGTGAGTGTCTGTCTTAGAAAATAAAACAGAATCATACAGTTTGTATTATTTTTATTTTTATTAAACTTTTATTTTTTCAGTGTTCCAAGATTTATTTTTCATACGGTATGTATTCTTTTATGCACTTCCCAGCCTCATATAGTGTATGGGGATATATTTTATCTAGTCCCAGTAATTGTGCATCCTAATGCCTGGGCTGCAGTGTAGTACCATGATTAATTTCATTTCTGTTGAGCTGTGTATGTCTTTGTTCCCTTATGTAGCTCCACACTTAGGTGTGGGTATTGGGGGTTCTGTGCTAGCTTTTTAAAAGATTTCTCTGGCTCTTCACTTCATGTCAGACAACTACTAGATACTGCTATGGTTCTTGACATTTTATCTGCATTTTTTATCTTTCATAGTCCAGCTCTATTAAACTTTTCAAATTTCCCAGTTTGGTACATGATAAACTTTATAATCTGTGCTTATATTTGTTTAGCAAAATGGTGAACATGGGTTCCTGATAAATATTGCAGATGTGTGTCTGCAGGAGTGGACTTACCTTGCACTTATCCCTGCTGCTCTTTCCACGTGTCCTTTGGCCATCATTCTGTGTGTCACTCTTATTTTGCCCCCTAATTCCCTAAGATGTTCTATCAGCCAATTTATCTTCCATCAGCTTTTGTAGTTCATCACACTCAGTTGTCTCTAACCCTCTCCCCCTGCTTCCCCCAAACACACCCCCCAGTGTTCCTGTCTCTCAGCCTGTGATTGATTTCCTCTCCTGCCAGCTTCCTCTCTAGTCTAGGCTGCCCTGTCAGATTTTAATGCTGGAAAAAGAAGTATTCCACCCTAAGCCTAAATTGTATGTTGTGCAGCCTGACATGTTTCTCAACATCCAGTTCAGGCTTCTTTGAAAACATCCAGTGGGGAGAAGAGCAAGCTCGCATCATTCCAGTGGCTTGTGGCTGCAGGGTCTTTTGCTGGTTTTAAAAACAGCTCACTGCTTGACTCTCAAATGACCCTGGAAACAATTACTTTGCCTGTATAAGTTGTAATAGTTAATAGACCATCACTACCCACTGTTTAATTATTATTTAGCAGAATTATGATCATGAACATCATTAAATATATGCCACAGTACCTCTTAGTTTATTTGACTAATACTAATAAACTATTATAAATAAGTTTATAAATAAATAAGTAAACTTATTTATTTGACTACTAATAAACTAATATTTAGTTTATTTGACTAATACTAAATACCTTTCTCATAAATGCTTTGCTTACATAGTTTGTTGCTAATGTTGCACAGTTAAGTCCTTACAACAACTTGAAGAGAACCCTGGTAAACATGATAGTATTGATGATCTTTGAGTGTTGGCCATAACCCTGATCATGTATTATACATATTGCTAGATCTCTTTTTGCTGAAGTTAGGGTAAAAGAAACAGAAATTTGAGTGACTGCTTAATGTCAGGCTCTTAATAAACCTTTTTTCAGTTTTTATAGCAACTCTGATGTAGATAGCATTGTTATTTCCTTCACAGATCAGAAAACTGAAGCTTAGATTAATTAATGGAACTGTTCTGGTCTTGAGGATATTTGGTTTCTTGAGCTATTTTAAATGAAGACTATAGTACCTACCTCGCAAGTTTTGTTGGCAAGATTGCAAATAGTGTATATGTAAAGTACCAAACATAGTGCCTGACACAGACAGGTTTCCTGTTCTCAGGTAAGTTTATGGCCTAGAACATCTTTTAAAACATCCTGGCCTTTGTGTGGATTTGTTCGTCTCTAAAGGTAGTTCATTCCATCTTGAGCCACACCATGAAATTATTTGGATATAGATTTTGAATAACTGCCATCAGTGCTTTGCTTTTATATGCTACTGTTCCACTTGAACATAAATTAAAATATGAGCATTAAACCACATATCCATTTGAATGGTATCATTGGAGCGTTACTTCAAAGTGAAAAACAACCACAGACACAACCACAACCCATTTCCTGATATTTTTTCAAAGACTGCCCTCTGCACTACTCCTGCTCTCTAACAGTTCACTGAGATATTCACACCCCATGCAGCTCACCCACTTAAGGTATACAGTTTAGTGGTTTTAGTATATTTTCAGAGATTTGCAACCATTAATCGCCACAATTTTAGAACATTTTCATCACCCCTTAAAAAAAACCCAAACCCAAACCTTTGGTAGTTACTACTTTTCTGTCATCCCTACCCCATTATCTGGAAACGAGGAATCTGCCTTCTGTCTCTGGAGTTGCCCATTCTGGACATTTTCTATAAGTGGAATCATTCAAAATACAGCCTTTTGTAACTGACTTTCACTTAGCATAATGTTTTAAGGTTTATCCATGTTGTACAAGTATTTGTACTTCATTCCTTGATTTCCAGGATTGTATGGATTTAATCACATTTTGTGTATCCATTCATCGGTTGATAGACATTTAGGTTGTTTTCACTTTTGGCTGTTAGGAGTAATACTGCTTACCTTATAATTCATGTATAAGGTATATTTAACATATAAACCTATGTTTTGTGTAAACATTGGTTTTCATTTTTCTTGAAGAACTGCCAGACTTTTCCAAGGGGACTTCACATTTAATATTCCCACCAGCAGTGTATGAGGGTTCCAGTCTGTCCAGATCCTCACCAACACTTGATTTTTTTCTGTATTTTTTATTACAGCTTTGATAGACCTTTACATATTGGCCATGATGACAGATGCTTTCGTGATGTCTGTAAATGTGACATACACTGCATAGTGTTTTCCCTGGTACTTCTGATTGCTAAAGTGCTGCACTGACTTTGGGGTGGAACACATGTCATTGGCAAACTGGAGGGTTAATTCTTTGAGCTCATACGAATGGTATCACTACCCATTAAAGTAAGTATGTGTGCAAAGGCCTAGTATTGCCGTATCTTAAAAATCTTTAGAGACGCTTTTCATAAGTAGTTTATTTCAGTAATAGTCAATAGATTCTAATAGGAATGCTATTAGTATTTTCCTCAGTTTGAGGAAAGTTTGTATTTGGAATTGATGAAGATATTTTAAACTTTGTCAATAAGCCAAGTCAATTCAAATCATGCGGTGATTTGGTCAAAGAAGTTAAAATTGACTGTTGTTAAGCATTAGACTGATACTCTCCCCTTGCAATTGCATTGTAATTTTTAAAGTTTGTTTGTTTAAGCAGTCTCTAAACCCATTATGGGACTCAAACTCAGGACCTGGAGATTGAGAGTCCTGTGTTCCTCCCACTGAGCTACCCAGGCACTCTGTTTTGTTATTGTTAATATCCAAACACTATTAAATGAATTCTCAAGGGGTGACATTTCCCTCGAGGGATTGAAAATTGTTTCTTTGGGGTGTGGACTGAAAAAAAAACTTAGCTATTACAGTGGTTATGGTGTGACCCTCTAATGGGCCGCAGTACCACAAACTGATACATAATATATCTATGAAACTAAGATTTTATGGTTTGGATGATTAGGAAAATACTGTCTAAGTGTTTCCTAAGTAAGGGGGTGGTAATGAAAAACAGGTTGAGAAACACTTTCCTACTGCATAAAAAAGATACTAGAATATTTGATCATTAGAGATCATTAATTGACCACATTGTACAGTGTTTGAATAAGGCACTGAAGTGGAACAACTTACTTCTTTGAATAAAATGAGTGCCTACTATGTGCTAAGCACGTTGCTATCCAGGAGGATAAAAATGAAATATCCCTTGGCTTTTCTTGGGGGAAGTCTTATGTATTAGATCACATGGAGTGATTATTGTTTTAGTTCAAGGAGGTATATTCAAGGTGAGTGGGAGAGCACAGAGGAAGAGCCATATAAGTCTGAGAGAGACAGGGAAGGATCCAGAATGAGTATGATATGTAAGCTCTGAGCCTTGACGCCCCTTTCTAGGCTGCTGTGGTAGAATTTATTTTTTAAACTTGAGTATGTTTAGCAACTACTAAATTGCTTGTTTAAAATATAGCTTCTGGAGTGCCTGGGTGGCTTAGTCGGTTAAGCATCTGCCTTGGGTTCCGGTCATGATCCCAGGGTCCTAGGATCTAGCCCCGAATTGGGCTCCCTGCTCAGCGGGGAGCCTGCTGCTCCTTCTCCCTCTCCCCTTGCTTGTGCCCTCTCTGTCTCTCCCTCTCTCAAATGAATGAAGAAAATCTTAAAAAAAAAAAAAAAAATGGAGCTGGGGCGCCTGGGTGGTTCAGTGGGTTAAGCCTCTGCCTTCAACTCAGGTCATGATCTCAGGGTCCTGGGATCGAGCTCCACATCTGGCTTTCTGCTCGGCAGGGAACCTGCTTCCTCCTCTCTCTCTGCCTGCCTCTCTGTCTACTTGTGATCTCTCTCTCCCTGTCAAATAAATAAATAAAATCTTATTAAAAAAAAAATGGAGCTTCTGAAGCCCTACCCCTGATGATATGATTTGGAGTTGGGTCCTAGAGATTGTGATGCAAGTAGCCTAACCCCCCTGCCTTTTTTGTTTGTTAGTGCAGGGATTGGGCTGGGAGCACAGAACACTGCATTAAATGGTGGCAGTAGAAGATTTTCAGGGGCAAACACTGGCCTAACTTTGTTTTATGAACATTCACCTATTCCAGCAGCCTGGAGATAAATATTTCTTAACCATGGATTAGAACTTCTTTTTTCCTGGCTAAGCTGTCACTGTTTCTTGTTTTCCTGGCTTATTTATGTTTTATTTGTTTATATATTATCAATATCTTTTGTAGCCATTTAGAGTGATGGGATTCTTTACCTACCACTCTTTAGAATAAAGACTGTGTTAGTCCTCTTTTCCTAACTAGTAGAAGAATATTCCTTATTCCTTAAGTCCTGGGTACTATAGGTGAAAGGATAGTGTCAAGTTAGGGGGTACTTAAAGAGGAGAGATGAGCATTATCTGGAACAAGTGGAAAAAAAGAACTATAATGTTTAGCCTGGAAAAGAACACATACAAGGCATTGTCCAAGTAAGGCTAAATTGCCATTCATTGAAGTTGTAGAACTTGACGTAAAAACTCAAATACCTACAGGGCCAGACAGGTGTTCAGTGAGGAGGTGGGCCTGATGCACAGTTGATGAACTGGAGGGTACATGTCTGTTGTAAAGGAGGGCAGCCCCACTCATTAGCTCCAGCTGAATCTTGTCATGAAGGACCATTAATCAGAACCACATCTCATTTTTCAACAGAAGTGAGGTATCCAGACTTTTAGGTAAACTTTCCTGGAATTTTTTTTTTTTTTAACATTACACAGTCAAATGCATAAAAACAAAACTACAGGCCAAAACAAACGTTTCTGTATGCTATCCGTTTGAAGACTCATATATCAGATGAATTTTGACCCATAAATCTTTTCATATTCTGTGATTAAGATTAAGATAGCCCCAAACAAGGATTTACTTGTTTATAAGACCCAGACCCAGACCTTGGCAGTAAGATTGTAATGCAAGGTAGAATTTGGAGAGGGCTGTGTAACTTCAAAAGCATAGTTCTGTAAATTGTTGGATAAAATTAGTTTATCACAAAGTGAGATTCATCGTGTAATACCTCCTCTTCTCTAAATTTAGGAAGCTCTAGGACCCCAATTAGAGTTAGGTGTCCTGAGAAAGGCAAGTTTTGGAGGAATTACCAAGTGGGATTGGTCACAGAACATCCATTTTTGTTTAATCCAGTGAAAATTCTGCACAGGTGGTAAATAACGTTTAGCCTAGAATAGGCTCACTGGATCTCCTTTTACCTACCCCACCCTCCAAGAAAAATTAAACTAATAGGAGCAAGACCCTCCAGCTTAACCCACTTAAATGATTATTTTCTCATGGTTGTCCTATCTCTGTAGATTATACAGTGTCTCTCTGACCATTAATTATTATGTCGGATGTTCTAAAATGTTTTGTTTTAGGCCATAGAATATGAATCTTCCAAGGGCATCAGAAAAGTTGAATTCTCCAACTTCTTCACTCTCTTGGAATACAATTTGCTGTTGATTTTAATTATGCTTAATTACAATCAGCTGATTTTAGGCTTTAGGTAAAGCTAGTATACAATGATATAATGTACAGTACTTTGGTTATAGCAACGTCGCCTTTTTCTAGTTTATCACATAAAAAGTTGGAGTGGTTAAGGCTTGAGTCAATTAAGAATTCTTTATATGCTGCTTGTTTGTTCCTACCTTTGACATGTGTTTTAGTAAACTTGCTTAATAGTCTTTCATCAGATGTGTAAGCTATGTGCCTTTTGAGTAATTAATGTCCCTTTTGAGTTAATTAATTACTCTTTGGGTAACTGATTTTGAAAAACCTATATTTGTATCACCACTGATTCTGACAATCCTTTTCTCAAATTGAGATGCCTTCTATGCCTACCCATTGTTGACTGAGTTTGTCACCAGTGAGTTTTCCCCAAACAGGGAAGTCCTATGGGACCAATATCAGTCTTCGGTCAGGAAGAGGTTGTATAAATAGCTGTGCATACACTCCAGAGGAGGGGAAGGAGGAGAATTTGAGTGTTGGGCCCCTGATGTGAACTCCTCCTGTTTTTGTTTTAGGGTAATTAATGTTTCCTTAGATTGAGCTAAACTTTGGGCACTTCGGCTTCTGGCTTTCAGGTCTGAGTCTGTATCCTTTAGGCATAGCCTGGGGGTGGGGGAAGTGGAGTTTGTATTTCATGTCATCCCAAAATGAATGAAGTAACATGAGAGCAGTGATTTTTTAAGCTTGGACTTGAGGCTAGAAAATGGGCTATATGAAGGTGAAAAGTGTCCCCCTACAATCCTAGTGACTTGGGAGGAATTAGATTGTGAACAGTCTCTTAGACGGTTGTGACTTCAGTTCTTAGAGATTCTGTTGGGTTTTGTGGTATTTGCTTCTGGGTTCTCTGGTTGGATGTTTCTGTTATAAGGTGGTCTTGTTCCTGTCTGCTATTCTGTCTCCCTTGGCCTTCTAAATTAGATACATTCCCCCTTCTGCTCCCAGACGTCTCCATCTCTTCATCCCCTGACACAGCAATCATTTATCAAGTTGTTTCACGCGTTGTCGGGAGGGGGGCCCTGGGGACTCGAGTTTGTTTCGTCCCTTTGTTGGAGCTCCACAGGATCGTCCAGCTTAGTCTCCAGCCAACTGCTGAGAGTTGCTGGACTCCAGGAGCAAATGTTAAAGGGGCCCCCTTTCATCTACTTGTTGCTACTTCAATCTTTTATTTTAAATTCCAGCTTATTGCAACTGTAATCACAGTTATATACACTTTCTGGACATGTATGTAATCCCAAGAGGCTTTTTTTTTTCTTTCCCACTTTTTTTTTTTAATCCCAGTCATTGAAGATACGGAAATAGATTTTTAGTCTCTCTCCTTTGTTATTCATTGTCCATTTTCTGTTCTTCCTTCATTACTACACTGCCTCTTTCCAAGTGGTGGATTACTAGAGATAGATTTAGTAAGTGGGAGTTATTAGACACCTTTATGGAAATGCTGGAACTTATCAAGGTGTCCTTTTTCCTGACATCATACTTCAGTATCAGTAGAAATATCTAAACAGTGTAGGAATATGATTTTAAAGTTTGTCGAACCTTAGTGCAAGGTGAATATTATTGCTTGTTACTAGGAGTTATGCAAGTTATCAAAAGTGCCTAAAAAAGGAAAAATAATAGACGCGGCTTTAGTGTGAATGTTAACCAGTTACCCTGAATTTGAAGGATGGATGTTGCTTACCGTAACTTAATAGTTTAAAAGAACAGTGTTTATTTTGTGGGGTAATAGCAGTCAGACTGTAATGTTATAAGGCTTATGAGAATTTTTTCAGTGATTCTGGAATATTTCCTCCCAGTACTTTATTATAAAAGTACACAAGAACAGAAAGTTTGAATAGATTGTATTTTATATTTTGGGCTTAAATTTTTTTCTTTTCTTTACCAGGCTGAATAAAACATGTAATAGTCTCAACAATGCATTGTTACTCTTGGAAGCCAAATAATGAGAAAAAAAATACCCCAGATGACATGTGTTAAAAGCGTGAATTCTGCAATGAGCCTATTTGCTGTAGACAAGCCACGGCTAGAACCCAAAGTTGTATAGTGTCACTATACACTATAATCATCGAGTTTAGTAGGGAAAATGTTGCCCCTTCTCTTCAGGTATTTTATGTTGAAAATGTAGTCACCTTGATTAGACTTGTCAACTGAAAAATAGTTTATAATGAATAGTAAATTGTCTTGAGTGCTATGACTTTTAACATCAAAGTGAACACAAATGATTTCCCTTGGGACATACTCTTATTAGAGTATTTTTCAGCTGTGAAACTGTGAAACTGTAGTATATTATTTCCCATTGATTCCACAATGAGACTATAAAATTATATATTACTGGTAAAATTTTTTTTCATATGTAATAGTACTATTCAAATATTGCTAATATTTAGCTATATTTCAAGTTAAGAATATGAAAGCATGGAGACCTTGTATTCTGAAAATTTAATATGTACTCTTTGTCAGATACTGTCTTAGGCAGTATAGTACAGCAATAAATAAAACACAAAAATCCTCTTGGAGCTTATATTCTATGGAGGGAGACATAATCAGGCATTTCATTTTCTTCTCATTCTTTGGCAAGTGTTAGTGAGTTTTGGTCTGTAAAGGGCCAGTTTTTGTTACAATTACTTGACCTTGCTATGTAAATGATTGGGTAAGGCTGTGTTTCAATAAATTTTTATTTATAGTAACAAGGAGCAGACTATAGTTTGCCATCCTTCATTCCAGGCTATAAAAGGACAAACAGTAGATCTTTAAGAAAGACTTTTTAAAAAGATGTATCCATTTACTTGAGAGAGCACACAGGCACACAGATGTGTGTGCTGGAGGGGCAGAGGAAGAGAATTTCCGAGCAGACTCTCTTCACCAAGTGAGCCTGCAGTGGGGCAATCCCAGGACCCATGCAGTCATGACCTGAGCCAAGACCAAGAGTGGGATGCTCAACTGACTGAGCCACCCAGGTGCCCCCATCATAAAAGTTTTTAAAAATATATTTCATGAGGTTTCAGAAAAAAAAAATGGTCAAAGCAGATGACAAGGAGTCAGTACTTTTTTTGAACAGTTTTTTTTTTTTTTTTTTTAAAGATTTTATATATTTATCTGACAGAGAAAGGGGGGCGGAGAGCACAAGCAGGCAGAGCAGCGGGCAGAGGGAGAGGGAGAAACAGGCTACCCACTGAGCAGGGAACCTGACATGGGACTCATATCCAGGACCCTGGGATCATGACCTGAGCCAAAGGCAGACGCTTAACCAACTGAACCACCCAGGCGCCCCAGGGAGTCAATACTTTTAATACACATACATCCCAAGGGAATATTAGGCAAAGGATATGAAGAGACATGTCATAAAAGAACAACTCTAAATGACCAATAGATATCTAAAAAAGATGCTCATCTGACTGGCAAAACTTAGAAGGATGGTAATATCTATTAAAGTAGCCTTCCCTTATCTGCACTTTCACCTTCTGTGGTTTCAGTTACACACAGTCAAATCAGATGTCCGAAAGTGGATGATCCTTCTTCTAACTTCAGAAAGTAGGTGCCCAGCTGGCTCAGTCAGAAGAGCATGCAACTCTTGATCTTGGGGTCATGAGTTCAGGCCCCATGTTGGGTGTAGGGATTACTTAACTAAATATATATATATTTATATATACATTCATAATAGTGTACCATCATCACTACTATATATATATATATTTTTTAAAGGAGGTCGGTAGTAGCCTAATGCTATGTCACAATGCCTACGTAATTCACTTCTCTCCGTGTCATCATGTAGGC
Organism: Nasua narica; assembly: GCA_028533885.1. Taxonomy (NCBI): domain Eukaryota; kingdom Metazoa; phylum Chordata; class Mammalia; order Carnivora; family Procyonidae; genus Nasua; species Nasua narica. The sequence continues at coordinate 28,823,942 of CM052807.1, read as the reverse complement.
ATTTTACCATTTCACATTATCACAAGAAGGGTAAGTATAGCACAGTAAGATATTTTAAGAGAGAATGAGAGACCACATTCAGATAACTTACTACAGTATATTGTTAACATTTTTCCATTTTTTTCCATTTTTTTATCAGTTGTTTACTGTGCCTAATTTATAAATTAAACATTATAAGCCTGTACGTATAGAAAAAATATAGTATATTTAGGTTCAGTACTTTGTGGTTTCAGGCATCCACTGGGGATCTTGAAATGTATACCCCTTAAATAAGGGGAAAGTACTGTATTGGAAGATTAACACTTAGTCTTATACATTGCTAGTGGAAAATGAGATTGAAAAATAAACTGACATCTATTAATACTAACACTACATAAATATTATACCTTCTTTGTCCCAGAAATGCAGCCCTTAGGATGGTGTGTGTGTGTGTGTGTGTGTGTGTGTGTGTATGTTGGTGGTGGTATTTTGTGATTTTATTTTTTCTACTTTTGTTATTGTGGAGAAATACATATAACATGAAATTCATCATTTTAAAAAAGATTTTATTAAAGCACAGGTGAGAGAGAGAGTATGAGCAGGATGAGGGGCAGAAGGAGAGGGAGAAGCAGACTCTGAGCAGGGAGCCCTCTGAGCTGAAAGCAGATGCCTAACCAAGTGAGCCACCCAGGCACCCCTAAAATTTATCATCTTAACCATTTTTTAGTATATATACCACAGCATGTATACTATACAGTTCATTGGTATGACCAATATAGTTCATTGGTATTAAAAGTATTGACTCCCTGGTATATACTATAGGATATATACTTATAGTTCATTGGTATTAAATACATTCATAATAGTGTACCATCATTACTACCATATCCATCTCAAGAGCACTCTTTTTATCTTGTAAAATAGAAACTCTATACCTGTTAAACGGTAACTTTTCATCCTCCCCTCCACCCCCTGTCCCCCAACCCCTGACAATGACCATTCTGCTTTTAAGATTTTGGCTGTTTTAAGTACCTCATATAAATGGAATCATACAGTCTTTGTCTTTTTGTGACTAGCTTATTTCATTTAGCACAGTGATCTCATGTTTCATCCATGTTGTAGCATATGTCAGAATTTCCTTCCCTTTTAAGGCTGAATAATATTCTGTTGTATGTATATTTCACATTTTGTGTATCCATTCATCCATTAGTGGCCACTTGGGGTGCTTCCTCATTTTAGCTATTGTGAATAATGCTGCTATGAATGTGGGTATACAATTATCTTATTGAGACCCTGCTTTCAGTTCTTTGGAGTATATATATCCAGAAGTGAAATTGCTGGATCATATGGTGATTCTGTTTTTAAGTTTTTGAGGACCGGCCACATTGTATTTCTCAATGTCTCTTTCATATGATATTCCCATCAAGGATGTACAGGGTTCTGGGATTTTTCACATCTTTACCAATGTGTTCTTTTTGTTTCCTTTTTTTTTTTTTTTCAACAGTAGTTATCCTAATGGTTGTGAGGTGATAATCTCATTGTAGTTTTGATTTGCATTTTTCTAATGATTAGTGCTCTTAGGCAGTTTTTCATGTGTATATTGGCTATTTGTATATCTTTTTTTTAAAGAAATATCTATTCAAACCTTTTGCCTGTTTATTTATTTATTTGTAAAGATTTTATTTTTAGGTAATCTCTACATCCAAAGTGGGGCTCAAACTCACAACCCCAAGATTGGGTCACATGTTCTACCAGCTGAGCCAGCCAGGCACCCTTCTTTTTTGCCCATTTTGAAAACAGATTTTTGAGGTTTTGTTGGTTGAGTTGTAGGAGTTTTATATATATTTTGGATATTAACCCTCTGTCAGATACATGATTTACAAATATTTTCTCCCATTTGTGGGTTGACTTTTTTTACTCTGTTGATCAGTGTCTTTGATCCATAAAAGTTTTAAGTTTTCATGAAATCCCTGTTGTCTGTTTTTTCTTTTGTTGCCTTTACCTTTTGTTATATGTTCAAGAAATCATTGTTAATGAAAATTTTTGCCCTGTTTACCTTTAAGAGTTTTATACTTTGAGGTTTTACATTTAGATCTTTGATGCATTTTTAGTTAATTTTGTATATGGTGTGAAGTAAGTATTCAAGTTCATTGTTTTACGTGTGGTTATCCAGTTTTCCGAGCACAATTGATTGAAAAGACTGTCCTTTACCTATTGAGTGGTCTTGGCCCTCTTGTCAAAAATCATTTGACTGAATGCAAAGATTTATTTCTGGATTCTTGGTTCTATTCCTTTGGTCTATATATGTGTTTCTTCTTCTTCTTCTTCTACTTTAAGTGTAATTAACATACAGTGTTATGTTAGATTCAGGTGTACAAATAACTCATCAATTCTATATATTACTCATGGCTCATCACAATAAGTGTAGTCTTAATCCCCTTTATTCCACCATTCCCCCATTCACCTCTCCTTTGGCAACGACTAGTTCTCTGTATTTAAGACTCTTTTTGTTGTTGTTTATCTTTTTTTCTTTGTTCATTTTTTTTCTTAAATTCTACATGAGAGTGACGTAAGATATTTGTCTGACTTATTCACTTAGCATTGTACCCTCTAGGTCCATTGTTTTTCATGTTTGAGTAACATTCCGTGTATATGTATATATACTACATCTTCTTTATTTATTATTTTTTAAAGGTTTTATTTATTTATTTGACAGAGGAGAGAGATCACAAGTAGGCAGAGAGGCAGGCAGAGAGAGAGGGGGAAGCAAGCTCCCTGCTGAGCAGAGAGAGAGCCCGACACGGGGCTTGAACTCAGGACCCTGAGATCACGACCTGAGCTGAAGGCAGAGGCTTTAACCCACTGAGCCACCCAGGCACCCCACTACATCTTCTTTAAACATTCATCTATGGATGGATCTTGGGTTACTTTCATATCTTGGCTATTTTAAATAATGCTGCAATAAACACAAGGGTGCGTAAATATTCTTGATTTACTGTCTTTCTTTTCTTTAGGTAGATATCCTGTAATGGAATTACTGGATTATATGAGTAATTTTTTGAGGAACCTTCCTACTGCTTTCTACAGTTGCTGTACCAATTTGCATCTCCACCAACACTTGTTATTTCTTGTGTTTTTGATTTTAGCCATTCTGACAGATGTGAGATGATATCTCACTGTGGTTTTGATTTGCATTTCCCTGATGATAAGTGATATTGAGTGTCTTGTCATGTGTCTGTTGGCTGTTTGGATGTCTTCTTTGGAAAAATGTTTGCTCAGATCCCCTACCTTTTTTAAGTGGATTATTTGTTTTTTTTTTGGTGTTGATTTGTATAAGCTCTTTTTATATATTTTGGATATTAACCTCTTACCAGATGTTGTCATTTCTTTTGTTTTTTAAGATTTTATTTATTTATTTGGCAGAGAAATCACAAGTAGGCAGAGAAATGGGGGGTGGCGGGAAGCGGGGGGGGGGGTGGGAAGCAGGCTCCCTGCTGAGCAGGGAGCCTGATGCAGGGGCTCAATCCCAGGACCCTGAGACCATGACCTGAGCCAAAAAGCAAAGACTTTAACCCACTGAGCCACCCAGGGACCCCAGATGTTGTCATTTGTTAATATCTTCTCCCATTCAGTTGGCTGACTTCGTTTTGTTGATGGTTTCCTTCGCTCTGCAAAAAATTTTAATTTTAGTGTAGTCCCAGTAGTTTAATTTTTCTTTTGTTTCCCTTGTCTGAGGAGAGACCTAGCTAGAAAAATTTTTCTGTGGCAGATGTTAAAGAAAACACTGCCTATGTTTTTCTTCCAGGATTTTTATAGTTGCAGAGCTCACATTTAGGTCTTCAGTCTGTTTTGAGTTTATTTTTGTGTAAGGTATCAGAAGTGGTCTAGGTTCATTCTTTTTTGCATGTAGCTGTCTAGTTTTCCCAGCAGAGACTGCCTTTTTCCCATTGTGTTTTCTTGCCCTTTTGTCATAGATTAATTGACCATGTCATTGTGGGTTTAGTTGTGGGCTCTCTCTGTCCCATTGATCTATGTGTCTACTTTTGTGCCAGTACCATACTGTTTTGGTTACTACAGCTTTGTAGTATATCTTGAAATCTGAGATTGTGATACCTCCAGTTTTGTTCTTAGTTCTCAAGACTGCTTTGGCTATTTAGGATATTTTGTGTTTCCATACAAATGTTGTTATTATTTGTTCTGGTTCTGTGAAAAACGTTGGTGTTTTGATAGGAATTGTATTCAATCTGTAGATTGCTTTGTGCAGTATGGAAATTTTAACATGATTGGTTCTCCATTTAGTGAACATGAGATATCTTCTTATTTGTTTGTATCATCCTCATTTTCTTTTATCACATGTGTTATAGTTTTCAGGGTACAGGTCTTTCACTTCCTTGGTTAAATTTATTCCAAGGTATTTTATTATTTTTGGTGTAATTGTAGATGGGATTTTTCCCCTTAATTTCCTTTTTTCTGCTTCATTATTAGTGTATAGAAATTCAACAGATTTCTGTATATTAATTTTGTATCTTGAGACTTGACTGAAGCTATTTATCAGTTCTAGCAGTTTTTGGTGGAGTCTCCTGTTTTCTTTATGTAGTATCATGTCCTCTGCAAATAGTGAAAATTTTACTTCTTCCTTACCAATTCAGATGCCTTTTATTTCTTTCTTGTCTGACTGCTGGGACTAGGACTTCTAGTACTATGTTGAATAAAAGTGGTGAGAGTGATGGATATCCTTGTCCTGTTCCTGATCTTAGAGGAAAAAAGTTCTGTTTTTCACCAGGGTTTGATGTTAGCTGTGGGTTTTTCATATACGGCTTTTATTATGTTGAGGTATAGTTCCTCTAATCTTACTTTGTTGAGAGATTTTTAAATTATAAATGGATGTTGTTTGTCAAATGCTTTTTCTGTATCTATTCAGATAATCATACAATGTCTTTCTTTAGGCTAGTACCACACTGTTTTGATTACTCTAGCTTTGTAGTAAATTTTGATGTAAGGAAGGTTGAGTCCTCCAGGTTTGTTCTTTTTGAGGATTGTTTTGTCTGTTTGGGATCCCCTGAGATTCCATATGAACTTTAATACTTTTAGGATTAACTTAGGGTTTTTCTGTTTCAGCAGAAAAACATAATGGGGATTTTAAAACATTTATTTTTATTTATGTATTTATTTGAGAGAGAGAGAGAGAGACAGAGCACAAGTTGAGAGGAGGCAGAGGGACAGGCACACTCGATGCTGAGCAATGAGCCCAACATGGGGCTCTATCCCAGGATCTTAGGATCATGACCTGAGCCCAAGGCAGATGCCTAATCAACTGAGCCACCCAGGCACCCTAGTGTTTATAGAGCTTTGTACCTAGAAGGTCGTATCATCTGTAAACAGAAATAATTTCGTTTCTTCCTTTACAATTTGAATGAATGCCTTTTGCTTATGTATGTATATATGTATGTCTAATTGCTGTGGCTGTGGCTAGACCTTCCAGTACTATGTTGAATAGAAGTGGTGAAAGTAGGATTCCTTGCCTTGTTCTTTTTTTTTTTTTTTTTCTTTGCCTTGTTCTTAATCTTAGAGGAAAACTTTGTCTTTTGCCACTCCTGGAATTTTAGTCCATAAACACAAACAGTACCAAGGGCCTGTGCACATGGAAGCTCATTTTGCATGGTTCTAAGTGACAAAAAATGGAAAACAAAACAAGACAAGAGCCCGTCTGTTGGGGAATAGATGAATAGAATATGTTATCTCTATACCATGGACTATTAGTAGCCTTTAAAAGAATGAATTGGAGTTACATCCCTTGATTTGGGGGGATTTTCACAAGATAATGAGAAAAGCAATATGCACAGAGGTATGGGTAATATTAATCTATTAAGATCAAACTAATCCTCATATGTATATCTCCATGCATATGTGTAAGTCATGTATGTGATTATATGTGCATTGGGAAAAACAAAAAGGAATATGTACTTGATTGTTAACATGGACATATCCGTTATTGATGTAGAAGATAGAGGAAAAAAAGGAAAAAGTTCCCGGAATGAATAGTATCATTGCTTTTTGAGTTTATGTAATCCATGTTTGTATACCTATAAATGTGTATATTTATTTACAACATTTTTAAATTTATTCTTTTAAAGATTTTATTTAAGAGAGGGAGAGGGAGAAGCAGCATAGAACTCCTCCAAGGGGCTTGATTGCAGGACCCTGAGATCATGACCCTGAGCCAAAGTCAAGCGCTTAACCAACTGAGCTACCCAGGTGTCTCTACATTTGCTTTTAGAGGAAAAACAGACACTGTTACTCAGGCTTTACAGCTCTAGCAGTTTGTCAGTGGGCTTGCTAGCTCCCAAACTTGATGTCATAAGGTATTCTCACCTTTATTGTACATCTTTGATTTCTTGTCCTATTTGCTCTGTTGGCTAAAAAAATTTGAAGTCTTCCCCCCACCCCCACCCTATTTTTATGGCACAGAAACTTCAAGTAAAAGACTGAAAGTGCTTTAAAGAAATGAAGACTCTAGGTTATACAGCTAGCAATTGATGGAGCTGATATTTGAATTGAATCCAGATCTGTCCTTACACTTTCCATTTATACCATACTGATATATATACCATCTTTGTCTCCTGATTCCTTTGATCTTCTTTGTTGATTATTCACCTGGTACCTGATCCTATACAGAATGTAACTTTCCTTAGGATCAGTGAAAGGGAACGTTACATAGCAGATTTGTAAGAAAAATGAGAAAAGTTTATTTCAGCTGTCTCTCTCAACAGATTTAATAGGAATGGAATAATACCATCTCTTTACCATCCCTATCGCTCCCCTCTCAGTTTGGGATTAAGAAGCCAGGGTGGCTGTAGCCTCAGTTATTCCTCAAACATTAATTTCTGTGGTTAGAAGATTTAGTGGTTAGGTTTTTATGCATTTCTTGTCTTCCGTGGCCACAGTCTGCTATAAGCCTTGAAAAAATAACTCTACCCAACATGACAATTACATAATCACTGTGGGCTTTCCCTTTGTTTTCTGGCATATTTACTCAGCAACTCTATGTCCAAGAAATTAATATCTCATATCTCTGTTGATAATTCTGTTTCTATTTCCATTGTTATTCAGAAGGTTATCAGGTCAAAACATGAAAGTGGTGTGCATTGAGATAGCAAGTATTGGCTGTTGTTGGGAGTCTTGATGAGTTAGACATTTCCTGCTGGCAAAAAATGAGGAATATGGTGGTATGTACAAGTATGATAGTGTACTTAGATACAATCCTGATACACAAAGCTACTGAATTTTATTTTAGTTCATTAAATAATAATTGTGCTGTGGAATGGTTATTTTAAACCAATTACCACTATTTGCAGTAGAAAATGCATCATTTCTTGAAACCTGATGAAATCTTTCTTTTGAAGATTTGCCTGGGGAGATTTGCTCAGGGTTTAATGGTGTCCCTATGTCTTAGTCTGTGACCGGCCCCCTCTTTTCTGAATGAGTCAATGTTCTTGTTTTTGAGGATGTTGCCAAAGGATAAGCTAGATAGATTCCTCAGTGCCAGCTCTATGAATGGGTTATTTTTCAGTTATAATAGATGATCTGTTTCTAGGTTGAAGACTTGTACATGGAAAAAAGATTAGGATAGATGATGGATAATTGTTTGGTTACAGTGGTTTAGGAAACAAAACTACAGAGGTATGACTGATACTTCACCTTGAGGTAAAAACTTCATAGAATATATTTAAGTATAAAATAAAAGTTCTAAAAGGATATCACGCTAGGCCATCTGTTGTGATTAAACATTCTATACTTTGTCTAGTAAAAGGAAAGGAAAGATTTAGATGCTCTAAACCTAATTCTCTGCAGAGAGAGATGGCAAGTCTTTTTGGCCTTACTTTCAGTCAGCATCTTCTACCTAGAATCAAACTTCTCCGATCTCCTTAAAACTGTACACAGGAGGGAAGGACCATTGGGAAAAGAACCCCCCAGAGTATGTTATACTTGAATGAGTTCATGTAAAATTTCAGAACTTGGTCCCCCATTAATACTGTCTACTTTGTTCATGTGAACACTGGTGAGAGAAGTTTGTTAAAAGTACAGGTCACTGGGCCTCACATGAAATATCCAGTAGGAGACTTTCAATTTGCATTTTTCTTTTTTTTCCTTTATTGCATTTTTCAATTTGCATTTTTAATAAGCACCTAATATAAGGTGAATCAGGTCCGTAAGCCACAAATTGACATATATTTCTCTAAAATATTGCTTAAATTAACGTCTTAATGGGTTTCATGCGCATTCTAAAAAGAAGAGTGATAATTAAATGATGTGGCTTTGGACGATAACATATATAAGGCACGAGTGACTTAATAAAGTTGCAGCACTCTTCGCTACAGTACTTGGTGCTAAACCCAAACTTTTTTTTTTTTTAAAGATTTATTTATTTGACAGAGAGATCACAAGTAAGCAGAGAGAGGGGGAAGCAGGCTCCCCACTGAGCAGAGAGCCCGACGCGGGGCTCGATCCCAGGACCCCGAGATCATGACCTGAGCCGAAGGCAGAGGCTTTAGCCCACTGAGCCACCCAGGCATCCCTAAACCCAAACTTTTTAAATAACACTTCCATTGTTCTTCTTAGTATATTAAGACTATCTAGACAATCATGTTAATAATTTTTGTTCGTAAAAGTAACATTTCAGAAATGTGGGAGAAACTATCAATAATAGCTGCTATCTTGCCATTTAATAAGCAAAAATGACTTTTTTTTTAATTAATACCTGTGATGATGAGTAGCAACAATATTTATCATAGCATCTTTTTTTCTTAAGATTGTATTTATTTATTTGACAGAGTGAGAGAGCACAAGTAGGGGGAGCAGAAGAGGGAGAAGCAGGTTTCCCTCTGAGCAAGGAGCCCGGGGCAGGGCTCGAACCCAGAATCCTGAGATCATGACCTGAGCCGAAGGCAGAGGCTTAACCCAGTGAGACGCATAACCATCTGAGCCACCCAGATGCCCCTCATAGCACCTTTTTTATGATTGTCCTAGGTATTTTTCTTTTGGGTATGGGATTTTTAAAATATTGGGTTTAAAGAGCTCCTTTATATATCAGATAGCCATTTGTCCTCTCATGCAGTGTTTTAGTTACTGGTTATTTGACTCTGCAGTTTAGCAGCAGCCATTTCAAGATTTCTTTGGATGGAAGGCTTAAAAAAAAGACCTTTCTCATTTCAATGTTATAGTTTTTATGAGTTTGTTTATTTATTTATTTTAAAAAGTGTATTTATTTATTTATTTGACAGAGAGATTGAGAGAGAGCACAAGTAGGCAGAGCGGCAGACAGAGGGAGAGAGAGGAGCAGGCTTCCCAGTGAGCAGGGACCTGGATGCAGGGCTTGATCCCAGGACCTGGGATCCTGACCTGAGCCAGAGGCAGCTGCTTAACCAACTGAACCACCCAGGTGCCCCAGTTTGTATGATTTTATTTCTTTAATCCATAGGAATTTTGTTTTGATATGTGGTATAAAATAGGAACCTAACATTTTCCAGGCAATTAACCAATTATGTCAGACCATTTATTAATCTTTTTCTACTGATTTGAAATAGTACAGTGAAGTACATACATGTCTATTCATTCCATTGATCTATGTCTATTCTTGGGCTGGTACTATATTGATCATAAAACTTTAGATAAGAGATTTTAATATCATGTGGTAATTAAATGATATTCTTTGCATTGGATAGTGGTGTATCCTTCATGTATGAATTTGTCTGTAGGAGTTAGAAACTGTGTGTTTAAAAGATTACTAGATAATAATAGTAATATACATGATTCCATAGAATCATTAACATTTTTGCTTAATGACTTAATGTATCATAGTTGTTTATAGGATTTTGCTATAGGGGTATAGATTAGGATTATAAACAAAATATAGGATTTTGTTTATAGGTGTGTGTGTGTGTGTGTGTGTGTTTATGTATTTAACTTGAGAAATTGCTTTTTTCTCATTAAAGAACCTCTTTTGCATTCCTTAATTGGGCTCCATTTAATTGCTCTCCAGTCTTGCTTAGTGCTGTATTTTTTAATATTATCTGCCTCTGAGCTCTCATCTAGCTTGCTTCTTTAAAAAACAAACAGAAAGTCTCCCACCAGCCATTCTATAAATCCTGATACCTATAATTCATGAAAAAAAGACCAGGTCGAAAGTTGGACACTAAGAGTCGGTATGCCTTTAGATTAGTTTTACATGCTTAATTTTACCATTTGTTAGTGTCTCACTGGGTAATTTCCTTTTAAAATTCTGCTTGGGGCACTGGGTGGCTCAGTCGGTTAAGTGTCTGCCTTCTTCGGCTCAGGTCAGGATCCCAGGCTCTCTGGATCAAGCCCCACATCCTCCTCCCAGCTGTTCCCGAAGAAAGCCTGCTTCTCCCACTGCCTTTCATTCTGCTTCAGCACTCTCTCGTGCTCTCTTTCTCTCTACCTCAAATAAATAAATAAAATCTTTTAAAAAAAATTCTGCTTGGCTATAACTTGTTAGCAGTTGTTATCCTATTATTCATTTAAAAAGATTTTATTTTTTGTTAAGATTATATTAATTTATTTGACATAGAAATCACAAGTAGGCCGAGAGGCAGGCAGAGAGAGAGGGGGAAGCAGGCTCCCTGCTAAGCAGGGAGCCCAATGCAGGGCTCGATCCCAGGACCCGGAGACCATGGCTTGAGCCGAAGGCAGAGGCTTTAACCCACTGAGCAACCCAGGCGCCCCGTAATTAACAGGAATCTTATAAAGATTCCCTGAGAGCCTTAGTCGAGATGGTGGAAAGGCACCAGTGGGGAGGAGAGATCATATTCAAACCCAAGTGCTCCTTATTTCTAATTTTGACCCAGAAGAAGAGAGGGGGCATAATCAGAGTTGAAGTGACTTTTCAGCAGCTCCATTTCCTGACTTAGCAGTGAAGGAGGTCTTCTCCCAAGGGCGCAACTCTAACCCAGCAGGTCTCTGCACCTCTGTTCTCTTCAGAGACTGTGCTTGACTTCCCACTTCTCCCAATGTCTTCCTAGTTTAGCCTGCTTCACCCTTTTAGGGTTTCTGCCCCTCTCCTGGTGCTATTTAGGTGTATAACCCATAAAATAAGAGTCTCTTCGCTGACAGGCTGACTATAGAAGCAAATGTGTAAATCCATTGCACAAAGATACAGACTAGAAAAACATTTTGAAGTGTGGAATAAAAGAGAACAAAAAACCATAATGTGAAGAAGTCAGATTTGATGACTAAAGGTAAGGTAGTTCATCTGCTTCTCTTATGATCTACTAAAAGATTGGTTTGCATATACAAGCACACATACACACACTTTGCTGGTGTCTTGTAAGGTCCGACAGTTCACCACCCCTGCCTTTGAAGAGATTCTCTCCCTGAGTCCAGTCCATTCCTTTGTCACCGTTCTCTCCTTCAGGCCCCGGTGGTGGTTTCTCCTCAGTTTACTTCCATAGTTGGTTGCAGGCAGTGAAATTGTTGCTGGCTAATACAAATAGTGTTAATTTCTTAGCTGGCATCTTAAGTACCAGGTGATACATGAAGAAGCAAGTCTTTTAGGTTGTCAGGCTGCTAAGAAGTACCTAAAAATAGCTTTGAACTACCACCATCACTACCATAAGATTTCCCAGAGAAGCTATATAAAATGAGAAATAGTAATAACTAGAACTACTGCTTAGAACTACTCTCTGAAATAGTTTAACTAGAAAGAGGAATTATCCTTCTACACAAAATTAAAGAGTTAGTGAAAACTTCCAGTAAGAAGGCACTTGAATTTACTGTATTAATAATGTCAGGATAGTAGCAGTACTTCCTAGGAAGATGATACAGACAATAACCTGATAGCTACACTAAAAAGAATATTCAACAAATATACCCAAGTATCCTTACTGAAGATGAAAAAGAATATGTCAGGATTCTTGTTGAAAAGGTGATTTTTTTTTTTTTTTTTTTTTGAGAGAGAGAGGAGGGCCAGAGAGAGAAGCCCAAGTAGGGGAGCCAACTTGGTGGGGGAAGGAGGTACTTCATCTCACAACCTGAGCCAAAATCAGAAATGGCACACGTAACCGACTGAGCCACCCAGACACGGTATAATCTACATTTTAAGAAGTTCCCCAGTGGTTTCTGTGTGCACTCAAGTTTGAGAACTTCTAGAGCAGGGGTTTCTACTTTGGCCACATTTAAAAATTACCCAAGTTTAAAAAAAAATAATTTTATTTAGATCTCATTTCTGGAGACCCTAAGGAAAAAATAGGCTCATGATAATCATTAGGTTTTAGAAAATTCTCTGGTGTGGTTTTATTGCACAGGCAAGGTCGAGAACCATTGTTCCAGAGCTGCACTGTTTAGTATAGTAGCCACTAGCCACATGTGGCTGTGTAAATTTACATTACTTAAAATCAAATACAGTTTTAAAATTGGTGCCTCAGTCACAGTAGCCACATTTCAAGTGTTTAATTAGCCACATGTGCAAATAGAGAACAGATACAGAGCCATCATCAGAAAAATTATATCCTAACACTCTAAGAGCATTCTGGATAACTTATTTTCTGAGAGTTTTAGGGAGTTGATTTATACTATTCTTATAAATTATTTCCTGGGGAAGAATGCAAAAACAGGCATTCAAAGACTAGGAAATGAGTAGGTTGTGCAAAAACATCTATATTTTGGTTGAAACTTTCTTTTCATATCAAATCAGTTCGTAGTTACACTTTTGCTATATGTAATCAGGTCAGAAGAGAAGAGATAGTATGTATTCATGACTAAGAAAACTGGTTAGATATGACTACTTTTTGCAAATAATTAAACACTTGAGTACTTTTGGCAAATAAACACTTGAGGTGTACTAGTATGAAAAATCAAGTTAGATTATATAACTAGTTGATGTAATATCCAACTTTTAGTTCTTACTAAGTTAAAGTTTTATAAATGTAATTAGTAAAATTGTGTATGATGCATTTAAGGAAGTGCTATAATGGAAGGTAACTTTGTTGTCAAACAGTGGTCCGTTTCTAGCTGTGTGACCTTTGGTTTGTCCTGATGAATGACTATTTTGCAACTGTAGAATATAGTTAATAAAATTACCTACCTTATAGTATTGCTGAGGATTAAATGAAGTAGTCAATGTAAAGATCCAAAAAAATGCCTTGTACATAGTAGGTTTTCAATAAGGGATCCCTAGTGTTATTTATAATATATTCATACTTTGGAACTAAGTAGTTCTTTTTTTTTTTTTTTAAATATTTTATTTATTTGAGAGAGAGAGAGAGCGCATGAGAGGGGAGAAGGTCAGAGGGAGAAGCGGACTCCCTGTCGAGCCGGGAGCCTGATGCGGGACTCGATCCCGGGACTCTGGGATCATGACCTGGGCCAAAGACAGTTGCTTAACCAACTGAGCCACCCAGGCGCCCTGGAACTAAGTAGTTCTAAAGTTGATCTTCTGCCCCCATCCATTGCTATCTTCTTTCTGCAGCATGAGTCAACTTTTTTCCTTTTTTTTTTTTTTTTTTAAGATTTTATTTATTTATTTGACAGAGAGAGAGATCACAAGTAGGGAGAGGCAGGCAGAGAGAGAGGGGGAAGCAGGCTCCCTGCTGAGCAGAGAGAAAGCCCAATGCTGGGCTCTATCCCAGGACCCTGAGATCATGACCTGAACTGAATGCAGAGGCTTTAACCCACTGAGCCACCCAGGTGCTCCGAGTCAACTCTTTTCTAGGACCATTAACTCCTCATGCCAAATCAATTGCTTTTCCTGATTTTGAACTCTGTAATTCAGTCCATCCATCCTGGCTGGCTTCCTCTACTAACCTCACTTCAGCCTGTCTTTTCTCCTTTTCAAATTCCTTTTTTTTTCACCCACCATTTAAATGTTAATATATTTCTCTTTCTTGTCCAGGGTGGCGAAATCTCTGAAACTGTAACAAAAGACCACTGCTTGAAGACAAACTCCTCCCCTGTGCTCTACACTCCTTACAGCTGCCCTCACCTGTTAGTTCTTCAGATCCCTCAGACTCAACATGCTTATTAACCAGTGAATTCATTTTCCCTAAAACTCTCAAATCTACTATTCTACCTGTTCCTTTGGATTGAACTGGCACCACCATCTATCTAATTAAGACAAAGTTTCAGTTTTCCTTAGTTCTCTATTTTTCACAATCTCGCACATTTAGTTAGTAACCCATTCTTTCTTTATAACATTTGATCTTTTCCTTGTTCAAGATGTAAGCATCTTTTGCCTGGACAGTTGCGGTGGTCTTGGTAGATTTTCCTTGCCTGCATTGTCAGTCACACCAGTCTAGAGCCACACTGCCCTCAGTGGTACTTCATTTCAGTTATTCATGTACATAGCCACATTGCTCTTAGACAGGTTCCTTGAAGACAAGGATCATGTCTCAGCACTGCATCTTCAGTACCGTGCAGAGTTAATGAACATGAATAAATTGGTGGTACCTCAAATGGTGGGAGTTGGGTGAGAAGCATTAATCTGCTTTTAAGAAATGAGCACAATATGTAGCAGGATTCTTTGAACTTGCTCTCTTAGTGGCCCTCTTTCCTATTGTTTTCTCACATGGAATTTTTATACTTTTAAGTTTTAAATGTATATGCAAGTAATTTAGATTCTTTGTAGGGAAAGGATGGTTTAAGTTTTTTATTGAAAATATATTCATGGGCTCCTGGGTGGCTCGGTTGGTTGAGGCTGCCTTAGGCTCAGGTCATGATCTCAAGGGCTCTGGAATGGAGCCCCACAGGGGGTTCCCTGCTCAGTGGGGAGTCTGCTTCTTCTACCTTCCCCCCAGCTTGTGCTCTCTGTCAAGTAAATAAAATCTTAAAATACGTTTTATATTTAAATTAAGTTTTGGAAAAAAATTCAACATAATACTAGAAGTCCTAGCCAGAGCAGTTAGGCAAGAAAAAGAAAAGATATCCAAATGGGAAAGGACGACGTAAAATTGCCTCTGTATTCAGATATGATACCAAATAATACAAAACCCTAAGGCCTCCACCAAAAAACTGTTAGAACTAATAAATGAATTGAGTAAAGTTCCAGGTACAAAATCAATATACAAAAATCAGTTGCATTTCTGTGTGTGTGTGTGTGTGTGTAAGATTTTATTCATTTATTTGAGAGACAGGGAGAGACAGCATGAACAGGGGGAGGAGGCAGAGGGAGAGGAAGAAGCAGAGAGACTGACAAGGGGCTTGATCCCAGGATCCTGAGATCATGGCCTGAGCTGAAGCAGATTAACCGACTGAGCCACTCAGGCACCCCTGCATTTCTGTACATCAACAGCGAATTATCAGGAAGAGAAGTTAGGGAAACAGTCCCACTTACAATAGCATCAAAAAAACAAAACAAAACAAAACAAAAAACCACTTCAGAATAAATTTAACCAAGGAGTTGAAAGATGTATATATACACTGAAAATGTAAGACACTGATAGAAGAAACTGAAGAAGACATAAATAAATTGAGAAGGTACTCCATACCCATGGATTTAATATTGTTAAAATGTCCATACCAAGCAAAGAGAGGTATAAATTCAGTACGATCCCTGTCAAAGTTCCAATGGCATTTTTTACAGGAATGGCAATTTTATAGGAACAAACAATCCTAAAAATTGTATGGAACCACAAAATAGCCAAAGCAATTTTGAGAAAGAAGAACAAAGTTGAAGACATCATACTGACTGAATTTGAATTATATTATAAAGCTATAATAGTCAAAACAGTATGGAATTGGCATAAAATTAGACATATAGATCAATGGAACAGAGAGCCCAGAAATAAGCCCACACATATATGGTTAATTTATTTTCAACAAAGGAGCTTAGCATATACAATAGGAGATAGGATAGTCTCTTCAGTAAATTATTTTGGGAAAACTGTATTGGCATAAGGAAAAAAAGAATGAAACTGGACACCAATCTTACACCATACACAAAAATCAACCAAAAATGGATTAAACACTTGAACATAAGACCTGAAGCTATAAAACTAAAAGAAAATGAAAGAGGTAGGCTCCTTGATGTCAGCTTTGGCAGTGCTCTTTTGGATTTAACACCAAATGGAAAGACAACAAAAGCAAAAATATACATGTGGGACTATATCACACTAAAAATCTCTGCTCAGCAAACGAAATCATTAATAAAATGAAAAAGTAGACTATTGAATGGGAGAAAATATTTATAAACTTTGTTATTTGATATGGGGTTAGTACACAAAATATATAAGAACTGGTACAACTCAATAGCAACGAATCCCATGTAATTAAAAAACAGGCAACGGAATAGATATTTTTTATAGAATAGATGAATAGATTTTTTTCCAAAAACATAAAAATGGATGGGTTGCCTGGGTGGCTCAGTTGGTTAGGTGTCTGACTCTTGATTTTGGCTCAGGTTGTGATCTTGAGGTCATGGGATCAAGTCCTGTGAGCATGGGCTTTGCATTCAGCAGGGAGCCTGCTTCTGCCTCTCTGCCCCTCCTCCCGCAGGCACACACTTTCTCTTTCTCAAATAAATAAATCTTTAAAAAAGGGCGTGGCACCGGGGTAGCTCAGTCAGTTAAGCGGTTGCCTTCGGCTTAGGTCATGATCTCAGGGTCCTGGGATTATGTCCCTGGTTGAGTGCTCTGCTCATTGGGAAGTCTGCTTCTCCCTCTAAGCTCCCTCTTTCTTGCTCTCACTGTCTCTTAAGTAAATAAAATCTTTTTTTTTTAAGACATTTAAAAAGGCCATTTTCATGGTACATGAAAACATGCTCAGCATCACTAATCATCAGGTAAATGCCAAAGCACAGTGAGGAATCACCTCACCCCTGTTAGGATGACTGTTATCAAAGAGACAAGGAATAACAGGTGCTGGGGAGGATGTAGAGGAACGAGAACCCTTGTGCACTATTGATGGGAATGTAACCTGATTCAACCTCTAAGAGAAACAGTGTAGAAATTCAAGAAATTTAAAATAGAGCCACCATGTGATTCAGGAGTCCCAATTCTGAGTATCTATCTAGAGGAAACAAAAGCATTATCTCAAAGGGATGCCATGTTTGTTTGTATTAATTTTATTTATTTATTTGGCAGAGACACAGCAAGAGAGGGAACATAAGCAGTGGGAGTGGGAGAGGGAGAAGCAGGCTTCCAGCCGAGCTGGGAACCCGATGCGGGGCTCGATCCCAGGATCCTGGGACCATGACCTGAGCCAAAGGCAGAAGCTTAATGCCTGAGCCACCCAGGTGCCCCTGCACGCCCATGTTTCTTGTAGCGTTATTACAATAGCCAAGGTATGAAAACAACTCAAGTATCTGTCAGTGGATGAATGGGTCAAGAAAATGGATCTCTCTCTCTCTCTTTCTCTCTCTCACACACACACACAGCAATATAGTTCAGCCTTTCAAATGAAGAAAATCCTGTGCTCGCTTCGGCAGCACATATACTAAAATGAAGAAAATCCTGTCATTTGGAACAATGTGGATGAACCTGGAAGGCATTAAGAAATAAGTCAGACAGAGAAAGACAAATACTGCATGATATCACTTACATGTGGAATCTTAAAAAAAAAAGTTGAACTCACAGAAACAGTAGAAAAGCAGCTGCTGAGAGATGGGGAGGACAGGGAGGGTTAAAAGGGTATACACTTTTAGATATAAGATAAGTTCTGAGGATATGATGACTCATATAGTGACATGGACATAGGACATAGTGACTATAGTTGATAGCACTATGTTGTATAATTGAAATTTGTCAAGAGTAGAACTTAAATGTTCTCACTCCCAAATGCAGGAGGGGGTATGTTCATTAAGTCAATGGAGGAAATCCTTTCACAGTGTATATGTGTATTAAATCATCACATTGTATGCTTTAAATACCTTACAGTTCTGTCAGTTATACCTTAAAGCTGAAAAAATGAGTTTTTAATAAAAAGTAATACATTAATGAATTTCTTAAAACATTGAAATGGTACAAAAGTCTATACAGAGAAAAGATCTCCTCTTTAAACCACTGGTTATATGTATCTTCCTAAAAATGCTTAGTGCATATATAACCATCACCTGTATGCATACATTTCCTCCTTCCTAGTAAATTACCTTATGTCAGCTTGATTTCCCCAACCTCTAATCCAATTTGATATATTATGGTAAATTGCATCATTATTCACTGGAATTTTGCTCACACCACAATCCTGAGTCTTTTTAGCTTCTTGCTTTTCCTTTGCTTCATACCTTTCTACCTAACAGGAGTTCTTTTGATTTTGCTATCAGTGTAAATCTGGAGTCTGAGGTCACCTGGGTGGCACAGTCAGTTAAGCATCTGACTCTTGGTTTTGGCTCAGGTCATGATTTCAGGGTTATGAGATGGAGTCCTGCATTAGGCTCCATGCTCATCATGCAGGCTGCTTGGGACTCTTTCCCTCTCCCTCTGCCCCTCCCTACCATTTGCTTGAGCAGTCTCTCTCAAATAAATAAATCTTAAAAAAAAAAAAAAAAATCTGGAATCTGCCCACTTCTGTTCATCCCTTGCCCTGCTATGACCTTAGTCCAAAGCATCATACCACATAACTGGGTTACTGTAGTTCCTTCTAAATGATCTCCTTGCTTTTCTTTGTGCCATCTAATCCATGTACCACCAGCAGCCTGAGTAGTTTTAAAACACATTTAGAACCTGTCATTTTTCAGCTTAAAAAGCTTTCCCATTTCTTGTCAAAGAAGATAGAGACTTCTTGTTTCAGTTTTATAAGGCCCTACATGATCTCTCCCCTGTCTGTTACATCATACATCTCATTGGGCTTACTCCACTGCTGCCTCACCGGACTCCCTCAGCCTGTTAAAAGTTAGAGTTATTCAACTATCGTTTCATTTGCCTGGAAAGCTCTTTCTAATACTTTCTTTTTATGCTGGCTGCTTAACATTCTTTAGGTCTCAGGTTAAATGTCATTTCATCGAGACTTACTTTTTCAGTTATTCTCATGGTACCCTGATTATTTCCATAAAAATATATAATAGGGATATAGCAATGAGATAGAGTTCCTGTTCTTCATGTATATAACAGTGTGGCAGGCCATCCCTGTCTTTTGAATAGTTCTAGAAGAAGGAGAGTTGGTAATGCAAACCCCTGGAGAAAATGGAGGGTTTGGGGTTGAGGAAACAAGCACGAAGGCCCTAAGGCCAGGCGCAAGCTTGGAATGTTAGTGAACTAACAGTGAGTCCAATGGGCCTGATTTAAGCCAAGGGGAAATAGTTGGAGTTAAGACCTGAAATTGTGGGAAGGCCACAATCTTCTAAGATCATTTTGGACATAAGTTTGAATTTTATTCTGACCATGATGGCAGTCATTTAAATGGATCCCTTATGCCAGAGAGACATGCTCAGTATAAGGATACAGGATGTCCTGTACCAGGATATCTCTCAGGTATAAGGATCCTTTTATAAATCTCAGGCCTAAGAGGGAGGGGAAGAAGAAAACTAGGTGGTGTAGATAGAGGTAGTGAGAATCGATGAGGTGTTTGATCTTTCAGAGGTGTTGATCTTTCAGTGAATTCCTGGTGGTTGGATGTGGGATATGAGAGAGAAGAGTTGAGGATGATACTTAAAAGATTTTGTCCTGAGCATCTGAGAGAATGGAGGTAAAAGTAGCCCTTAACTGAAATGGGCAAGACTCAGGGAGGAATACTTGTGGGACGGATGCTACCTGTATTGTTTTGGGAAACATTAAATTTGAGATGTTTATTAGACATTGGTTATTATACAGGAAGTCGAATATAAAGTCTTAAGTTTTTAAAAGAATTTACAAGGGTGTGATGAGAGATCTCTTTTGTATTTCACTCCCTCCCTAAGTGATCTCATCCTTTCTCAGAGTGTTAAGAACAGCCTGTTCGCTGAAGGTTCCTAAAATTATATCTCTAGTCTAAAACTCCAGTTGTTCAGTTAGTTTAATGAAAGCAGAGTAGTCGTCCCCATTTTCTACCATGTCAGTTTCCTATATTTCCTATATATGAAATGGAGTAGACATAAATGTTTAATGAAAGAATAAATACAGAAATCTTCCCTCTGTCTCCATACAATACATTGTAGTACATTGTATGGATATACCATAATTTTGCTCTTGGTGCATATATAGGTCTTTTCATGCTGGTTATAAAAATACGTATGAACATATTTATGCAAGTGGTATGTACATGTGAAAATTTAACGTTGCCAGTTTATCTTATAAAGAGTTGGTACCATTTAGGAGAATGCTTGTTATATAAAAGTACTGTATTATCCATGTTTTCATTTAGAATAGTTTATTGTATAAAAAACGGATACATCGACTCTACATTCTCCTTCCTAGAAAGGATAATGAGATGACTGGCATAGGAATTATATTTTGGTTTTAGAAACATTTGCTTGATATGAATCTATATTTTGGTAACTTTTTTGGTCTACATGAAATTTTATATCAGAAATGTGGAAGCTGAGAGCCTATCTAAGAAATCTATCTGGTGTTTTCTAATCTGGGCCAATAAAGGATTGGCATTAAGTTCACACATGTAGTTTCCAGGTATCAGGCTTGTTAAGTTCTGGCTCTGCTGTTTAATAGCACTGTGACCGCAGGTGGATATCTCTTTTTTCTTTTACCTTATTTCTAGAGTGGACAAGTTGAGATAACACATGTAGAGTTGAGCACAGTGCTTGCCCCATCATAAGAGCACAATATGAGTTTGCTAATACTGTCATCACTATACTTTTGATATTTTGTACCAATGTGTGAAGTACTTTTTAAATGGAAAAAATAGAAAGTTTATACTTAAATTTATATTCTAAGAAAAGGCCAAGTTCTGTTGTATTTTCTTATTGGTAGGTAAATAATTTCAGTGAAATTCCTAGCTTCTTTTTAGTTTGAAGAATAAGAATGCTGAAAATATGGCCAACAGGTAATATATTTGTGTAATTTGGGGGGGGCTGTTTTTGTTGGGGGGCTAGTGCTACTTTTATCAACTAAGAAAAAAGTGTTGTTGCCTGCAACTTATGAAATTTCTAAAAATTGGCCCTTCCCTCCGTGTTTTTTGTTTTTTGTTTTTGCAAGCCATCTGAGCAGAGCTAAGCTGTGATTTCAGCAGGGAGGCAGAAAATTTAATATTGCTGCTGGATTTGACAGACAGACTTACTATTAGTGGCTTTTAATAGTGTCTGCTTAGAAAAGTATATAATAACCAGCCTCCAAGATGTTCCCCAATGGTCCTTGTTGCCTCCCACTCAAATCAGGACCACCTATCTAACCTATAAAATTCTGTGGAAGGGTCAGTGTGTTGACTTCTGAGGTTAGGACATAAAGGATGTTATGACTTCTTCCTTGGTTTCTGGGATCATGTATTGTGAGTGACGATCACATAGCGTGGAGATGCTCAAGCAGCTTTGTGGAGACTGTTGTGAATAGGAACTGACTCTAGCCAACACTCGTCATCAACCTACCAGCCACCTCGGAAGTGTGGATTCCCCAGCCCCATTCAGTCTTTCAGATGACTAAAACCCTAGCCAACATCTTACGGAGGACCCTAAGCTAGAATACTCCATGCCAGACTGCCCCAAATTCCCAATCCTTTAGAACTGTGTGAGATAATTCTTGTTTCTTGTTATTTTAAACTACTAAGTTTTACGGTAATGTGTTAAACAGCAATAGATAGCTGGTACAGAACGATTAATGATTAGTTTTTAAATTTTGGAAAATATCAAAAAAATTTTTAAAGATTTTATTTATTTGAGAGAAAGCATGAGTGGGGTAAAGGACAGAAGGAGAGGGAGAAGCAGATTCCCCACTGAGTAGGTAGCCCAGCCACATGGGGCTTGATCCCAGGACCCTGGGATTATGACCTGAGCCGACATCACATGCTTAGCCAACTGAGCCACCTGGGTGCCCTGAAAATATCAAATTTTTTAAAAGTGGTAACCTGGGGTGCCTGGGTGGCTCATCTGGTTAAGCGTCTGCCTTTGGCTCAGGTCGTGATGTCAGGGTCCTGGGATGGAGCCCCACGTTGGGCTTCCTGCTCAGTGGGGAGCCTGCTTCTCCCTCCCCCTCTGCCTGCTTCTCTCCCTTTCTCTGTCTCTCTCTCTTGTGCTCTCTCTCATATAAATAAAATCTTTGAAAAAAAAATAAAAAGTTGTAATATCTATCTCCATGCTAAAGGTGATCTTTTCTATTGATGTTTAAATTTTTGCACTCACGTATATATCATTAAATGCAGAGGAAAGATGATCCCCACACCCTTGGGGTCTAGGGTAGTGGTTCTCAAAAGCATATGGTACTGCTACCCCTTGGGGAACATGATTTGGTTTTAACAACCGGAGAGTGCTACTGACATTTAGAGAGCCAAAGATGCTAAATAGTCTTCCCTTTATTCCTGTCTCTATACTACACTGGGAGGAGAAAAGGAGAGAGTTCCCAGAACTCTACCATGTTCCTGGGCAAGACCTACTTCCACCCTTTTCCTCAAAACTCTCTTTTCCTCAAACACCTCAAAACACTTTTCCTCAAAACTCTGCTCTCAGAGTGCCTGGGTGGCTCAGTGGGTTAAAGCCTTTGCCTCCGGCTCAGGTCATGATCTCAGGATCCTGGGATCAAGCCTGCAACAGGCTCTCTGCTTAGCAAGGAGCCTGCTTCTCCCCCCCCCTCCCCCCCGCCCCCACCTGCTTGTGATCTCTCTCTCTCTCAAGTAAATAAATAAAATCTTTAAAAACAAAATGAAACAACTCTCTTGCTCTGTTTCAATTGATTTATTTGAACTGGTCTGCTTGGCCTTTTATTCCTATTTGTGTCAGTCATCTCCTAGACTAATGCTACTCAAAGCACGGTCCCTGTCCAGAGCAAGATAAGCAGCTTTTACCAGAATATAGACCATTAAGTATACTGTTTAATTCAGCTATTTTTGCTGTAATAACTTTCTCAGTGAAGAAATAGGATTTACATCCTTCCTAAGTGATGAAACATCTACACTGCCCTCCATAGCTCACCACAATCAGTCATAAACAAGATTTCCTGTATCATTAGTTTCTTTTGAATGTTTCCAGCATTTTTGGTTCTGAAACTAGTTCTCTCATGAGAACACTGCTTCCTTGTAGCACACAGTGGTGGCTGTTTTCACTACTAGAGCCCTCTTACCCCTGGGCCTAGAACTGGGGTTGGTATCCTACTTGAATATTCCTCAACTGCCACTTCCAGACCTTTCTACCTTCTTCCTCCTTAAAATGCCCGAAGTTTTGAATTCATGATCACTGCTTTTGTTTTTAAATAAAGGTTTTTTGCGGGGTTTTTTTTTTTTTAAGAGAGGGAAAGAGTTGGGGGAAGGAGCAGAGGGAGAGGGAAAGAGAGAGTCGCAAGCAGGCTCCATGCCCAGTGCAGAGCCTGACACAGGGCTTGATCTCACAACCCTGAGATCATTGACCTAAGCCAAAATCAAGAGTCAGACGCTTAACCGACTGAGCCACCCAGGTAGCCCTCATGATCACTGCTTGTTTTTCTTGTTACAGTCCTCTATATACTTTCCTTGTTATAAACCTGCCTGTTACTCGAAGTTTTAATTCACTCCTGATTTAAATCTTGTTTATGTCACACTATCTGTAATACTCTGGACTCTTTATTCCTAGCCCTCCCCTCTTCCATTGAATTTTTTCCGCTTTAGCCATTCATTCACATGTTCATTCTCCAGGCCAGAGCTTACCATATGGGATCTCATGGATGGACAATTGGACTGAGAAATGGACCCTCCCGTACCACACACCTGGGTAGACCTGAGTCAGCAGGAAAAATAGATCTCTAGTCCCTGAGAAGGCTGTACAAGTATGTATTAGTACTTCTAAGTGGGACGCAATGAAAAAAAGCCTCGACCTGGTCATTTACCAGCAATGGTAAAAACTCCAGCTCTGACCATTACCACCTTAATCTGTGAATCTTCATCTTCCCAGGATTTACATGCACTGATTTTTCACCTTTTTAAGTTAACTCTGTGCCCAACATGGGCCTCAAACTTACAACCCCAAGAGCAAGAATTGCATGTTCTACCACCTGAGCCAGCCAAGCTCCCCGAAGGCCTCAGTTTTTTTTTGCTCAGTTCCTCACCTCATGAGCCTTCCAACACGACTGCTTGCTTTATCCAGGTCTTCTAGAGAGAGAGTCGCTCAACAGGAGAGACAGAACAATATGAATGTAGTCCCAGAAGTGTCATTTTGTGACCATTGCTTTGTTGATTAGGAGCAAGTCACAAATGCTGTTCACATTCAAGGAGAGTGTAATACAGGGCTTGAGTACCAGGAGGCAGGGATAATCTGGGAGGAATGGGTACGTGTTAGAATCGGCATGCCACAATTTATTTGTTTCTTTCTCTGACACTTCTGTCCAGTTTTCGTTAAAACCAACTCTTCTTACTCCGTATATGTTTGGATTTGCTGCAGAACAGAAGGTGACTGAATATATATGTAACCATACTTAACTGGTCTTGCTTCAATTTGTCACCACTAATTTGGGTAAGCTGTTACTATCACTTAGCAATCTTCTTGCATATCCCTACATTACCTTATGATATATGTGATTACCCATATTTTCTTCTAGTATTCATGGTTGGTATTTTAAGTATTTAACTCTTTAATCCCCACGATATATGGTAGAAATCAAAACCCTCCCCCTAAATTTTTAACCAATTGTTGCAGTGCATTGAATTGTCTACTGCTTATCATGGATAAAAATACCGCTTTAACTCTAAATTCTTATATATAGCTGAATTTACTTTTAAATTTCCCACTGTCTTCCATTTTATCTAATGCCAATGTGACATTTTTTTAAATCACATTTTTATTATGGTTTTAGAATGCGCTGCATTATCTGACCATTCTAGTTCCTATTTTCTTTTTCAAATTCTACTCAGCCATTCTCCTAAGTGGTGAACCATGGCAGTATAGAACATTAAATTTGTTGGAATCAATTTGCTTTTTAAAAAGTGTTTTATTTTTTCAATATCCTAATATTTTGTTATTTAAAGCTTAAGGCAAAGTAGTGTATTTGAGTTTTGATCCGCAAGGAGCCCTTAACATCAATTGTGTTCATAATTGGTTGTTCCACAGTGAAAACTACAGAAATCTTCTTTATAGTTTGAGAAAATATGGCATTTGCGTTTCAAAAATACAGAGAAATTCCTATTTTCCTTAGGAAAGTTTTTGAAATGTCCCATGTTAAAACCAAAATAACAACCTTTCTAGTACTGTCTTCAGCTAATGTTAACTGGCTTGTTCTGTCTTAGCCTTGGGGTAGAAGTCCATTTATTAATAACAGCAATATGGATATGAGCTGAATGAAATTCTTCTCTTAAAATAAATACTAACTAAAATACCACTGTGATACAGATAACTTTTTACTCTTCTACATTTGAGGCCCATGCTGTTATTACAATATGGGAAGCAGATTGTAAGTGACACTTTTCCATATAAAAAACAAATAAGCAAAAATTTTTCTAACATAATGTTGGGATAAGAGTAATATAATAGTTCAAATAATGCGTGTTTATGTGTTTAATCATTGTAATATCATGTGTCCACTATCTGATTAAGTTACTAATTAGAATTTATAATTATTAATTTTTGGTTTGATCTTGGGGCACCTGGGTGGCACAGTCGATTTTGGTCTGCCTTCGGTTCAGGTTGGGATCCAGCCCTGCATTGGGCTCCCTGCTTAGCAGGGAGTCTGCTTCTCCC
This sequence comes from Nasua narica, assembly GCA_028533885.1. Taxonomy (NCBI): domain Eukaryota; kingdom Metazoa; phylum Chordata; class Mammalia; order Carnivora; family Procyonidae; genus Nasua; species Nasua narica. The sequence continues at coordinate 28,798,240 of CM052807.1, read as the reverse complement.
TCTCCCTCAGCCCCTCCCCCTGCTCATGTGCCTGGGTGCGCTCGAGTGCTCTCCCTCTCCCTCTCCCTCTCCCTCTCCCTCTCTCTCTCTCTCTCTCAAATAAATAATCTTTATTAAGAAAACAATAATTGCTTTTAAAAAAAAACATGTTTCCTTACACTAAGGAGTGTGATCTGATGATGTTTTTACATTAACTCTTGTCATGTGATAGGGTAGAACTTACATTAATTAAGCACAGATTCTAAAAAGTATAGTTTTCAATTTAGTTTTCTGTTGGGTATTGCCAATATAGGTAAGATCCAGCAGAGTGTATGACCTACTCCCCTAAAAATCCCCAGGGTCATCGTCAATCTAGAGCTTACATTTTAGAAAAAGGATTCAGAGCAAAAATGCAATTTCTTATCAAAAAATACAGAAAAAGCAGAGGAGTTAGGGAAAAGAAAAAGGGAAATTGCATACAATCACAATAATTATAGTTGCTGGAGTGCCTGGGTGGCTCAGTCAAATATCCAACCCTTGATCTAGGCCCAGGTCTTGATATCAGGGTCATGAGTTTGAGCCCTGTATTGGGCTCCACAGTGGGTGTGGAGCCTACTTAAAAAAAATTATAGCTGCCTCTCCCTTTTTTTGTTAACATCTAATTGATTTAATTAAACAGCTCCTTAATTGAGCAGCATCCAGTGTAGCAGTAGAGGGGAGGTCCTACAACTGCTTCTTGATAGTGACTTTTCAGTCTCTTAATAATCTTCATGACTAACGTCCTGTGAACCCTCCACACTTTTCAAAAGTCTTCAGTGTGGGAAACCTAACTAATCATATGGGTTTTTCAGACATGCAGCCTAACGAACTCTTCTCTTGAAGCAAATTCTTGAGACGTATGTCACACTTTCAGTAACTTAAGCAGAGCATGTACATTTGTTGAATTTGCTTTTACGAAGGGTCACCTGTATTTACACTAATAACAGCTTAGTGTGTGCTGTTCAGTTGTTTCTCAGGTTGTATTTACCTGGGGTCACAAATACAAACCAAAGAGGAAACAGATTTCTCCCCCAGAAAGAAAACTCTTTGCCACTAGGACCCAGTGGCTTTATAATTTCCATATTTAATACAAGGAGGGTGCATGGACTAGTTCACAGGTAAATCACTCCCTTTTTTGCCCCAGATTGTTCTTGCCTATAGGAATAGTCTGCATGCTGTATACCCAGTATCTCATGCCTTGCCAAGAACTGCTCCTTAGATGTTCTTTCTATAAGCTGTGTTCTCACCCCACCCCTATTACTCTGCTTGCTCATTTCTCTTTTCTAATTCAGCCCTCTCAAATACTCAAGTGGAGAAAAAAGGGAATAATTTTTCCTCCTCCATGTTGTACTCCATTAAACCACAGATCATACCCTAGCAATACTGGTTTTTATTTGGTTCATTTATTATTTTTAAAATTTATATCAGTTTGAATCCCTAAATATTTTGTTTTATACTTTTATATATTTTGTGTACAATCCAGTAATTTGCTCTTCAAATTGTTCTGGCAATGGCCACTGAAAGCTCTTTCTGTTGGCTGGGAGTGGTTTGGGTTTGGTTTGGTTTAGGCTCCTTGTGTATATTTTCTACCCCAGTCCTAAAACCTGTAATTTCTCCAGGGAACTTTGATTTCTTTTGCTGGAGAATGGTATTAGAAATCAAGATTTGGGTGCTAGATATGCTCTTTGCTACTGGGTTACTTTTGCTCTGGGCCCTCTCGGCTAACAGAGCGAGGAGATCAATGTGGGTATACTAACCTGTGCATATACATATATGTATAAATATTTCTGTATGTAGCCATCTTTATAGTAAGACTAAGCATTAGTTCACAGTGAAGTTTCCAACTCTAAGCCATTGCTCCAGGGATTATTCTGGCCTCTTCCCCTTGTTTATCTGTAAATTCCCACTCTGACAATGAAAATCCCAGTTCCCACCACTTGCCGTTCGTTTGTTTAATTGTTCAATTCCAATATACATATGTAGCAGTGTAAGAATTGTTAACCCATAGCCTCATGGGAAACAACTTTATCAGCCAGAATACGGTGCTTCCATACAGTGTCTTTTGCCTTTTAATCTTACAGATCCCACTCATTTCCAAAGTCACATAGGTCAGCATGCATTTATTTTATAGATTCATTTGTGATTTATACACTCCTGCTTTCCCCAGCACAGAAGGCGATCTAGTGTCCTCAGTAGCCCCTCATTTATAGTACTGACCTGTTTACACTTGTAACTTAGTCTCCTCTGATGTTTCTTCCCTCATTATGGACCCTTGAGAGGGAGTGAAGGTTGTTCATGCATGATTCATGTATTCCTCAATCAGGTGTTTTGATTTTGGGGCTTCAGTTTCTTGCCTAGTGAGTTTTTGCCCCCTTTCACTTTAGAGCTTTGGGTTGTCAAGTCTGGACAGAGATAGTCTAAGATTTTATGGAGTGCCTCTTGGTCTCCAGTCATATGCCCACCACTCCTTAATCTATGTATTATTAATATCTTAATATCTTAATCTATGGCCTGGTAGTTGAATCATTGTCTTTTTTTTTTTTTTTAAGATTTTTATTTATTTATTTAACACAGAGAGAACACAAGCAGGCAGAGAGGCAGGCAGAGGCAGAGAGAGGAGCAGGCTCCCTGCCGAGCAAGGAGCCCGATGCGGGACTCGATCCCAGGACGCCGGGATCATGACCTGAGCCGAAGGCAACTGCTCAACCAACTGAGCCATTGTCTTAAACACTATCTGCATTGCTACACCTGTATTTCACATCCCATGGTTCTCTCCCACAAACCCTAACTTCACTTTGGGGAAAAAGCCTCTCACATTTGCACCAAATATTCCTGCCTATGATGTCATCATTTCTAGGTCTTTTCTGGTGTTAGCATTCTTTCATCTCCACAAAAACTAGCAGGATCTGGTTGACAGGTTAGATTTAGTCTTAGCTGGCCCTTTGCCACATTCTGGAGACCAGTTTGTTGCTTCCCTAATTCCCAGCATCAGAGAAACACCGATTACCATGATGGGCTTTCCCCAGAGGTTTCAGTAACGGAATTGCTGTGCTGTACCCCTTGTTACTTATCTGCGGAAGCAGAAAATGGTGTTTGTGCAGGTCCTAGTTAATCCTGCATGAGTGAGGAGAACTTTCTGTGTTGGTTCAGAGTTTATTCTTTTCTTCCAAAGCAACTTATCTTGCCAGGTAACTTCCTGACATTAGTTTTAATTCTCACCACCTCCTAAAACAATGTTGAGTTTGTTGTTGTTGTTGTTTTTAAAGATTTTATTTATTTATTTGACAGAGAGAGAGAGAGCCATCACAAGTAGGTGGGGGGGGGGAATGAAGCAGGCTCCCTGCTGAGCAGAGAACCCCGATGCAGGGCTCCATCCCAGGAACCTGAGATCATGACCTGAGAGGAAGGCAGAAGCTTTAACCCACTGAGCCACCCAGGCGCCCCAAACAATGTTGAGTTTTTGAAAAAACATGATTTCCTTGCTTATCTTTTAAATATTCTCTGTTGATATAGTATTTTCAATCCCCTTTCCTTTTTAAGCACTCATAGCTGATGGGTGCCTGAGGCAGAAAAATAAATGTAGCATACGTCCTGTATTCTCCACCTTCTCCTGTACTTCCATACTTTCTGTTTGGGGTCAGAGCTTATTTTAATTTACCATATTTTGAGAGAGACAGTCTCTCTCTCTCTCTCTCTCTCTCTCTCTCTCTCTCTCTCTCCCTCTCTCTCTCTCTCGAAACACCTCTGTACAAGAGTTTGAGGCCTTTCATTATCAGTAGACCAGTTTGTCCAGGTGAAAGCAATTAGCAGTCTCCAGTCAGCAAAAATCTGTTAGACTCAGACAGACTTATAACTCAGGGCAGACTTTCTCATAGGCAAGCCTCTGTGCACCAGAGTCCGCAGAAAAGCAACCTTCCTTCCAGATGTTTGTCACGTTTGCCCCGTGTGATTGGATTGGGTAGCCCCAAAGGAAAGACATTTACTCTAACATGCAAAAAATGACAGGAGTAAAGATTGGGAAGTGCCTGTCATTTCTGAAATATTAACACATATTTATTTAGCACCAAGAAATGAATAGCCTTGTGCTTAACTGCCTGAAACAGAACTGTACTAGTACACCTCAAGTAGCTTCTGGATACATCTGGTTAAGTAAGAAGTGTTCTGAAACACTTAACTAGTTCTTCAAAAGATACCTAGCTTAATGGGAGACTATTGAAAGGTATATTGGGGCGCCTGGGTGGCTAAGTTGGTTAAGCATCTGCGTTCGGCTCAGGTCATGATCTCAGGGTCCTAGGATCGAGCCCTTTGTCAAGCTCTTTGCTCGGTAGTGAGTTAGCTTCTCCCTCTCACTCTCCCACTGTGTGCGCTTGCCCGCTCTCAAGTAAGTAAATAAATGATCTTTTAAAAAGAAAAGTCGTATTATTGAGGTCCTTTCAGAATGGTTTTGAATGATAAGCTTAGGACTTTGAGTGCATGCTCAATTTGGGGAATTGTGGGGAGTCCTTGGAGGCTTCTAAACAAGTGATATGACAGTAATTGAATTGGCGCAGATTTAATATGGCAGCATGGTAGATAAGTCTATGTTGGAAGAGGGAGACAGACTACTGTCTGTATTAGAGCAGTGGAAGTGGAGATGGAGAGGAGTACATGGAATTACCAATACTTAAAATAGAGTTCTCATTCATCATCTATGGCTCTCCAACACTGCTTAGATCCCAAGAAGTGCCTCGCTATAGCTTGTGTCTTAAACCCATAGATACTGTTAATTCTTCCTGAAACCAGCATCTATATTTGCTATATTAGTGAATACTTACAGATTTAATTTTTGGAGTAATAGTTTTGGCAGAGCTAGGTAATTGTTAAACGACTTCAGATCAGTAATTGTAAAATGTCCAGATGCGTGTTTGACATGCACGTCCATGTTTATGTTCATAACATGCTTCTCAATACTCATATCTTTAGTTATTATCGCTTATAAAAGCTCGGATTTAGGGCTTCTTTTACTGGGTTACAGCCTTAAGTTTAGAATCTTGGCTTGTGGATACTGGCTAACTTCTTCCAAAAAATATTTCTAGGTATTGTGGGCTGAGAACAATTTTGGGGAAATGGGCACAAAGTTCCTCAAGGGACTTACATAGTAGCAGTGGAAGACAGATAATAAATGCATATAATAGGTGATAAGTGAGTAGAAAAATAAAGCATAGTAAGTGAACTAGAGAATGCTGAGGATGTACAGGAATGAAGAGGGTAAGCCACACAGATACTAGGGGTAGCAGTCTTAACAGTCAGAGGAGGAGCAGGTGCAAAGGCCTGAGGCAGGAGCATTCTGGCATTGTGAGGAATAGGCAAGAGGCTGGTATGCTGAGGAGAGGAAGCAAGAATGAGAGCAGGAAGAAATGATAGATGACCAGGAGGAATGTTTTACTAGGGAAGGTCATGAAGGCCGTAGTATAAACTTTGGATTTTATTCTGAAGAAGGCTTTTGCACCCAAGTGACATGTTCTGACTCAAGTTTAGTGGACTCACTGGCTATTAGTATGAACACTTAAGGAAAGAAGCTGGTAGTTGAGCTTGTAGGCTATTAAATAGTTGGTGCTTAGACAGAGGGTAGTGGAGAAGGTAGTGAGAAGAGAGGGCAGTCTCTAGATCTGAGTTGAAATTTGTTAATGGATTGGATGTGAAATGGGAGAAAAAGAGGAGTCAAGGATGACAAAGTTGCCCGCTGGAACAACTAGAAGACGACTCCATTTACTGAGGTTGGGAATGTCAGAGTAGAAGTGGGTGTAAGGAGGTGAAATAAAAAATGCAGTTCTTATGTTACGTTCGTTACGGCTGTTTGACTCTAAGTGGTGAGGTTAGGTACAGGTACCCAATTGGATAAGCCAATTTGGGATTCTGAGGAGAGAGGAATGGAGGTACAAATGAGAGTGATTAACATAATGGATGGTACTTAAAGTCACGGCTGGATGAGCTCATGAAGGCAGTGGGTGTAGGTGAGAATGACAGTGAAGAGAAGAGGTTCACTGGCTGAGCCTCAGATGTATTGTCCAACATTGAGAGTATGACAGGAAAGAATCAGCAAAGAAGATTGAAAAGGAATACTAGTGAGGTGAGTGTTTTTGAAGACGAGACAAAAGTTTTAATAAGATGGAGGAAATAGGGGGGCACCTGAGTGGCTCAGTGGGTTAAAGCTTCTGCCTTCGGCTCAGGTCATGATCCTAGGGTCCTGGGATCAAGCCCCGCATCGGGCTCTCTGCTCGGTGGGGAGCCTGCTTCCCCCCCCCCCCCTCTGCCTACCTCTCTGCCTGCTCTCTGCCTACTTGTGATCTCTCTTTGTCAAATAAATAAATACAATCTTTAAAAAAAAAAAGATGGAGGAAATAATCAACTAATTTAAATGCTTTTAGATCCAGTATGATGAGGGCTGAGAATCCATTCATTAGATTTTATTTGGTTACAGTAGAATATTGGGAATGAAGATTTGTTTGCACCACTAATGTTGGCAATAATATTTTGCACAGAGGTTTTTGGAGCTCAGTTTCACAACCCTGAGATAAAAACCTGAGCTGAAATCAAGAGTCCGACTGAGCCACCCAAGCATCCCTTAAAATTCCCAAGTCTTAAGTTGTCAACGAAGTGAATGTACTACAGTTGGTTAACTCTCTGCTGCGATGTACTTGAAAAGTAGGGGTTTGACAGAGAATATCTTTACCCTGTGACTCCTTTTTACCATGGCCCAATTTTAGCTAATTTTGGCAGTAACCACATGTATTTTAGGCTTGTTACACTTTTGAGGAATAAGTCTTATGTCGGTATGTGAACCATTGCTTCCCAATAGTTTTTTTTTTTTTTTTTTTTGTCTTATTCTGCTTTTTTAATGTCCTGGTCTGTTCTGGACCTACCAGTCTCTTGTCCATTTTGTAATGGATGTCAGCATTTTGTCATATTCTGCAGTGTATCTAATATTTTTGTTAGAACCACTTAGTAATCCTATTTTTTTTGTTTCATCCTTTCCTTTTCATATCCATAATCTACCTATATTATTTCTCTATCCTCCAAATTGTTTGTATCAAATTATTTAATGAAATCCAAAGTCTTCTACCTAATGCTTACCAAGTTTTTTCCAAGGATGGAAAAAGCATCCTTACCAAGGATGCTTACCAGTTTTTTCTTGTTACCTTTCAACTCCTTCCTGCCATAAAGTTCACATTTCCCACTACAGATATTGATAAAACCTAATTGGAAAACATTGGATTGTTTGTTTTATTACTCATTTTGATCACTTACAAGACAACAATTTTTATGTGGAGAATGAGGAGGATAGATCTGGAAGTTATAAAGATAGATGCCTTTTAGATTGGGGCCCAATGAACTAGAAGGATATGTATTCATATTTGGTTGTAATGGGATATTGGTTGGGAGGTGGTAATAGGGTGGGGTGTAGGTAGTGATTCTTATCTGTTTAGAAGTTGAGTAAGTAATATAATGAATCAGTTAGGCAATGTTTTAGAAAAAATAGGGTCATTGTAAAATATTATTTTCCATGCCTCTTCCCTCTTGCCAGACCTTTATGGTCTCTTCCTTTATAAGAGATGTGATTCCCTTTTGTACAGATCGATGGAAAGAGCAGGAGTTATGATTCTGGTTCAGTCACTTTCATAGTAGTATTAACATGTATTAACATGTTTCAACTTAGGCAACGCCCTGTTTCCCAGTAAGATCATTCAATGAAACTTTGGGTATTGACTTATGATATTGTATAAAACTTTTAATAACAGCAGTGAAATAGTCAAAGTTCTATTTGGAAAATTTATCTTAGGGATTTTACATAAACATTTGAATCTTTAAATTTAGAAATAATGGCTTTTTCCATCATTATTTCCAGAAATAATTACTTCATCATCATTAGAAACACTTTTGAGGGGCACCTGGATGGCTCAGTCGGTTAAGTGTCTGCCTTCTGCTAAGGTCATGGTCTCAGGGTCTTGGGATCAAGCCCCAAGGCGGCCTCGCTGCTCATTGGGATAATAAATAATAAGATCTTAAAAAAAAAAACCCACTTTCGAAGAGCTCAAAAGTACAATTTTAGGGGCGCCTGGGTGGCTCAGTGGGTTAAAGCCTCTGCCTTCGACTCAAGTCATGATCTCAAGGTCCTGGGATAGAGCCCAGCATCGGGCTCTCTGCTCAGTGGGGAGCCTGCCCCCTCCCCCTCTCTGCCTACTTGTGATCTCTCTCTCTGTCAAATAAATAAATAAAAATCTTTTAAAAAAAAGTACAATTTTAGCCTTGCTTCTATCTTAATGTTTCTGAATCAGCTTTTGATATGTTTTCTCAAAATTTTATCCCAAGTCACAATTAGGTATTCACTTAATAGTAGGATAGTTTGATTTTTCAGTTGCTCTGTAGTTGTTCATAATCATTATAACATAAACACATGTATTTCTATTTAAAGTGATTTTTATAATTACACTTAACACTTGGAATTGAAATCACACCCTCAGCATTACTGAATTATTGTAAAGGTTTTTTGCCTCCTTATAAAATAAATTAAATCAAATGACCTTTGTAAGTACCCAAAACTACCATTGACTGAGGTTGTTTCAGGCTCCTGTCTCTTCCCTAATTTATTACCCAAAAGTAAAATGAGTGTCTTTTAATAGAAGAAACTTGGTTAGTATTTACATTCAAGATAAATTTTTTTTTGAGAGAAGTTTGCTGAAAAATCTTTGCCTCAGCCCAGCAAAATCACACCTGTTTGCCAACTTCACTTCTAAGATATTCCCTTTCTAAACATAATCTGTGCACTCATTCCTATGTAATCTATATCTTGCTGTATTATGAATGGTTTCAGATGACCAGTTCTGATCCTCAGTTTTGCAGGTTCAAAAATTTAACAATTTCATTAGGCTCAGAGTCACAGAATGGCATTTTGTTTATTTAAAATTCTATAGGTATCTTACCATGGTCATTATATTTATACCTGCCATTGGATAGATCACCTTCCTAGTAATACCAAGACCCACTTGCAATTGCTAATCAAGGAGCTGAGAATCAAAAGAGAATGAATTAGTCTTTTTTTCTTAAAAATTTAAGACTTTATTTATTTATTTGATAGAGACACAGCGAGAGAGGCAACACAAGCTGGGGAAGTGGGAGAGGGAGAAGCAGGCTCCCCCTGAATGGGGAGCCCAATGTGGGGCTCGATCCCAGGATCCTGGGATCACGACCTGAGCTAAAGGCAGGTGCTCAACTAATTGAGCCACCCAGGTGCCCTTGAGAATGAATTAGTCTTGAAGGGATAATTTCTTAGACACCTGATGAAATAGACCTGACGCACAACCAAGTATCATCAGCGTCTCTCCCTCAGGATTGGGCTGGGTAAACACCGCCAAATTCTTTACCTTTGGACGTCTTTCCCATTATAGATAGCATATCCCCTTTTGGTTGTAACATCCCTTTTTTTCCCCAACAAGATTTCAACACTATTTTCTTAGTTTTAATCACACCCTGGTCATTTCTAGTTTTGTCCCGCCTTTCCAGATTTCTTGATTGGATTTCAGGTGTTTCTGAAACTCTTCGATCACACGTTCATTTTTTTTTTTTTTTTAATATATTTGTCAGAGAGTGCCGCAGGTAGAGGAAGAAACAGGCTTCCTGCTGAGCAAGGAGCCCCATTCAAAAGACCTTGATCATGACTTGAGTGGATCATGACCTGAGCCAAAGGCAGATGCTTAACCAACTGAGCCACCCCGGCGTCCCACACACATTCATGTTTTAGACTAATTGTTCCCAGTAGCTAATTTCTTTCAGCTATCTCTGTGAACATCCTGTGACTGCTTACTCTGTGGAGACACTAAGCAGTACCAGGGGTTTGGGCACAGGTCATTATTAAGTTTTCATTTTTAGCATGTCATTCTTAGAGGTAACCTGCATTTTTGGAGAACCTGGCTGTTCCTACTACCCTTGGTGTGATCTGGCTGCGTCCTACTCATCTTTCAGTCTTTCCTAATTAATCTCTATAGCAGCATGTTGCCTACTTATCTCCACAGCACTCTGCTGTGTCAGTCATCTTGTTACCACCGCGCCCCCGCCCACCCTCCCACTCCCCGCACTTAACATAGAGCCTGGCACATAGTATGTCTTCAGATGCTAGTGATGCTTTTCCAGTATGTGACATTCCACTGTCACACGTCCATAATATATTGAGCTGATTAAATTGATTCAGATGGACCCTACCTCCCTGCAGACATTAAAGTTATATATTTTTCTGTGTATGTACATTTTTGCCACTCTCACAGAGGAGACTAGAATACAATCAGATACGAACAACAGGATTTAGGACATTACAGAGTTATTTCCTACTTTAAAGCTTCTAGGACCTTATTTTGAATATTAAGTCTTTGCTTTTTCTTCCCACTGCCCCTATCTTCCAGTCACTTTTCACCCTTTATTCTCCTTAATTCTGTTTACCAATTTAAAATCCTATAATATTTTTTCAGGGGTGGGGGAGTATTAGAACTTGTTACCTAATTCGGTGTCCTTTTTTTAGCCACATAAAATTAGTTGCAAAATCTTAATGACTGTGCTTCTGAAATCCTCTCCTGTCACCTCCTCCTGTATATCTTTCTAGTGTTGGCCCCATCACTTCTTCCCTGGACTAGATCAGGAATCTTCTCACCCACTAATCTCTCTTACTAATAAACCACATTTAGATAACCTTCGAGGTTTGATTCCCATTCCCTGTCAAAAGCATTCCCTGTTCTTTAATGGCTCCCTTAAAATACCTAAAATAACTCTGAACTTATCCAGTAGTGAGCTCCTAATAACAGAGAATGAGGACTGTTTAATTTCACAGACATAGGGGTATAGTCATAATAGCTCCAAACGTAAATTCTCTGATGAAGTCCCATCTTAAATTCATGCAGATGTTTACGTTAAAAATATCTTCTCAACAACAAGTAAAACAATGAAAACAAAAAAAAAATGAAAGTAAAACTGACTTTCTAGAAGCTGTGCTGTTTTTAAACTGATAGTCTCCTCTATTCTGGCCACACGCTGTGGAGCCTCAGGAACATACATACCCTAGTTGGAAAGCCTTGTTCTAAGCGATGAAGTCTAAACTACTTGACCTGATATCTGAGGTTGTCTGTGGTCTCTCAGGAACCTGCTTTTCCAGATTTCTTGTCTGCATGACTATGCTTATCCAGTATTCCAGTCTCACAGAACGTACTGAGAAGCTTTCAGTGCTCAGGAATTGTTTATATATTAATGGGCATTTTCTTATGGGAGAATATCCATGAAACTTCTGAGCCTTTTTTTTTTTAAGCTGCTGGAGCCAGTTTTGATAATTTATGCGTTTTCAGAAAATCATATTCTTCTAGAGGTACACATTTATAAATGGTATAAATGGTATTTTCTAGTTAACCTAATATTTTAAGGTAGCAGTCATTTGAGGGGAGAAGCTGTTTTGGTTTCCTTTCTGTTGCCCAGCAGCATAGCCAGTGACACAGCTGTGTCACGGATGGCTGAGAAGAATGGTATGGTTGCAGTAAAGCAGCAGTACAGACCTACTGGCCTTTGGGGACTCCTGGGATAAATCGGTTGGCCAACTGAAAGTGTTATAATAGCCAGTTTCAGGTCCCTCACTATTATACCCACTCGAGCTGATTTATACTTTACAGTCTAAATTGGCATGGGGCAGGCCTTTGGGATTAAATTAATTTATACCAAGTTAGAAAGGATCAGCTGCCAAAGTCAGGGTGCCTTCTGGAGGCTAGTGTGCTCATTTCTTCATGTACTCTAAGCTCACACTCCAGGCATTCTCTCTTGGAAAGCAGCTGGGATAGTCCTTCAGGAAGGCCTGCTTTGCATCTCCTTTGTGCTAGCGATGTTCTGGGTCCTATACAGAAGCCCTAATCTTTTAGGGCTTGCAGTTGGTCCTTGTGCAAATCAGAAAGATTTGTAACCTTCCAAAATCAAATATAGCATATATGGTTCTTTTATCTTGAGGCCTTTTTGCCTTCTTAAAGTAAACTCAAAGGAATTACTGTGCCTGAATGGCAGTAGTACAAATCTGTGATCTTGATCCTTACTTGGAAGTTGAAGAAAAGAAGATTTGTCTCTCTGTACAACCTTCTTTAGCAAAAGATTAAAGAAAATTTCTGGAGATTAGAAGCATGTCAAACAATAAAAAGCTACCTTCAGTGTTATTTAAGAAAAGGTGTTGTTATACATTAAAGGAGTTAGTAATATTCTTTCTGTGTCTTTTGACTATCTCTAGTTTGGAAATTAGCTTTGTTTACTAGGCAGGTGGAACTTTTTAAAGTAAGAATTGTAAATAAACGTTTTTCCACGACGTATGGTAAAGGCCCTATTACTCTCTCATTGCCAGAGATTGGAGCTGTTCCCCTTGCTCAGTCCTGAGTTCTTTTCCAAGCAGCCACTGCCTGTTCTTGAGGGTGGAGGAGGTGGAAAGATGTTAAAACAGACTCGTTCCTAATGAGCTGTGACGCCAGCTGCAAAGAGGACAAATCCTGTTACTCCCTCCAGCTACTCTCTGAAGCTACGGAGGAGCAGTAGGACTGGGTCTCCCTTCTCTGTGCTGATTTTCTGAGATTTCTGCTCCCCCACCCCCACCCCCACCCCACCCACCCCTTCCTCTTCTGTCCCAGAGCATCTTGGCAAAGTTCAGATTTCTGTGCTCACAGCTCAGTGCCCACAGTGAAAAGGAAATACAAAAGGGGAGGAGAGAAAATACAGGGGTGGTGTGGGGAGGGGGGGATTTTAGAAGGGTATTCCTTATTGCTTTACTTCTAAGACTTACTCTAAGCTCTGGGTTTGAAGGCCTAAGTAGTAAAGCTTTGAATAACCTGGGTTTCCAAATAGTTCCTTGGAGAACTATTGGCTTTTATTGGCTTATGAACACAGTAGGCCATGTATTAAAAGGATTTTAATTTCTATTGTTCAGAAACCTCTGAATTTTGAAAAGGACACTTTCTATCTCTTTCAGTCTTTGCTTTTTTCCACATACTTTCATTGTAAGGAAAATGAAACAATTGTAATATTAGCATGTTGTAGAATATTGGCCGCAGGCTCCACTGGCTTTTACAAGCATTGCCTCATATAATCATTGCAAAATCCTTGGTGGTAGAAACTTTTAATTGGACAATTTTTTCCTAAACTGTGGTAAGAAACGTAATATAAAATTCATCATCTTAAACCATTTTTAAATGCACAATTCAGTAGTGTTAAATATATTCACATGGTTGTGAAACAGAGCTCCAGAACTTTTTCTTCCTGCAAATATGAAACTATACCTGTTAAAGTGAAAATTCTTTAACTGATAAGCCAGTTCTTCTCTTCAGCAGGATTAAAATTGGTTTCCTGTTACCTTTCTTCTTTGCTGTCTTTCCGTAACATTCTTAATCTTTATTTCACCATGGAGTGACAAACTGAGGCCTATATTAGTGTGCCTTGGTTTTTCCATTTGGTGCCAACTGCTGGGGTTAACAGTAACTAAAGGGAGTGTGGGGGGAGAGCTTTGCCCTCCAGGGGGTTTATCACCTATTCTTCATCCTAATCTTTACCGAGTTTGCATTTTTAAGTTCTGCTGAGCTAGAGGGGAAAAGTTAAACCGATAATTTTGTCAATTTACAAGTTACCATGGCCCTGCCTATTTTTTGGTGGATTATCTAGATAGTTGCTGGTTTATAATGCATAATGTCATAGAAATACATTTGAAAAGCAATTTTATATTTTGAGGCCCATTTTCTTACTGATTCATGAATTTGCTATATTCCATGGGTAAAATGGTAGGCGGGGCAAAGTGTTGAATTTTATTTGGAAATAATAGTTTTCCTTTCAATACTTGTGTCATTTGAGGAGCAATTCAAGCCTGCTAAATTCTCCTTGAAAGAGCTGATCCAACATCCCTGATATTCTACCCTTCTATGTAACCACTTTCCCAGTTGCTAACTCATTAGATCATGGTTTTGCTAGGAGAAGCAAACCTAGGTTCACTGGGGAGAAGTTTTTTACCAGTCCTCTTTAGCCTGTCCATCACAGTTGAGTATTGAACAAGAGCATTTAAAATTTTTTTTCAAATTAAGGTAATTCCCTGGTTTCTGCTGATAACATTAAGAAAACTATGGTTGAATCACCAATGAAGCCTGGTTACTGAGGCAGGCAGAAAATACAGTGAAACAGTTTGTCTTTCCTTCTTTTTCTTTTTTGAATTTCAGAGTCACGGATTTTATTAATCATTGTTTTTAGCTCATGACACATTCTCATCGTTGTCTCTGAATATTTCGCTTTTTCATTTTAAAAGTGATACCACCTGTGAAAATAGCATCCATCAGAATTAGAACATCATCAGTATCAATTTCACTCTCCCATCCAGTCTTCTGCCTCCCAACACTTATGGGAATTTTTAAAAAGCAAGTAGGGAATAAAAACTTACCTTAGATTTATTGAAGAAAATATAGATTTGCTATACAAATTAATAATTCAACTACTGGGCATGTATTTTAAGGTAACAGTTCTTACACTTACTAGTTTTAAGTTGACATCCTAATTTTGATTTCTGCTAACTGCCACTGGTTAGCAAGATGTTAGTAACTTCAAACTTGAAAATTCATAATCTAATGTAAGTAGAATGTGGATTTAAGGCCATCTTATCTTTTGGCCATATCAATCTTAACTTTTGTAGTTCTGTTTTTATTTTGTCCTTGAATGTCTTGCTTTACTCTGATTTGTCTGTAATTCTACTGGATGACTCTCTGGGAGCAGTTTTTAATAAAAGGATGTTGGCAGTTGATATTGTTTGGAGAACACTAATGTCCTCACATTCTAAATAGATTTATATCCAGAAATGACATTCTTCTCCTAGGACCAAATGACCCACTCTTCCCACTAGTGAAGACTAATCTTGTATTTAGAGTAGTTTATGTTTAGTGGTTTACCTGGTTATCTGAATTACATTTAATTCTTCAGTTCTTTCAACAGGTTTCAGAGCTTGAGGAAGGAACTGTAAATTCCATAGATTCTGATAACCACATTTTATCTGCATGATTTGATTATGATCATACGTTAATGCTAGGGTTTTTAGGTAAACAAAGGGCTTTCGCTGTTGTTGAAATAAATCATTTGAGTGTGTTTGGGGTTACAATGTAAGGATTTAATTCTATCCTTATGTCAGAAATTCATTTTTGATGTTTCTTTTATGTTTTAGGGCATTTTAGGTTTATAGCATTATTTCATTTCTTTTGGTAGTTACATTTCTGTCTTTTGTTCATTAAACCAGCATTTATTCATCTTCCACATATTCACAAATCCTCCCCTTCTATATACCCACAGCTGCTGTTTTATTTACCTCAGACTCTGACCTTTTATCTTACAGAATAGCACCTCCCAGACTGAATAAGCATATGAATCATGGGGCTCTTGTTAAAATGCAGATTCTGGTGTCTGTAAGTCACCAGACTTAAATGCTGGTGATGTAAGTCATCATCATGCTTTTCCTGTCTCCTGAGGTGCAAGCTTCCAGGTGATGCTGACACTGCCTCTCTGGTCCCCACCTCTGCTACCCGTCCCAGTCATTCTGCATTCCGCTTTCAGAACTGTTTTTCTGAGATGGGGATCTGATCATTTCACTCTCCTTCTCCAGACTTGATTGCATATGGAAGTAAAACCCACAGTCTTTAGTGTGAAGATCCTTAAGGAACAGGCCTGTCCTGTGTTCAATTATCTAATCACCCTCTCCATTTTGGGGAGAGTCCTTGGTACTTTCTACACATGCCATGAATTTTCACATGCTCTGCCTGACTGCACCTGCCGGGTAAATATTGCTATATTTTATTGTTGCCTCTTCAGAAGATAAGATCGTAGGTATAAACTGGACAACTAGAACTTTCCTCTAGTGAAAGTTACCCTGATAGAAAGGGAAACATTCAGCATTTCAAGCCACAAGGGAATGTCTGTGGGTGGGAAGCAGGAGATGCAAAAGAAGGGGAATTCATAGTAGAGGCTTTCCTGTGAGTGACATTTTTTTCTTTTTCTTTTCTTTTTTTTGGGGGGGGGGGTAGTCTCAGTGTAAAAATTAATGCAGATTTTACACTTTGCTTTGTAATATGACTGTTTTATAAAATAAATGTTTTAAATTAATTACTGCAGAATGAAAGATCCACATGTATCCTTTGGCTTCTAGGAATCCTGGCATACCTCCTTAGAGATCTGCGGTAAACTCTTTGTTCTTGGTAAAGCCTTCCCAGATCTTATCTCTTCACATGTGGCCTTTGTCATAGTTTAATGACTATTAAACAATTGTCATTAAATTCTTGACAATTCTTTTCTTTAAAAACACTAGGAAGCATCTGACTAGAGCACCTTTAATCAAGAGTCACATGGTGCTCTTTAATTTACACTGATGAGGAGGACAGAACCCCAGCAGGAATGTGTAACAGTATGTGAAGATACACAGTTTTGAAGGAGTTGCTGGAGGTAACAGCAAAATGGAACTCAGCTAGGAAGATTTTATTTTATTTTTTGAAGATTTTATTATTTATTTGTCAGAGAGAGAGAGAGAGCAGAAGCAGGGAGAAGGAGGGAGAAGCAGAGAGAAGCAGATCCCTGCTGAGCAGGAATCAAATATGGGACTCCATACCAGGGCCCTGGGATCACGACCTGAGCCAAAGGCAGATGCTTAACTGGCTAAGCCATTCAGGCATCCATCAGCTAGGAAGATGTTATAGATGAAAGTTTTTCATGTAGAGGACCTACAGTACTGCTTGGCAGAAGGGAGGAGGGAAGGGAGTTCTTTCTGTTTAGGGAGAATGGTACATTTGAGGGCTTGATTGGGAGTGATGGAGGTGGGTTATTATAGCTGTTAAAGCCATCAGCCTTTCTAGCCTAGAACTCATGGGCCAGTAGGAAACAACTTACTCTGTGGGAAGGGCCCTGGATGGGTTGGTCTGAGTTCCACTTGGTCCTGGCACTGTTTTGACAGAAGTCAGTTAACCTTCTTGGGCCTAGTTTATTTATCCTTAGATTGAGAGAGTTGAAATGCTGTGTTCTGTAATATGCCTTCCAGCTCCACCATTCAGTAGTTCTGGCTCCTCTATCAAACAAGATGGTCTGGGACTTTGTGCTTCAAGGGTTCAGCTTCTGTTATAGTGCAGTTTGCTTTGGAGTCTTGACCAAGCTTAAAATATGAACCATTCAAATCTTCCCTTGTTTTGCATCATGTTTGCTTCTGTCCAAATCTTGAATTCATGTTTCCCTCTTGCTGCTATTTCTCTTCTCTGGTAAGTCCTTCAGAATCTTTCTCCCAGGCTCTTGCTTCTGTTTAGCCCCACTTCACACCCTCTACCACTAGAATTCCTCTTTTTTGCAGCAGCAGCAGCTAGGTTAGTATCACTGTGCCTCTCCTCAATGAAAATAACTGTAGTGAATCTCCATTGTCTTCCAAAGAAGAGCCAAACTCATTAGTTCAGTATTTATATCAGTTATCAATCTTAGCTCTCATTACTCCCCTCCCCTCATAGTATCTACAGAATAGTTACACTGAAGCTACTATCCTCTCCGTGCCCTTGCTCCCATTGTTCCCTGCACCTGGTTATGCCCTGCTTCTCCCCCCATTGTCACACAGCCATAATTTTCCTATCTCAGGTGCCACCGTCTTCATGCAGTGTCTTAGGCTTCCCACATCCAGAAGGAGTCCTTTTCTTCTCAATTCCCATTGCACCATAGCACCTTTTCTGTACCTAATAGTGCTAATTAGTTGGTTTGTCTATCTTTTTTTGTACTCTTATCTCTCCAAACTAAACTAAGCTCCTCGGCCCTTAGGAAGTACTATATTATCTTAGGTAGGGTGGGTGCCCAGTAAATATTGGTTGAATGAATGAATTCTGGCTAATTATAGTTCAGATCCCTGTTATCTCTGGTTGGTAGAGTTTCTTGTTTTTCTGGATAATCACTAACTAGAATGTAGGAAAGAAGTCTTGCCAACAGGAATTAATAAATAGAAGAGTAAGAACCATTATTGAGATGTATTCTAATTCCCAAGTTTGTAATTAAGGCAGGCAAAATATTTGCAAGCCTCAGCCTTCTCTTTGAATTTTGAGTTTCATTCACCTGGGCTTTTAAGGCAGTATGAACCTTTTCAGGTGAACCACCTCAGGGTAGTTTGTATTTTGCTCATTAGTGTCAGTTAGTATGCTTAGCAGTTTTTGTCCTATGAAGGTTTTATTTTATTTTTTTTAAGATTTATCTTTTTAAGATTTTATTTATTTGACAGAGACATAGCAACAGAGGAAACTCACAAGCAGGGGGAGTGGGAGAGGGAGAAGCAGGCTTCCTGCTGAGCAGGGAGCCCAATGTGGGGCTTGATCCCAGGACCCAGAGATCATGACCTGAGCTGAAGGCAGACACTTAACCACTGAGCCACCCAGGCGCCTCTAAGATTTATTTATTTTAGAGACAGTGTGTGCAAGGTTGGGTGGAGGGATGGACAGAGGGAGAGACCCCAACCAGACTCTCTGCTGAGCAGAGCCCCCTGCCCCACTGCCATTTCACAACCTTGAGATCCCTGTCGGAGCCCAGACCAAGAGTCTGACGCCACACTGACTGCGCCGCCAAGGTGCCTCTGTTTTAGAACAGGTTTTAGAGTGAATGCTTACCAACTTTAGAGTTTTAAAAAATAAAATAACAAATGGAACCATTAAAATAACTTACAAAATTATTTTACAGAATTAGTTTTTTACTATTGCTAGAAAAACTTTAATATTTTTATAGTTGCTGCGGACTCCTCTGTTAAGGATGCACTGCCGTGTAATTGGTGTTTAGGTCAGAAATTGTTTCTTATGCACACCTCATGCTTTCAGAACCATTAATACCAGACTTCAGAGTTTGGTTTTTCTGTGTTTGTAGATCTGGTTATAAGCCAGTCAAACAACAAGCAGAGCAGACCCTTGGAAAATGGCTTGTATGCAGAAGATAGCATCCTGGTTGAAACAGTGTGGGCAAACTTTGTATCCCAAGAGTTGATGCCTTGGAACAGATTCCTTCATCTTAGAAAATACTGGTTTAGAATGGGAGATTGAAAAGAGAAATAGGATCGCCTAAAACTTCCCACTCTCAACTTTTTGTCCCAATAGCTGCTTCTCAACTTGGCTTTGCTGAGAATACTGTGCTAAATTTAACAAGCTAAATCTTTAGTGCTAAATTGTCTGCTTGAATCCCAAGGAAAGCAAATACATCTCATCTAGGATTAAACCATTAAATAGACATTACCTCACTTCTCTCTAGATGATGTAAGATTAATCTCAGTTCTAGCAATCTCCTATCATTAGTTACTTAGGTGTAGCATCCTCAAAATAAGAACTGCTAGCTATATTGCTCACTACTAGTGCTTTTTAGAATGGTTCTTTAAAGCAATTACAGATGGTTTACCTGTTAAAACTGTTAGAGGAATGAAGAATACTTTCTAATCAATTATGTATTTGCTACTTTATTCTCTTGCCATTAAAGTAGAAGGTATTATAGCATATTTATATAAGTTAAGCTCTTTGATAATTATGTAGCTAGCAGTGATTTACAAAAAGATAAATATGCGTTTCTTCTGGTGTGCAGAAAAATGGAATAGAGCATTGGGGAAATAAACCCCATGGAAAGACAAAAAAAGTTGAACTCATTGCTCTTCTAGCTGTAACTGTGGGAGGAAAGGCAGAGTTTATCCATGGCAAGCAGTTTGGCTACACTGACCCTGTAGTGGCTTGGAGAGTGATGTTGATGGTGTGGGGAATAGGAAGCTGGGAAAGGTAGATTTTAAGAAATCTGTCTCTGATCTCCCTCTCTCTCTCCTCTTCCTCCTCCGTAGGAGTTAGAAGCAGCTCTTCACAGAGATGATGTAGAGTTTATCAGTGACCTGATCGCCTGCCTGCTTCAGGGCTGCTATCAACGAAGGGATATCACGTGAGTAATCCTGATTTTATTTACTACGTATTTCATGTAAAAAGAACTAATTAACCAGGTGCACTGAGGTTTCTATGTCTCCTATAACAAACCAGGACTGATCATTTGCCAGTGGTATTTACAAATGGATTCCCCAGCTCTGTGTTTGGCTTCTTCTGCAGTTCAGTTTTAATTTTATTATAATCCCTGAGTTTATTTCACTCTGACAAATCTATATGCCTTACTCCTGGATCCACCAGTTAACATATTCAAGTGTAGAATTTCTTCTCAGTATATGCCTTTCTTGCTGACTTTTACAGAAATTACAGCCTCTTCCAGTATTGGTAAAATGTTGCCTCACAAATTAAAGGTAGATTTTACTACATTTCTACAACTTGAATGTCTTCTATTGTTCACATAACCAGTAGCATAATTTTTAATATGGAGCTTCGAGATGCTCTCACACCATAACTGCCAGGTAAACAGCTCTCTGGTACATTTGACATGTATAGACATTTGGAGCAGAATTTTATCTGTGTAGACGAATAAAGGATCTTCCTGATAGGGCCTCATTCCTTGTTTTGACCCTAACTTGATAATATATTTTCTTTGCTGCTACATTTCTATACAGGGTGGAACTATATAGAGCCAACTCTTAAAAAGCTGAAACAAAATGGTTTTCCAGTTTTCAGCCCTCAGTGCCATGCAGGGCAAGGGTTTGGGGTGTTAAGGTTTGTATTTTTCATACAGTTGCTATCTCAAATACTTCTGCTCTGTTAAATCTACTCTGAGTATCAGAGTAGTTAGGGCTGAGAAACTAGGCCCAATAGTAAGGTGCAATAAACTTACAAGATGAGTAAGAGATTGATGAGACACCATTTTCTTCAGGGTAGAAGTTTGTATCCCTTAGGGGAGTGTTATTTCTCCTGGACTCACTGTGTTAATATGACTTTTTCTCTGAGAATACCCAGATGGTTGTACTAGACAAAAAATAGATGAAAGGTGGACAATCCATCTATTATTTACTGCTTGAGCATGATAATTAAGTTCTTCCATTTTTTTATTGGGGATATGGTTTTCAAGCACAGTTGTAGTCATACTGTGATACAATTTTACATTTTCATATCTTGCATTTTTTTCATTCTAATGGTTATTTTTCTTAAACTGTCTTTCCTTTAAACGTGATTGTCAAAGAATCCAATTCGGTAGCTGGACATTTGTGTCTAGCTTTTAACTGTTGTAAACAGGCTATATTACATAGCCTTAGACGTAAAAATTTGTACACCTAGTGAATTATCTCCTTAGTTTAAATTTCTGGAACAGTGATCACTCATAAGAAATGTCCATTTAAGATTTTTAAAATAAATTTGCCAGGCTGCCCACGACAGAAGTTGCTTCATTTGAGCCCTGAATCTTTACGGCATGAGGGCTACCTAAACCTCCATCTGGACATCGTCCACTGTCTGCGGGGCAGCAGGTACTGGTGAACAAATGGATATTCTCAGGGCCTTTATGGCATTTACAGTTAAGTACTGGGTGGGGGCGAGGGCGACCCACTACGAATTACAGTGATAATTATATAATTACTGTGACAAGTGTTCTACAATAAAAATATAGAGTGTCAACAGAGCGTATAACCTTATATGAGAAATATGTGAACTGAGCCTTCATATTTGGGCTTTCTTGGGCCAGTGCCCATATTTTATAAAGCACAATAAATAAGTGAGTGAATGAATGAATAAAGGAAACCACCAAAGATTTGCAGGTACAAGGAGCGATAACCTTAGAGCAGAGCCTAGAGATTATAGAGTAGAAGGTCCCATGTGGTTCAGAAACATGATTTGTCTGAATGTCACAGTCTTGGTCCCTGAAGGTTAAATTTTAATTTGTTGCCGGCATCTAAAATGAGATTTCACTTTTCAAATCCCAGTTTATAGCTTTCAGAAAATATCTACTGGTGTGCTACCCACGAAGACAACCATCGGCTGGAGGGCATACAGGGTCCGGTCTCCCTCAGTACTCAGCATTCCTGATTACTCTCCCTTGCAGAAGCTGATTGTCACTTATCATTGGTCATGTTCATGTCGCCTACCTTACCTATCCTTTTTTTTTTTTTTTAACCTCTCTCCTCCACCCATTTCAGTTCAAGGAATTCAGTAAACACAATAGGACTTGGGAGCCTAATAAGCTTTGTGCTGAGTTAAGAATTTGAGGGTATCAACATAAAAGCCAGGTGAGGAGGGGAGTTATCGGATTGTGTATTTAAGTAAGCATCCTGGGCAAGAGGGAAAGTAGGAAGACCAGCAAGGGGCTCATGAATTAATCAGGGAAGAAAGGAGAGGTATTGACAGAGTGAAGGACTATTACCATGGTGCAAGTAACTGCACATGGTGTCTCTAACCTTGACCAATCTGATAGGTAAAAACTTGTTTTAACTTGCGTTTCACTGATAATTCTTCACGTGTTCAGTATCTTTTCTTGGGTTTATTGGGCACATTGGTTATCTTTGTATATTTGACTTTCTTGTTAATATACTTGGGTCATTTTACTGTTATGTTGAAGATCAGGGAAAATAAATGTCCATTTAAAATTTGTAAGGCTGTCTTCCTCCAGGTTCTTCTATTTCACTCTTGCACAAGAGTGCTGCTTTACCTTTGTCAGCTCTGAACATTGCTCATAACATGCCAGCCCCTAGGTGCTGGTAAGGTAAAACAGTCTCCTATCTCTTATGGATCTTATGGTCTTCAATGTGTGACAATGGGGAAAGAGGGGACAGCCTGTGGTTGAAGATTTAAATAGCTAAAGTCGTATCATTTATGGAATAAATCTTCCCATTTCTGTTGGCATGTGATAAATCTCTTTTACTCTTTTCTTAATATTTTTACTTATGATAGAAACTAGTTGGCTTTGATTGTATCTGTCAGTCTCTTTTAGCTCTGATACTGCACTGTTTCCCTAATATATTCACTAGCTGTGTGACCTTGTGCTTCAGATTTTTCATCTATAAAATGTGTTTAATGTTAGTATCTCTACTTGTTGGATTATCATAAGATTCAAATAACATTGTGTAATTGAAACAGTAGGGATATTGTCTGGGACACAAACAACTAATAACGTTTGAATGATTATTCCTTTATATTATATTTTAATGTTTGATAAGGATAGCCCTGCTCAATAATCCTTCCGTTTAAAATTTGTCTTAATCTTCCTTCCTCATCCAGAAAATAATTACATTATCTCATTATGTTGATAAGAAATTCCATTATTTTGATTAGAGTCAAATGAATCGATGAATAAATTTAGGCAGAGTTGACCTCTTCACAATATTGAGACTGCTTTTTTGTTAAAGCTCTTTCTGTTACTCAGTAAAAATGTATAGCTTGATTCATTTAGGTCAGATACATTCTTGGCTTGTTTAAATTTTTGTCACTATTAGGAGTTGAATCCCACTCATAAGTACTTTAGAAATATATTCTTCTGTATAGATTGTATAGATCTTGAATCTACCCCGTTTATTGATCTTGATTATTTTTTAGTTTGATTCTCTTCTCACTTCTAGGATTACCATCCCTCTTTCCTTTCGGTATTTGTATTCTTGTCTGTTTCATGTTGTATTAGTTATCCACTGCTATGTAACACTTACCAACTTAAAACAACAAAAAATTAGTATATTATAATTTCTGTTAAGAATCTGGCTTCTGCGGGGCACCTGGGTGGCTCAGTTGGTTAAGCATCTGCCTTCAGCTTAGGTCATGATCCTGGGGTCCTGGGTTTGAGTCCTGCATCAGACTCCTTGCTCAGCAGGAAGCCTGCTTCTCCCTCTGCCTGCTGTGCCCCCTGCTTATGCACTGTCCCCCCAACCCTCTCTCTGACAAATAATAAATAAAGCCTTAAAAAAAAAAAAAAAAAAAAAGAATCTGGCTACAGCTTAGCTGGGTGTGTCTCACATAGGATTGCTTAGAGACTGCAATCAAGGTACCCAGGACCTTGACTAAGGACTACAGTCCTCTCAAGGCTTGACTAGGGCAGGTATCCATCCATGCATTTGTTTTCTGTTGCAGCATAACAAGTTTCTCCAAACTTAGTAGCTTAAAAAATGCATCTATTATCTCGCACTTTTACAGGCAAGAGTGTACATGTGGCTCATCTGGATCCTCTGCTCAGTTTCTTGCAGGGCTGTAATTAGGCTGTCATCCAGGCTGTGTTCTAATCTGGAGGCTTAACTGGGGAGCAGCCCAAGTTCATTTAGATTGATGGCAGAGTCATTTCTGTGTGGTTGTAGGACTGAGGTCCTAATTTTCTTGCTGGCTGTTGACTGGGAGCTGCTGTCAGCTCCCATGGGTCATCCCCAGTTCCTTTGCCAGCCACATGGCCTCTTACTGCATAACTGTTTGTGTGTTCAAGGCCGGCAGGAAAATAACTCTTGTCCGCCAGGAGAGGATCTTATATGATATAACATAATCATGGGAATGACATCCTTTTGCCACATTCTGTTGATTAAAAGCAAGGTATAGACCATCTATCATACTTAAAGGAGGGGATTATACAAGGATGTGAATACCAGGAGGCAGAAATCATGTTGGGCCTCTTAAAGGCTGCTTGCTATACATGTTTTTATTGTACTGACTGTATCTTCCAGAACAAAACTAAATAATAATGGTAAGATTTATGCTTGCATTTAATTACATTTACTGGGCGCCTGGGTGGCTCAGTTGGTTGAGCAACTGCCTTCGGCTCAGGTCATGATCCTGGAGTCCCGGGATCGAGTCCCATATCGGACTCCCGGCTCTGCGGGAAGTCTGCTTCTCCCTCTGACCTTCTCCCCTCTCATTCTCAGTCTCTCGCTCTCTAATAAATAAATAAAAAAAAAAAATCTTTTAAAAAAATGGTTTAATTACATTTACTTAGTTATTAATATTTCATAAATTGGGTATTTTGATAGATTTTTTTCTTGTCGACCAGAACAATTGATTGATTTTTGGATAATCATATTTGGTTTTAATGGATCCTATAAGTATATGTGTGTGTTTGAATTATATATATATGAAGTATATAAAAATATAAGAATCATACATTATCAATGAGAGGTTTTGATTTTCCCCATTGTAAATGGGGGTAAATGGCTATAACCAACTTGTTCCTCATTTAATTTTATTACTCTCACATTTACCATTAGTCTCAACCATAAATTACAGAAAAAGTATGTGCTTTGATAACATTTCCTGTAAAAGTAATTAGTTTAAAAATAATGGATATTCTGCAGAATATTTTTAACAAAGATGCCATCTTTTCCCATCATTCATTATATTTTCACTTGTGTTTATTTCATTTTTTTTTCATTGTGAGGTAAAGAAGAGATGGTGTGAGGTCATCTCCTAGATTAATAAGTACCATTTTATTGGGAAGGAAACATATCCAATGTACTTATGAGGTCATGTAGCTAGTTAGATGAATAATTCCCACATCAGCAAGATGAGGTAAGAAGAATTGAAGAAACAGGAGATTGACTATTAGAATGTGAATTTTAGGCCTGTAACTCAGACCCTTTTGTGGTTTTTCTTCCTAATATTAAAGTAAGGAATTTTTGTAGTATAAAACAGATTTTTCAATAAACAAGTGTTGGTCAGGATGTAGGGGAAAAGGAACCTTCATGCATTGTTGGTGGGAATACAGACTGATGCAGCCGCTCTGGAAAACAGTATGGAAGTTCCTCAAAAAATTAAATTAGAGGGGCGCCTGAGTGGCTCAGTGGGTTAAAGCCTCTGCCTTTGGCTCAGGGTCATGAGGATCGATCATGACCCTGAGGTCATGATCTCAGGGTCCTGGGATCGAGCCCCACATCGGGCTCTCTGCTCACCGAGGAGCCTGCTCCGCCTGCCTCTCTGCCTACTTGTGATCTCTCTCTCTGCCAAATAAATAAATAAAGTAAAAAAAAATTAAATTAGAACTATCATATGATGTAGTAATCACACTACTGGGTATTTACCCAAAGAATACAAAAACACTAATTAGAAAGGATATATACACTACAATAGCCAAAATTTGGAAGCAGCCCAAGTGTCCATCAGTAGATTAATGAATAAAGAAGATGTGTATATGCATACAATGGAATATTACTCAGCCATAAAAAAGGATGAAGCCACTTGTTCTGCCATCTTTCTATGCCACCATAATGGTGCACATGAATGTCCTGGCAGAGGCTCTCAAGAGCCTTATACCAATAATGAAAAGAGAGGTGAACGCCAGGTTCTGATTAGTCCATGCTCCAAAGTCATCCAGTTTCTCATGGTGATGATGAAGCATGGTTACATTGGCAAATTTGAAATCATTAATGATCACAGAGCTGGGGAAATTGTTGTGAACCTCATGGGCATGTTAAACACTTGTGGAGTGATCAGCCCCACATTTAAAGTACAACTGAGAGCTCTAGAAAAATGGCAGAATAACCTGCTCCTATTCCCCTCACCCCTTTGGTTTCACTGTACTGACAACCTCAGCTGCCATCATGGACCATGAAGAAGCAAGGTGAAAACACACAGGAGGGAAAATCCTGGTTTTCTTTTTCTAGGGATGTAATAACAAACGTGCAAGTAAAATGCCTCAGTGGGGGTGGGGGAGAATGAATTCTTGTCATTTGCAATGACATGGATGAATCTAGAGTATAAGTTAAATAAGTCCGTTAGAGAGGGACAAATACCATTTGATTTCAGTCATCTGTGGAATTTAAGAAACAAAATAACCAGAGAGAAAATGTAGAAACAAGCCAAGAAACACACTTAACTATAGAGAACAAACCGATGGTTACCAGAGCCGGGAGGTAGGTGAGGAGTGGGTGAAATAGGTGAAGGGGATTGGGAGGACACTTATATTGATGAGCACTGAGTCATGTCATGTATAGAATTGTTGAATCACTATATTGTACACGTGATACTAATATGATACTATATGTTAACTATACTGGAATTAAAATTAAAAAATAAAGTTTCAAAAATACAAGTTATTTTTTAAATAACAAACTACAGTATATATCAGGTGTCCCCATCCCCTTCTGAGAGATGGCATACAGGATGAGCTGTACTGACTAGGTTTTATTTTTCACATAAGTATACCTAGAGGTAAAAATAGCATTTATGTACTTCAGAATGTATTTTTCTCATCAAAATTTTGTTGGCTCAACAGTCACATGCAAATGTCCAGTTTCCTTCTGTCATCTATTTCTTCTGTGTCCTGTGCACAGTTTCTGCCTTTGTAGATTGCCTGGAGGCCAGTATTTGGGACAAGTGCAAGCATTGCATGCTCCCCTTCCACAGTGCTGAATTATTGCAACTTTTATAAATAGATTTCCTCCTTATCACAACATGGTGTCAATTACTCCTACATGATTTCTTTTGATGTGAGGGATTAATTTCTTTAAACAAAAATAACAGACTCTTGAATATCATAAAATTTCAAACACTTGTAATGAGGAAGAGAGAAAGTTTTTCCCCTTCCCTATTGCCAGCAGCTACTTCTTTGACTTTTCTGCTATTGAAGGAAAATATGAAAGAGAGTCTCAGATGGATAGAAGGAAAAAGAGCCCAGGGAGCTCAGTGTCCTCACTTTGGTATTGGGTGTGGCAGTGCAGGTCCTACCAGTAGTGATGAAGAGTTCTTCCTTAAAAAGCAAAACCTGCTGTTGTGTACTGGGGCAGGGAGGTAAGCAATTTTCCAGTGTTTTTCAAACCACATCCTGCTAAACTTACCTGTAAGATGGTGTAGTATTATGGCAAACATAGTAATTTTTATTTGTTTGTTTGTTTGTTTGTTTTTAAAATACAGGTGAAATAAAAATATTTCTGGATGACCAAATAAATTTGGGAACTGGCAGCCCCAAGATTCAGAATTAATTGTTCTAGAGTGTCACTCTCACCTCGGCCTTTTAAAAACTTGTTATTGTTGGGGCACCTGGGTGGCTCAGTCAGCTGAGTGTCTGCCTTCTGCTCAGGTCATGATCCGAGGGTCTGGAATAGATCCCCGCATTGGGTTCTCTGCTCGGTGGGGAGTCTGCTTCTCCCCCTCCCTCTCCTCTTCCCACCTGCTCATGCTCTCTCTTTCTCTTTCTCAAATAAATAAAATATCTTAAAAAAAAACACCTGTTACTGATATATAATAGACACACAGAAAATTTTATGTTCTGTAGTTATACAGCTTACTGAATAGTCCCATCCTGAACACATCTGTATGATGAGCACCCAGACAAGAAGACCACTATAACGGATTTACTTTTTCCATTGAAAGGAATTGTCCAAGGTGGTAGTCATTTTGTTCCACAAGAAATATCCACTTGGAGTTTAAGTGAATGCATGCTTTCTGAAGTTTTACTTTCTATCCATCCTATAAAAAGAGAAATTTGGGCCTTTTCTGGTTCTGAGATTTACCTATTGTAGGGAGCTAAGACAGTTAATTTCTTCATGCATAACTTGCCTCATCTCAGAATAATAATAGTACCCACTAAAGTTATCATGAAGAGTAAATGAAATAATTTATGAGAAGCCTTAGAATAGTCTGGAACCACTAATAAATATCAATTTATTTTATCAGTGTATGTAAAAACATTCTCATAGTTTCTAAATATGCTGTGTGGAAGGTAGAATTTGATTCAAGCAGCTTTCCATCTCTTACATACTTTGGTTTGCACATTTTGAAACTGGGATCAGCAGACTTTTTCTATAAAGGCCTAGCAAATAAGTATTTTAGGCTTTGTGTAAATGATGTGATCTGTTAGAACGACCCCGTCATCTTAGGGCAAAAGCAATAAATACTTCAATAGCTGATCATGCCTGTGGATTATATTTTTTAGAACTTTATGTACATCGAAATTTGTATTTAATGACATTTTCACGTGTCATGAAATAGTATTGTTTGGATTTTTTCCCCCAATTCATTTAAAAAAAAATTTTTTACATTTTTAGTTTATAGGCTTTTTATTTTTTATTTTTGTTTATTATTACTTTTTAAAGATTTCATTTATTTATTTGACAGAAGATCACAAGCAGCCAGAGAGGAGGCAGAGGGAGAGGGGGAAGCAGGCTCCCCGCCGAGCAAAGAGCCCGATGCGGGGCTCTATCCCAGGACCCTGGGATCATGACCTGAGCCGACCACAGAGGCTTAACCCACTGAGCCACCCAGCACCCCAGTTTATAGGCTTTTTAAGTAAACAACAAAAAAGACATTCAGGCCCACAATTCATAGTTTGCCAGCCCCTGTTTTTAGAACACTTAAAAAGAGTACTATTCTAATTTGCACTAACTCAGTCTAACCTTTAAATGGCACATGGAACCCCATTTGTTCTTTTTTTAAAAGATTTTAGTTATTTATTTGACATAGTACAAGCAGAGGGAGTGGCAGGCAGAGGGAGAGGGAGAAGCAGACTCCCTGCCGAGCAGGGAGCCCAGTGTGGGGCTGGATGCCAGGATCTTGAGATCAAGACCTGAGCCAAAGGCAGACGCTTAACCCACTGAGCCACCTAGGCGTGCCGCCACCCACCGCCCCATTTGTTCTGAATTGTGTTCTCCAAACTGAGGTTTTTGTACCCTTATATATAGGAAAGAATTTACTTTCTTTCCTTCCAGTGCCTTACTATCCTAGGCACTGCTGTAAATATTTTTCAGGAACTCTTATTTAATCCTTATAATACCTAATATAAATTCCTTTCTCACACATCTATTAAGGATGAGGAATTTGAGGCACAGAGAGGTTAAGTAACTTATCCAAGGTTGCACAGATTTGGCCCCTAGCAGTGTAATCCTAGACCTCCAGCTCTTACCCACAGCGCCATGCGATAAATGAAGTAAAAGACAAATGTTAAAGAAACAGGTTTTCATCTAAAACAAGGAGGTTTAACTATTTTTGAACTGAATGCTTGGTATCCTAGTGAAGTCTGTGGACCTCATCTAAGAATATGATTTGAAACTGCAAAATACATAGGATTACAGCTTAACCAATTACTGAAATATAGTTAGTAAAATTTTAATAAAACAAGTTTTTGATACAGTAATGTGTTTTTTATTAACTCATCAACAGGCTCTAGCAGCAGACTTTGTTTAAGAATGGTATCTTAATCTTTCAAGTATTCATGATCCTAAATGTTTATTTTGAGATATTTATGGTATCTGTAATGTAATGTGAAAATATTTTCTTTTGACAAAAAAATACATGTGCTATTTTCCCCCTACATTCATAATTGAAGAGAACGTAAAATTTCAGTTAGAGTCTAGTTAAAAGTTAATATTTTCTCAGCCAGGCTCATGGACCACCTGACTTATATCTGTGGGCCTCTGCTTTAAGAGGTTTTTCAAATTGCAAGCTAATCTGCAATTCAGAATCAATGTCTCTGAAGTAAAAGGAACTTTATCATTAGTACAATTTGTTTTTTTTTTTTTTTACCTGTAAGGAAACTTCAAGCAGCAAAACTGTATCTAAGTCACCCAACTCTCATTTCCATACATGTTCCGTTATATGCTGTTGTGGTATTTGCTCTCACATATATCTAAACATTTTCTGGGTAGCACGATGGGATTTAGTTGCAAATATTTGGTTTGGCTTGGTGTCATTTATATTGTTTAGGAATTTGTTGGGTCTGAGAGGTGTTTAGAATACAGTCTCAGTTCACATTTTTCAGGAATTTGTTCAGTTTATTACCAAGGAAGAGCGGGCATGTCACCCTTCCTCATCAGCAGGGGATATGTTCCAAGACCCCCAGTGGATGCCTGAAACTGTTGATAGTATTGAACCTATTGAACCATGTATGTGATAGTTTAATTTATAACTTAGGCCCAATAAAAACTGAAATTTAAATAAATACTTAAATAAGCACAGTAAGAAACTGATCCCAGCAACAATAAAATAGAGCAGTTATAACAGTCTGCTGTGATAAAAGTTAAATGAATATGCACACACAACATGATGCATGCACTCTCTCAGAATGTCTTACTGTACTATGTGTACCTGTCTTAGGATGATGTGAGATGGTGAAATGCCTACATGGTGAAATGAGGTGAGTGATGTAGCGTTGAACTGCTGTTGATAAGTCAGAAGGGGGCCATCTGCTCGGACCTCTGCTAACTGAAACTGGGATGTGAAACCACAGATAAGGACAGAACTGCTGCATCTGAATGGGGTCTAGATGTGGCATTTAGGCCCTGGGGAGGGTCTCTGGAATTCTGTGGGATCCTGTATGCCTTTGTGTGATCCCTTCTCCTTGAGTGTAGGCAGGATCTGCTCCTAACCAGTCGAATTGGAAACACTGATGGGATGTCACTCCCCTGATTCTTTTATACGGTATCGGACTCCATCTCGTTTTCAGATGCTTTAGAATTGCTTTGATGATGTAAGCAACCATGTTGAGAAAGCTCACTTGGCTAGGGACTGCAGTGGCCTCTAGGAGCTGAGGGTCAGCCATATCACAGCTATATACATAACCATGGATAAATCAGGCCAGAAGAAAATATTGAGCAAATAAAGCAATTCACCGAAGCATATGGACCAGTGATATGTTTCTATAAATGTAAAACAAGGAAACTAAATGAGGATAAATATATGTGGGAAGTTTATAAAGGAAATCAAGGGAGGGGTGCCGGGTGGCTCAGTGGGTTAAGCAGCCAACTCTGCTCAGCTCATGATCCCAGGATCCTGAGATCTAGCCTTGTGTCAGACTCTGCTCAGCAGGTGGTCTGTTTCTCCCACTCTCTCTGCCTCCCCCTACCCCCACTTGTGCTAGCACTTGCTCTCTCTCTCATTTAAAAAAAAAGAAAGAAAGAAAAGAAAGGCAATGATTAACACAGTTCAGGAAAGTGATTCTACCTGATAGGAAGGTATGCATATGCATAAATGATAACATCTAAGGTAATGGTTCCCAAACCTTAGGGAATATCAGAATCAATCAGACAGGCTTATTAAAAGAGACTGCTGGCCCTACCGCTGTCTAGGGCTGAGAATTTGCATACATTACAGTTCTAGATGATGCTGGTGTACTGGTCCAGTACCATCCTTGAAGTTCCACTATCCTAAGGAATGACTATTTTTCTGTTTCTTCAGCTTGATGGCAGACACGTGGATTCTTGTTTATTTTGATTTGTCTTTGCAGTTTCTTTGGGATTTACCCCCCTCAGTATATAAACTTAAGAGGAGAGTAACAGACTTTGTATTGGTAACATACTTCTTATGGCTGTTGAAACACCCCTTACTTTTCCTCCTGTTATTCTCCCAGGAATTGCAATTCTAGCCAGTTGGTTTTATAGACCTATACCAATAAAAATGCTATAGGCATTTAAAGTGATTCATCAGCTGGTTGCTCTCTGTAGCACTTCTTTTTATTCATTGAGAAGTACCCTGACCTAATTGAGCATGGGATTGGAAATCAGAACTTCTGGTTTGCTCTTAGCTGTCAAAGTGAAGATAGGATTGCATCAAACAATGTCTTGAGCAAAGGTTTAAGCCCTATAAAAATATCCTCCATTAAATATTCTCCATTAAATGCTTATTAGGATATTTGACACCAAAAGATTTTTTTTCCTTTTATCACTTTTACTAGAGTGCTCTTTTGATTACCTAGACTAATTTGTGCTTCAGTGTGGTCTTTGTTTCGCTTTCTTGTGGCTTCCACTCAAAATAGGAACACATAATAATCATGAATTTTACTTCTCAGCATTATCTACCTAAGATTCTATAATAGATTCTCTAAAGACTCTTAAACATTTGGTATTTGGGGGTCCCATCTGTCCTCTATAGAACTATTATTTATCTTTCTGGAAATTACAGTACTTCTGTGAAATGAGTCCATGTAAACTCATCTTTATTAAGATACAATGTAGATACAATAAAATTTGCACAATTCAAGTATACAGGCTTTTTTTTTGACAAATCAGTACACCATGTTGTCACCATCCTATTCAAGATAATAGGACATTTCCATCTCTGCAGAAGGTGCCCTTTGCCATTACATATACCCCCACCCTCCACATTGCACCCCAGGCAATCACTGATCTGATGTTTATCACTGTAGATTAAGTTTTACCTTATTCGGGAATTTTATATGAGTGGGATCATACAGTATGTACTCTTGTGTCCAGTTTCTTTCAGTCAGCATAATGTCTGTGCGATTGTCATTGATACTGCTGTTTGTATCAGTAGTTTGTTCCTTTACAGGGAGAGGAAGTCTAAATTGTATTCCACTGGAAAAATATGTCACAATTTGTTTATCTGTCCATTAGTTAATAGACTTGTATGATGCTTCCAGTTTACATCTGTCATGCATAAAGCAGTTATGAATATTTGCATACAGATGTTTTTGTGGGCGTATGTTTTCACTTTTCTTGGGAGTTATAAGTATAGTTAAGAAACTGCCAGACTATTTTCTAAGTAGTTGTGAAATATTTATATTCCTGCTAACAACATATGAATAGTCCAGTTGCTTCGTATATTTACCAACATTTGTTGTTTTTAATTTTAACCAGTTTTTAATTTTATTGAGTCTAGCTTGTATTAATGTGGTAACTCATTGTGGTTTTAATTTGCACTTCCCTGATGACTAGATATATAATGAGTTATGTGTGTAGCTTGCCTTTCCATTTGTTTTTCAGTGTATTTTGAGAAATGGAAAGTTTTTATTTTGAAGTCCAACCTATCAGTTTTTTCTAGTATATTTCATACTTTTTGTTTCCTGTATAAGAAATCAGGACCTACTTTAATGTCAAGAAAGTTTTCTTCTTGGTGTTCTTCTGGTTTTAGATTTAGCTTTTTTGCAGTTGGCCTTACAATGCATTTTGAATTAGTGTTTATACTGGGTATGAAGTAGAAGGTCAATGTTCTTTTTTTTTTTTCCCGTGTGAATATCATATATATCCAGTACCTTTCTGGACTCTCCGATATTCCATTGATCTGTAGGTCTTATATTTATACAAATACCAGATTGTCTGGTATTAGTAAGTTTTCCAGCTTTGGGCAGGGTTGGTTTTGTTTTTGTTTTTTTCATTGTTTTTACTGTTCTAAGTTTGTTGCATTTCCATACAAATTTTAAAACAACATTTCGGTGGCGGGGAGGGGCGGGGAGAAGCATCCTGCTAGGACAGTAGACATTTTGAGCAACATTGAATTTCCCTGTCCTTAAACGTGATACATAGGTTTCACCATTTGTTTATCTTCTTTAATTTCAATAATAGTTTTTAGTTTCACAGTAAAAATATTGGACAGCTTTCCATTTGCTTCTAAGTAGTTGATATTTTTGATGATATTGTAAGTTTACTTTAAAAATTTTATTTTTTGTGCA
Organism: Nasua narica; assembly: GCA_028533885.1. Taxonomy (NCBI): domain Eukaryota; kingdom Metazoa; phylum Chordata; class Mammalia; order Carnivora; family Procyonidae; genus Nasua; species Nasua narica. The sequence goes on along the minus strand of CM052807.1, from coordinate 28,763,971 downwards.
TTTATTTATTGAGAAAGAGAGAGAGAGCACCTGGGCACAACCTACCAGTTTTTTCTAGTATATTTCATACTTTTTGTTTCCTGTATAAGAAATTAGTACATGTGCATGGTACATGAGTTGGAAGGGGCAGAGGAAGAGAAACTTAAAGCATACTCTGCACTTAGTGCAGAGCCTGATGTGGCACTCATATCTCTACCCATGAGATCGTGACCTGAACCAAAACAAATAGTTGGTCACTTAACCAACTGAGCCACCTAGTGCATCCCAAATTTTTATTTTCTAGTTATTTTTTCCTAGTATATATAAAATGCTGTCGATTTTTGTATATTGGCCATGTTTTTATAAGATTTACTTATTTTAGAGATTGGGGGGAGAGGCAAAGGGAGAGAATCACAAGCAGACTTGCTGCTAAACATGGAGCCTGCTGCAGGGCTCGATCTCACCACCCATGAGATCATTTTTTTTTTAAGATTTTATTTATTTATTTGAGACACAGAACATGAGCAGGGAGGAGCAGCAGAGGGAGAGGAAGAGGCAGACTCTTGCTGAGCAGGGAGCTCAACATGGGGCTCAATCCCAGGACCGTCGGATCACGACCTGAGCCAAAGGCAGATGCTTAACCTACTGAGTCACCACCTATGAGATCATGACCTGAGCCAAAACCAAGAGTTGTACATCTAACCTATTGACTACCCAGGTGCCCTGACCATGTTTTTACAATCTTTCTGAATTCACTTTTAGTTTTACTGATTCTGTTACAGATTCCTCAAGATTTTTACGTAGTCTACAGTTAAAAACAGGTTTGCTTCCTCCACTCCATTCTATGTTCCTTGCATTTGTCTTACTCTACTGGCTAAGACTCAGTATATATTCTTTTTTTTTCCCCAAAGATTTTTTTATTGGGGCACCTGAGTGGCTTGGTTGGTTAAGTGTCTGTCTTTAGCTCAAGCGATGATCCTGGAATGTCAGGATCTAGCCCCGCTTTGGGCTCCCCGCTGAGCAGAGAGTCTGCTTCTCCCTCTAGCCCTCACCCCACTCTTGTGCACATGCACTTGCGTGCGCGCTCTCTCTCTCTCTCTCTCTCATAAATAAATTTTTTTTAAAAAAAAGATTTTATTTATTTATTTGAAAGAGTGAGTGAGAGAGACAGAGAACACAAGCTGAGGGAGATGCAGAGGGAGAGAGAAAAGCAACTCCCCTGCCCCTTCTGAGCAAGGAGCCTGAGATGGGGCTCAGTCCCAGGGCTATGGGTTCATGACCCAAGCTTAAGGCAGATGCCTAACTGACTGAGCCACCATGTGCCCCTCAATATATATTCTTTTTTTTTTTTAAGATTTTCATTTATTTATTTTACAGAGAGAGACACAGTGAGAGAGAGTACACAAGTAGGGGGAGTGGAAGAAGAAGTAGGTTCCCTGCCGAGCAGAGAGCCTGATGCGGGGCTCGATCCCAGTACTCTGGGATCACGATATGAGCCGCAGGCAGATACTTAATGACTGAGCCACCCAGGCGCCCCTATATTCTTTTAATCATAGGGGGAAAGTATTCAGTCTTTCATCATTAAATATGAAGTGTTGTTTCCCTTGCATATCGCTGAATGAAATTTGCTTGATAATTTGTTGAGGATTTTTGCATGTCATGAGGAATAATGGTCTAGTTTTATTTTCTATATATCTTTGTCAGATTTTGGTGCAAGGATTGAGAAGTGTTCTCCTATTTTCTGAAAGAGTTTGTGGGGTTTCTTTCAAATATTTTCTTGAGGGATGCCTGAGTGGCTTAATCAGTTAAGCATCTGCCTTCGTCTCATGTCATGTTCCCAGGGTGCTGTTATCAAGTCCAGCATCAGGCTCCCTGCTCAGCAGGAAGCCTACTTCTCTCTCTACCTGCCATGCTCCCTGTTTGTGCTGTCTCTGTCTCACTCTCTCTCTGACAAGTAAAATTAAAATTAAAATAAAAATATTTCCTTGAATATTTGGAAGAATTGACCACTGAAAACCTTTGGGTTTGTAGTTTTCTTTGTGCCAGCTTTTGATTATTATTGATTCACTTTCTTTAATAGATGAAATCTGTCCAGGTGTTCTATTTCTTAAGTCCTTTTTTGTAAGTTATTTGGCATTTTTCAAGGAATTTGTCTATTTTATCTAAGTTGTAAAATTTTTTCCATAATGCTGTTCATAATATTCTCATATTCTTTGAATGTGTGTGATTTGCAGTAATACTTCCACTTTTCGTTTCTCCCTGATATTATAATTTGTTGTTTCTCCCTTTATTCCTTCTGTAGGTTTATCAACTTTTCAGACATTTAAGGAACCAACTTTTTACTTGAATTACTATTCGCTTATTTTCCACTTTATTGATTTCTTATTTTTATTATTTTCTTCTATTTACTTTATAGTTTGCTCTTCCTTTTTTCTGTCACAGTACTGTTTTTGAGAGTTTTTGCCCTTTCAGTTCAGATATATAAATCTATAACTTTCCTTCTAAGCAGTGGTTGGCTGCATACCACACACTTTGACATATTGTCGTTTCATTATCATTTGAAGCATGTTCTACGTTATTTTTATATTTCTTCCATGATCCTTGGGTTACAAAGTATGTTATTTAATTTCTGGATATCTTAGTGTTTTGATTCCTAATTTCCATGTGTTCAGATAATCTACTCTATGAGATTTCGTTCTTTTAAGATTATTGAGACTTATTTTATGTCCCAGCATATGATTTATCATAGTGAACATTTCATATGCACTTGAGAAGAATATATTGCAGTTTTTGTGTATAGTATTCTGTAAATGTCACTTAGGTCATATTGTAGTATTTTTGAGATCTATGTCCTCAATGGTCCTTTTGTCTACTTGCTATATTAATTAGAAAGACGTTAAAAATATTTGTCTATACTTGTGGATTTGTCTGTTTCTCCCTTTACTTTTGTCATTTTTTGTTCTGTGAATTTGGAGTTACTGTTAGATACATACATGTGACCTTGTTATGTATTCCTGATAAAGTGGCCTTTTGTATTCAAAGTACTTTGTTAGGGGCGCCTGGGTGGCTCAGTGGGTTGGAGCTCTGCCTCAGGTCGTGATCTAAGGTCCTGAGATCAAGTACCGCATCTCTGCTGAGCAGAGAGCCTGCTTCACCCTCTCTCTCTGCCTGCCTGTCTGCCTACTTGTGATCTCTCTCTCTGTGTCAAATAAATAAATAAATAAAATCTTAAAAAAAAAAAAAAGTACTTTGTTATTAATGTTCATTCTCCCTAATACCTATCATTCTGCCTAATTTTCTATCCTATTGTTTGTATTTTTATGCTTAAATAGTATCTTACGAATGATCTCCTATAGTTGGTCTTTTTTTTCCCATTCAGTCTGATAATTTCTACCTTTTAGTTGGGACGTTTAATCCATTTACATTTAATGTAGTTATTGGTACGGTTGGTTTTCTACTTACTCCTCTGGGCTTTTTTTTTTTAAGTGTACGATTTATTATTTTTTAGTATATTCCCAAAACTGTAATCATCACCACTAATTCCAGAGCATTTTTAACACTCCCAAAAGACGCCAATACCTGTTGGTTGTCACTCCCCATCTTTCCAACCTCTAATACTAGGCAGATTTTTTCCTGTTTTAGGTATCTGTTATAAGGATAATCATACAAGATTTGGCTTTTTGTGTCTGGCTTCTTTGACTTAGCATAATGTTTTCAAGGCTATCTGTGTTGTACTGTGAATCAACTACTTCATTCCTTTTTATGGCTGACAAATATTTTATCCATCAGTTTATAGACATTTGCATTGTTTCAGCTTTTTGGCTGTTGTAAATTATGCTGCTATGTGTTCACATTTGTGTACATATTTTTCCATGGATGTGTATTTTCATTTCTCTTAAGTGCATACCTGGAAGTAGAATGGTCGAGTCATATAGTAGTTCTGTGCTTAATTTTTTGAGTAGCTTGCCATCCTTTTCCGAGGTGGCTACACCATTTCCCTTTCCCACCAACAGTGTATGGGGGTTCCAATTTCTCCACATCCTAGTCTTATTATTATCTGTCTTTTAATTTCTGCTGTCCTTGTGGGTGTGAGGTGATATTTCATTGTGGGTTTGGTTTCTGTTTTCAAATGATAATGTTGAGCATCTTTTCTTGTTCTTTCTGATTTTTGTTCCTCTTTTCGCCCTTAAGTGCTTTCTTCTTGGAGTATTTTTGTTAATACTTTTCTTCATTTCCTCTGTTGGTTTTGTGTGTATTTTAGTGGTTCTAGAGCTAGCAGTATGCATCCTTAAATTATCAGAAGCTATTCAGATTTTTTTAAAAGATATTTGAGAGAGAGAGAAAGAACATGTGCACAGTAATGGAGGAAGGTTGGAGGGAAAGGGAGAGAATCTCCAACAGATTCCCACTGAACACCAAGCCCCACACAGGGCTCCATCTCACAAGCCTGAGATCATGCCCTGAGCCGAATCAAGAGTCAGCTACTCAACCAATAGGACCGCCCCAGTGCCGCAACTATTCAGAATTCTTCTTGTACCTTTTCACAGCTTACACCTGACACTTCAGTTTTCCCAATTAATACCAATAGTATTTAGGTTTCCATGTGTCTTCCATTCAAAAAAGTACTTTATCTTTTTAAGGATGATTACATTTTGATTTCCAATTGACTTTTAGTACATTTCTGTTACCCAAAATAAGCATTCATAAACATCCTATAAAATCTATATTATATGCATGTTTCTCTGCTAAAAGATATATTTTGTATTTTAGTCCGATTTTCCTTTAATTTAATGTTACCCTGATTTTTAACTGATCCCAGCTGTCATATTGATTTTAGGATATGTTGGGTACAGCAGCCTTTATATGGCCCTAGAGAAGAGATATTACTTAAATTTTTTTGTTCTGTGTCTTTTTATGATCTTTAAGAACAAACATTTTATCAGATATTATAGAGCCTTTTAGTTTTTGTTTCACTTGGAACCAAAATCTTTCTCTCACTCTAGTGTTCATGTACTTATGTACTTTAACTGTTCACACATATTTCATCTGCTTCGCAGATAGTTGTAGCCAATGGAAGGAATGGAATTTTTTCATTTAGTTCTCCATTGTGCTACCAATGATGACTGTCTAAATTGTTCCCCTGCATGTAGACTGCGGATACCATTTCGTGTCTCAAAGAACCAACACTTGAGTCCTCTTTTTCTTTTTTCTTTTTTAAGATTTTATTTATTTATGTGACAGAGAGAGAGAGACAGGAGATACAAGCAGGAGTGGGAGAGGGAGAAGCAGGCTTCCCACTGAGCAGAGAGCCCAACTCAGGACTGGATCCCAGGACCCTGGGATCATGACTTGAGCCCAAGGCAGACACTTAACGACTGAACCACCCAGGCGCCCCAAGAGTCCTCTTTTCATCTGTTATCATTTAGTATAAGTTGCAGATCAATAAATACAGGTTGCATCTTCAAGAGTTCTGCCAGCACCAGCCAGCTGAGACTTGTGTTAATGTACTTTACTGAGATCATGCCATCCTTGTCAACATTGGTCTCACCTGCAGAAGCACGTACCCTCCGAAGCATTTTGCTTGGGTTCTAAGAAATAGCTAACTTTGGGAGTTTGGAAAGGTGATAATCACATATTCTCTCTTTCTCCTGCACAAGTTATGAGAAGGAAGAGAATGGTATTTTAGAGCATTTGGAAGTTTTTCAGACAGGAAACAAAGTAAAACTGGTTGTGTTCAGAACCTTTGGTTAGTTTGATCTTTCTGTTAACTATATTCTATTGAGACATTTCATTATAATTCAGAATAATTTCAGAAAGATGAGAGGTATTTTAGTCTTTAAGAGAGAATTGCCTAGGTGGCTCAGTTGTTACATATCTGCCTTTGGCTCGGGTCATGATCCTAGGATCCTGGGATCAAGCCCTGTATCGGCTCCCTGCTCTGTGGGAAGCCTGCTTCTCCCTCTCCCACTCCTCCTGCTTGTGTTCCTTCTCTCACTGTCTCTCTCTGACAAGTAAATAAAATCTTTAAAAAAGAGAGAGAGAATTGCACTGAGCCGTATAGATGAGTAAGTCAGGAATGTTTCAGCCGTCTTCAGCAGCATAGTGCCCTTTCCTTCGAGTAGCAAAGTCTGAAAGTGCATACGGAATTGTGTGTGTGCTCATTTTTCAGGGTGAGAGAGTATATATGGTCTTCATCAGATTCTTAAAAGAGTTTTATGTCATATAGAAGATTAAGAACCACCAAGTAGAAAGTGTTAGCCTGATTTTTGGCTTCCTGCAGCCTTTTTGTTTCAAATGCCCTTGGAAGGTTCCCCCCTTCTTTGAATTTCTGATGTTTAAAGAAAGGGATATAGATTTATATGAGGAGGTTTATCTTTATACAAGGAAAATGAATTATCTTGAATTCTCTAAGCCCTTAAGTATCTCTTGGTAAGGTGGTATGGAGATGTCTTAAGAAAACCTTTAGCAAAAGGCATGTAATTGAAACTGAGTAGGATAATAGGGCTATTGGAAAGGAATCTCAAACATGCACTTCTTTGAGACAAGTAGAGGCTTTCAGACAGATTGTAGGCACAAAGAACAACACTGTTTATACACATTCAGTGTTTGCAGGACTGGTATGCTGGTGCTTCCTTTGCCTCACACTGGAATTAGAACTTTCCCTATCCCTAGCCTGACCCAGCCTGTCTCCTGCCACATCCCCCAATGAAGCTGCCATTCTGAAAATTATCTCAATATCATAGATCCCATATTTTATTTTACTGCAGGAAAAACATGCTTGTTATTGGGGGTATTTGGTGTGCTTTAGAAAGTGTAGAAAGCATGTGGTAAAGGGATTTATTACCAAGAGGCAATTGTCTTCATACTCCTTGCTACTAAGAAACAATTTTTAAGATACACCCCATTTGGGGCGCCTGAGTGGCTCAGTGAGTTAAAGCCTCTGCCTGCCTGAGTGGCTTAGTGAGTTAAAGCCTCTGCCTTCCGCTCAGGTCATGATCTCAGGGTCCTGGGATCGAGCCCCGCATCGGGCTCTCTGCTCAGCGGCGAGCTTGCTTCCCTCTCTCTCCCTCTGCCTGCCTCTCTGCCTATTAGTGATCTCTCTCTCTCTCTGTCAAATAAATAAATAAAAAATCTTTAAAAAAAAAAAAAAGATACACCCCATTTTATTTTCAAATTCACCATTGCCACACTATCTGCTTTTTACGCCAGTTTGAAGTAATCCTTGCCCAGCTCCTCCCTCCTGAAGGGGCAGCACCAGCTTCACAGGCAATGGAGAGAGGAAGCCAGTCCAAACCCACTAAGGTTCAAGCCAGGTATTCATATGCCAGTGCTCAGACTTTGAGTGTGAATGCTGCAATCAAATCATATTTGTGAGAACCTTGATATTAGAGGTATTATGCTGCATCTTAATAAGCTTAACATGTTCACATTTTCCCCAGTTGATGTATCAGTAGTAAGGAAATAGTTCCTTCGCTCTTTGAAAATCAAAATGTTTAATTTCTTATTTGCATAAGGCTCTTTGATTTTTTTTTCCATGAATATTTCCTCTGACTTTTTCTACAAATATAACTACCACAGATTGTCAGTCAACATGGTACATGCCTCTTTTTATAAAATTACATTGACATATAGCTTCCTTAGAGCTCCTTGCTTAGTGAGAAAAAAAATTTTTAAATCACAAATAGGTGAAATTGTACCCAGATTCATTAATAGTTGGGGGGGCACCTGAGTGACTAAGTCACTTAAGTATCTGCCTTTGGCTCAGGTCATGTTTCTGGAGTCCAGGGATCAAGCCCCCACATTGGGCTTCCTGCTCAGTGGGGAAGTCTGCTTCTCCCTCTCCTTCTGCTCCTCCCCCTGCTCGTGCTCTCTCTCTCTCTCACTTGCTCACTCTCTCAAATAAATAATATCTTCAAAAAAAGAAAAAAGTTGAGAGAGAGAATAATCTAACAACTAAACAGTTCTATATATTATATACAAGGCACATTTGGGTACTAATCAAAATGAAGTTTTATAATTGCCAAACTAATCAGGAAAAATTTAAGTTGCCATCAAACTGTCTTAAATGTTTCCTATAAAAGAAATAAATCTTCAAAATTTAGAATACAGTATTTTTTTTAACAAACCTTAAAGTTTAGGTAACATAAGATTATAGTTGCATATTGGAGTAGCTGCTTATAATCTAGGCAACTTTTTTCGACCTTTAATTCTTAACCTGAAACATAATTAGGCTAGGCAAACATTGAGTTTCTTTTTTTATTTGCCATCTCAGTTGTGGACCTAACTTTGAACTGCTATCCATTCAAACTGTATAGTCTCTTTAATTGCAAGAACAAAGGTAAGACTTGCCTCAGTTTCACAATCTATACCATTGGTTATTAAAACTTTTATATATATATATATTTTTTTTTCACCAGAATATGCTGTTTGTGGTTTAAAGTAAAGCAATCTATTCTGTGAGAAATCCTATTAACATAATTATCTTCTTTGGAATTCGACAACATTTGGTCCAAGTAGATCGTATAATAACATTGAAGCTTCAATAACGGGCTTTCAGACCCTTTCTCTTATTTTTTATTTTCTGCTTTCTGTTTAAGATTTGTCAGCTGTCAAGCCATTAGTTTTCTCCACTTTTCCCACCCATCCTCTGTATTTTATATTAATGTATTTTTGTGTTTGGGGCCATTTGGTTAGGCCTCAGACATTCCACAGCTACCTAGAGGACATCATCAACTACCGCTGGGAGCTTGAAGAAGGGAAGCCCAACCCTCTGAGAGAAGCCAGTTTCCAAGACCTGCCTCTTCGTACTCGTGTAGAAATCCTGCATCGCCTTTGTGATTATCGGCTAGATGCAGATGATGTCTTCGATCTTCTCAAGGTGCTTAACTAACAAGCCCTTTTCTTAGAGCAAAAAAAAAAGGCCAGCAATCAGGATATAAAATCTGAAGATATTAAGAAAAGCCAGAATTAATTGACAAAAATATATACAATGACCAGTGTAGCCAAAGGAATCCAAGCTATACATTTAGATAGATGACTGTGTGTTATTTTGGTTTAATTTCTAGTTTGGTTTTGTCTTTCTTTACATGGCTGAGTTCCGGCTGACAAAGGAACGGTCAGAGGCACCTATTTATTCTCCCTGTCATCAGCCAAAATTACAACTAAATTAGCCACTGAATTTTATTTCCCGAGGTCTAAAATTGGATTTAGCATAATTGAAATATTTATTGAAAACTATAAGGACTTCAGCCAATACGTGAGTGAGGTTCATCCCTACTATATACATATGCATACATTACAAAAAATGTGTTGGAGAGGGAAGATGTAGATATCTTCCCTCCGATTCTACTGTTGTCTGTTTTAGAAGTCTTATCTCAGAGGGAGGGTGTGGGACTATTGCTTTTCACTCATAGGGGGTTCAGTGTCTAATCCTGTTCAGTCAGAAATGATTAACTGTGTTGACGACTTCTCAGTCAGCCCTCTCACGGACAGAGTATAAAATCATTGTGCAATTTAAGCACAGTCTTTGCTGAGAATTCAAGTTCTTGAATAGCACTGGGAAGGCCCAAATAGGTCAGACCCTGGGGTAAATTGGGAGCTGTATTGCTGGATCTCAGCAAGAATAAGAGGTTACTGTAGGTTACGATGGTGCTACAATAAAAGTTCACGTGGGACAAAGCTTTTACAACATTGGATTCCACTCTGTTGGTAGTTGTCTTTCCTTTTGTGGATGCACACGTAAGTCCAAACCAAATATATAATATGCTCGTCAAAATTCCTTTTTGTTTTTTGTTTTGTTTTGTTGGTGAAATGTGGGCCATGATGGGGATGGGAAGTATTTGAAATATTTCCATATCCTGCTCTTCAAAGAAGGTGCCATCTTCCCATTCTCTCTGTGTCTCATGTGCCCTGATTGAATGCTACTTAAGATGCTTAGGCATTTTAAAATATGAGGTACACTGAATATAAATTTTGAATCCTCATTTTAGTTTTTTCCTGTTTTTTTTGTTTCCTGTTTCCCCAAACCTCTTTTCCCTATTCTAAGGGTTTGGATGCAGACAGTCTCCGCGTGGAACCATTGGGTGAAGACAATTCAGGGGCACTCTATTGGTATTTCTATGGAACACGTATGTATAAGGAGGACCCAGTGCAAGGAAAATCCAATGGAGAACTCTCGTTGAACAGGTACAATCTTTGAGGTCAGGGTTGTGATAGCTACTGTACAAAAAATACATCAGAATTTTGCAGCACAAATTTTTTTTCTTATGAAGGAATTGGATATTACAGCATGCCTGTCAAGAGTTGGCAAGGAGTTATTTCATACAAAAATAAAAAAGAATTCATAACGCAGCCTCTGCTATCAGAGTGGTGAAAGATTCTATTGTTTGGAAATGAGGTGCTTGATTTGAGGTGCCCGAGGAGTCCTTCGGCCCTTAGCACGAGCCGCTTTCTACAGCAAGTCACCAGCCATTTAGTCACTCATGGTGGCAGTTGTATTTTTGTAATCAGTTCTTGAGGATTCCTTTTTTTCTACTAGAATTAATGATCTGCTGCATCAGTAGGACCAGAAGGCCCTTAAAGAAATGGCCAAAATGTGAGCCTTCCTAACTGAAGAGGAGACCTTCTTTGTCTTATTTTGCTGTTGTCTTATTTTACTTCGGCTTCATTATTATTGGAAGCACCATTAACTATTAGGGAAGTATATTAGTTCATACTCAGATTTTAACATTGTAAAGTGTCAGTTTTCCTTGGTTGCACATGGTGATAAGGGAAGACGGAAGTCATTCTGCTCTTTCCCTGTAACCACTGCATTTATTAATCTTTTGTAGTGAACTTATGGCCAGAAAAACTGTAGTTACGAATTAAAAAGCATATGTAATGCATAAATTCTATTACAGGACATTTTGATTTAATATACTATTTCTTAGGGAAAGTGAAGGACAAAAAAATATCTCTACTATTCCTGGGAAAACAGGAAAAAGAAGAGGAAGACCCCCAAAGCGGAAGAAACTGCAGGAGGAGATTATCGTGAGGTAAGACATTCATGTTGGTCTGTGCCGTCATAAACCTGCATGCTTACAAGGGACCTTAATTTCACGTGTTCTTTCATCCCTCATTTTCCCTTGTGCCATGGGAAGGATATGGGACTTAGATTACTGAATGTGCCCTCGGGAAGCCCTATGTGCATGACCTACCCTCTCTTAAGTCTATTCTTTTATTGGACAATAGGGATACTACTGATAATAAGAATTAGATTGAACAGGATAATGAATGTGACAGTGTAACAGACTGAAAACGGTGATGACCCACAGAAAGTACTCAATATGTATTAACTTTTAAAATTGGTTGTATCACACATTTTTTTTCATAGGAGTGTTAGAGCAAATTAATTCTGATTAACCTTGACTAATAATCAGCATGTTAATAGGATTATATATCACCTATAAGTTTAAGAGTTAATTCCTTCCCTATAAGCAGATTTTAGTAGCACATTTGCTTTATTGTATTTAGAATTTAGAATACAATTTCCTACAGTAAAGAACAGGTAATATCTTAAACATTTTTATACTCTTTATTTTATATTTAACTTTAGCAAGGAAAAAGATTGTGTTACATTTGGGAAATTTTAATCTTTCAGGAAATTCCACTACATGAATCTTAATACAAGAATTTTGAAAATCAGGTCTATACTGTGTAAATATACTTTCTGGAAGTTAGGTCATATTCGTACACAATTTCTAGTAACAGAGAATAAACCGCTTCTTACCTCTAAATTGTAGAATGACTAAATCTAAGCTTGAAGTAGGCCAGATTTCTTATTGTTGCTTATTAACTACTAGGAAGTATTGGTTTCTAGGAATCGGATTATAAATAAATCAGTCAGGATTTTAGTATTATTTTTTTTAATCTAAGAATCAGTGTTCCATTTAACTTTCCAGAAATTTGACTAGAGTATGGCTTTCCTCCTATCTGTTTTGTGAGAAGTATCCTATAATCATGTTCTATACAGATGACATCTGTTGCAGGAGTATGTTAATAATCTCCATTTTCTTATAGGTTTAGAAAGCTGTTTTATACCAATCTCCATTTCCCTGTTAAGTACTAACAATTAAGGTGCCTTAGCATTGGGACTATAGAATCATTTTCAGCATATGTGGACTTGTACTACCCTCTACTGGTGATTTTATTCTGTAGAGCTCTGTATTCAGTATAGTATTTATATGTTTTTTAATTAAATAAAATTTAAAATTCAGTTCCTCAGTCATACCAGCCACATTTCAAGTACTTAGTAGCCACATGTGGCTCATACCTGCCTTGTTGGACAGCGACAAGACAGGACATTTTTGTTCTCACAGAACATTCTTTTTTTTTTTTTTTTTTAAGATTTTATTTATTTATTTGACAGAGAGAGAGAGATCACAAGAGAGGCAGGCAGAGGGAGAGGGGGAAGCAGGCTCCCTGCTGAGCAGAGACCCCAATGTGGGGCTCGATCCCAGGACCCTGAGATCATGACCCAAGCCGAAGGCAGAGGCCCAGCCCACTGAGCCACCCAGGCACCCCCTCACAGAACATCTATGGAACAGTAGGTTATTGAAAACAAACAGAAGTCCACGGAGAATGACCTACATGATTCAGGGATATGAACAGCAATGATGCTTAACACAAGTGTGCTGAACACTTTTGTATTTTATAATTTAATCTTCAGTATCCCTGTGAGGTAGGCATTATTTATAGCCCAATTTACAGGGAAGTTAATTAACTTTCCGAAGTCACATGGTAAGAGACAGGCCTTGATGGGGCAGTCTGACATTAATTACAGCCTGTATTCTTAACTGCTACCTTATAGAAAGTTAAATTAAATATGGCTTGGCTTCAGTATAGCCCTGACAGGGAGGAAGACATTAGAGTCCCTATAGTTTGCGGGGAGGACGGGATATTTAACTGTTAATGCTTAACTCCTCTATTCGATTTCCAAAAAGCTGTTTTAAAACCTAATATTTTCCTCTTACATAGTATGTTAGCATTTAATTGGGTTCCCATATTATCAGTTAAAGCCCCTCTATACCAACACACCTACCTCCTGGTTTTCCTTTACTCAGTAGAGTCATTCCTCCTTCGAACGTCATCCCCTTGAAACAAACACACTTTGTATACTACATTAATTGGGTCTGATTTGTGGGGGGGAACACAGAACAATTTTGAACATGTCTTTTGTTTTAATTGGTGCCTCCTTTTCCTGTGTTTCAGTGAAAAGCAGGAAGAAAACTCCTTGGGATCTGAACCACAGACAAGAAATGGTAATGACCTTTGTTGGAGTTTAGAAAAGATTAAGTAAACATGGCTGATTTTTATACTATGATGGCAACTCACTTTCCAGAGTCCTGCAAAAACAGTTAAGATGAACACAGTATAGCCTCCTCGTTAGCCTGGTTCAGTTCTTTCTTGGTTATACTTCACCTGTGCCCATCTCTCTATCCCATTGATAACTGAAGATCTTCCCTTATGCCCTCTAACTTTAGCACAATGGAATCGGCACCAAACACAAACACTTGGTTGAATGAGCAGCTTCTCAAAGAGTTATCTTTCTAATGTAAAATGCTGTGTAAGGGAATATATTGGTTTCCTAACCTAGATTTTAGTTCTGTAATCCAGATTGCATAAAACTGTGAGGGAGGTAGTATCACTTTATAGTACATCAACATAAATGAGACGTGGAAGACTCCACAGAAGAACAAATCAAAACCATTTAAATAAAAAACTAAGTGTATTTAAGCATTTCTAGGTTATTAAAATCTGTAATTACAAAGGTTACAATAGTTATATTTGTATTGCTATTAAGCATTCTTAATTTTTAGGTATAAATGGTGTTAGTAACAGGAAAATCAAATTATATATTATCAACTTTAAAATCCTTTTTTTTTTTTTTTTTGGATTCCCTGGTTTTCATCATGACCCAGGGTAGAAATGACATTGAAAATAAATAAGAAAAAAGGTCCTAGTGTGATCTATTTAATGAACCCATCCTTTTCGTTATTAGGGTCCCAAGGGCCAGGTCAAGGCACTTGGTGGCTCCTGTGCCAAACAGAAGAAGAGTGGAGACAGGTCACTGAGAGTTTTCGGGAAAGGACCTCCCTTCGAGAACGGCAGCTCTATAAGCTCCTCAGTGAGGACTTCCTGCCTGAGATCTGCAACATGATTGCCCAGAAGGTATGCAAATGGTTGATCCCTCCCCTCTGCATTATTTAAGGATGATTCATTAGAGTTTTTGAGTGTATTTCCTCTGTCTCCTAGAAGTGATACAAGCCTTCACTCTCATCTGGAGAGTTAAAATGGGATCTCATGCCACTCACTCTGCTTCACTGTCGACATTGTCCTTACCGCACGAAGTCCTCTGTGCCCCCCACCCCCTAATACTTAGAATGGCTTTTCATAGTCTGGAACCAGCCTTCCTTCTCACTTAGCATTCCCCAGGAAATGTTCTGGGAGCCCCCGGGTATGTCTCCTATCAGCCTGTTGCATACATTTTGCAGCCTTTAGGGTGGTGGGAATCTTCTTTCCCACTAAGCAGCAAGCTCTGAAGAGTATTTGTCTCTCAAGGTCCAGTGCCATCTCCACTCAGCTCCACATGTAAGCTCTGTGTGCTGCTTTCTCCAGCTTCAGCTCATGATAGTTTCGTAAATAACATGTTCTATATTTTCACCTGTACACACCCTCATGCGTGCATTCTTTGAGCATCTTTCCCCTTCTACTTCCTTACCCATTTGAATACTGTTCTCCATAAGCTGTCCCGTTTCGCCCAATTTTAAGATTTTCTTCCATAACATGTTTTCTCATTACTTAATTCCATTTTGAGTTGTACGCCTTTTTGGATTAGGCACCCTGTCTTACCATTTGAAACCCCACAACACTTAATGTAATGCCTTTTCTATGGTAGATGGTCAATTTTCACTCACTTGCTTATTTCATTTCAATAATTCTAGTACTTCTGACGGACATGTTAGTAGAAACAGAAAAATTTGACCACCTGCCAATGAAATCTGTAGAGAAAGTATCAATTAATTGCTGCAGTATCTCCAGGGAAAAACAAAATAAGAGATGTATTAATTTGTTGTGAATCCAAGGATTCACAAGAATTACTGCTTCAAGAAACTACTTTTTCGTGGATGAGCAAAAAAAATTTGCATTTCTCCATTAGCATATTAATTCCATATACTATAATTATGCTTAAATTTTTGTGATCTGCAACCTACCATGCCCATTTTTCCGGGAATTGAAGCACTTAATCTGATTTTCTTAAAGTAACTATCGTGTAGAGATGGTTTTTATAACTTAACATGCATAACATGGTATATCACTTAATTGATACAACTAATATGGTACATTAAATCATCTATAAGGCATATGCCCAATCTGCTTAAACCTAAAGATTTATTTATTTTAGAGAGAGAGGGATTGTGCCCAAGTGGGGAGGAGGGCAGAGGGACAGGGAGAGAATCCCAAGCAGACTCCCCACAGAGTACGGAGCCGGATGTAGGGCTCCATCCCAGGACCCTGAAATTCATGACCTGAGATGAAATCAAGAGTCGGACGCTTAATCAACTGAGCAACCCGGGTGCCCCTGCTTTTTTACTGCAGTATTCAACCTAAGTTTTTTTTTTTGAATAGGCGAACTAAGGGAAAAAAACTTATAAGCATAAAACAGATAGTTTTGGTGCAAAAAAAAATTTGAGGGTTGATTCTTTGCAAGAGAATAAATATTAAAAATAAGGTAAACCTTAAGTATAATTCTGAAGGAAATGAAATTACAAGCCGAATAATAATAACAACAGAAGATTTGGTATTTTGTTTTGTTTTTTTTAAATGTTATTTATTTGAGAGAGAGAGAGTGCGCACAGGAGCAGGGGCAGAGGGAAAGGGAGTGGGAGAAGCAGAGTCCCTTGCTGAGTAGGGAGCCCAACATGGGGCTTGATCCCTAGGACCCTAAGACCATGACCTGAGCTGAAGGCAGCTACTTAACTGCCTGAGCCACCCAGATGCCCCAGATTTGGTGTTTTGAAAGGTGTATAGTGCTCTAAATTTGCAAACCTCATTGAAGTGAGGTATTAATTACAAAAATAAGATAATCTAAATTGTGTAGTAGAAATCTTAGCAGACCAGTAATTAGGGGAAAAGAGTTGTCATAAAAGGATCAAGGATCAGGAAGGAGACAAACCATAAGAGACTCTTAAACTCAAGAAACAAACTGAGGATAGCTGGGGAGGTAGGGGGAGTAGGGATAGGGTGACTGAGTTATGGACATTGGGGAAGGTATGTGCTGTGGTAAGTGCTATGAAACGTGTAAGCTTGATGATTCACAGACATGTACCCTGGGGCAAACAATACATTATACGTTAATAAAAAAATTTTTTTTAATAATAAAAATGATTTTTTAAAAAAGGATCCCGTCAAGAACTCCAGAATCATTTGGATTTATTCATAGGTAAATTTTCTAAACCTTCAAGAAGAAATAACTTCCAAACATATCCAAAATGAAGAAAGAAATGGGTAGCTCCCTTTGCTCATTCAGATACAGCTCAGTTTCCTGTTCCTCACATAAATAAACATACCCTCTTCATTCGGAAATATAAATGTCAAGTCCTTAATGCTAACAAATAAAAGCCAAAAGAATAATAATTCAAAACCCATCACAGTTAAACCTAAGTTCCTACTACTGATAACATTGTCTTGGAAGTTTGGGGTTTTTTTTGGAAGTTTTATCCAATGTAAAGATGCAGCCAAAAAGAGTAAGAGGCAAGATGTTAGAATATATTTTTTTTTTAAGATTTTATTTATTTATTTGACAGAGAGAGAGAGAGAGATCACAAGTAGGCAGAGAGACAGGCAGAGAGAGAGAGAGGGAAGCAGGCTCCCTGCTGAGCAGAGAGCCTGATGCGGGCCTCCAGGACCCCGAGATCATGACCTGAGCCGAAGGCAGAGGCCTCAACCCACTGAGCCACCCAGGCGCCCCAAGATGTTAGAATATTTTCTAATACTTCAAATACTCTAATATTTTGCCTGGAAGAATATGACGAATCTGCTTAGAGGTCTAATAATTAGGAATCAGTAATAGTGCTGTGTAACTAGACTGCCTGCATCAGAATCACTTTGCACACTTATTTTGCAAGCTCAGATTCTGGCCAGTGTACCACTCCCAAACTCTGTCAGAATTGTTAGAAGTGTTATCTGTTAATATGTGGTTGCAGAAACTCTTCAGGTGATTCTTAGGCATAGTGAAGTTTAAAGATCACTGAAAATAATCTGATTTACAGTAGTAACAAAACAAATATTCTGTTCTGTGAAACTAATTCGAGTTGTGCCTAATAGATAAGAAAGAAAAAGCAAAAAAACTGTTAGTATATACATATTTTTTATATGTCATGTAAATATGTTAGGATCTCTCTGTTCCTACAAGGAAAGAATAAGTTTAGATGTCAGTATTCACCAAGATAAATTGAGATTTATTGTAATCTTAGCCAAATCCCAAGATTATAAAATTTCTCCTCTAAAATTACAAGTGTCTAAGTTTATAAGGTAGAAGTGGTAGGAGCAGTTGGAGAACTAGCCCTATGTATTATTCCATGAATCAGTATATTGGAAGCATTCTGACAGGACCTTCATTTTAATAGACCAGCTTATCATAAATGATGCGCTTAAGGTAGTAGAAACGTATCAGCTCCTCACAGTCTTTGCTGAACTTGACATTCAGCATTTAAGGTATATGTTCATCAATAGTAAGTTGTAATGTTTTTACAAAACTGTTTGTGTCCATTTTACTTGTTACAGTAATTTCAGAATTAAATATTATGAAACTAATAAAATATGAGCATAAGAATTTCTTTTTTAAAAAAAGATTTAGAGAAAAAGAATGTGTTGGGGCGAGGGGCAGAGGGAGAGGCACAAGCAGACTCCTCGCTGAGCAGGAACCTGACTAGGGGCTCGATCTCTCAACCCTGAGAATCATGACCTGAGCTGAAATCAGGAGTCTGACACTCAACAGACAGAGCCACTCAGGTGCCCTTCTGAATTTCAATTTATTAGTAAAATGAAAGCTCTAACTTCACAGAAGTTTTTATGGGAATTAAACAAAAGAAACCATGTCAGTGTACCTGGCGTAGTTCTTAGTTACCAATAGGTACTTGGTCCTTCCCACTGTTAATGGCTGTAGATAATTGATAACCTCAGTAGAAAACTAAATCCACATTTCTCACCAAAGTAAATGCAAGTCCGAAGAAAGTTAAAACCGATAAAATAAATCTTGAGAGGTAGTGATAGTCCCCTAAACATTGAAATAATAAAAGAATCAGAAAGCCTGCTTTGACCATATAAAAGTTAAACTTTTATGGTAAGGTTTGAACGAGGATATAAGCTAATAAAAGTATTTGTTGCTAATGTTACAAACTGTAATATTTAGACGGCTTACAAATACTAAATCTTTTTTTTCTAAAGATTTTTATCTATTTATTTGACAGAGAGAGAAATCACAAGTAGGCAGAGAGGCAAGCAGAGAGAGGGGGAAGCAGGCTCCCTGCTGAGCAGAGAGCCCGATGCGGGACTCGAGCCCAGGACCCTGAGATCATGACCTGAGCCGAAGGCAGAGGCTTTAACTCACTGAGCCACCCAGGCACCCCACAAATACTAAATCTTTAACAAATGAATTGACTAAGAGTACAGATAATTCACACAAGAGTATATATAGTAAAGTTGTAGAGAAACAAATTCACCTTCTGTATCAATACCACTTTCCACATTAGTAACTTTTGTCTGATTTTGGGTCAAGTTGGTATTGGCCTCTGCCGCTGTTCGTATGGTAAACTGCCACAATACGTGGGAGAGTTCCATGGTAAATTTTCACATTTATTTAAAATTGAAGAGCTCCTCCCCAAGAGCTCTTCTTGGGGTGTTGAAGCTCATAAAGGAGTTGCTTATAGGTGTATTCAAGGAAATTACTGTGGTAGCTTTTGTGAAAAAAAGGGTCATGACAGACTGTGACGGTTGGATTGCTTGCATTTGTACTGAAGCCTAGTCAGTCTCTTAACATGAATGCTTTCTAAGGTTTCTCTTTAAATCTACCACAATTGCTTTGGGGTATTTTTTATGTTGTATAAGCCACACCATTTTGTTGTTGAATTTTTTTTCCTGTCCTTTGCCTTATTGATCCAAGTCTCAAGACTTTGGATTAGGTGGTGCCAAAACCAAACCTGGGTAATGCTGATACTGGTGTTGAAGGCACAGAATTACTCAACTGCAAAGCCTTTGCTGACCGCCTCAGTATAGGTTACAGTGGTGAAGCTATGGGGCTTATTCCACAAAAATTCCAAAACTTACACTAACCTTAAATAATTGCTTAGTCTTGGATAATTTGCAAAACTCCATTCTTGAAATGTCCTGTAGTGATTGCCTTCAAGCTCTTAAATTTTCTCAAGGCTCTCATCTTCTCAGGCAAGCTGTCTGATTTCTAGTCACTGAGTCTTTTTCCCCACTTCTGTCTTGCTATTTGGTTCTCAGCTCCTCTCACTTCTCACTACTGCCACTGAACTGCCTTTTAAAGGGGAGTTTTACCTCAAGCTGCTCATAATGCCTTCTCAGACCCGTTCCCTTCAGCGGAAGGTGGTAAAACACACGGCTTTCCCTTAATAATTTGAAACAAAACTTTTTTTTTTTTTAATGTTTAAACAGTTAAGAGAATTTCCTGCCAGTGTTAAAGACTGACAGAGTAGACCCTTAGTATCTATCAGGGTTTTTTTGTTTTATTTTTTTAAGAGAATAAACTGGCTTGTTACCTTGAGTGGAATAGTCATTTTTTTTTTAAAGATTTTTTTTTAATTTATTTATTAGAGAGAGAGACTGAGAATGAGAGGAGAGAAGGTCAGAGGGAGAAGCAGACCTCCCGCAGAGCCGGGAGTCCGATATGGGACTCGATCCCGGGACTCCGGGATCATGTCCTGAGCCGAAGGCAGTCGCCCAACCAACTGAGCCACCCAGGCGCCCGGAATAGTCATTTTTACTGACTTTCCAAAGGATGCCTTTGGCTCTCATCTTAGGTAAAGTCATCACCTGTGTGCCTTAAAGGCCACTCTTCTCCTGGCAGCAGCAGCAGCAGCAGTAGCTGAGAACACCCTAATCTGTCTTTTCCTTTCTTTTCCTCAATTCTAACTATAGGGGAAGCGTCCACAGCGCACAAAGGCAGAGTTGCAACCTAGGTGGATGTCTGACCACCTGTCCGTCAAATCCATCGAGAGAGAGGTGAGTGTGTGTGAGAGTAGAGAGGAGTTTTCAGTGTTCAAAAGGATTGCTCCATTTTATTTCAGGTACTCCTTTTATTCCTATTTTTTAATTTAACTTGGCCTTAATTTTTAAACCCCAAACCTTTGTGGAGCATTCTTATACATAAGATGTGTTTTTAGAAAGGGAAGGAATTAAAAAGTATGACATTAAGTTGTGCTCTTTTGGATCTTACAGTTAATCTCCTGGGATGATAAGCATATACATGTTAAATCTAGTATAAGTGAGAAGGATGAATACTATAATAGATGTATACGTAGTAGACGTTCATGAGTGCAAAGATGGAAGATATCAGTGGTGTGCAAAGAAAGGGAAGTTGGGACAAGTGGAGCTATGTTTCTCCTGAACCTTGCAGGATAGCTAAGATTTTGGTGGTTGAAGAGTAATATACAAGAGTAGTATAAACAAAGCACAGAGGCAGGTTAATATATCATGTGGTCAAAAACAGTGTATATTTGGATTTCTGTCTGGTATATAAGATATGTTGTAACATATAGTGGAAGAAAATGCTGAAACGATCAGATTTTGGAGTCCCTTGACTATCAAGCATGCAGTAGTGAGTGAGTTTATGTCTTTAGATCTTTGTTTTAGGAAGGTACCTCTCTGGTTATACAATGATAAATGATTTTTATAAAGAACACCTGGAAAGTAAGAAATCAGTTAGTAAGCAGTATACTTGTAGCAGGAAAGAGCAGTAGATTCCCTGCTGTTGGAAATGTGGGTCTAAAATGGAAGACATAGGAGCGCCTGGGTGGCTCAGTGGGTTAAGCCTCTGCCTTCAACTCAGGTCATGATCCCAGGGTCCTGGGATTGAGCCCTGCATTGGGCTCTCTGCTCAGCGGGGAGCCTGCTTCCCCCTCTCTCTCTGCCTGCCTCTCTGCCTTTTTGTGATCTCTCTCTCTCTCTCTCTGTCCAATAAATAAATAAAAATCTCTAAATAAAATGGAAAAGGTAATGGGGAAGGTACGTGGCAGGAGAGGTCGTTGGAGAATGGTTGGTGTGCGGGTCAGGTTGCAAGAGGATGAATAGTGAATAAAAGTTCTCATGTGGTTTTGAGAACTATGACAATGAAAGAAAGTAAATCATGAAAAAATAAAGAGGAAGCAGGATTAAGGAGAGCTTGTGGCAGTTTCCTTTTTTTACAATTGGAGATGTAAAATAGACATGAAAGATGTCCATGAGTGAGAAAGGGAATGCATGTAGCTGAGTCTGGTAAGATAACATGCCTGAGAGGCAGGGTCTTGCTAGGGAGTAGAGTTGCTGCCATTTCTCCAAAGTTAAAGACACAAACTTTTGATGGGACAGGAAAAAGTATTAGGACTTCATGTTGGATATTTCTCTATCCTCTGAAGGTAGATAGGGCATCAGGTGGGAGTGGAGGTCTAATGAAGACAGATATTTGGGTCAACAACTAATGTATTATAAAAAGGGTTTTCCAGCATTCAGGAGCCAACTATGTTTGGGTATTTTCATTTTGTAACTAGTTTAGAGTAGTTAAATGACTTTAGCATCTCACTTGGAAGAAGGGACCGAATTGATACTTAAATTTACTGAGATTTAAAAATTGTCAAGATGGTACTCAAATGAGGCCCAAGGAACTAGATCACAGGTGATGCTGTATTGGATGCTGGAAGTCAGGTGGGAGGGAGACCTGAAGGATGTAGCCCAGTAGAAGGGAGCAGCGGTGACAGTGGAAATGCCTGGCTAGCGATCTCTCCAGATCCCTCTTCCCATTCTGTGAAGGTTCTAGAAGGTACCTGGTGCTCAGGGCCCCCTGTCCTCGATCCTCCATTTCCTGACTTCCTTTGCCAGAGGTCTTCTTTGTTGCTGCTTATCTCCCTGTCAAATTCAGACTCCATGCTGGCCAGTTCTCATATTCTCTGTACTTTTCAACCTTTTAACTCCTTTTAGCCTTACGTTTCATTAAATATTACATAGTTTAGTAATCTTAGAAAGTATAGTGCCACCTTAGTACCTCAGAGTGAGGTTTTCATGTCTCTTAAATTGAAGAGTCAGCATGGTCGTTTATTACAGGGATCTTGTTAAGTATATCTAACTTGAGCCTGAAGAAAAGAAAAAATTAGTTTATAGATTTTTATGTACTTAAATACATTTGCGTTTATTCTTTATTTCTCTTTTTTAGCTCATAGACGTGTTCTTACCAGTAGATAAACTGTCCAACACTTAATTACCTTTGGATTGACAATTCTGTAATGACTGACTTCAGTCTCCCCAGTCTCTTGTTTCCTATAGCAGTCATTCGATTTGGAATGGCCTTTGGTAATTGGTATCCAGCCATAGTTCTCAAATGGTTTTCTAGTTCCTTTTGTTTGGTTTTGTCCTCTCCACTCTTCTTCAATACCTTGACAGTTAACACCTCCTTGAAAGTTCTCTTTCCTATTTTCTGTTCATTGCCCTGAACCGAGTCCTTAATGCCCTAGTGTACATTTCAGTTGCATAATAATCTGAATACAGACCAAAAGGTTCTTCGTGGCTGTAAGCAAAGCTTAGTTGCAGACACTGAAATTTCTTCTTTTAGTTATTCTTAACAGCGTTTCTCTTTTTTCTCTGCTGTCTTAAGTTTTAGATACAACTAACCATGGTATTGCAGAGATCCTGAATACCTGCTCCAATACCCAATTATCCTAGAGAAGACTTAGATGTGGCATGAGTTTTGTGCATTTGTTTAAGCAGCAGAAAATCTTCAGGCCATTAAAGCCTTATAGGCAGGGTGCCTGACCTATCTTGGTCACCAAGGAGTCCAACCTTTTTGTCTCAAAAAGTCTTTTAATTGTGACTACTGGGAAAAATATGAGTGAAGAGAGGTAGTCTTTTTGAACTTCGGAATTAGGGCTGCGTTGGTTATTTTTGTCAGGAGACTCTGGACATTACTGTTGCTAGGGAGCTCTTTGTCGTAGTAGAGTCTCAAGTGTGCTACTGAAGTTGGCAAGGGTGCCAGGGTGTCTGGTAACCTGCCCTGATTGAGGAGGGAGCACGGAAGGGGGGGTCCTGGGCACCACTTCAACCAGATTCTATTTATAATACTTTAGAGGATTTCAAAGTAGTGTTTCTCATTACCTTCTCATTAAAATCCCTCCTTGCTTCTAGCAGGTCTCTTTCTTAATCTATAAAAGATTTAGATCCCACCCAGTTTACAGCAAGAAAAAAAAATCGCAGTGCCAAACAATGTAAGAATTTTTTTTTATCTGTTCAGTTTTTTGTTTTGTTTTTGTTCATTTGGTTGTACTTGTTCTTTAAACTATTAAAGTTTAACACACGACAGAAGTGTCTTGGGCAGTGAATCCTGTCTTTTAGTGTGACATGTTCATTAACACTGGCTTTACGTAAGGTGTTGTACTGCTGGAAATGAGAATGGTAACTTTTGAAACAGACTCTTAATGCGCTACGTGGACTTTTTTTTCAGATGTATATGATGCAATTTATATAAAGTAATAATTGTTGAGAATTCACATTACATAAAATCAGCTGAAATTATAATACATGATGAAAGAGAACCATGCACCAGTTTACATTCCCACCAACAGGGCATGAAGTTTTTCCCCTTTGTCCACATCCTTGCCAACACTTGTTACTTCTTGTCTTTTTAATGATAGCCATTCTAACAGGTGTGAAGCAATAATCATCTCACTGTGGTTTTGATTTGCATTTCCCTGATGATTAGAAACGTGGAGCACTGTTCCACGTACCTATTGACCATCTGTATGTCTTTGGGAAAATGTCTGTTCTGGTCCTCTGCCGATTTTTTAAATCAGATTTTTTTTTTGCTATTGATAAGTTTTTTTAAGATGCTATAAATTTAAGTTAGTTAATTACTGAATCTTATGTGCTTAGCATAAATATTAATGTATTAGGGGAAGCAATTAAATAATACATATTATATAACTCCATTTATATGAAATATCCAGAGCAAGTAAGTCCACACAGAGAGCAGATTGGTAGTTGCCAGGAGGTAGAGGAGTGGGGAGTAAGGAAGGATTGGCTGGTTAATGGGTTCAGTGTTCTCTTTTGGGGTGCTAAAAATGTTTTGCAACCTAGTGTAGGTGGTGGTTACACAACACTGTGAATGTACTAAATGCCCCTGTGTTATATACTTCAAAATTGTTGATTTTATTTGAATCTCACTGAGGTTTTAACAAAAAATTATATGAGAGTAAGTTTTACATATTTTTAAATGATGTAGGGCCTCTAATTTTACAGCAATTTTTACATCTATAGTTATCCTAAACTTTAAGATTCCTGCTTCATTGTTAGCAAAGTAAACTATTCATAATCAGTTTTTAGTACCTCATCTTAAACAACAAGTTCTAACCTTTGGGTACTTTAACATTTTTTATTTTATTTTATTTTATTTTATTTTATTTTATTTTATTTTATTTTATTTATTTATTTATTTATTTTATTTTACTTTTTCAGTGTTTTAAGATTCATTGTTTATGTACCACACGCAGTGCTCCATGTAATACGTGCCCTCCTCAATACCCACCACCAGACTCACACATCATATTTTAATTTTAGACTTTTAACAGGGAACATATGGCAGAGGATGTAAAAAATTAATAAAAACTAGATCATTTTAGAATATGTCATACTAATCCGTTTCCCCAGGTTAACTTAGAAAGTTGTTCTGAAGTCCAAAAGAATTTATGTGCTCTTATAGAAAACTTGGGAGCGCTGTATTAGAATACAGTGGAATGACATAGTAATCTTCAGTTCACAAATCATCACTCCTACATTTTTACCTATTTGTTTCAGGACCTTTCCCTTATGCATTTATTACAAAACTGGCATCTTATTGAATATTATTTTGTCATCTGTGTTTTTCATTCAACATTTTGAGCATTTTCATATTTCATTTAAAATTCCTCAGAACTACAACTTCTATTGGGGCCCCTGGGTGGCTCATTTTGGTTGAGCATTCAAGTCTTGCTTTTGGCTTAGGTCATGATCTCTTTGTGGTCAGGCTCAGGGCTCAGTGGAGTCTATTTGAGATTTTGTCTCCCTCTCCATCTGCCCCTCCTACTTGTATGCATGTTCATGCTCTCTCCCCACTTCCTCTGTATTTCTAAAATAAATAAATAAATCTTTAAAAAATAACAACTTCTATTGATTTTATAGTGATGACTATATAATTTTACCTATTATTAAACATTTAGTATATTTATAAGTTTTCACCATTTTAAATAATGTTGACTTGAACCTACTTAGAGAGTATTTGCCTATCTCATTTTTACAATAAAATAATAAAAGTGTAATTACTTTGTTTAGGGTTATAAATATATTACACATACACACACACACACACACACACACACACACACAGTCCTCCAGAGGACCTGTACTGCAACAGATTGATGGCTTTTATTTTACCACATCTTTACAAATGTATCACTTCTTATCTTTCACTATTTTGTAAGTGAAAAGGCTATTTTACTTTTCTTTTTGATCATTAACCGTGGTTTTTATCTTCTGTGAATTTTGTATTCATGTTCTATCTGTTTTGTGGGTGGCTATTGTTAACTGATTTGTGGGGGTGTTTTTTTTTTTTTTTTGAGAGAGTGAGCATGTATAAATGGGCACAGAAGGAAAGGGAGAATCATATGCAGGCTTCACACCCAGCAGGGATCCCAACACAGGAGCACAACCCTGAGATCAAGACCTAAGCTGAAATTGAGTTGGACATTTAACTGACTGAGCCACACCGGTGCCCTTATTGTTAATTGATTTGTAAGACATCTTTATATATTAATAATTGTCATATTTGTTGCAAAAATAATTATATAGATATTCTTAAGATTTATTTATCTTTTTTTTTTCCTTTCCCCCCTTCCATTGATTTCAAACACGAAACACCTCCCATGTTTATTTACAGATGACTCTGGTGACTTAATACTTCCATTCATAAGTCATTAGCTTGAATTTCTTTAGTCCTCATTAAAATGTTGACTCTAATATCTCCTTGTAATGGTTGAAAGAAGAATATTACACATGTTCTTACCTGCTGTCCTTTGGAGGGAGGGGCAGAATATACATACATTATCATTACTATGTTTATGTAAATGACTTATGACCTATACAACTGTTTTTTTCTTTTTTCATTGCGTCTGACATATATGTAGAAAGTACTACGATTTTATTCGGATGAAATGATTCCTATGACCAGGCCTAGCCTTCCTCTGTCTCCTCCCCTTATCCCTGCATGGAGTCACTATACAACTGAAAGGGGCAAAGGCAGTTTGTTTTGGTTTGTTATATAGTTCCATCATAACTTCTGAGCTGGATAAAGGTGTTGCCAGAAAGTTGGAATAATGATGGATTTGTGGGACGGGGGTACTTGTGTAATGGAGAAAAAATGCTTAATGAGTATTTAGGAGGCAATCGCTAGAGATACATTCTTCAGAAGTTTTTTTCTTAATGTCAGTAGCCTCCCCATTTCAGAAACAGTATCTAGCATATCTAAACTGTCCGCTCTGCTTATAGGATAAAGATTTTAGGGAACTTTCTTTAGTTTTACAGGGTTTTAGGTATGTGATAGTGTTTTTTGGTCTTTTGTGGTTTATTTGGGTGTTTTGGGGTTTGTGTTTTTTGTTTGTTTTTCATTTTCATCTCCTTTCTTACTCATTTCAGGTTTTTACCTTATAGTAATAAATTCTTTTAAACTCAGGGTCATAGAATTTGAAATGTCAAGTGGCTTCCACATCAGCACAAAAGTTAAGAAATGAAAATAATTTCAGCCCTCGCTTCGCTATTCTGGTTTATAGAATGGGTCAGAACCAGTTATATTGGAAAGTATGCAGAGTAAAATAATAGATTATGAATGGTCATGGTCCTATTACCCTTTATCTTTTATTAGATTTCTTCCAATCACTTTCCCAGTGACCAACTGAAATCTTTATGTTAATGTCATTTGTGTGAAAAACAAGAGAAAATGCTAGGCACTCTGAGTAATTTTACAAATTTCTGTGCAGGTGCCTTTTACCTTTCTGTATCTTAAGGCAAAACGGTGGCCCCTCCCACCAAACTCCCAGTTTTATTCATTGTTTTATTTGTAAAGTGTAAATGTTAAGGTTTCAAAGTCTTGCACATTGAAATAGTGGCCCTATGTTTTTTGATCCTTTTTAAAGTTTATTGAGATGAGAGTAGGGGCACCTGGGTGGCTCAGTCGTTAAGCGTCTGCCTCTGGCTCAGGTCATGATACCAGAGTACTGGGATCGAGCCCCACATCGGGCTCCCTGCTCCATGGGAAGCCTGCTTCTCCCTCTCTCCCTCCTCCTGCTTGTGTTACTCTCTCACTGTGTCTCTCTCTGTTGAATAAATAAAATCTTTAAAAAAAGAGAGAGAGATGAGAGTACTTTTTAAGATGTCACTTTTACTAAATATTAAATCAATAAGAGAGGTATCTCAACTTCCTCAGTTTCTCTTCTCTGGTCCAGCATATTCATAGGATTATCTTCCAAAGACTACAAATTATGTAAATCATTGGGACCAAAACTTCTATCTTATTTCAAATCGCTATTGTGTTTTAATGTTAGTTATATATCCCCATACGTTTATTCTGTAGATGATAAAATCAACTTGTCGTTAATGATATAAATTCCCTATCTAATACTATTTGTTGAGTAGGTTGAATTCAGTAAAAATTGAATCTTAGAGCAAAAAACTGATCTTACGTTACTGTGTATTAACTCTATACACTTAATTGGCTCTTTACAGGAGACCCCTGTGCTTACCAGAATAGAAAAACAGAAGCGCAAAGAGGAGGAAGAAGAACGTCAAATTCTTCTCGCAGTACAGAAGAAGGAGCAGGAGCAGATGTTAAAGGAAGAGAGAAAACGAGAGCTGGAGGAAAAGGTCAAGGCTGTGGAAGGTATGTGGACACTCTGAGCAGTTACATGTGGTATGAGAATAGCCCTCCTCTGGCCAAAGCCAAATCAAACTAGGTTCTCTCCTAGATCTAAGCTACTTCTGGCAATTTCTATTTAAATAGCTTGTTAATTGCACTCTTTCCTGTGTATTCTGCTGGATCCAATCTCACTGTATGTGCATTCCTTCTACAGCACTTGTATTTGTTATTCTCGGTGTTCCTTTCAGTCTCTCTACTTATTGCCCTCATCTGTGTACATCCCTCGTGTAAAATGGAAAAAAATATTGAGGTACTAATGACATGTTTCATAGAAATAATTTTAAGCACAATTGAAATGTGCTAAAGAAAAATCTTTTTTTTTTATTTATTTGACAGAGAGAGACACAGTGAGAGAGGGAACACAAGCAGAGGGAGTGGGAGAGGGAGAAGCAGGCTCCCTGCCAAGCAGAGAGCCCAATGCGGGGCTCGATCCCAGGACTCTGGGATCATGACCCGAGCCGAAGGCAGCCGCTTAACGACTGAGCCACCCAGGCGCCCCTAAAGAAAAATCTTAAAAGATTTTTTTTTCAAGTATGGCAATATACATATCTAGAGGACTACCATTGATTTTATTAGATTTTTCACAGACTTGGGTGTAGGTTTTGGTCTTAGTGTTATGAGATTTTTCTTTCATTTGCTTTTTTCTTTTTTTCTCTCATTTTTCTTTCATTTTCTTTTCATTTCTTTCATTCTTTCATTAGTACAAAGGATAATAACTGTCCGTAGATATATCAGATAGCAGTTGTGTTTATAAGCTAAACCTAATTTATCATATGGTAACAGATCATCGGCTTAGTTGAATACAGACCGGTATTTCTTTCTTTCAAGTAAATTTACTGAATTTTTAAATTTTTTAATAAAACCACATAACCTGGATTTGACTTTTTAATGCAGTGTTTCAGTGTAAAATTTAAATAAATTTTGGCTGTAAAACTTAAAGGATTCTGGCCTTACTATGTGCTTTTTTGCCTCCCATTCCTAAGTAGTGCCTTCTGTTTCTTCATAGGTTAACCCATTCCTACTGTGATCACTTCTTCATTATAGAACCCTTAGTGCATTTAATCTACAAATTTAGCCTATGTCACAATATGTAGTATATCCTACTTGTAAAATGTTTCATAGCTTTCATTTCCAATGCTAAATTTAAATTCTCAAGACAGTAACTTTGGCTTTAATTTTTTATAGTTTTTAAGGGGATTCTGTATTTTCAGTACAGTTTTTATTTGCTGCACTGTTCTCATTTGACTTTTATACAGACAGGTTCAAAACTTATTTTTATGGTTTAGTTTCTATACCTGTACGATTAATAATACCTATGTTATAGATTGTTCTTTAAGTCAACAAACATATTTTTTTAAGATTTTATTTATTTATTTGACAGAGAAAGAAATCACAAGTAGGCAGAAAGACAGGCAGAGGGAGAGGGGGAAGCAGGCTCCCTGCTGAACAGAGAGCCCAAAGTGGGGCTTGATCCCAGGACCCTGGCATCACGACCTGAGACGAAGGCAGAGGCTTTAACCCACTGAGCCACCCAGGCGCCCCGTCAACCAATATTTTTGAGCACCATTTTTGAGCCAGGCTTTGTTCTAGAAATACAGATATTAAACAAAAGAAGTTAATCCTTTCATGGGGCTTACGTTCCAGTGGTGGGAAGACAGAAGAAATAAATACTGTAGAATCATAGCTGGTGGTCAAAGGTCTAATGAAAAATAAAACAGGTTTAGAGATAAAGAGTGACGTGACGTAGGTGGCATTTAAATAAGCTTGTCAAGAAAGCCCTCTCAATATGTGACATTTCGTAATGAAGTGAATGAAGGTGCCATATGAACATCTGATGGGGGGAGGGGGAGGAAATAGCAGGTGCACAGACCCTGAGGAAGGACTGTGCAGGAGCAAGGCCTGTATAGACCAAAGTAAGCAAAGTAAGGGGAAGATAGGCAGGAAATGAGTTTATATAGGTAACCAAGGGTCAGATCACGTAGGGCTGTGCAGACCTTGTTAGAAAGATTAAATAAAAAATGGGTAGTCCTAGCACACAGCAAGCTCACAAATGATAATTATCATGGGGAAAATGTGGAGAGAATTTTTACAGACTATAAAATAGTTACAACGATAAGTTTTTCCTGAATTCTTGGAAGCTAAGTAAAAAAGGCAGAGGTAATAATGGATTTTTTTTCCCCTAAGAGTTGTATTTATCTGAAAGAGCATGCAAGTGCAAGTGAGGGGTGGGAGGAGCAGAGGGAGAGGAAGATAGAAATTTAAGCATACTCTGCACTGAGAATGTATTAAGTACAAAAGGCACAAGCTACAAAGGGAGTGAGATTGATAGGTTTGACTACATGAATTGTTTAAAACTTATATATAACATAAACACCATAATCAAAGTAGAAAGACGAGTCAAAGTAGAAGATAATTTTAACACATAACCAACAAAGACTTATTATCCAGATTCTTTAAAGCACTTCTCTAAATCCGTTAGAAATGGAGCAACCCAAAGGAAAAAGGCAAAGTATATAAGCAGGAAATTCACACAAGAGGACGCTAAATGGTCAGTAAACATGGAAATATGTTCAGTATCACTCCAGTCAGGAAAATGCAAATGAAAGCATCAAAATTTCCTATCAGTACTTCCCAGTTTGGCAAAAATGCTAGTTTTATTATACCGAGTGAGTGTGAGGTAAGTCACACCACTAGTGAAAGAATAACTGTACCCCTTTGGAAAGCACTGTGGCAAGTCCACTGCTTGGGTGTACATCCCAAAGAACTCACACATGTGCACAAGAAGGCATGTCAAAAGAATTGTCAGTATAATATTATTTACAAGATGCAAAAAATTGCAACCAACTAGAAAGAACTATTGTACTAAGGTTACTAAGGCAAAAATGTTAAAATCTGCTAGTTTATTAGGTTCATGGATATTCGTTAATTTAGTTAGCACTTTTATTTAATCCTGAAATAATTTTTTAAAAAATAGTATTACAAGTCATTGACTGCAAAGTGCCCTTGACTAATTAGAGATAGATTTAAGTTTATCAGTGAATAATGTAAGAACAAAACACAAGTCAAATAGAACTAGACAGAGAAGATAGTTTTGCAGAGTCATGTCATTGTTCTAGCAGGGGACTTATGTGGAGCCTGTCCCTCAGGGAAGAAAAGAGAAGATGTGTCCTGGCTTCTTCCTTCCATTTTTATATCTTTCTGTCTGACAGTGCTCCTTATCCCCCTGCCTCCTTTCTTTACTCCTGACCTTCCGGTTCCCTGCTGGCACTGAGTGTCCCATCAGGCTAGTTATGGAATGCCAAGTGTGTTTCTCATGGCTATGGCTATGAGCCAGAAAAAAATCATCTCTGTCTTCCAGCTCCTTGCCAATTCCAGCTGGCATCTTTCCCTTGTTCCCAGCCAAATTTATGACTACCCTTTGCTTGGTAAGGGCCAGCTGCCAGTGGTAGGGGTGGATTGAAAAGCAAAAACAATTGGTGTACAAGGATGCCTTTGTAAATATAAAACCTTGAAAGCTTAGATATGCATATAAAATCCTGTATATGTTAGGATTGAGAGTCTGGTCCTTAAAAGACAGATGTTGTTTTTCTGAAAGATTGGAAAGGCCTCAGGTATTCAGAGAAGGATAATCTTCACTCAGTTTTCTATTTTTCTTGAGTCTTGTTCTTTCCTCTCTCTCCATCTCAGTGCCTGCCCTTATCCCTCCTCAGCCCTTGAGCTCAATATGCATAAAGGAAATGGGTTCCACAAGTTTATCTATCTATATTTTTTTAAGATTTAATTTATTTAACAGAAAGAGAGAGACAGTGAGAAAGCGAACATGAGCAGAGGGAGTGAGAGAGGGAGATGCAGGCTTCCCACTAAGCAGGGAGCATGATGTGGGGCTCAATCCCAGGACCCTGGGATCATGACCTGAGCCGAAGGCTGACTTTTAATTACTGAGCCACCCAGGCGCCCCACAAATTTATATTTTTTCATAAATCTATAGACTCATCCTAATTACCAAGAGGATGGCAAGAGAAGCAAAAAATAATTTTATGATACAGGTGATCTTTGTTTCTTTCTTCTCTCAAAATGATTACCAAACATCTAATCATCTAAAGAGTGCTTAACCTCACTTGTACCATAATGCACTGTGTTCATTGTAGATCGAGCAAAGAGGAGAAAGCTCAGGGAAGAAAGGGCATGGCTGCTGGCCCAGGGGAAGGAGCTACCCCCAGAACTTTCCCATTTGGACCCTAGTTCCCCTATGAGAGAAGAAAAAAAGACTAAAGACCTGTGAGTATTTAATGATACTAACAGTAGCAACCAGGAACATTGGTGAAGCACTGTGGCATTGTGCTAAGCACTTCTCTCATTTAATTCTTAAAACGACCCTGTGTGGCAGGTAATATTCAATGTTCATGAGCTTCTTGTTCTTATGTATGCCTTTTTGTATTATTATTATTCTTTAGATTACAAAAATATTCATTAAGGTAAAAATAAAACCCTGGAAATAATGTGCTCTTAAATAACCAGCATTATGAAATCATAAATTAAGTTGTGGATCATCTAATTCAGTTCCATCATTTTACTGATGATGAAAACAATACTTTTTTTTTTGCTTAGGCTTGCTAACCTTCATCATCATAATTATTTATTAGACATTATCAGTGTTACAGACTTACCTTAAAGACAGTTCATTGAGACTGTTCCAAACCTTGGTATAATCAGCTATATGTCTATGATTGAATTAATAGAGCTAAGGAGAAGGTGGTCAAAGTTACTATTTCTTATTTTGTGATTCACAGCTTTGAGTTGGATGATGATTTCACTGCCATGTATAAAGGTCAGTTCCCATTCTCAACTGTTATTATCTCTGATAGAAGTACTCCTATGTGAGTGCGTTAATTAAGCTTTCTTCTTTGGCTTTCAGTTCTAGATGTGGTAAAGGCTCACAAGGATTCCTGGCCCTTTTTAGAACCTGTGGATGAATCGTATGCCCCAAACTATTACCAGATTATTAAGGTAGAGGCTACCTTTGCAGTTATACTTACTATGATATTTGTTTCTTTCTTGATTTTTGTTGCTGGTTTTAAGTTCACCTGTTGTTCCTTGAGAACCAGGGTTGCTGGGTATGTGCCAGGCTCCTGAGCATCTCATAGTGGCATTATTCCCTTGCCTTCTTATAAGTACTAGGAGATGTTTTTTTCTCCAACATGTTGTAATTTAACGTGTCCTATTTTAGGTCCCCATGGATATCTCAAGCATGGAGAAGAAACTGAATGGAGGTTTATACTGTACCAAGGAGGAATTTGTAAATGACATGAAGACTATGTTCAGGAATTGTCGAAAATATAATGGGGAAAGTAGTGGTAAGTGGGAAAGGAGTTTGCTCTGGATACACTTACTATACTATTTCAACCAAAAACAGAATGCCTTCTTTTTTAGAAATATACAAAAATAGAAGGGCATCTCTTTTAGAAATGATTCAGACCTTTCATTGGGACTGTAACAAAATGTACATTTTAAAGCCATGGGATTGGCCATTCTGACCACTTACACAATATGTGCCAGAACCACTCCTATCCTATGTGACAAAAGAACATTTCTGGTGGCTAACTGGGCTCAGGTTATTTTTCATTATCATAGAGACCAATCTGGGTTTAGATTGTACTGCGCTTCTTTAAACAGTGACCACTAACTGACCAGACTGACCCTAAATTCTTAAATCATCTTGAGAAGTCCACAAAGTAGATCTCCAATTACAAAGAATATGTGGTTCCAAGTGTAGAAACTTAGATTCATTTATACAGTAGTTTAAATGCTTTAGGTTCAAAACTAAGCAGCTTTGGGACACCTGGGTATCTCAGTCAGTTAAGCACTCTACTCTTAATTTCAGGTCAGGGTTAGGGTTATGATCTGAGGGGTCATGAGATCAAGCTCCGCATCCAGCCCTGCATTCAGCAAAGTCTGCTTAAGATTCTCTCTCCCCCGCTACCTCCCCCAATTTCACTCTCCCTCTCAAATAAGTCTTAAAAAAAAAAAAAGACAAAACTAAGTAGCCTCACTGACTGTATTTAATAATGCTACGATTTAGCCTTGAAGAATTAAATCTGTCTTGGTTTAGGTTCTAAGTCCAAATCCAGCCATACAGCCTAGAGCCTATTAGGACAAAAACAGTATCTTCATCTTATGTCCATAGCTACACAACCTAATATCACTTGAGTTGAGTTAAGCTCC
Organism: Nasua narica; assembly: GCA_028533885.1. Lineage (NCBI taxonomy): Eukaryota > Metazoa > Chordata > Mammalia > Carnivora > Procyonidae > Nasua > Nasua narica. The sequence continues at coordinate 28,729,527 of CM052807.1, read as the reverse complement.
AGAGTTTACCCAAATAGCATCTTTTATTGTTTGTTGGTAAGAGCATTGTTTTTTACATCATGTAAAAGCTCTCTATCTGGAAGTCAATCTTTGTATCTTCCCATAGAATATACCAAGATGTCTGATAATTTAGAGAGGTGTTTCCATCGGGCAATGATGAAGCATTTTCCTGGTGAAGATGGAGACACAGATGAAGAATTTTGGATCAGAGAGGATGAAAAGCGAGAGAAGAGACGGAGCCGGGCTGGGCGAAGCGGTGGAAGCCATGTTTGGACCCGCTCCAGGGACTCTGAAGGGCCCAGCAAGAAACAGCAGCCAGTGGAGAATGGAGGAAAGTCCTTGCCGCCTGCCCGCCGAACTTCCTCTTCTGGGGATAATCAAAGCAGCAGTTCCACACAACTCCCTCGGGAAGTGGGCACCTCAAATGGCCGAGGCTTTTCTCGTCCCCTTCATTATGGTGGAATGCCTAACCAGGCACCCCTTTTAAACCAGATGGTAAGGAATAGCTCAAAATTCAACAATAGTTTCTCCTAGTTGGGGAATTCAAAGAGAAATGAAGCCTTTTTAATTAACTCCTCTTCCAAAGTAATTTTTTCATATGTGGATGATTTTGTCTCCCTCACCTGTCCATCCTTTATTCATTCTTCCTCTTATTTTAAATCTTCTTTCTTTTAGTCATTCTGATGCATTCTCAATGTGGGCAAAAATTGGGATTTTAAAAACTCTTGTACAAAGCACAGAAATACACATAGTATATAAAATATATAGCATATCTGTGACATTAAAGTTTCATGTTGGGGGCAGTTAGGGGAAAATGGGCTTAAAAGGCTCTTGGGGGAAGAGGCAATAAGGAAAAAATTTAAAAACACCAGTTTTTTTCTGTCCTGCAGTGAGAGATTGCTTTGGGCCCCAGAGCTAGCCTCAATCTTGGTGAGCCCATATGCTAGCATTCTGCAGGAACATCCTTGTTTTCTACCTAATGTCTTCTATGCTTTCTCTTTTTTTCCCCTTTCCTCTTGCCTTTACTCAACGCTCTCCAGAGGCCAGCAGTACCAGGAACATTTGGCCCTCTTCGAGGATCAGATCCTGCCAATTTATATGTCTCCTCTAGGGTCCCAGAACCACACCCTGGAGAACCTATACAGCAGCATCAGCCTTTTGCTTTGCAGGTAAGCAGCCTACTCAGAATATGCAAATAGAAAAGGCTTCACAGATAAACTTCAGGAATACAGTCTCTTACCAGGTTAAATTTAATTCATTATCTTCCATTCTGTCACGTCTGTTACTGTAGATTCAGCACTTTATTCTGTGGATCTACTGAACTCTGCTTTCTTTTGTTTTCTTGTTGCCAGCCTCCAGTTGGAATTAACAACCATCGAGGACCCAGGCTAGGCACTCCAGATGAGAAGCAAGTGTGTGGGGGGCTGACACACCTTAGTAACGTGGGATCACATCCTGGATCCTTGCAGCTTAGGCAGATGGGTGGCAATAGTCAGGATGGAAATATTTATCCCCCAACTCAATTCCAGTCAGGATTTATTCCTCCCAGGCATGGTGGGGCTTCAGCCCGACCCCCGGACTTTCCTGAAAGCTCAGAAATTCCTCCCAGCCACATGTACCGATCGTACAAGTACCTGAATCGAGTACACACCGCTGTCTGGAATGGGAACCATGGTGCTACCAATCCAGGACCCTTGGGCACAGATGAGAAGCCCCCCATGGGGCCAGGACCCTCTCACCAGTCTCGCACTCTTGGTCATATGGTGGATTCCCGAGTGATGAGACCTCCTCTCCCCCCAAACCAATGGACTGAACAATCAAGCTTTCTACCTCATGGAGTTGCTTCTTCAGGGTATATGCGACCACCCTGTAAATCTGGTGGACATCGGTTACAGCCACCGCCGGCCCCAACACCAAGTTCTCTTTTTGGAGCACCCTCCCATGCTCTGCGGGGGGTGCAAGGAGGGGACTCCATGATGGACAGCCCAGAGATGATTGCCATGCAGCAGCTCTCATCCCGAGTTTGCCCACCAGGTGTGCCTTACCACCCCCAACAGCCTACACCCCCCCATTTACCTGGCCCCTTTCCACAGGTAGTTCACTCGGCATCAGTAGGTGTGTCAGCCCCCAAACCTACCTTGGGGAACTCTGGGAGGACACAGGATAATACTGAAACACAAGAGCCTGAGAATGACCGAGGTAATTTACACCATCATTTTTATCTGATGTCTAACATTTAAACCATTAATTAATTCATAAGGTAACTTTTTTACAAAGACTGTCAAACATCTTTCCAGCTTTTTGAGAACTACTTATTCAGGGTTGAGCCAATTGTTGTATTGGTCCAAAGATCTGAAAGGATTTCTGGTAGTAATGATCCTTACACAGATGTAGTCCTTACAGTAATGTGCAGTCTTTTTGAGACTTGTATATACAGTAAATCAGTTCTCAGAACAAGCTTTGAGATAGCTACTGTTTGCTTATACTTGTTTGTACAGATGGAAAATCCAAAGTACAAAACTATTGTTTGCCTTTGTCTCGCTAGTAAGTGGTGGAGCTGAGATCTGTACCCAGACCCACTGAATCCAGCATCCATGCTCTCAACCACATCATCGAAGTGCCTTTAAAAATGACTGTCTTAAACATTATCATTATAGAATAAGTTTTCAGTACTTAAAGTTTAATTATTTCCATCCTTTTATTCCTGGATGGAGAGAAAGATTCTTCCCGCAGAGCCGGGAGTCCTATATGGGACTCGATCCCGGGACTCCGGGATCATGACCTGAGCCGAAGGCAGTCGCTTAACCAACTGAGCCACCCAGGCGCCCTACTAACACTTTTTTTTAACTATAATTCCACTGTAGTTAACATACAGAGTTACTGTGATTCAACACTTCAATACAATTCTCAGTACTCTTCATGACAAGTGTGCTCTTACTCTCCATCACCTATTTCACCCATCTTCCCTCTGCCTCCCCTCTGATAACCATCAGTTTATTCTCTATAGTTAAGAGTTTGTTTTTTGGTTTGTCCCTCTTTTTCTTTATTTGTTTTTAAAATTTCACATGAGTGAAATCATGTGGTATTTTTCTTTCTCTGACTGATTTATTTCACTTAGTACTATACACTCCATCCATGTTGATGCAAATAGCAATATTTCGGGGTTTTTTTAATGGCTGAGTAATATTCCATTGTGTGTACTTACCACCTCTTTATCCGTTCATCTTTCGGTAGACACATGCTTCCATATCTTGACTATTGTAGATGGTGCTACAGTAAACATAGGGGTGAATATATACCTTTTCAGATTAGTGCTTCATATTCTTTGGATAAATACCCATTAGTGGAATTAATCTATTGTATGGTAATTCTATTTTTATTTTTTTGAGTTACCTCCATACTGTTTTCCAGAGTGGCTGCACCAGTTTGCATTCCCACCAAAAGTGTCCGAGTGTTCATTTTTCTCTACATCCTCACCAACATTCTTAGTTTCTTGTGGTTTTTTATTTTAGCCGTTCTGATGGGTGTGAAGTGATATCTCATTGTGGTTTCAATTTGCATTTCCTTTATGATAAGTGATGTTGAGCATCTTTTCATGTGTCCTTTGGCTGTCTAAATGTCTTCTTTGAAAAAATGTATGTTCATGTCTTCTGCCCATTTTTAATTGGATTATTTGAGTTTGGGGTGTTGAGTTCTACCAGTTCTGTATATATTTTGGATACTGACCCTTTATCAGATATGACATTTGCAAATGTCTTCCCCCATTGTCTTTTAGTTTTATTATTTCCTTTGCTCTGCATAATTTTTTTATTTTCACTTAGTCCCAATATTTAATTTTTGCTTTTGTTTCCATTGCCTCCAGAGACCTATCTATCCTCTTTTGCAAGTGGTTGTTCAATTTTCTGAGCACGATTTGTTGAAGAAACTGTCTTTTTCACATTGTATGTTCTTGCCTCCTTTGTGAAGGATTAATTGACCGTATAATTGTGGGTTCATTTCTGGGCTCTTTTGTTCCCTTGATCTATGTGTCTTTTTCTGTGCCACTATGATTCTGTTTTGGTTACAACGGCTTTGTGTAGTATAGCCTGATATCTGGGATTGGGACACCTCCATCTTCGTTTTTCTTCGTCAAGACTGCTCTGCCTATTTAGGGTCTTTTTTGGTTCCATACAAATTTTAGGATCATTTGTTCTAGTTCTGTGAAAAATGCTGTTGGTGTTTTAATAGAGATTGCATTAAATTTATAGATTGCTTTGGGTCACATGGACATCTTAACAATATCTGTTCTCTTTTTTAAGATTTTATTTATTTGAGAGAGAGAGTGAATAAAGAGAGAGAGCATGAGTTGGGGGAGGGGCAGAGGGAGAAGTAGGCTTCCAGCTGAGCAGGGAACCCAATGTGGGACTCGATCCCAGGACCCTGGGATCATGACCTGAGCTGAAGGCAGACCCTTAACCAACTGATCCACCCAGGCATCCCAACCTCCACCTACTTTTGTTCTTTTCATATTTCTTCTTCTGGTAGATTTCTAGTTTCGTAACGTTATGGTTAGAAAAGATGCATGGTGTGACTTCAGTCTTTTCAAACTTGTTGAAATTTGTTTTGTGATCTACCATGTGATCTATTCTGGAGAATGTTCCATATGCACTTGAAAGGAATATGTATTCTGATGTAATTACTATATCTTCTTGTTGAATCTTCCCTTTATGATTTTGTAGTGTCTTTCTTTTTTTTCTTGTTACAGTCTTTGTTTAAAGTCTATTTTGTCAGCGCACCTGGGTGGCTAGCCATTAAGCAGCTGCCTTAGGCTCAGGTCTCGATCCCAGGGTCCTGGGATCAAGCCCTGCAATGGGCTCCCTGCTCAGCAGGAAACCTGCTTCTCCCTCTCCCACTCCCCCTACTTGTGTTCCCTCTCTCGCTATCTCTCAGTCAAATAAAGAAATAAAAATCTTAAAAAAATAAAAACAAAATCTATTTGTCTAATTTAAATATTTCTACCTCAGGTTTCTTTGGACATCCATTTGCATGATAAATGCTCCATCCCTTCTCTTTCAGTCTGCAAGTGTTTTCCAGTCTGAAATGAGCCTCTTGTAGGTAGCATATAGAAGGGTCTTTAGAAGGGTCTTTTTTTTTTAATCCATTCCATCACCCTGTATCTTTTGATTGGAACATGTAGTCCATTTACATTCAGAGTGATTATTGGTAGGTATGTACATGCTGGCATTTTTACTTGTTTTATAGATATATTTGTAGTTCTCTGTACCTTTCTTCTCTTGCTATCTTCTATCATATTTTGCTGGCTTTCTGTAATGATATACTTGGATTCCTTTCTCTGTATTTTTTGCATATCAGTTACTGGTTTTCAATCTGTGGTTACCATTAGGTATATATACCATCTTTTGCATATAGCAGACTATATTAAGTTTTTGGTCACTTAAGTTGGAAGCTGTTCTTTATTCCCACTATGCCTCTTCAACCCCATTCCCCAGGTTTTAGGCATATGGAGTCATTTATAACCTTTTATTTTATGAATCACTTGACTGATTTTTTATAGATAATTTTACTGCTTTTGTGCTTCCTACTTTTCTTATTCCTGCTTATGGTTTTTCCTTTCCACTCAGAGTTCCCTTTAACATTTCTCATAGGCTTGGTATAGTGGTGTTGAATTCCTTCAACTTTTGTTTGTCTGGGAAACTCTCCTTCTATTGTGAATGATAGTCTTACTAGATAAAGAATTCTTGGCTGCTGGTGTTTTTTTCTTTCAGCATTTTGAATATATCCTCTCATTCCCTTCTAGCCTATAAAGTTTCTGCTGAAGAATGAGCTTATGGTCTTATGGGGTTTCTCTTCTATGTAACTATTTTCTTTTGTCTTTCTTATGTTAAAAATTCTTTCTCCCTACATTTTTGTCTTTTTAATTCCTGTATGCCTTCATGTTGACTTCCTTGGGTTGATTTTGTTGGGGCATCTCTGTGCCTCCTGGTTCTGGATTTCTGTTTCCTTCCCAGATTTGGGAAGTTTTCAGCTATTATTTCTTCAAAATAATTTTCCTCCCTCTTTTCTCTCCTGGGATCCATATAATGTCATTGTTATTACACATGATGGTGTCATTGAGTTCTCTGTTTTCTTTTTTTTTTTTTCACCTATTCAGTTTAATTACTTCCACTATTCTGTCCTCCAAGTTTCTTATTCTTCTTCCTCTAGTCTACTATTAATCCACTGTAGTGTATTTTTTATTTCAATTATTGTGTTCTTTATCTCTGATTTGTTCTTTTTTGTTTTCTGTCTTTGTTGAGGGTCTCACTGAGGTCCTCCACTCCTTTCTCAGGTCCAGTGAGGATCTCTGTGACCATTACTTTAAATTCTCTATTGGGCATATTACTTATTTCCTTTTCATTTAGTTCTCTTGCTGTGATTTTGCCCTCATCTTTCCTTTGGGGATATAGTCCTCGTCTCTTCATTTTATCTGACTCTGTGTCTGTTTCTGTGTGTTAGGAAAGTCAGCTATGTCTCCTGCTCTTGGAAGTAGTGGCCTTGTTAAGAAAAGGTCCTATAGCGCCCTGCAGTGCAATCCCCTGTTCAGAACCTGGCGCTTCAAGGGTGTCTCCTGTGTCTGTTGTGTGCGCCCTGCTGTTGTGGCTGAGCTACTTTTGTTTGCCTTCAGGCCAGTCATGTGCAGTGGCTGTGTTTGCCTGTTGTGGGCAGGGTTTGGGCCCTGTGGTGTTAGTGGGCCAGTCCGGGGCAACCCTGGGATTTGCCAGAGGTGAGGTAGCACCAAACTGCTGGGTGCGTTCCCTGTGTTATCCTCCAAGAAGCTTTCGTTGATGGGGATGGCCTTCAGTCAGAACAACTGTCTGTCCCCAGCCCAGTGCGGGGGGACCTCAGTGGCACTGGTATGTGTGGTTCTCTTCCCCTCTCTCCAAGGCAGGAGTCTCTTTGGAGTGGTGCTGGTCCTCATCCTGGTTGTTTGCACCTTGCCACGCTTGAGGCACTACTTTGGGTGGATTCCAGCCAAGGGCATATTGGAGGAGCCAGATCAACAGGAAAATAGAGGAACAGGGCCCATGGAGTGCCAGGAAGCTCTGCACCAGTCCACTGCAGGAGAGGACTACAGCTGCCCAGGCTTGGATGGAGGGGGTGTTTCTGCAGAACACTGGGGAGGGGCACACTGTGCACTATATAACAAGTGTTGGCCCTGCACTCATTCCTGCAGGTATCCCATCTATCTAGGCTGGGAGCAGGGGAGGATAATGGTGCCCGCCAGCTCCTTTGTTCTTAGAGAGGCCTCCCAAAGATCCCTGCTCCTCTGATACACACTCATTAGTAAATAAATATCCTTTCCACATATGCCAGGTATTTTTCACACTGCTGCTTCTATGCTTAATTTCAGTGGGCCTGTATGTTGTACTGTCTCTTTAAGGTCAGGGACTCTACCCTGACCTTACTCTGGCTCTCCCAGAGCTGAGCCCACTGAGCTTTAAAGTTCAGGTGTTAATAAGCCCCCAGATTCTGGGCAGCTCTGGTTTTCAAAGCCGAATGTAACAGGGATTGGTTTTACTCATGCAGGTCCCCTGTGCCTAAGGTTCCTGGCTTGGGATCTGCTCCGCCCCCTTTTATGTGATGCTCCATCCCTCCCTCTTACGGGCCATCGAAAGGACCCACTTGGCTTCTGACAATGCCTCTGTCCTTCTCACCCTCTGATGTGGCCTCTGCTCTACATTTAGCTATGGAGAGTCTGTTCTGCCAGTTTTCAAGTCGTTTTCTGGGTTATTTATACTGATGTGGGTGTTACCTAGTTATCCAGTTGTATCCATGAGACGAGGTGAGCTTAGGATCCTCCTACCCTGCCATCTTCCCCAACCCAGACTTCCTTTTTTTTTTTTTTTTAATTTATTCATTTGACAGAACGAGGGGAGTGGGGGGGGCAAAGGGAGAAGCAGGCTCCCCACAGAGCAGGGAAACCCGGTGCGGGACTTGATCCCAGAACTCTGGGATCAAAACCTGAGCCAAAGGCAGACATTTCACCGACTAAGCCTCTGAGGCACCCCTCAGGCTTACTTTTTAAAAGTGTTTATTCATGTTTTGTGAGCACCAGCTCTAGCAGACTTGTTTAATACTGATTTCAAATGGGGTCTGGAATTCACCCTCTGATGAAACTGTGGATAAGCCTATTTGTTTCTACATTTTATGTTGACAAAATAATGAGACGTGTAGATTTAAATTTCGTTGTATAGCTTATAACCTTTGATTTTTCAACCAGCACTAGTTCATTAGTTCTCAATGACTGAGATTTTAGTAGGTCTTTAAAAGTCATAATGAATGAATCCTTAATCTTGTCTTCAAGATCTATTACCAGAATTGTATTTAGATCACACCTGAGCAACAACTCTGTTCTACTTGAAAAAATATAATAATAAAACCATATTTCTGGTCTGACACCATAGCAAGGTAAAGAATCCTGAGTTTGTAATTAAGCATTTGAGTCTAGTAAATTAATTTATTGGTGTGTAGTAAATTTCTGTTGTATACAAGTACCAGGAGTGGCGGGGAAGAAAACAGAGTACGTGTTGCTGTGGAACTTACGTTCTGATGGGGCAGACGTCAGGGATGCAGCCCTCTTGATACAGCTCCATCATGTGCTGGTCCTTCTTATTGTATCTCCATAAAGGACATGCATCTACCAGAATTATCTCACACTCACGGTACAGCAAGAGAGAGGCAGGGACATCTCCTTTCTTTGGCAGACTTTATGAGTAGCTATAAAGGTGCTAGGTCTTACTTCTTGATCTGTAAGGGGGAGTTTACAAAGGCCTCAACATCATGAATACTTTCAGGGACTCTCCAGATTTTTCACTGATGCTTGAATGGCCACATATCCACCTCAGTCCCACCTGTCCCTATCTGAGTGGTTTCATGTTCTTTTCACTACCATTGCCATCAGTATTGTCATTTCAACTACTGAATTACCGTTTTGTTCTACATTGAATTACTGTTATGTTCTACATTTTTCTTACACCAGATCCCTTGCCTGGGCTTGAGGAGAAACCACCAAACATGAGTGCTTCAGAGGGGGTGTACCTCAAACAACTACCTCACCCTACACCTCCCTTACAGACCGACTGTACCAGGCAGAGCTCCCCACACGAAAGGGAAACAGAGGGCCCAGAGCTCAAAGGCGACTCCTCAGAATCTGGCGACAACTGTAAGGCAACAAAGAGCAAGAATACCTGGCCCACGGACAGCAGCTATACCAGCCCAGCCCCCCAGGGGTGTATACGAGACCTCTCCACTCTGGCAGATAGGGGGGCTCTCCCCGAAAATGGAGTGATTATTGAAGCATCCCCTTGTGGCTCAGAGGGTAAGGGCCTTGGTGGTAGTGGTTCAGAAAAGTCACTCTGCCCCAGAGGCAAAACACTACCGGAAACTATGCCATGTACAAGACAGAACCCAGCCACACCTCCCAACGCAGACCCCAATCTGATGGGAGGCACTGTAAGCCAGTTTTCCCCCTTGTACATGCCTGGCCTGGAATACCCAAATTCAGCTACACATTACCACATCAGTCCAGGCCTGCAAGGTTTGGGCCCTGTGATGGGAAATAAACCCTCAGTGTCCCATCCTCAGCATTTCCCCCCCCGGGGCTTTCAGTCTAACAGCCCTCATCCTGGAGTCTTTCCCCGGTATCGCCCCCACCAAGGAATGAGGTATTCCTACCAGTCACCACCTCAGCCTTCCTACCATCACTATCAGCGAACTCCTTATTATCCGTGTCCACAGGGCTTTTCTGACTGGCAGAGACATCTTCATCCCCCGGGAAGCCCAAGTGGGCTCCCGCCTAATCCGGCCCCCCCACCAAGGCCCCTCTTCTCAGATAAGAGCACCTTGGCTAATCTGCAAGGCTGTGAGACATTGAATGCTGCCTTAACTTCCCCAACCCAAATGGATGCGGTGGCTGCTAAAGTAGTCTCAACTGATGGGCAGAATCCTGGTCCAGAGGAAGAGAAGCTGGATGAATCTATGGAGAGGCCAGAGAGTCCCAAAGAGTTTTTAGACCTGGACAACCATAATGCAGCTACCAAGCGGCAGAGCTCATTGTCAGCCAGCGAGTATCTTTATGGAACTCCAGCTCCACCTCTGAGTTCAGGGATGGGATTTGGTTCATCTACTTTCCAGCCCCATGGTGTGATGCTGCAGACGGGGCCTCCTTACACACCTCAGCGGCCAACCAGTCATTTCCAGCCCAGGGCTTACTCTTCTCCTGTGACTGCTCACCCGCCTCACCATCCAGTGGCTGCCCAGCCCAACGGCCTCTCTCAGGAGGGCCCCATCTATCGCTGCCAAGAAGAGGGCCTGGGTCACTTTCAAGCTGTAATGATGGAACAAATTGGCACTGGAAGTGGAATAAGGGGACCTTTCCAGGAAATGTACAGACCATCAGGGTAAGATTACATTAGATGGTTTCCTTGGTTTTTGCTTTTTTTTTTTTCTGAGAAAAGAATAGATGTTAGTTTTAGAAAGAAAAATGGCCTTAGCAATAAAGGTGATAACCCTTGGTGGTCTAGGTCCAGGGAAAGCATGGGAATCCTTGCTAATTGGAGACTTTAATGGAAATGTTTCAGCCTTATAGTCTGATTTTATCTTAGGCATTTTTTCCCTCCTGAAAGTGAACTGGCATGTAGATGACTGTTCAGTTAAATTTTGAGACTGGAAACTTGATAGCCACAGTTCCAGAGCCATATGCGGAGGTGTCAGCCTTGCTACTAAGTTTAGATGCTCTGGTCAAGGTAAAATGGGTCTCTCTCAACCCCTGAGGTTATGGAAAATCATATGTAATGTTCAGGTTTTATCCCTTACCTCGCATTTCTTCCCCTAACACTGAATAAAGAAACAGGTTTATGCAGAATTAAACTAAGTCAAATACAGTCCCCATGAAAATTTTTGCAAATAGTGATGTTTTTAAGACTCAGTGAGGTGATCTGTGATCCAGGAGATTTTCAAATCAGTAATATATAAAAGATGTTTTTTGTTTTTTTTTTTTTTTAGTAATATATAAAAGATGTTTAAATGAAGTTGTTTACATTAAGGTTATGAAGCCTAATCACAAAACCAGTACCATCCAACTTAAACAACTTTAACGTGCCCCTCTTCAATGCCAGCCTTAGCTTACCTCCAAAACCTCTTCCCCATTTAACATTTTGCCACAGTCGTTTTATATCTCACTAAATATGTTTATGTCTTGTTTCTTTGTCTTTTCTTTTAAACCATTGGGAAGTAAGTTGCAGCCTTCATGACTGCATGCATTTGCTCAGAATAACGACATTCTCCTGGAGCACAATCTCAAACTGTTATTCCACCCAAAGAAAATAACACTGATAGTGGTTTAATGTAGAGTCCTTTTATTTAGTTTCTCCAGTTGTCCCCAAAATGCCTTTTATGGATGTGTTCCTTTTTTTTCCCCCCATCCAGGATCCATGGAACGTTAACATATTTACATTTGGTTGCTCTGTTTAGTCTCTTTTTTATAACGTTTTATAACGTGGATTCTATCTTCGTTTTGTTTCATTTTGTTTTTCAAAGATTCGAGGCTAGTTCTCATGAATGATGTCCCAGATTTTGGATTCTTCTCAGTGTTCGCTCCTGTGTGGAGTCCAGTTAAACCCGCATCAAGAATATAAGTGGTGTCTTATACTTACTGCATCACACCTGGAGGCACAAAATGTCGCTTTGTTCTAGTATCAATTCCAAGTTTGATTATCTAGATAATTAAGGCAGTATCTGCCTGAGATTTTCATGATTAAAATATCTCTTTCCTTTCTAATTAATGTCTTCATTAATTCTTAACTGCTCTTTCTTGTGGCTATAGAATGCACATGCATCCAGGCCAGCCACAGTCCTCCTTCCCAAAGACCCCAGCACCAGCAACGTCCCAGGAAGAGCTACCACCACATAAGCCCCCAACACTTCCTCTCGATCAGGTAAAAATTACCAAAAAATTAGAACTTTTGCTCTTTTTCCAGGTGGCAGGAAATAGTTCATTTTTTAGTTTATCGTGATTTTGAGAAAATCTTTTATGGTGTCCTGTTAATAGAGGAACTTGAACTAGAAAGTACGTCATGTCCTCCTGGCAACCAAGTAGAAAGGACCCCTCAGGCCTTGTGCTCCCAGTGAATTCAGCAGTAGGAAAAATCAAGAGAAGATGACCTCGGAAGTAGCTTCTGTATTGTTTCCATGTGTTTCTCTTCTTGTGGTAACCAGCTGTTTGGGGATTGTTCAAGCCTCATTTTTCCAAACTGGCCACTAGCATTTATTTTGATATGATAACTTTGTATTTGTTATACTTTTCCACCTATTTCATCTAAGAGAGATGAGGCAGTCAGGTTTTTAAAAATAGCTCCCTCCGAGTGCTTCTTTTGTGCCAATCACTACATTCCAGCTCTCTCCACGCCCTGTCTCCCTTCCCCTCTTCCTTGGCCACTATGGAGTACTTGTCATCAGCAATATTGGTATTGCTCCCACTCCTCCTGAGCACTGAGGTGGAACTGTGCGCAGAGGTCCGGAGCACGAGATCCCACCCAGAAGTAAACTGCTGAATGGCTGAAACAAAACCAAGCCATTTTCCTTGATGGAGAGGAATGTGTACAGCTTCTTGGCTTACTGAATTACTTTAAACAACACAGTTGTTAATTTTGTTTGAATTGTCTTTATTTGCTTCTCTCAGAGCTAGTCCAAGGAGGAAATAAACCCCAAGGAAACAGAAAGCTGCACATGAAGACTGGAACATGGAAAATTTAGGGAAACAATCCCTGCCCACCTCTATTCCTGTTAACCTGCCACACGGCTTCACAGTGCATCCCGTCCCGCCATCCAAGAGCTGGAGCCATTCCTGGAGCCCTAGAAACATACTCCGTAGACTAACACCAGCTTGCAAAGGTCCTTGTTTGGGGATCTCTCATATATGGCTGATAGTCAAGAACAAATGAACTGAAATCAGTGATGGCTTTTCTAAGTCCTGAGACTCTCGTTCAGGGAAAATCATCTTACACTTGAGGGAGGGGGTCACACTTAAGAATAGAGTGGTGCTTGTAAAGTTTCATGAGCAGCTAAACTCAGGTATATATTTGGGGAAGGGACTACTCGTAGTATTAATGTGTTTGGAGCTGGGTCCAGTTTACAGAATTTTCATGTTGCCTTTTAAAAATAATTTTTGTTGTTGGTGGTGAATGTATTGTACATAAGTGGGAATGGTGGGTGGGGATGTGGAAGAAATAGAAGTCCTAACTATGGTGGGCACGCAGCACTAGAGTGATCCTTATCTGTTTACAATCACGTCACACTGAATACTTTTGGGAGCTGGAGAAGAGGGTAGGAAAAGTTTACTCTTGTAAATTGTCACTGTTTCCTCAGTGGCTAGCCATCCTTTGTTCGTTAAAGGCCTTCTTTCCAATCACCCCAAGAGGGTCCCGTTGCACTGCCCCCTGATTGTCGAGTGTCTCAGTTGGGAGGCAGAGTGCTCGCACACAGCCTCCCAGAGGCGTCAGCCTAGAAGACAGGCCACCCTCTCATCCACTGGCCCCAAGCCTGGATTTCAGAGAGCAGTGCCCTTCCGATTTGCCACCAGCCCTACCGAATAGCTGTAAACCAGCATCAGGAATTGGGATCACTAGAGTGTTTTGCTTTTAGAATATAAAATGAATCGTCCTCTTCACAGACCTGCCGGGCCTGTGATCTGGTAGACATCACACAAAGCTTTCTGGCACGAATCACATTTTGTGGAAGTGACTACTCAGGTTTGTATATGTTAGTATCAATAAAGAAATTGCACAGTTTTGAATAGGAAAAATGTATTCTATAGATTTACAGTTTGAATTTAGGAATATCTCACGATATATAGTTTTAATTCATTTTAAGTGAATCATAGTAAAATAAGTCATGGTGATTTAAAATAGCTTTCAGGAACGAGTTCTTGGAAATCATTTGTCATATCTGTGATAGGAAACAATTCTACAGTATTAAATTACTTTGTTACGGTTTTAGAAGTGAATTACACTGGATTGTCCTTGTTTAGCATTCTATATTTGATTTTTAGCTGAGATGCCACCAAAGTTAGGACTCCTATGTTTTAAACTTCGAATATCCCACAAAGGAAAAAAAAAAAACAACTAAGGAAAAATGCCCTGAAATTAACAGGTTTTTGTAAAGAATAGCATATTTTTAAGCATGCCTTTGGGATAGTAGAAAAACTTCCATATAATATTAATCTGCCCTAGTTTCTTACCAATTCAGCCTTGTGAGGGGCCATTAGAATCTTTCCCTCCAGTTGCAGCATCCTTGATGAAACGTGGAGCTACCATGTTCAAAGTTTGCAGTGCTATGCTATTTAGGAAAAGAAGCAAATTGGAAACATATGTGTTATACAGATGATACCCAAGACACCAGCTCCAGCGTAAAGGAAATTCATACAAATAAGGGGATGATTATTGAGCTGGCGCTGTGGCTTATGGCTCAGGCAGGACTGAGAGTTTTGTAGGGAACACCGGAGCCTTTAAGATGTGATGCTCAAAAATACAAATTTTTTTCTCTAATAGACTCCAGTTTTAAATTTGGTGTGCTTTTAAATGGAATGAGTTTTGAGGCTGTGTTCTCATTTGGTCCTAATTCTGGTTAGAAAGCTGTCACTGGCATGATCTGGTTTGGAAGCGTGACGAGGTCAGTGCTGTCCCTGTAGGAAGAACAGACTGGATGGTTCAGCTCTTGAGCCTAGGGTAGCTTCCCATGGCCAGTGCGCTACTCCTCCTGGTTTTGCGTCTGTGTAGAAGCAGGGAGGAGAGAAAGACCAACTGCTCTTGATAGCTGGCTCAGGTCTAGTTAGAGCCAGTCTAGACCCTGAGCGTTCTGCTGCCGACAGCCGTCCCCTTCTCATGTGAAAGTTGGTGTGAGTGCAAGGCCTTTGGCTGCTGCCTGACTGGGAGCACAGTAGCCCCCTGGGTCTGCTCCACTGGTATTGAGGTTGGAGGCATTGCTTTGTGCTAAAGGACCCTGGGGCGTGGGGAGGAGTGGACCATAAGCAATAGTTGGGCTGAATGTGCCCGTTTTCCCTCCCCTCCTCCCCCGCTCGAGGTGACGTTTTCTCCTCGCTCTCCCAGCCCCTTACCTCATTACCTGTTGCTAGAGAAAAGCTGTGAACAGTATAGGAAGAAATCAGTAAATTCTTTTATCCTGAACCTCCCTTAGTCTATAGAGAGGTGAGAAAATGTTAAGGAAGAACAGTATCAAGGATTGAACTACTGTCTCATCTTACAACACTGGGAACAAGGGCAACGGCAGACTTGCCAGCCTCATTGCGCCCCCTGTGGGAGCTGGGTCGTGCATTACTGGTACCCGCACTTCAGCCCTTGTCTGCTGTCTCCTGAGCTTTTACTGGTCTTTAAAGCGCAGAGCTGCCACAGGCAGTCAGGAGCTACAAGCCTGCAGGAGCACATGTGACCGTGGAGCTGCTGTGACCCGCCGAGGCTCTTCCCCCAAGCAGGACCTTTTCTTCTCCCCTGTCTTTCTCCTCTGGCACTTCTCTTCCCAAGTGTCTTAAGCAGATGCAAATGCATTTGCCCTCTTCTCCATGAGAGCATGGCGGTGTGTGATATGTTATAACTTGAAAGTAGTGTGTGACGAGGTCCTAAAAAAGGTCCTCTGTCGGGTTAGGAGGGCTCTTACATGGCGCCCACCGGCCGGCTCTCGGGAGTCCCCAGGAGCGGGGAGCTGGGCTTCACGGGCAATGAGGGAACTCTCACACCTGTTTGATTAAACAGCCCTGGCTAGCCTTTATTAATTAGAGTTGTTAATAAGTTAGGATCTTTTTTTCCCTAAGACCCAGAAGGAATAAACAAGCCAGAAAGAAAAGTAAACCTTTTTGGAAGGTTTCTAGTTTGGGTTTGTTGTCCGTTTTTTTCCCTCACGGTCTTTTCATTTAAAAGATAGTTGTTCGCTGAAATTTATTACAGTAGATGCATGTGAAGAGTAAGTTAGGGCAAAATGTGCAGATTCTTGTTCATATAACTTCTTCCATCCCTCCTTCTAAAAATAAAATTAAAGCCACTCTGCCTCTCCTTAATCACGTTGGTTTGGTTCAGTTGGTGCACATGAGCTTCTTATTCACGATTCTTTTATTCCCCGTGAGCCCAAGTCAGACTGTTCTCAAAAGACAACACTCTGGCATGCTCCTCTTCATTTTTAAGTTGATTAAAAACCTGAAGACCTGTAGGGTGTGTGTGCACCTTCGCTCACTCAGACCGCAGCTTTCAGTATCGATTCACTGCAGCCTAGCACTCGGACCTTGGAAGTGCTTCTCATGACTGACTGTTAGGTGTCATTACCCCATGGCATGTGTCTGCTGTATTATTATTTATGGTAACTCCTACTGGAGTCAAAGAGGATGCAAAGTGCTGTCCAAAACATGCGAAATCCCAGTGTTGTGGTCATCACAGATGTCAGAAGCAATCTCTCAATCCATACCACTTGGTTGAATTTTTCTTCCCTTTTTTTTTCTTTAATGGAAACTCAAATCTATAAATAATATACTGCTCTAAAAGCCTAATCTGAAATTTCACAGCAAGTCTTAACCCAGTAGTCCCAAGACAAGGACAGTTAGTTATGCAGTGTCAGAATGCTGACATGCTTTCAAAGGAATGAAGGCTTAGAGTTTTCTAGCATTATTGCTACCGCTCCCCCCTTGTGACTATCAGTCTACTCACCCCTGCCAGATTCTGCATGGATCTCCAGTGAGGAAGTCAGCTCTGTGGGTGTGTGAGTCAAGGACTGCCCCACCTCGGGGGTTTCTGGAGTGCAGTATCCAGGCTAATAGCTTTCTGTTTAGCACTCCAGTGAGAATACTGGGAATTTTGGTTGAGCATGCAGAGGCTTTTATTCCTGGGCTCACGTCACCATCTAGGAACTAAGAATGTGATTGAGATTTGTTGCATGAGAAGAAATCCTTTTTCCTTTTTTGATGGGTTGGACTCTGTAATAGGAAGTCTTAGGACACCAAGCCATGCCATGCTTTTCATTTGGGAAAACAGAACTTGAGTGAACATTTCTGTATCTCATCTCTCATATGAACCTGTGACACAAGCTTTGTCTCCAGGTTGGGTGTTTACCTGTCTTTGCTTTGTAGGCCTTTGCTAACCAGAAATTAAGGGGGGCTGTCTCCCCAGCTAGTCTGTCTCTCACTGCGTACCAGGGGACTGACTGACCTTTGAAGTAGAAATGCCTGATAACGAACTAATTGTCCTGCATGTGTTTTTGAAAAGGGTGGGATGGGGTTGGGAACAGGGGGTGTGGATATTGAGTAAGTTATTGAAATGCTGAACCCCGTTCAGTATCCTTCGTGTGACCCCTTTTCCCTAGCTGGGACTCAGGTACCTCACTCTCCTGCCTTGCACACAGCTCCTGGGAGCCCAGGCCAGTCTCCACCAGCCTGCGGCACACAGTGATTGTCAGGGATTTTTTGCTCCTGCTGCAGAAGCCGTGTGAACTTTTCCTGGCCAGTACTGGAAAGGGGAATGCTATTTATTTTTATATTGTGTATATTTTGTCGTGGTCTGCTGATTCCCTGTTTCACTGAGAGCGACACTTACCTCAATAGTTAGTTCGATATTGTGTGTTGGATAATTTTTTAAAAGAACTTTTTAAAAAGCTTTTTGATCCTCAGAGGTCTGTAGATTTATTTCCATATGAACTGGTTATTTTGTATAAAGTACATTCTTAAAATAGCAAGGCTCTGATATGTGTGAGTTGTGTGTGTCCCTGTGTCACTTTTATCATCGAAACAAAGGTTCGAACTAGGCCCCAGCACCACCACCTGAAAAAATGCCAGCCTGTCTCAACTCGCTTCCTCAAGGCCGGAGGCCGGTGTAAGGGCAGGCAGTGGGAGCGTGCCCTGTGCAGGCGATGGTGGGCTCAGCTCTGAGGAGAACCTTAGCACAGTACTAAAACGGACAGACAGTTCCACACAAGGTCAGGGATAAAATACTCCCCAGCTGGCCCACTCCCAGTACCGCCCACACACCCCTAGCACTTGGTTACACACCTTTAACACACTTGTATACACTACTTTTGCTCTCCTTCCAAATCTAGGATGGACTAGGGTCCAGGAGGTAAAGGATTCAGCTTATAACAAGGCAACCCCAGGCACCTGGAGCCTGGGGCCTTGTGTGAATTACAAGTGGCCAGAAGTGGGAGCTACAAGGCTACGTAAGCAGCTACTTTCTGTGTGCCCTATTTATTTAGTTTTTATTTCCAGTTCCTAGGAGGGTTTTTGTTAAAGAGGAGAAGGAAGATGGATAAAGTGGCCATCTTGGAGCACCTGACTGGCTCAGTCATGGAACATGTGCCTCTTGATCTTGAGGTGGTGAGTTTGAGCCCCACTTCAGGTGGTAGAGCTTACTTGAAAGAAAAAAAAGTAGCTATCTCATTATCAGTTGATTGTAGTTCCAAGACACCAAAATTTCTGGCCTTTTTTTTTTGCCTAATTGGCCTTGTGAAAATAATCTGTAAAAATTCTACCACAAATAGTACCAATTTCCAAATCCAGGTTCACTCAGGTTTATCACTTTCTAGGGCAGTGACAGATCCCTCTTGACCTCCGATTGTGTGGTATTAGATTGTCCCTATTTTTTTTTTAAGATTTATGTATTTATTTGAGAATGAGAGCCAGCAAGTGGAGAAAGGGGCAGAGAGAGAGGGAGAGAAAGAATCTCAAGCAGACTCCCCACTGAGCATGGAACTCAGTCTCACAAACCATGAGATCATGACCTGCGCTGAAATCAGTCGGACGCTTCAGTGACTAAGCCACCCAGGCGCCCCTAAAGTGTCCCTGTTGATATTATTGACATTATTATTGACTAATATGTTTATTTAAAAAAATCAACTTTAAGTGAAAATCATTAGTAAACCCCAGATTTGACAGGCTGCTGGTGGGATGGTGTTTCAGTGTCTCCTTCTGCACTGGTGGGGCAGGGGGCTGGCTCCCTTCATTGTGCCACTTGTGACACTGGCCTGGTCAACATCAGCTCTACCCACGGTGCATATTAGTATCACATTCTTAAAATGCATGAAAAAATTGATTTCTAACTTCTGGATTCCCAGCTGCAACCACTCCTACTGTAACATGAATTCCTCATTAGACAAAAGCCTGCATTTTTTTGACTGTTTCAGCTAATGATAGGGTTTGATTTATTTTGTAATAGAAGCTTCAGTCTTAGCTGAGCGGCCTTTAGGGTATTCCCAGATTTATCTCCTTGGGACCAAAACAAAGTATCTTTTACAGATCAGTTCTGTTCCAAAACTTGGTACAGCGGGCAGTGTTAACCCAGCTCCTTTTTTGGAACTATTTGACATGAACATTTGTTTAGGCCCCATGGGTAACAGCTTACACAACAATCCCCCTACAGCTTCAAATTGGTACACGAAAAGAAAGCTGGCAGGGAAAGATTAGGGAAAAGGAAGGAAGTCACAAATTGTCAACGAGACAAAACTAAAACTTTCCTTTTTGACATTTGGAAACATCCATAGTGCTTCTCTTCTTAAACGTTAATGTCTTCTGTCTCTAAACCAATTCCTGTCATTGAGGAAGGAAAGGGATCTTAATTTTATAAACAAGTAGCCCCTCTAGGGGTTCAGTTTTGCCATAATCTACATTCTCTGAGAGTGATATTAACAGAACTGAGAAAATAACCCAGGGTTGGACTCTTGGAGGTGGACCTTCACCCTGTAATCTTCTGGAGAGGTGAATGGCCTGTGTCATTAAATTCTTACGCAAGCGTTGCCTTTGGAAGAAATGCCATTGGACCTTTTCTCCTGGGGGGCTGAATTCTAGGCCAACTGGGAATGAGGCTTCGGTTCTCTGTAGATGGGCCCTGCAGATCTGTTTCCCTGACCTCATGGTTTTCTCTTGGGCTTTTTAATGGAGGACATCTGTGCATCTGTTTTAGTCCCCTTTCTGCCACCAATGCTCACTCCTCTAGTTTTCTTGGGCAGTTACACTAAAACCCTTCAGTATGAAGTACCCGCCAACAAGGCAGCTGGAAAATCCCCAGATTTGGCGGTTGTGTGCTGCAATCCCATCCCCCTTCTGCTTCCATGACCTGCATATAAATTCAGATCCCTTTGAGAAGTCTTCAGGTTTGGAAAAGTACTACCTGCTCCTAGAATCTTGGATTTGAACCTCGTTCTGGACAGCGAGCGACAAGGAAGGAGTAGCTCTATTCTAGCCAGTTAAACACTAGATAAAATTTTTTACAGCAGTGGAGTCAGTTCCTTGGATTGGATTCAAGGTTTTTGCTCTGGGGAGGAATTGTCTGCAGTAGGAAGGCAGAAACATTCAAGCGAAGCCTGTCCTGTGTGTGACCCAGGAGCTAAGATGAAGATTGACTGACTCGTACACAAGTTCTCAGTAAGTATTAAATACCCGCTGTGTGCCTAGTTACCTTGTCTCATTACTAATAGTGGAAAAGAGGAAAAAATAGCTGCTTCTGCTCAGGGTTCATAGTAAAAAGAGAAAAACAATACAGAAAAAGTGGACTACAGTAGAGTGTTAGAAAGAACACAGTGCTTAAAGTGGTAGAAAGATATTTTTCTTCCCTCCCTGCAATGTAGTCACTGCAGGAGGGCCGGGTGTTGTCAGCCGTGATTTGGACAGGCCTGGTGGCGCAGGCTGGGCCCGAAGAGCCGGCGTCTCGTCGGCCAGGGCCTTCCATTCAGCAATCTCTGCCTGGTTTTCTCTGAGTCCTTGTTGCAGCTTGAATTTCTCTCTTTCCTTTCCCCTTGGTTCTACTCCCACTAGGCTACACCACACTGATGAAGAAAAGGCAGACTACCTCCAGTCCTCCTCTCCGGTGCAGTAGTAAGAGGACATTCCCCAGACATTGCATAGGTCTGCGGAAATGAGCATACGTGGGGCCAGCCCCACTACCTCAACCTTCCTTAGTGAGTCTCAGCTGTCCTTTTTTTTTTTTTTTTTAAATATTTTATTTATTTATTTGTCGGAGAGAGAGAAAGAGCACAAGCAGGCATAGCGGCAGGAAGAGGCAGAGGGAGAAGCAGGCTCCCCGCTGAGCAAGGAGCCCAATGCGGAACTCGATCCCAGGACCCCAGGATTATGACCCAAGCCAAAGGCGGCCGCCCAACCAACTAAGCCACCCAGGTGTCCCTCAGCTGTCTTCAGTGGGCACGTAATCTATTGTGCTGGTTCTGAGGGTAGACCATGCACCACCAGCATCACCTGGGAATTTGTTAGAAAAGCAAGTTCTTTCTTCCTGACACTGACTGAGGGTGGGTCTGGGCAGTCTGTTGTAATCAGGCCCTCTGGAGGGTGTGATGCAAACTGAAGTTTCAGAACACTGACCTATAGGACTGGCCCTGGCATTTACACTTCCATCCATAGGCACACCCTCATCCAAGCAGGCTGTCTCATTCATCCCACGCCCCACTGGTTAACACGGATGAATGTTATGGATGTTCCTCTAATCCAAGCCCTGGGAAGGTCTGCAGAACAAGAATGGCTGCAAACTGGAGAAATTCCCTCACTGCCCCTTGCCCCCATCCCGGCCCTGCCCTCCATGACACCTGGCTTCTGTTCCCCCACATTCCTCCATCAGACCTCCGAGTCTGCATCCTCTGTCTCATCTGCAGCATTGGGTGTGGGGGGGGGGGGGCTACCAACCTAACCGACCACTGCAGCATGTCTAGACCCTCCCTGCTATTAAACAGTCTCCTGTATACTCCCTGTGACCTGTCCCACACCTGCTGTTTTGACTTACTTAACAAGTTTTAGTGAGTTTATGTTTGGCTTTGCAATGCTTTTAACCAGTGGTGGCCAATCTAGGCGGCCTGGGCCTTTGGGGCGCCTGGCTGGCTCAGTCAGTGGAACGTGCACCTCTTGATCTCCAAGTTGTGAGTTCAAGCCCTATGTTGGGTGTAGAGATTACTTAAAATCTTTTCAAAAAACAAGACAAAATAAAACACGTGGGCTTTAAAAAAAAAAAAGAATGAACGAATAAATAAATAAATAAACAAATAAATAAATAAATAGCAGATGCTTGTACAGTACCCCTAAAGAATTTTTTCGTTGGTGTGGGGTACAGCCCGGGCATCAGAATTTTTCTTTTTTTCTTTTCTTTTTTTTTAAGATTTTATTTATTTATTTGACAGAGACACCACGAGAGCAGGAACACAAATGAGGAGTGGGAGAGGGAGAAGCAGGTTCCTCGTGGAGCAGGGAGCACGATGTGGGGCTCTATCCCAGGACCCTGGGATCATAACCTGACCCAAAGGCAGATGCTTAATGACTGAGGCACCCCAGAGCATCAGAATTTTTCAAAGCTTTCCTGGTAATTCTGTGGTGCAGTCAACATTGTACATCACTCTCAGGGGACCTGAGAGTGATTTTTTTATTTAAAAAATTAAAAATTTAAAAAAAAAAAACACCATTGTAAAACTCTCCAAAAGCAGTGGCTTGCAAACTTCAGCACATGGAGAATCTTGTTAAGATCAGATTCTGGCTACCAGGCCTGGGCTGGGTCCTGCAATTCTGCATGTTTAACAAGCCCATTGCAGTTTGAGAGCAGTAAGGCCTCAAGCCCATCCTTGCTTTCCAACACTCATGACTAACCTTGGTATTTAAAGGAGACCACCTCACATAGTCCTCTAACTTTGTGCTTTTCTGGATCTTCAGGTTTTTTTTTTTTTTTCCTGCCAGTCATGTCCCCTCACTGAAGCTGACTTTCCCTTGTGCTTTGCATTCCAATCTCTCCTACCTACATCCACATGCCATCAGTTAGTCCTTCCTCCTATCTTCCCTCCCTATAAATGTTCCAGTTTCCTCTATTTAAATACCACCTATTTATTTCTCTTTACCTTCATCCAGACTTTTTTTTTTTTTTTAGATTTTATTTATCTATTTGACAGAGATCACAAGTAGGCAGAGAGGCTAGCAGAGAGAGGGGGAAGCAGGCTCTCCACTGAGCAGAGAACCGGATGCTGGGCTCGATGCCAGGACCCTGAGATCGTGACCTGAGCCCACCCAGGCTCCCCTTCATCCAGACTTTTATTTATCTTTTTAGTAATACCTACACCCAACATGGGGC
The DNA here is from genome assembly GCA_028533885.1 of Nasua narica. Lineage (NCBI taxonomy): Eukaryota > Metazoa > Chordata > Mammalia > Carnivora > Procyonidae > Nasua > Nasua narica. The sequence continues at coordinate 28,706,392 of CM052807.1, read as the reverse complement.
TCAAACTCAGGACCCCAAGATCAAGAGTTGCATGCTGATCTGACTGAGCCAGCCAGGTGCCCATACCTTCATCCACACTCTACCAACAGAACCTGGCATTTTTGTCCCTACTGCAGTGTGGCTTCATCCACCAGATCCATTTTGCAGCCCTTACATCCTCTGCTTGGCTTCGGCCCCTTTTGGAATTGGTTCTCACAGGTGCCATGACCCACGTGCAGCCAAGTCTCCACAGCCTGCCCTCCTGCTTACTTTTTCTCCCTTCATGTAGGTGTGCTCTTCCTAAGACTTGCGTCCTTTCTCCTCCTCTTCATGCACCTTCCTCTAGATGGCTATCATCATCACCTGCAACTTCCGTTGTCCCTCCCTGCAGTCTACTTCCGACTTCAAGTCAGACTTTTTGCCATGCTCTGGCCACCTTTTCCAAGTTCCTATTGGACATGGATACCACGTGTTCCTGCTGCCATTGTTCCATGGTTTTTATTTGCCACTGTTAAAAATTTTTTACTAAAATGCAATTTCATTTATTGCTATATGAAATTGCATACAGCAATTTCATTTGCTATACCTTGCTTATTTTTAACATCCTTTTTTAGCCATTTTATTATAATAAACATTAAAACTGATATCTTTCCCTGTCCCTCCAATGTCATCCATTTATATTTAAGTATAATATTCTCGCTTCATAATCCATCTCTCTCTTCCTTTTTATTGTGACCAAGTACACACTATTTTATCCATTTTTTAGTGTAGACTTCAGTTGTATTAAGTACATTCACTTGTTACACAACCATTACCACTGTCCATCTCCACAACTTCTTTATCCCCTAGTGAAGATTTTTTCCCATTAAATTAACTCCCCATCTCCCTTCTCCCTGAACCCCTGGGAACCACTTTTCTTTCTGTGCCTATGAATTTTAACTATTCTAGGTACCTCAGATAAGTGGAATCACACAATATTTGTCCTTTGGCTTATTACACTAAGCATGTTTTCAAGGTTCATCTGTGTTGTAGCATGTAGCAGAATTTTATTCCTTTTTGAGGCTAAAGAGCATTCCATTGTGTGTATAGACGACATTTTGTTTATCCATTTATCCATCAGAGGACATTTGGGTTGTTTCCCTCTTAGGCTATTGAGAATAATGTTGCAGTGGACAGGAGTGTGCAGATACGTGTTTGAGGCACTGCTTTCAATTCTGGGTGGATGCCCAGAAATGGAATTGCTGGGTCATACAGTAATTCTATCTTTAACTCTTTGAGAAACTGTCTTACCAATTTCTGCAGCTACTGTCCCATTTTACATTTCCATCAACAATGCTCAAGAGTTCGAATTTCTCCACATTCTCGCCCACACATTTTCTCTGTTTTGATAATCCCACCCTAGCAGGTGCGAGGTGGTAGCACTCCTTGTACACATTGCCATCCCCTGCTTTGTGGTGGCCACTTTACACTCAACAGCCAGCCAGACTCCTCTTCTCCACTCTGATCACCTACCCCCTCCTGATGGTCCTAGTGGGGGTGATTATATATCTTTTCCTGCTGATCCATGTTTCAAGTGATATTTGTCCCTGGCATGTTTAATCCACTGAAGATTTCATTTATTTCACAGAGAGAGAGAGATCACAGATAGGCAGAGAGGCAGGCAGAGAGAGAGAAGGGGAAGCAGGCTCCCTGCTGAGCAGAGAGCCTGATGCAGGGCTCGATCCCAGGACCCTGAGATCATGACCTGAGCGGAAGGCAGAGGTTTTAACCCACTGAGCCACCCAGGTGCCTCTGCCCTTTCGATTCTTCACAAGAATCACTCACATCTCTTCCTTCCTGCAGGCAGATTCTCATTTTATTTCTTGCCTGGAATATTGTAATCTCCCGGCCTGTCCAAACCCCTTTGCGCTGCCATAAACCTGAGCCGACCCCTGTGGGCCCCTCCTCCGCATCCTAGATCAGCTTTCCATTGCCCACCAGGAAAAAGGAGGGGAAAAAATTATCATTTAGTGAACATCTTTTATGTGCCAGACACTTAGTGCTAAATGTACTAAATGCTCTACATCTTAAGTCTCAGTCTCATTTCACAGATGAGGATGTGGGCACAGAGAAGTAATTTGTTTAAGGTCACACAGCAAGTAAGTAGTAATCTGGAATTCAAACCAGTTCACAGGCAGTCTTACTCCACAGCCGATTCTTAACCATACTGCTCTACTGCCTCAGAGCAGTCCTATTAAGCGGCTGTCTCAATTCCCCTTTGATGAAGAAAGGCACTAAGTAACTTGCCTAAAGTGAGGTAGTTATTAACTTGGAAGCTGGAATTTGAACCTGGGTCTCTGACATCAAAGTCTGTCCCATTGCTGACTCTTCATCTCTCCCAAATCCTCGGCCACACAACACGGTCCTCTACCTTTGGGACCCAACATGTTACCAGCGTTATTCTCATGACTGTCTCATCCTCCCTTGCCCCAAATTAGACAATTTGCCACTAAAGAGAAGCTGGGTTTCGTTTTTAACCAGTGACTACTTCCTGAAACCCTTCCAGCTCTCTAAGCTGGAAGAACTCAGCTGCAGCCCTGAGCTCCAGGCTCAGCTGTAACAGACATGGGGCAGGGAATGTGGCCCATCAACACTGCAGCCCTCCCAGTGGAGCACATGGTAGACCACTGCAAATACAGAGGCACTGAGACAGGCAATCACCTGCAACCACAAAAGAGGGGGAGTCTGAGATGCAGAGGTAGCTTCTGGCCCCAAAAGTCTGGCAGAAGTGTTTGTATTGCATTGATTTTTCCATTGTTTGTCCTTGCGGACTTCCAGGTCCCTGAGTGGGTGGAATCTCCCCTCACCCCCACTCCCAGGCTGCCTGAACAAAACCTTTTCCAGCCTGAATTTTTGTCCCAGTCATACCACAACCAAGTAAACAGCCACCTGCTCACTAGTTGGGAAGGTAGGACTGGGCTTGGCTAGGCTGCATAGTAGCCTCTTTGGGGTTTCAGTCAAACCCAATCTGCAGATGTGGGAGGAGGGAGAGGGGCTGGGGACTGGAGTAGAGGAGGATGGCTTCGTGACCACCTGCCCTCCCCTCCTGCCCCAGGTGAAAGGGCTCTGTGGGCATGAGGAGGGAGAGCCACTAACAAAAGAGGATTGGAAACCAGCCCTTCCTGCAGTTCAGCAGTGATCTGGCCTGTATCTTGGCATCCGGAAGAAGCAGAAGGTTCTTCACTGAACGAGGTAAGCGTTTATCTTGTCTGTATCAAGCTTAGAGTTGGTAGGGAAATATCCATTTCTAGCAAATAAACAGTTGGGAAAGAGATCAGAGCAGTCAGTGAGAAAGTGTCTTGTTTCATTTGCTGCACAGAGTACAAAGGAGGTGGGCAAGAAGAAGTGACCACCCCTGACAATAGGCCATCCCAGGCAGCATCTAAGTCAAGAAACAAGTCACTTCCTTGGCACCACTAGTGTAAGGGGCTCACCCCTGAAGAACTCAATTGCCCTGTTAATTAGAGGGGGGAGAGAGAGAATAGTCCTCTTCCTTGGGTGTCTCCTCACAATGTGATGAAATGAGGGCAGCTGAAGAGCAGAACTGAGTGTCTTGTGACAAGAAGGACTGCAGAGATCAAGAGAGAGAGCACAAGCAAGGGGAGTGGCAGGCGGAGGGAGAGGAAGAAGCAGAGTCATCACTGAGCAGGGAGCCTGACATGGGGCTCTATCCCAGGACCCTGGGATCCATGACCTGAGCCAAAGGCATCTGCTTAACCGACTGAGCCACCCAAGCACCCCTTACTTGGCTGTATTTGTAGAGGTTGGATTTGAGGGAAGCAAGGCTGAAGGCAGGGGGCCGAATGGAGAGGCTTCAGGCAGTGGGTTACACCTGTGTGATCAAGCAGTGGCTGGTGGGCCCACAAGAGACTGAGGACAGCTTTTTTCTACTCGTGATGTGGGACCTGTTTACCCCTGTCCATTATGGACAAATAGTTTTATAATATGCATAAAAAGGAATTTTTAGAAAAATACAATTTTTAAAAATGATAAAATATAAGCTCACATTTTTCTAAAAATTGTAAATTTTTAGAAAATTGTAAATTCTAAAATATGGAATTCCTTAAGATACTGTAGAAGTTTCTAAGTCTTTACTCTCAATTTCTGCACTTGTCACAGACCAGCACTGAACCAACACCCTGAGTAGCACCAATTTTAGGAGGAAAAACTGCCAGAATATGGTGACTGATTAGTGGTAGGGGAGTAAAAGGGAAGGATGAATCAAAGATGACGCACGTACTTGGCCTGGATAATTGAATGGCTGACAGTGCTGCGTTCAGAGCTAGGGCACCAGGAGGAGGAACAACAGGCTTAGGTGATGGACACGAGTCAAAAGAGATTTTATTATACTGCATGAGGCCAGGCTGCTGAGACAGGGACGGCCCAGGAGCTGGTTACGATGATGGCGAGGGGCTCAGGGTAGAGAGCCTGAGCTGCAAGTCCCTCAGTCATGAGCAAGTAGACAATGACCAAAGCCCAGGAGGAGATGGAGGAGGAGATGGACTTTCAGGGCAGCTATGTGGAATGGAAGGAGTTGAGAACCTTGGCAGCACTCTGTGGGCATCAGTGAGCAAGGACACTGGTCATGGGAGGTTGGGGAGCCACTGGAGAGAACCAAGGAGTCCACAGAAGTCAAGGTGATAGAATGTTTTCATGCGGGAGGAATGAAAAGCTGTGTAATCAGGAGCTCGGAGAACTCTGGCCTGCTCCGGTCCCTGCAGCTCACCACCTAGAATCATCCCTCTGAATAGATGTGTCTCTGGACAGCCTCATTCAAAACGTGATCCTGGGAAACACTATCATAATTACTTTAGGGGCACTTGGCTGGCTCAGTCAGTAAAGCATGCAATTCTTGATCTCAGGGTCTTGAGTTCAAGCCCCACATTGGGTGTAGAGCTTACTTTAAAAAAAAAAAAAAGAATTACCTTACAGTTTTCTGTGCTTTCCAAATTTTCTAATTTTTTTCCAGTACTTTAAATACTTTAAGAAATAGAATAATGGTCCATTATTAACAAAAAAAAAACTGATCACCACCTAAGCGTCTGTTAATTAGCTATCTCCTAGGGAAGCACACAGGATGGGTCCCAGTTTTGCTGTTAGGCACAGGACCCCTGGACGAGACAGGGTAAGGTAGGTAGGCTAGGCTCTGCCATGGGGACTCCCTCCCAGCCCTACTGGGACCTGTTGCCTAGGACCAGAAGCTGTTAGCCAGCTTCTTGTTTGCAAAACAGAGCCTGCAGTAGGGTGGGAAAGGGACAAACTACCCCATTGTGTACACACGTAATATGTCACACACACACACACACACACACACACACACACGCGTGCAGAGTAGAGATGCTCCCGGAAATGGGCATCTACGGGGTCAAAGACTAGCCTGGTGCCACTCACTAGCAGCATGGTGTCCTGCCTGCCAAGTGAGGGGCGCCTTCTCACCGACTTCCCACAGAGCAGGAGGACACAGTTCCCAGAGTCTTGGCTTCTCTCCAAGTGCCTCTCCCTCCCTCTGGGCAGCTTCCTCTCCTAGCCTGTCTTTCAGTTCCTCAGCGCTTCAGCTTTCAGGCCTCCCGCAGCTCCACGGTTCTTCAGTACTGGAGAGTTGCCCCGTCCAGGCCCTTTTCTAAAAAGTTTTCTCCCAGAGATGCCTGGATGGCTCAGTCAAGCCTCTGCCTTCTGCTCAGGTCATGATCCTGAGGTCCTGAGATGGCGCCTGGAATCCGGCTCCCTGCTCAGTGGGGAGTCTGCTTCTCCCTCTCCCTCTGCTACCCTGCTCCTGTTCTCTCCCTCGCTCTATGTCAAATAAATAAATAAAATCTTTAAAAAAAATTCCTCTTCCAGCTATCCCTTGTCCTCTGCACCCTCCACCATCCTAATCTTTTTCTCTCTACTGCATTGCTTTGCCATGATGCCAACTAACTGATCTCTCACAGGAAGTTTCCTTTTCTCAACCCATTCTTCCTGAATTACTCTCCTCATACAACATTCGACATGATAGTTTCCCCCTTAAAAGCATTCAGTGTTTTCTTACTGCCTATAGGATCAAATATGTGAAAAGTTACGTAATTTGGGGGACACAAACTGTATCAGGGAAGCCCAGGGTTCTCCACACCTGGCCTAACCTACTTTTGCAGCCCTTTCCCACTGTTCCGGTGAGCCAGCCAGGGCACTCACTGTCCCTCAGCCTTTTGCTTGGCCCCTGTGCTCACACAGTGTTCACATCCAGGCCGCCTTCCCCTTCCTCTTCTTATAAACTTGCCCTTATTTTTTAAGGCCACTTCTAGATCCTTCTCCAAGCCAGCCCAAAATGACTTTGCACATCTCTGAATGCTTTAGAGTATTCACTGTCTAAGCAGCTCAATTGCAGTGAATGGAATTTGAGAGTTCTTTAAAAGTTTTGTTTACTGGGGCGCCTGGGTGGCTCAGTTGGTTAAGTGACTGCCTTCGGCTCAGGTCATGATCCCGGAGTCCCGGGATCGAGTCCCATATCAGACTCCCGGCTCTGCGGGAAGTCTGCTTCTCCCTCTGACCTTCTCCCCTCTCATTCTCAGTCTCTCTGTCTCTAATAAATAAATAAAAAATCTTTAAAAAAAAAAAAAAAGTTTTGTTTACTAAGAACTCTTCAGCTACCCAATTACAAAACTAATAATCTGAATTAGAGGCTTAAGACAATAAGTCAATTCATAACAAACAAACAAAAAATCCTCGAAACAACAACAAAAAGACAATAGGTCAACAATTTGTTAGAGGGATAGTGGAATACCCCTTTGGTTCCTAAGGTCAGGAAGGAAGTGGGTCACTAATCGAGGCTTCAAACCCACCAGAACCCCCCTGCTCTCCTGTGGTTCTGCTTTTTTCACCTCTTGCTACAAAAATCAACTCTCTGTTTCCCAAATCACATGACAGTAAACGTGACTGTGGACAGGACCCAAGTGTTGTATGTCACAGACAAAAACTTGAAAGAAGCTATATAATCTCTCTCTCTCACCTAAAATACCTATAGAGGAGATTGAATAACCTAGCTTAACTCAGGGCCCCGTCCTCAGATAATCAACATTATCCAGGAGGATATTGTCACATTTTAGGAATGTGGCAGTCCTCACCAGGTTAATGGTGAGGGAGAAGGGGCGGTTCCTGGAAATGGAGTAATGGAGACATCCAACATGTGTATCACTACGTTCTATCCTCTGAAGCCTGAGGATATGCAAACACATATCATTTCCCATCCATCCATATTTCCTCCTTTTTTTTTAAGATTTTATTTTTTTATGTAATCTCTATCCCTAAAGTGGGGCTTGAACTCATAACTCCAAAGTCAAGAGTCACATGCTCTACCGACTGAGTCAGCCAAGCACCCCTAAATATCCTCCTTCTAATAGGGTTCAATAATCATGTGTCAAATTATAAATGCACTTATCTTCCCAATGTGATAACCTAAAGTCATGACCAGATACTGTATCCAGAGACAATGACAGGGAGCCTCTGTTACCCAGATCAAGACATTTTTTTTTTTAATATAACCAGCCCTGGGGCGCCTGGGTGGCTCAGTGGGTTAAAGCCTCTGCCTTCAGCTCAGGTCATGGTCTCAGGGTCCTGGGATTGAACCCCGCATCAGACTCTCTGCTCAGCAGGGAGCCTGCTTCCCCCCCCCACCCCCGTCTCTCTGCCTGCCTCTCTGCCTACTTGTGATCTCTCTCTCTCTGTCAAATAAATAAATAAAATCTTCAAATAAATAAATAAATAAATAAATAAAAAAAACCAGTCCTTTCCCACCTTGGTCCCAGAGAGTTACAGATGTAGATCCTTATAATTCTGTGTCCCAGTGCCTAAATAATTAGTATTTCTACCCCAACACTCCCTCAAATACTCTACTTCTCTAAATTCTATTTTTAAAAGAAAGGATGGACACCTGGGTGGCTCAGTCAGTTAAGTGACTGCCTTCAGTTCAGGTCATGGTCCCAGGGTCCTGGGGTAGAGTCCCCTTGGGCTCCCTGCTCAGGGGGAGCCTGCTTCTCCCTCTGCCTGCTGCTCCCTCTGCTTGCTCACTCTCTGACAAATAAATGAATAGAATCTTAAAAAAAAAAGGAGAAGTACTATCTATTGTCCAATAGTCTAATGCATAGAGTACTCCTTAAGTGATAAGACTAAATAATTTAGGGACACCTGGCTGGCCCAGAGAAGCCCATGACTCTTGACCTTGGGGTCTTGAGTTCGAGCCTCACATTGGGTGAGAGATTACTAAATATAAATAAACTGGGGCGCCTGGGTGGCTCAGTGGGTTAAAGCCTCTGCCTTCAGCTCAGGTCATGATCTCAGGGTCCTGGGATCGAGCCCCTCATCGGGCTCTCTGCTCAGCAGGGAGCCTGCTTCCCCCTCTCTCTGTCTGCCTCTCTGCCTGCTTGTGATCTCTTTCTCTCTGTCAAATAAATAAATAAAATCTTTAAAAATAAATAAACAAAATAAACTTTTTAAAAAGGCTAGATAATTTAATGAATATCCATTTCTTTGCTAAATTCTTTGGCAATGTAGGGAGCTCCTTGTTCAGGTAAATGGCTGCCTCAGGGTCTCGCTTGCTGGAAGAATTTCCCTTGCCAAGCCAAGGATCCTTCAGGTCCTGTATGGAGAGAACAGTGCCGAGGAGGGCACTGGTGGGAAGGCGCGCTGTATCACTCTGCAGGTCTATTCCCATCAGGGGTAGAACCAGGAGAACCCTAAACTCCAAGGAAGCGGGAACCTCGTTATTCTCAACGATATCCCTTCTGCCCAGAAGTGTGAGTGGCACCCAGTAGGCCCTCCACAGGTACTTGTGAAATGACCAACACTTGGGCCTTGGATTGCCTTAGGGATTGAGCAAACATGGACCCTATTGCCAAGTGTGGGATTTTTGTGGTGACGACTCCTTTAAAACCTTTGCTGGCTGACTGTCAGTTTCCTCTTTGTTGACTCGGTTTGCTAATGCATTCACCGGTGCCAGAAATCTTGTCAAGGCATAGCTTTTGAATACTAAGTCTGTTCAGGGAACTGTGGGCTTGGGATTTCCAGGGGCCTGGCCCAGTCTCAGGCTGGGGGTGAGGCTGGTTCCTGCTACACGCACGCTCATAAAATACTAATGGTAGAAAGCACTTGAAGGTTGGAGACGTTATCACATCCCATTATCACGCCTGCTACACAGAAGGGCAAGTGGCCCTGGGATTGGGGTGTCCCTAATTTCTCTGGCTTCTCTTAAATACCTCTGCTTCAAAAGCCAGCAGACCACAATTTATAAACTAGTAATTTAGTTCTAGAAAACGCAGGGAATATGGCTGCAAGATTCTCAATTATTTGAGTCTCTGGTTTCAGACAGACCGGGTTTCATATTTGTCCTGTTGTTTTCTGTTCATTTTTGAGGTGGCTACCTAGAATTAAACATACTTTTCTCTCCTAACAACGTAATAAGTATCTCAAAGACCAGTGGGCACACTTGAATTTTCTGACATTTTCCCCCAAGTTCCCTAAAGCTCCAGCTCTCAGAGGACATGGTTGGAGCCTCTAGAGATGAAGGAGGGCTCTTCTCCAGACCCACCAGCTCCCCAGGCCTGAGCCCTGCTTTCTCTCAGCAGAGCCCATGCTTTAGGGTCTATAATTTGCAAATCCTCTCTCCCTTTGCTAGTTTTGGGGATAATTAAGTCTCCTTTGGGTGGGTGTTTCAGGTACACATCTAGCAAGTTAAGCAATAAGGACCTAATTGATTGACAGGACAGTTGAGTGTCACAGAATCCAAGGACGGGAATGTGGCCAACATTTCAGGGGTGAACTGGAAACTGGAATTTGAAGCAACATTAGGACAATCTCCATCTGTTTCTCTTCCAGATGTGCTTACTTTCCTTTCTCTTTCTTTCTCTGCAGACCAGCTTCCTATTTCTCAAACAGATCCAAGTTTTCCCTATTCTAGGTCCATACACTGTGTTACAAAACCATTCTTCCAGTTTCTCAGACCAACAACTTAACTACTTTTGTGTCTCACAACTGGTCCATCAGGCAATCCTGGTGGCCTGGCCTTCAGCACACATTCATAATTTTTTAAAAGATTTTATTTATTTATTTGAGAAAGAGAGCTAGAACAAGCTGAGGCAAAGGGAGAGGGAGAAGCAGGCTCCCACACCCTCAGCCCCTGCCAAGCAGGGCGCCCAATGCAGGACTCGATCCCAGGACTCTGAGATCATGACTGAAGCCTAAGGCAACCACTTAACCAACCCAGCCACCCAGGCGCCCCGATATACAACCATAATTAAAACACTCGCGGGGCGCCTGGGTGGCTCAGTGAGTTAAAGCCTCTGCCTTCGGCTCAGGTTATGATCTCAGGGTCCTGGGATCGAGCCCCGCATTGGGCTTTCTGCTCAGCAGGGAGCCTGCTTCCCCCTCTCTCTCTCTGCCTGCCTCTCTGCCTACTTGTGATCTCTCTCTCTCTCTGTCAAAATAAATAAATAAAATCTAAAAACAACAACAACAAGAAAACACTCTCCCACCCAGCCCACCCTCAACCAGCAGCCATGACCTCTTGCCTAGATTCCTGCAGTAATTTAATTGATCTTTCCCCTTTTATCTTGGGCCCTCTGCTCTCTATTCTCAACATACGAGCTAAATGGTCCTGTCAAGAGCATGTCATTTCTCTGCTCAAAACTCTCCAGTTGTTTCTCTTGTCATTCCAAATAAAGCCAAAGACCTTCTGAGGTCTTCCGGGGTCATGCTTCCACCCATTATCTCTACAACATTGTCTTTATTTCCCACACCTTGTTCACTCTTCACTGGCCACCCTGCTGTTCCTTCCAGTCACCAGCCTCACTCGGGATTTCAGGGTCTTTGCACTTGCTCTGCCTTGAGTGTTCTTTCCCAGATACCTGCATGGCTCGCTGTCTCACCTCCTTTGAATCTTCAAATCACCTCAACGAATCCTTTTTTGGTCAAGCCACCAAACCCCCACCCCATTGGCATTTCCTATCCTCCTTCCCTTCTAAACTTTTTTCCTCTGGAGTATTTATCACTATCTGGTTTCCTTAGTATTTACTTATTTCATTTATTGTCTCTCTCCTCCTTTAGAATTTAAGTCCCTGAAGGGCACCTGGGTGACTCAGTCAGTTAAGCATCTGCCTTCAGCTCAGGTCATGATTTCAGGGTCTGGGGCTTGAGTTCCGGTCCCCCCTTGCTCAGTGGGGAATCTGCTTCTCCCTCTCCCTCTGACCCTCCCCTCTGCTTGTGCACTTTCTCTCTCTCGGTCTCTTTCTCTCTCAAATGAATAAATAAAAATCTTTAAAAAAAGAATTTAAGGGGCACCTGGGTGGCTCAGTGTTGGTTAAAGCCTCTGCCTTCGGCTCAGGTTGTGATCTCAGGGTCCTGGGATCGAGCCCCACATCAAGCTCTCTGCTTGGCAGGGAGCCTGCTTCCCCTTTTCTCTCTGCCTACTTTGATCTCTCTCTGTCAAATAAATAAATAAAATCTAAATACATACATACATACATAAGTAAGTAAAATAAAATAAAGAATTTAAGCCTCTGAGAACTAGAATGGTGACTTTCAGTTCACTACTATATCCCCAGACCTAGAACAGTCAGTGCATGGCACTCAATAATATTTTTCTGATTGGATCAATATACACCAAGAGAAGGACGGATCTCCCTCTTTTCTTCCCTAAATCAAAATACTTGGAGACAACAGAAAATTGCTGGCAGCCTCAGGGACCCATGAGGAGCCTGGAAGAGGAGGGGAACCCTAAAGCAGCTTGAAGGGAGCCTAGAGGAAAGAGGCATCTCAGAGATCAAGCCAGGCTCCACTGGGGCCTCAGGAGAACTCCTGACATCATCCCCTGGGGTCAAGCAGGACCCCTCCCCAGAAGCTATCATTATTATTATGATTATAGCTTTGACTTTTTAACACCCTCACTGGTGCTTTCCATATGTATCAATTACAAATAAGTCCAGAGACTTAAAGCAGCTTAGTCTTTCAACAGGATCATAGTAAGTTTAGAAAACACATTTTAAGAGCCAAAAAATAACTTCAGAACATTTCAAGTGTTTTATTATAGTTCGTGGACAGCATGAAAGAGATTTCTAGTCCATAACAACTCTTCTTAAAATCCTTTTGTACCCATCAGCTTCCCTCACCACCACTCCCACGGGCTTCTTCCGAATGCCCCAGAACTCCTCTTCCTGAGCCTTAGTTTGGGCTGGCTGTCCTTTTCTCTCATCGCCTTTCTTCTGATCTCGATCCCCGAAATCCAAAAGGTCCGGGAAGGAAAAGAAACAGAGCAAGTTGGCAGCATCAGTATATTAATAATGTTCTGTCCCAGCACACATGTGGTTTCTCACACAGTGAGGCAAGTGTTGCTCTGACCACCTTGTAGAGGGGGAAACCAGCCCACGGGGGCTTGCCAGGAAGGTGGCGCAGGCCAGTCTCCACTCACACCCGTGTTTTATCCGTTCTGCTGCGGGGGGGCCAGAGTCAAGGAAACAGACGCCACATCTGCTTCAGCCAGCCATCTCCCGTGAGGAGCCGACTGCCTGTGTCCCGGGACCCGCCAGCAGTCCTTGGCCCCTGGCAGAATGTCCACACAGGACCTGAGGTAAACTGGCAGAGACAGCTGACTCTCTGGGCTGGGTTTCTGTGGTAACAACACATCATTCAGCTTCTCTTCCCGATTCCTGAGTCCAGGGGAGGAGCAAGTGAGACTCATTTTCCCCTATATACAAAATATATATGTAAAATTTGTAATTGTTTGAACTGCATCTTCTCAGATTGCAAAATTTCAGTCACAATTCTATGTTTTCACAAAGTTGTTTGTTTGCTTATCAGGATTCAGGTGTGAGAGAATCTATTATCTATCCTTACTACTTCCAGGTAATCTACCTGCAAATATTTTGCTCACAATCCGCCCCTGGCCTGAAAGATAAGAAAATATTACTAGGTTCCAAGGAGACTGAGGAAGCTTTATTTTCTATCTTCGGTCTTCCAAAATTCCAGGATGAGGGGCTCACATTACATAATATGTGATTTGACTTGACTTTTGGCTAGAATCAAATAGTCTCAATACTTCAGCCCTGGTGATCTTGTGCTGACTAGAAGCCCTCATTGTCAAAAACGAGTTTTCTCTTATTATAAATAGCTATCATTTACCAAGTGCATTAACTTACTTAATCCTCACAAAATCTCTTGAGGCCAGTTTTACAGGGGGAAAAACAAAGGATCAGAGAAGCGAGGTAACTTGTTTAAGCAAACAGCATAGCTGGGATTCAGATTCCATCCTGACTGAACTTAAGCCTGAAATAAAATTGCAGTGTGTTGGAAAACTTTTCCACATGTGGCTCTAGAGGTGGGGATCAGCGGGAGAACAGGCTCTTAGTGGAAGCTCTGAGGGAGGGCTCTGAGGGGAGCTGAGGACTTCCTGCACCCTGGTGGGGCTCCAGGGGGCAGAGTTGGCACTCCGGGTCTCCTTCCAAGAAACCTTTGCGGCATCCTAGCTTGAGGAGCATTTCCCTGGGGGGAGTTAGGACAGATGCCTCAGCCCTGGTGAATGCCCCTGGAGGATGTGGCCAGACACTCCTGGCCTCTGAGCCCTCACCTGTCTCTGTAACTGGAACTGGGGGAGGGAGCCCCAGGTTGGCTGTGGGAGGTGCTGCTGTCAGGTAGGAGGCTGAGGAGAGGGGTCTGTGGTGTGGAGCTGAGGTCCCAGGGCAGGAGCCACTGTTCTACCCTTTCTCCCCTCTGTTCCTGCTCTCCCATCCTCCCCTTACTGACCCCCACCCCTACCCCCATCTGTCCTGGCTGTGGGCGCCCCTCCGAGCTCCTGTGTCTTTCTGCCTCCCTCAGTCTTTCTGTGCCTCCCTCCTCCTCACGGCCTAATGTCACAGCAAAACTCATCAATGGAGGTGTGGCAGGGCTTGTTGGGGTGACTTGTGTTTTCCCCATCGACTTGGCCAAGACTCGGCTGCAGAACCAGCATGGAAAAGACATCTACAAAGGAATGTAGGTATTGGTGAGGGGAATGGAGTGAGTAGGGAGAGGGGACTCCTGGGGAGGGATATGGGGCCTCATTCCTTTCAGTCTCTTTATTTAGGGAGTGTGTGCATTGTGGGGGTGGAGCAGGGTGGGGGGAGATGGTCAGCTGGGGTGTGCCCAGCAGGATTAGGGGACCGCCTTAGGGGAACTGGGGCTGATGGAGCAGTCTCTTGCTCCCCACTGACTTCTTTTTCTGCTTCTGCTTCTAGGATAGACTGCCTAATGAAAACTGCCAGGGCAGACGGCTTCTTGGGCATGTACCGAGGTGGGCTTATCATGCACCCCTGGGGGAGGCCTGGCTTGGGCCAAATGAGAACAGAGGGTGCAGCCCAGGGCACCAGACCCTGTGGCTCTTGAGAACATTTCTGCAGCGAGCGCCTGGGGGATGGGGGGGCGGGACCTGGGCTACCAGGTGATCCTAAGCCACATTTACTTTTCAGTGATGTTCCTTGATGGAGACAGAGGCAGTTCTGGTGAGGTTCAGGGGGCACCAGTGAGCACACTGAGGAGCCCAGGAGCCCAGTTTCCATCTGGGCACCACTGCTGTCTCACTGTGTGATGCTGGAAGCAAGTGGTCTCGCCCCACCCCTCTGCCCCAGTTCAGGGCCGTCAGGGCATCAGCTACTGAAAGCAGAAGGGGAAGAGGCTGTTAGGGAAGAGATGGAAAGGACTTTGAGCTCCTGACAGGGAGTTACTGGGTGGCTTTTCCTTGACACAAGCCAGTGCTGTCCCTGTCCGCTGCAGTGACCCCATCCAGGGCCACGTCGCCATGATTAGGGCTTGGAAAATGGATACAAAGCTGGTATTAAGAAGGAGCTGATATTCTGGTACCCCTGAGAAATAAAATAAAAACTGCTGTAACTCAACAAAACTGCCAGTGGGACTGGGCTAATAAAGCACAGAGTAATGGAAAGTGACCCCTGTCCCCTAGGACCTTATTACTGGGGCTTGATTTGGGGAGCTGTTCAGTTATCATCGAGATGGGCAGCACTTTCCAGGATGAAAACAACTTCCTAGTAACTGCACCAATGAGCCCATAAAGGAAACATATGTGTCCAAAAAGGAAATGTAGAGGGAGGATAGTCAAAGTCGGGAGAAAAAAAAAACTTCATGTTTCCATAAAATAGGTGGAGGAACCCTCTTCAACAGCCTCCCCAACAAAACCCTAATTATTCCCAGAAATCTGCCTGGGTAGGTGTGATAGTAGGTTGTCTGCATGAGTAACAGACTCAGAGAATTGTGACTTTTTTTAAAGTAATTTATTTTTAAGTAATCTCTACACCCAACATGGATCTCGAACTCACAACCCTGAGATCAAGTATTGCATGCTCCACTGACTGAGCCAGCCAGGCGCCCCAAGAAGTTTTACCTTTGCGATGGCCGTAACTTGTCCTCGTTTTTTACTTCCAGGAGCTGCAGTGAACTTAACCTTGGTCACTCCAGAGAAGGCCATCAAGCTGGCAGCCAATGATTTCTTCCGGCAGCTGCTAATGGAGGATGGGTATGGCCAGGTGGGGGGCTGTGGGGTGGAAATCCTTCACTGTGTGTTTATAGTTTGGGGGGACGGTAACAGGGGAAGGAATGTATCAGTTACCTGTCTGCATGCATGTGAGTACGTGCACACAAATAGTGGAAGTTTAATGTGTGTTTTGGCAAGTAGAAAATGAAAGGAGAAGGTGCCTAAGTGGCTCAGTTGGTTAAGCTCCTGTCTTCAACTCAGGTCATGATCCCAGGGTCCTAGGATCGAGCCCCACATTGGGCTCCCTGCTCCCTACTTCCTCTCCCTCTGCCTGCTGTTCCCCCTGTGTGTTCTCTCTCTCTCTCTCTCTGTCAAGTAAATAAATAAAATCTTAAAAAATAAATAATTAAAAGGAAAACCAAAGGAGAGGAGCTGGTGTAATTTGAAAGTTCTAGATGATAGACAGACCATTATAGACTATACATATACTCATCAACTAGCTGATGAACATTTTGTCCATTTTTATTGAGCTGTAACTGCAGTACAACACTGTAAGTTTGCACGCTATAGAGTCGTGCGCTATATAATGATTCGATAGACACACTGTGAAATATTGACTGCAGTAAGTTTAGTTAACATCCATTACTTCCTATAGTTACCCAAAAAAGTTGTTTTTTTCCTTGAGATGAGAACTTTTAGGATCTGTTCTCGTAGCTGCTGTCAAGTACACCGTAGAGCAGGGTTAACCACAGCTGTCTTGCTGTGTCACATCCCAGTACTTCTCATCTCGTAACTGCAAGTTTGTGCCTATGGAGTGCCTTCACCTTCCTGTCCTCTGATAACCACAAATCTCATCTTTTTTTCTATGAGTTTGAATTTTTAAAAAAGTATTTATTTATTTGAAAGAGACAGAACAAGTGGGGAGGGGGACAGAGGGAGAAGGACAAGCAGCCTCCTCGCTGAGTGGGGAGCCCAACGTGGGGCTTGATTCCAGGACCCTGAGAACATGAGCAAAGCCAAAGTCAGATGCTCAACCAACTTTTTTTTAGATTCCACATGTCAGTGAGACCACTCAGTATTTGTTTTTCTGTGTCTGACTTATTTCTCTTAGCATAATGCCCTCGAAGTCCATGCATGTCTCCAAAGGCAGCATTTCCTTCTTTTTTATGGCTGAATAATATTGTATTGTATATATGCTGCATTTTCTGTATCCAACCATCCACGAATACGCAGTTGTTTCCAAATCTTGGCTGTTGTGAACAGTGGTGCAGTGAACTTGGGGATGCAGATAGCTCACCAGTGTAGTGATTCATAGTGATGCATCTCCTTCGGATGTATACCCAGAAATGGAATCACTAGAATGATTCTGTTTGTAATTTTTTGAGGAACCTCCATACTGTTTCCCAAAGTAGCTCCACCAGTTTGCATTCCCACTGACAGTGCACAGGCGGGATTCCCTTTCACCACATCCTTACCAGCAGTTATTATCTGTGTGTGTGTGTGTGTGTGTGTGTGTGTGTGTGTGTGTGTGTGTCCATATATTTGGATCTATTTCTGGGCTTTCTATTTATTTCACTGGTATATGAGTCTTCATGAGCCAGAACCAAACTGTTTTAATTATAGACACTTTCTACTCTCTTTAAATATTTGGGTGTGTTAATCCCCCCTCATAGTCCTTCTTTTTCACTGTTGCCCCGAGCATTTTTACATTTAAATATGAATTCTAGTATCAACATTTTTTTTAAAAGATCTTATTCATTTGTTTGACAGAGAGAGAGATCACAAGCAGGCAGAGAGGCAGGCAGAGAGAGGGGGAAGCAGGCTCCCCGCTGAGCAGAGAGCCCGATGAGATGCGGGGCTCCATTCCAGGACCCTGAGATCATGACCTGAGCCAAAGGCAGAGGCTTTAACCCACTGAGCCACCCAGGTGCCCCTCTCTTATCTTTTTTTTAATTAACACACAATGTATTATTTGCTTCAGGGGTACATGTCTGTGAATCATCAGTCTTACATGATTCACAGCACTCACCATAGCAACATACCCTCCCCAATGTCCATAACCCAGCCACCCTATCCCTCCTCCTCCCACCCCTCAGCAAACTTCAGTTTGTGTCCTGAGATTAAGAGTCTCTTGTGGTTTGTCTCCCTCCCGATCCTATCTTGTTTCATTTTTTCCCTTCCTACCCCCCACCACCCCCTGCCCTGCCTCTCAAATTCCTCATATCAGAGAGATCATATAATTGTCTTTCTCTGATTGACTTCTTTCACTTAGCATAATACCCTCTAGTTCCATCCATGTCATTGCAAACTTTTTTTTTAAGTTTTTTTTTTAAGATTTATTTATTTATTTATTTGACAGAGAGAGAGAGAGATCACAAGTAGGCAGAGAGGCAGGCAGAGAGAGAGGGGCAAGCAGGCTCCCTGCTGAGCAGAGAGCCTGATGCGAGGCTTGATCCCGGGACCCTGAGACCACGACCTGAGCCGAAGGCAGAGGCTTTAACCCACTGAGCCACCCAGGTGCCCCAAACTCTTTTTTTTTAAGTCCTATTCCAGTATTTAAAAAAAAAAGGCAGGGGGTGCCAGGTGGCTCAGATGGTTAAGCGGCTGCCTTTGGCTTATTTGGCTTATATTTTCCAGGTCCTAGGATCAAGCCCCACATCGGGCTCAGCAGGGAGTCTGCTTCTCCCTCTCCCTCTTCCACTCCTTGTACTGTCTCTGTCTCTCACAAATGAATAAATAAAACCTTTAAACAAACAAATAAATTAAGTCAGTCAGTCCGTCTGGCCGTCCTGGCCCGAGGTACCTGGGTGGCTCAGTCAAGTAAGCTTCTGCCTTCAGCTCAGGTCATGATTCCTGGGTTCTGGGATTGAGCCCGGAGTCATCAGGCTTCTTGCTCTACTGGGAGTCTCCTTCTCCCTCTGCCCCTTCCCCTGGCTTGTGCCCTCTCTCTCTCTAAAATGAATAAATAAAACTCTTAAAAAAAAAAAAAAGTCCTGGGCCACGTGGCTTCCCAGGGGAATTCCACAATTTATTTATTTATTTTTTTAAAGATTTTGAGAGAGAGCGAAAGTGAGAGAGAACACAGAGGCATCCAGGCGCCCCTGTCTTTTTTTTTAAGATGTATTTATTTCAGAGAGAGAGACACAGCAGGGTGTAGGGGAGAGACAGAGAGGGAAAGACTCTCCAGCAGACTTTTTTTTTTTTTTTTTTACGTGAGGAGAGGGTGGCCTAGGGGAGCAAACTGGGTGTGGCTCAAGGACTGGGGGAGAGTCGTGGTGTTCCCAGCTGCCCACGGCGGGAGGGGCGGGGCAGCGATTCTCAGCCCGGGCGCCCCCAACTCCTGAGAGAGGAGCTGCACTTGTAGCGCCGCCCTCAGCCCGCTGCCGCCCACCCTTCACCCCCCTCCACCTCCACCCCGGTTCCCCGACCTCCACAGCCCCAGGAGGTGACAGATTTCTTTTTTTATTAAAAACAAAACAAAAGTCACGGATACAGGGTGGTCTCCCTAAACAGGCTCAAGGTGGTCTCCATCTCGTGAGTCGTCGCCCTTTTTAAAGTGCTCTTACATCAAGAGGTTAACAAGAAAAAAAAAAAAAATAGACAAAACAAAACCCAAAGGGGAATGCAAAATGGGACTGGAAGGAAGTAGGTCCAGGAGAAGGAAGCAAAATAATTTACAGCATAAATAAAACGGAACCCAATACTGAACCCAGAGAGACTCGTAGTACATTTATACCCATTGCACGTAGCCACTTTGTCCTTAGGAACAAGTTTCAGAATGGACGGGTTTGGGGAGCGCGGGGCCAGCGCCAGCGAAGTTGCTACATTGTATACTGTGAGTGCGGTACCTGACACAGGGCTCAGTCCCATGACCTTGAGATCCTGACCTGAGCCAAAATCAAGAATTGGGTACTTAGCTGACTGTGCCACCCCAGTGCCCCTTATCATGTCTTTTTGATGCTAGCCATTCTAACAGGTGTGATACTTCATTGTGGGTTTTGTTTTGTTTTGTTTAATCCGACAGAGAGAGAGAGAAATCACAAGCAGGCAGACAGGCAGAGAGAGGGGGGAAGCGGGCTCCCTGCTGAGCAGAGAGCCCCATGTGGGGCTCAAGAGGACCTCTCGAGGGCTCGAGAGGACCCCGAGACTATGACCTCAGCCGAAGGCAGAGGCTTTAACCCACTGAGCCACCGAGGCGCCCCTATGCTGATGAGTTTTAAAAATGAACCCCCAAACACTTTCTAGTACTGTCTGTGCCTCCCACTGCCCTGGTGATAAAAATTGCTTCAGGAATCAGAGACAATTACATCCGTGCAATGGGTAATTTCAATGCACTCGTTTCAACCTCTGTGCAGGTACTACGTCCTTGGTGGCCTGTTTTAAATTTAGTTTCATGTTTTAAGGAGACTGTGTTTCAGGGACACGTGATGATTTACCCAGCTGGGTGAGTGGCAGCTGAGTACCACACACAGAAAGTCCCATCTACCAAGGGCCTTGGGCAGATGGGCCAGGGCGGGTGGCAGGGCTGGCCTGTCACTGAAGGAACCTGACTTATGGCCCCACAGGATGCAGCGGAATCTGAAGATGGAGATGCTAGCTGGATGTGGAGCTGGAATATGCCAGGTGGTGGTTACCTGTCCCATGGAAATGCTCAAGATTCAGCTGCAGGATGCTGGGCGCTTGGGTGAGGCCTATCCCGACTCCACGTGGGATTAGCAAAGGGCTGTGATCAGAATAGATTTCCCCCACATTCTGCACTCATTGGCTGGACTGTGTGATTCAATCAACTTTCCAGGTCAGTAGAAGTCTTTTTTTTTTTTTTTTTTTTAAGATTTTTAAATTTTTTTAAGCAATTTGTATACCCAACGTGGGGCTCAAACTTACAACCCTGGGATCATCGAGTCACATGATCTACCAACTAAACCAGCCAGGTGTCCCTAGAAGTCTTTATTTAATGGCTACCATTCTACATTTCAATACTTCGAATTCTAAAACAAATAGCAGAAATGAGAAACTTGGTACAGAAGATAACCTAATACCTCTATCAGATCACCATGACCTTTGGGTTTGATTTCCTAAAGATTTTAAGAAGGATCAACAGCCTGATCATTAATACTTTAGTCAGTAGACTTCATATTGTGCTCTAGTATATTATGCTACAGAAGCTGGCCTTTCGTAGGAAGGCATCATAAGGGACAAGAGAACCATTCGTATTCTTTTTGTTTTCTTTGGAAGTGAATTTTGTCCCTATGCAAGATCCTGGTCTTCTCAAAAATACCGAGTGGTGTAAGTAAGTACGAAGCTCAGATTAAGAACCAGGGCTCACTGTCTAGCGGATGGGAGGCAGGCCCCAGTGGGGTGGGACGGAGGGCTTCTCCTTGGTGGTGAACCGCTTTGCCTCCGTGAAAGGAGCTGCCGCGTGAGCTGCCTCCCTGGCACCTGGTAAGGCCCTCAATAAATGGGTGCCCTTCCCCTCTTTAAGCCCACTGTGCGTGCGTGCTGTGCTAGATCCAACCAGCTTTCTGGGTTGGAGCAGAACAGCCTGAAGCTCATGAAACTGCAGCAAGAATAAAGTTTGGGTGCTAGAAAGCCCGTGTTTTGATCTACAAAGAGTAAAAGCTCCGAAACACTCTGTTTTCAACTTGGATGACAGCGTCGGTATTCCTAAACCACTTCCAAAGAAGGGAAGGCTAGGAGTGAATGGGGGAACTATGGGCGTGTGGAGCAGACAATGGGGAGCGTAAGGCTCACTGATGAACTGCCTTCTTCAGGCTCCTTGTCCGAGCCTGCGCCAGGCTCGCTGCCCCGGGAGATGTGCGGTCGGCAGTGTCTCAGAGTGAGGTGTCACCTGCTGGCTGTCTGACGAAACTGGGACCGGAAACCACTTCCTTGGTGCAAGGGCGTAGAGTCTAGACAAAGCTGCTCCAGCGGGGAGAATTAAGAAAACGAACAGTCACAAAATTTCAGTGCATTGAATCCTGTGGTCATGAATGGGACTCACCCACGGTTGAAATGCTGTACTTGCAATGCTCAGGAGAAAACCAGTTCCATTCTATTTCTTAGATGTTGAACTCATCCAGTTTTGGGCTCTGAATTATTCAATTAAAATGAAGAATCAAAGTCTATAAAATGGCGAAGGGTATAAAGGCCGTGTTCATCTGAACTTGGACTACTAGTGGAGGAGGCACCTCTGGAGGCCTGAGGGAGATAGATTTTGGACAAAAAGAATTTGCCGCTTTACACACATTAAGAAGGAAGGGGGACTTTGATGTCCCAAAGCACCAGCAGGATGAAACTATGTAAATAGGTTCGGAGATGGTTTGGAAGTGGAAGCCAAATCTAAAGCACAGCTCTAGCAGGAGGATACGGAATTGGGGCTGAAGCAGGTGCTGCTCTAACTCCCTTGGAGGAGGCTGGGTGGGCCATGGCTCTTGGGAAGTGCCCTGTGCAGCGAGGACGACACAGGAGAGGACACTGATCTTAGAAAGGTTTCCTTGGAGCCAAAAAACGAATATCCTAAAGTAAAGACAATCTGGGGCGCCTGACCGGCTCAGTGGGTGGAGTATGCAACTCTCGATCTTGGGATCATGAGCTCAAGCCCCATATTAGATGTAGAGACGACTTAAAAATCTTAAAAAAATTTTTTTTGGATGATCCTCAGAGCTCCAGTAGGGATGTGACCCTCACCTCTGAGCTGTCCCAGGGTGAGGAGGCGGGAAGCACACTCCCTGCTGGCGCCTGGCTGATGGGGTCTGTCCTCTCCCTTTCAGCAGTTCACCGTCAGGGCTCGGCCTCAGCACCCTCCCCCTCCAGGTCCTACACTACAGGTTCGGCTTCCACCCACAAGCGCCCATCCGCCACCCTTATCGCCTGGGAGCTACTCCGCACCCAGGGCCTGGCTGGTCTCTACAAGGGTCTGGGTGCCACTCTCCTTAGGTGAGACTTTCTTCCTGAACCTGGGACCTAGAAGGGCCCCGAGGAGCAGGGAGAGGGCACGGAAGGCCAGTGGGACCGCAGCCCCAATCTTCCTGGAAATTCAAACCCCAGAGAGCAAACTACCTCCAGGCTTCCTATTTGACCCAGAACCAAGCAGAATTGGACAGGATGGGCGCCTGGAAGACTAGTTTGAGGCCCCTTTTCCAGTAACCAGACCACACGAGTATGGGATGGTCTGTGGCCACAGGCACCTACAAATGCCTTATAGACAAAGGACTTCGGATCATTTATAAGTAAATGAGCACAGAGACCCCTCATTTTACTTTGCTACTTGACCAAAATCCTTAAAGTTGATCGGAAGGGTGCCAGGCCAAGGGCTAGTTTTCTCCTATCACTGGGCAGTAGATAAATGAACTTCCCCTTCCTGCCCACTCCACCCCCTTAACACATAGCTCATAGAGTTCCTCACCAGCCACTCCCTCAGCTCACCCTTACTTTAGCCTGCGGGACGTTCTCGGGCAGCATGCTCCCAGTCCCTGCGTCTGCGGCCTGGGCCTTGTAGAGGCCTGCAGGTGGTGCAAGGGCAGAGTGATGCGCCGGGAGCGTGGGGCAGGCAGGCAGACCCCTCGTTCCCTTTCCGCCCTCTGTCGCTCCACATTATCAGGAGGGCCAGGGAAGGAAGAGGTAACTGGGCTTGTCTCTGACCATCGGCTGGGCCCTGGGGCTTAGGGAAAGGCTTCCCGCCTGAGCAGCAGGCAGCTCATCCCTCTTCCTCTCCTGCAGAGACATTCCCTTCTCCATCATCTACTTCCCACTGTTCGCCAACCTTAACAACCTAGGGTTCAACGAGAGCACGGGGAAGGCTTCCTTCGCGCATTCCTTCATGTCAGGCTGCGTTGCAGGTTCTGTAGCCGCCGTCACAGTAACACCTCTGGACGGTAAGTGTCGGAGATGGGGGTCTTCGAGGGCTGACCCACTTTACAAGTTAGACAGCTGTACAGTCGTCTGGAGGATAAGTAGTCATCTACTTTTCGGATAGAAATGAAACAGCTCCAACCTGAGAACTGTTGGATCACAACCTGTGGCCACTGGCAAAAACTCAGCAAGGGTCTTCCCAGAAAAAGTGGAGCCAAGGAGACCTTCACTCCCTTTCTTACCCCTAACTCCCTCACCTTCTAGGTGCTGATTTCATTAGCTTTTTGTCCCCCAGTGGAGTTTTCAAAGCAGAGGCTAAAGGCAGGAGTTAGAGTGTGAGACCACACCTCTCCTATTTTCAGGGCTCCTCCCGGCTGCTCTAATACACAGTATGAGTAACCTGAAGGATCGTGTCATTTCTAATTCCTTCATTTTATAAATGAGGCCCAAAGAGCAGAAGAGTTTCTACTCCAGATCACACAATGGCAGACCTGGCCTCAAGATTCAGTTTTGTGCATGCTGGCTCTAATGGGAAACCGCTTCATGTTGGAGGGAGGGGTCAAAAGTCAGATGTTCACTGCTTATTTTCACTTTTTAGTTTTGAAAACTCGAATCCAAACCCTCAAGAAAGGCCTGGGCGAGGACAGCTACACTGGAATCACTGACTGTGCCAGGTGAGAGGCCTACAGCCCTGCAGAGGCTGGAGCTGGGACGGTCCCCCCCCTGCCTTGCTGTCTACTGCACCCCACCTAGCAGACAATTGTTTCACTGTACTACGCAGAGCTCTTTCTTTGATCTCCGTTCCTTCATCTCTCAATAGGATGTACCAGGGGCTTTCTCCTCCTTCGCACCCCTACAGCATTTCTCCCAGAGTCTAGTCAGACTGAGCCCATTTCTCACAGCCGGGACCTAGCTGCTTAGTAACCCAACTGTGCTCCCACAGTGGCTGGGACCAGGCTTCTATACCCCTGGGAGCCTGCTGTGGAA
Organism: Nasua narica; assembly: GCA_028533885.1. NCBI lineage: Eukaryota > Metazoa > Chordata > Mammalia > Carnivora > Procyonidae > Nasua > Nasua narica. Next base: position 28,682,052 of record CM052807.1, on the reverse strand, counting down.
AATGACACCTACCCTCCAAGGGAAAATGTATAAATACCAGAGGGGAGCATATCACTTAGTACCGTTTGCAGTGCATGCCTGCTAACCAGCTCACAGGGCTCTTCTCTCTCTGCAGGAAACTCTGGATTCAAGAGGGGCCATCTGCCCTCATGAAGGGAGCAGGCTGCCGGGCCCTTGTCATAGCCCCTCTCTTTGGGATTGCCCAAGGGGTCTACTTCATTGGTATTGGGGAGCGGATCTTAAAGTGTTTCGAGTAGAGCTAGCTGGAGCCCAAGTCCCCTGCCATCTGTCCAGCCCATTGGACTTCGACTAGATGGGGGACAAGCAAGATGGCCCATCCCAGTTGTATTTTGTCCTCTAACTTGTAGTGCTACCTCAATCTCCGAAGAAGCACTCTTATTCTAATAAGCAAGCTGGGTACGGTCCCTTTCTCCCTTCACATCTGCGTTCATTCTCTGGGGCTGCAGCTACCAGCGAGCTCCAGCAGCCCCTAACCACCTACTTTTCAACAACAGAAACAGTACATGTGTGGGTTGGATTAACTGCAGACCCTTAACACATAATAAAGAAGAAGGGTCCTTTCTACATTTTCCTTTTCTACTTCACACTCAAACCCCGTATACTTGAGTCAGTTTGAGGATTTAGTGTTGTTAAATTCTGAGTTAAATAACTTACAGTTAGTTCTAGCACTGATTTTGGGAAAAAGGAAGGGGACCATGAAAGTTCTCAAAGTCAGCACAGAGTTGGAAACCAGGCAGATCTTTTCAAATCGTGATTGCGGCCGGATTAGGCTGACTAATGGAGCCCCAGGGGCCAAGTCAGGGCAGCTGTCCCCACCCCCTGCCCTGGCAGGTCCCCCCTCCAGGGCACAGCTCTCCCAGAACACTGTCCACGGAACATGGTTTTAAATAAAATGGACTCAGATCTCATCTTGTTGTTAGTGGGAGAAGCAGACGGGCTGCAGCGAACAGTTGGCCCTCTACTGTCCATCTCAGAAGCAAGCTACGTCCGAATGAGCACTACAGCAGTCCCTCCATGGGCGCTTCAGGCAACTGCTTCGGAGGCTGGGGGACAGCAGCAGGGTCACACTGGGCTTTCAGTCTGGATTCCACCACTGCGTAACTGCATCGCCTGGCAGAACAGGTTCGCTGTGACAGTCCCCATGCGCCTCAATTCCTTCCCAGAGGGCTGCTGCGGAGAGATGCTAGCAACACAGGGGCTCAGGTCCTCAGTAAGCAATGCTTGTGCCAGGGGTGGGCACTTAAATTAGTCCCCACTTCATCTCAAACGTCACTGACCTTAATGAAAAATGGTCAGGCTCAGTAGCCACGTTCTCTACTGGGAGGACCCCGTGTGAGCGCGCACTGTAGAGACAGACCCGAAGTTAGACTCCCACCTCTGCCCCGCTCGAAGGCCCCAGGCAGCTCTTAGAGGTCACAGGAGGAAACTGAAGGAGGAGAGAAAGAAAAGAACCTTTGTGAAAGGGTTTAGGCCTGACACACAGTAACCCTTCTCCCCCGGTAAGCCCTTAGATGCTTTTCTGACTCTGCCAAAGCTAATAAAACTATTTCCTCAATAAAGCTGTCAACCCCTCCAGAGGACAGGTAATACTGAACACCTGTGTGTGTGGTACGTGTGAAAGATTGTAAGTGGCTGGAAGGAACGCTTCTGGATAAGGGTCTGGTAAAAATGAGCAGGAGTGCCAGAAGACAGAGGGCTAATGGTTTCAAGTAGTGACAGCTGTCAACCAGCGACTACAGGGATTAGGAGAATGCTGCTTTTCTAGATACCTCGGGGAAAAACTTCCCACACACACCACAAACTTGTAGCACCTTGCATAATAAGTCACAATGAAATCCATGTAAACCTTTTGTTTTAATAAATAAGACCTACTCATGGCTTAGATTTTAAATCACATTTACAGATGAGGAACACTTCTGGCCTGAAAGGGTTAACAGTGAAGCTACTAATGCTGGCAGGAATGCATGACCCCCCACGAATCTGAAGCCTAAAGAGCAGACACTGAATGTCAGGGAACACCATACACCTCACCCTCTAGACATGCGAACTGACAGCAGAAGATGAGAGAAGAGCAGAGATTTGGTGAAGCTCTGGTAACCATCATCTGAGACCCTCACCTTCATGCTACCAGAAGCAAATGAAAGTCGTGCTACTTTTAGATAAGCTAAGGAGGAGGTTTCCTGATCATAGTAAGTGAAACTTTTTCTCATGTTAACAATTAGGCTAAGGGCATTAGCTACAGAGAGGACCCACTGATAAATACAGAATATTAGAACAGCAGAGAGGAAGCCACATAGATATGTTGTTTCTTCAAATATCAGAAACTTCCACATGACGGCAGGAGAGCAGTGGATGAACACCTCGCCCAAAGATTTAGTCCAAAAACTTCCTGTTGGCATTTGCACCAAATAAGGCGCCCCGTACTTCTGGCATCATCTGTGAAGAAAGAAGTTCTTTAATAAGTAAGTGTTGCCAATTGGAGAATTTGGAAAGCACAGTACATTTTTTTTTTTTTTAAGGTTTTACTTACTTATTTTAGAGAGAGTGGGTGTGTATGTAGGCGGGGAGAGGGGCAGAGGGAGGAGAGAGAATCTCAAGCAGACTCCCCACTGAGCAGCTAGATCCCACTACCCTGAAATCATGACCTGAGCCAAAATCACAAGTCAGACGCTTAACCAACTGAGCCACCCAGGCGCCCCAGAGTGGCACATCTTAACTGCAAGTGGCAACTCAGCAACTAGGAAGGAAACCACAAAGCTAAGTGCAGCAAGTCTGTACCTTACTTATCCAAAAAAACTAATAGAATCCTTGGCGGGAAACTTACCCAATCACAAAGTTGTGGTTATCACTGACTGCTTAAAGGGGACAGAGCAAAAAAACTAAAGGCATTATTGTTCAAGGCTTCTGTTAAACTGTGCCGCGGGGGGAAGAGATGATCCCTTACTAATAATCTCATAATACTCTGGATCACTTGTGTTCTTTCTTTCAACAGTCACTGAGTGCCCAGTATGTGCCAGGCAGAAAACACACAATGCAAGTTTGTGCTGAGGCACTTGTTCATTACGGCAACTGAAAAATCCCTTAGGATTTAACCTTAAACTTCACAGGCTGTGTTGTCCATAGACAGGCCATTAGCCAGACGTGGTTACTGTGTGTCTGAAATGTGCCTAGTGCAACCATGGGACTCAGTTTTTAATTTTAATTAATTTTAATTTATTCTTGTGTGGGAAGCAGCTACTCTAATGATGAACACAGCTTTAGGGTTTGAATTATCAGATGATACTCAAGGTCCAAAGTGCTCTTGCTCTAAGACGAGCTAGCAGCCACAGCAGCGGTAGAGGCCCAGCGTTCTGAGGCACCTGGAATTTTACTTGTTCCCTAGAGATCATTTGTACCGACCTGGAAACACCTGAAGAGCCTGCAGCCCTATGGCAATTTCTTTAAACAACATTTACTTTAGTTCCCGCCATTCTTACTTGAGAAAGGACCCTGGCCAGCATCTCCACGTGTAGTAAAATGTATACATCAGAATCCTAAATAAACAAAACCCTCATTCGACCCCAAACCCACTCTCATGTAAATGGTGTCACCTCAGTAACTGCCACATGTCTACTGCCCATTCAAGAAAATGCCACAACATGTAGAAAGAGTGACAAACCCCCAATACCAGTGGATGCACATATGTTCTCTGCACCACTTCAAAGTAACAACAGACCAACTAATAAGACGTATTCCCACACTCACCTGCTGGGCTATGAGATCCAGTCGGCTTTCGAGGGTATTGGAAACTTTTATTTTACGATCCCCATTATAGATCTCAACTCCACCAGCTCTACAAAGAACACAGGAAATAACAATTTTTATAGATTTGAGGAAAAGAGACACATGGTACATTTACTTTCTTTCCTGAGAAGCTGTTTTGGTGGGTGGAGTGTCTAAATACTGTAAGGGGCCAATAAACACATGCAAAGAGCTTAAAATTAATTCAGAAAGCTTCTGAGGAGTTAACGTATGGATGTTGATAATAACTGTGATTTAGCAAGTGACTGCTACATGCCAATCTGATTTTATGTTACAGCACCCAAGTTAATTCTAATAGTCCTCCTCAATAAGATGAAAAGGGGGAGGATTTTGTCCCAGTTTGCAAATTAATCGAGTCCTCATCTGAGTATTTCTTAAAGGCCCAATCCTAACAATTACTAGGGGGTACTGACAAGGCCACATTCATAACTGTATTGTGTATCAGATGAAAGGTACCACTGTAATCTTGTGCCAAACTGGCCCTTAGAAAGTCTTGCCTCTAGCCTCTGCCTGCCTCTGCCTGCCTCTCCCCCTGCTTGTACTCTCTCTCTGGCAAATAAGTACATAAAGTATTTTTTAAAGATTTTTTAATCTTAAGAAAGATTAAAAGATTAAAGATTAAAAAATCTTAAATCTTAAATCTAAAAAATTCTTAAAAAAAATATTTTATGTACTTATTTGCCAGAAGAGAGAGAGAGCACAAGCAAGGGAGAGGCAGAGGGAGAGGGAGAAGCAGGCTTCTCACTGAGTGGGGAGCCAGATGCGGGACCAGATCCCAGAACCCTGGGATTATGACCTGAGCGGATGGCAGATGTTCAACAGACTATGCCACCCAGGCATCCCCAAATACTTCTTGAAATAAGCAGGCTATGTGATATAGGCTGGGAAAAGGTTCTGCAAATTGTCTTTGGAAAACTTTAATGGACAATGACATTAAGAAAATGTCCTCCCTCCCCCTGGCATTTCTTTGTTTCATCTGTCTTTGGTTTCTCTAAACAGACTATATCCTTCATAAGGACGTGGTTGGCTCTGCTGAAATCCTGACCCCACTGTCTTTGACATGATTCTTTGTTCTCAGGGAGGGAGTGAAGGCAGGAAGACCACCATTGTGGGAGTATGTCGCCTGAGGGCCAGGCACTCATGGAGTGTAAAGTCCAGGGATGCCCGTGACTTCTATCTTCCCAGTAACTACTAATCTCGGTCGGTATCCTTGCCATTTTACAAACAAGAAAACGGGTTTAAATAGATTGAGTAAAATGACCTGGTTGAATAAAACAACAATATTCAAATTAGCACTGGAATCAGTCTACCATTCCTTATCTACAATTCTGAAATTCAATAAGCTAACAGAACAAAAGTTGAATTTGCATGTCTCCAAAAGCTAAACTGACCTCTAGTCATCTGGCAGCAAATGACTAGCGAATCTTTATGTATTTATTAGTATATTTGATCACGGAGTATGTGGGGGGATGACGCCTTAGACCTTGCTGGGGATATGATGTCACATGTGGTATATGTTCTTTATTGCTTTTCTAAACACTGGGATTCAAAACATCTGGCCCCAAAGGTTTCAGGACTGAGATACATTCTTTACAGGCGGACCCTGAACTAAGTGCTTTCTGTTCTGTCTGCCGGAACGCCGCAACAATGGTTATCTGACGGCTCAATAAAGACGTATACTGCAGGTCCCAGGCACTGTGTTAAATGCGGTATAGACAGTATCTCATTTAATCTTCCAAGAATTCTGTGAGGCAGGTGCTATTATCTCAATTCAGAGGTGTGGAAATCAAAGCTGCATGAGATTAAATAACTGGTCCCAAACTACCTAGCAAGTATGTGGCAGAGCAGAGAATCAAACCTAAATCTGACAGTAATATTGAAGCTTTCTGCATATATAACCTTCTCAGCTTATAAAGCATTTTTTAAGATTTTATTTTTTAATTTATGTGACAGAGACACAGAGAGAGAGGGAACACAAGCAGGGGGAGTGAGAGAGGGAGAAGCAGGCTTCCCGCTGAGCAGGGAGCCCGATGTGGGGCTTGATCCCAGAACCCAGGGATCATGACCTGAGCCAAAAGCAGACGATTAACAACTGACCCACCCAGACGCCGCTGTAAGCACTTTCACATGTACGATCTCCTTTCTTTTCTTCACTTCATGAAACAAAAAAGCAAAGAGAACCATTTCCATTTTGCAAATGATGGAACACAGTATCCAGGTCCCACAGCTCACAAAAGGCCAAGTCAGGATTCAAACCCAGGTGTGGTGCTTTTTCAACTAGGTTCATGCGTCCCAAGGCCTTTCTGCAATGTTAGTCAATGTGTGCCTATGTGGCATCAGACCCACAGGCACAATCAAGAAAATGACCTTGGCTCTGACCTCATCAGGAGCTCCTACTGCCTGGCCCAGCTGCACCAAGCTTATCAGGGATGCTGAAGAAATGTCCTGTCATTTCCGCGCAGAACAAGTACCACTGGTATTTGCAATTCTATACCTAAGGAACCTAACTATTAGGTTCTATTCGTCTATACGTCCATATAGCAGTCACTATCCTACGAGACGACTTACCTTCCTCAGCATCTGACACAGAGATCTGGACCCACCTTTGGGTTCTGGGCAAAGAATTAGTGCTGCCTCTCTGCAGAATAAACTAAGTGACCACAAGAAGTTAGCTCCTTTTAGACTTTTAGAGCATGTCTAGTTGGTTAACAAGAGAAAACAACACAGTACTGAAAGAAAAAACAGCAAGACTCACAAGTGGCACAAGGCCACCCTCTACTCTTGTGGTGAAGGGTGCCTCAGAACACTTTCTACAAGACCCAACATAAAGGCCATTTTCGCAGTGAAAGCAGCTTAGATGTTAAGGGCAGGAACACTCCTTACATTTCCTCAGGCAGGTAGGCCTCCTGATCAATTTGGACATCAACATCTTTTTTGGTGGCAATTTTGTACATAGGAATTGCTTTTTGCACTGCAGCCTGGAAAAAAAACAGAAAACAGTGCACTGTTTTAGCAGAAACTACAGGGCAAATATACCAAAAAAATCGGCCAACTACACAAGCAAGGCATATTCCTATCCATTTATCAAGTAAAAGAATAGATGCATTGCTGATGGAAATGTAAAATGGTGCAGCTATTGTGGAAAATGGTATGGCAGTTCCTCAGAAACATTAAACATTGAATTACCACATGATCTAGCAATTCTATCTCTGGGTATATGCCCAAAAGTGAAAGCAGAGACTTGAACGGCTAATAGGACAACCATATTCACAGCAGCATCACTCACAACAGCCAAAAGGTAGGTAGAAACAACCCGAGCGTCTAATGGATAAACAAAATGTGCACACGATTCATATGCAATTCAGCCCTAAAAAGGAAGGAAATTCTGACTGGTGCTACCCCATGAGGAACCTTGAAAACGTCATGTGAGGTGAAATAAGCTAGTCACAGAAGGACAGAGGTAGGATTCCACCAGTGTGAGGTACCTAGTGCAGGCAAATTCAGAGACAGGAAGTAGGGTGGTGGCTGCCAGGTTGGGGGGGAATGGGGAGTTAGTGTTTAATGGGGGCAGAATTTCAGTTCAGGAAAGTGAACGTGGTCTGGAGAGGGATGGGGTCATAACTGTACAACAATGTGCATTAAGTATAACACCACTCTACACCTAAAATGGTCAAGTTTGTAACCTGTACTGTGTACATTTTACAATTTTAAAAACAAATGAACACACTCGGAAAAAAATAATGCTATACTGTAATTAGTGTGATAAAATATAATTAGTGGAATAATACTGTGCATGAGTAGACATGTAAATAACATTTTCTTGAATGAACTTTAGTTGGCAACTCAGACCCGTCTCCACAGAACGCTCATCACCCTGGGGAACTCTCCAGTGTGTCTAGCTCTCTGTTTCACAGGTTCATTAATGAGGCTGTCAGCACACACGGATCCAGGTTACTGGCATGGTTTATAAACGAGCATTGCAATTTATTAATTTCCAGTGCAGAGAGAGAGGGATGAGCAACTGTGTTCCCCAGCTGGCATGCTTTCTTTCCTAGGTGACAAGTTACTTGGGAGACAAATTATAGTAAGAGTGCGAATACTTTATGTACTCTAAGTATATTAAATTATAATAAGAAATGTAATTGCTAAGGGACTAAGCACTCAATCCTTCCCTGAAAGCAAGCTGCATGGAAGAATTTTATTATTATTTTTGAGTTTTATTTATTTAAGTACTCTCTACAGCCACCACGGAGCTCAAACTCGCAAACACCAAGATCAAGAGTCGCATGCTCTCCTGAGCCAGCCGGGCACCCTGCAAGGAAGAATTTTAACCTGAAGAGCGACTCAAAGACACAGAATCAGAGCCAGGGGAGTTCATTCTGATTCTCGTGTCCTTCAGTCTAGAGCAGTCATCTACTGCTACATCCCATCTGGACTCTCCACGAAGCCAGCGGCTGTCCCCCAGACCAGGCAGCTTCTCTCCCTCAGACAGGACATGGAGGAACAACTCAGCATTTGCCTCTGGGAATGCAGCTGTGTTTTCACTGCTGCAACCCTTTTGTCTCATACCCCCATTCTTTCCCCAACTGCAGGTATATATTTGGTTACAGCCAAGCCTTGCTATCTGGGAGTAGTCTGTCACTTTCAGATGGCATGGCCTAACTTTGCTCCAATACTGTGTGCTGTTTTTATTGCTGGATTTTCAGAAGATTATGGCATTACAGAACTCCCAGAAAGGGAGGAGGGTACTAACTCAGGAGGGGCAACTTGATCTTCTTTATGAAAAGAAATTAGAGGCTTAGGTACACTTAAGTTAATTAACTTAATTAATACATTAATTTATAATGTGTTAAGATACCTCTAATTTCTATGGCTGAGCTATCCTCTTTTTTCCCCACTTTTATTTTTTCAGTGTTAAGCTATCCTCTTATCAAAGCACACATTTCATCCCTAACATTTTGATGTTAAAAATGTTAAAAAAATTAAAAAAAAAAAAAATAGGGCACCTGGGGGCTCAGTTGGTTAAGCGACTGCCTTCGGCTCAGGTCATGATCCCAGAGTCCCAGGATCGAGTCCCACATTGGGCTCCCAGATCCATGGGGAGTCCGCTTCTCACTCTGACCTCCCTTCTCATGCTCTCTCTCACTCTCTCTCTTTCCTAATAAATAAATAAAATCTTAAAAAAAAAAAAAAAAAGGATTTCTTCTTTAAGCTCTTTACCTTTACCAGAGGGAAATCCTGCTTCCTGCAACGAACAAACATTCGGGGCTCCAACAATTGGTACAAACCCTGTAAGACACAATCAGATATCAAGAAATGCAATTTATAAAATCCAAAAGCAAAATAAAATATTTTTATAATTTTTTCATGTAGTTTGGAAAAAAACAGAATACACAGTATGAGAACATGGAAAGAAGCTTTTGATATACCCAAGGCTCCAGTGGTAGAAACAAAATTGATACAGGAATCTTCTCTCACATCAACTAAGTGGAAGCCAAATGTTATTGTAATTAACCTAAGTAAAATAAGAATTCACAAGCAAGCAGCAAACATTTAAAATGTATACTGTCTTTGGTCTGAACCCCAAAATCTAAAGCATTTTAATGGTGAAATCAAATTAGGGAAGTTTTTTTTTTTTTAAAGAGGGACAGAATGAGACAGAGAAGGGAAGAAGAGAATCTTAAATACGTTCCATGCCCAGTGCAGAACCTGATGTGGGGCTTGATCTCACAACCCTGAGATCATGACCTGAGCCAATCAAAAGTTGGACACTTAACCAACTGAGCCACCCAGGCACCCCTCAAACTAAGGAAGTTTATTTATTTTTAAGATTGTATTTATTTATTTGACAGAGGGAGACCCAGTGAGAGAGGGAACACAAGCAGGCAGAGTGGAAGAGGGAGAAACAGACTTCCCACTAAGCAGGGAGCCCAATGTGGAGCTTGATCCTAGGACGCTGGGATCATGACCTGAGCTGAAAGCAGATGCTTAATGACTAACCACCCAGGCCCCCCAAATTAGGGAAGTTTAAAGCTGGAGGCTGTAAGCAAATTTAACCCTTGAGTTCTAAAGGAGTAAGAAGACTATATAAAAGGGTAGGAAAGTCTGGAAGTCTTATCCAACCAGTATTACTGTCCCTCCATGCATAACAAGGAAAAGAGCAAGGAAGAAAGCTAAGATGACAAAACAGGAAAACAAAACAAACAACAACAACAAAAACAGAGCTGGTCTCTAACACATCTTATCAATTTTGTAAGAACTGTGGCTAGCAGTGGGGGGTCGAACCTATAAATTACCTGGAGGACCAGTCCATCCAGCAGCACTTGGTACCTGGTTGTATCTTTTACCACTTTGCTGAGTCTCTGTTTTGCTTCATTTAGTAGGTCCTACAAAGAGTACAAAAGAAAAAAGTTATCTACAGGCAGTGAGGGTAGTCAGCTCAGAACCCACTGTGAGGATAGTCCTGGCTCATGCCCATTTGCTTCACATTGTATCACTGCATTTAACACACATTCCAAGATACAGGATAAACCAGATGCTGTGCTAAGTTCTATCTGATATAAGGAAGCAGGTAGCAACATCACAGCTCCCAGAGAGTTCATACTCAAGCAGAGTACCCGAGATTGTCAGTTCAGAGCCACCCAGGTGCCCCCCAAAAATAAAATTTCTGTATGAACACAGCAAAGTGTTAAGAGCCAATAAGGGTTGGGGTGCCTGGGTGGCTCAGTCATTAAGCATCTGCCTTCGGCACAGGTCATGATCCCAGGCTCCTGGGACAGAGCCCCGCATCGCATCGGGCTCCCTGCTCAGCGAGAAGCCTCTTTCTCTTTCTCCCATTCCCTCTGCTTTTGCTGTTTCTATCAAATAAATAAAATCTTAAAAAAAACCCAACAACCCAATCAGGGTTGCTTGGGTGGATCAGTTGATTTAGCACCCGACTCTTGATTTTGGCTGGGGTGAAGATCTCAGGGTCATGGGATTGAGTCCTCTGGCTCCCCATTCAGCGGGAAGTTTGCAGCAAATTCTCTCTCCCTCGCCCTCTGCCACTCCCCCCACCTACACAAACACACACTCTCTAAAAATAAATAAATCTTAAAAAAAAAGAATGCTAAAAAATCAACCTCTAATTTTAGGTGTCTATCAGAACAACCTAACCCCTAGAAGTGTTATTAATTAAATCCTGACAGCCTGGTTAAGAAGTCATTTAGGCCTTTACAATCTGGGAAGTTTATGGGCACAAAGATTTAAAGCATATACTGTATGAGACATCTGGCTGAAAGAAATCTCAGCTCCTCCTCAACAAGGAATCCCTCTAGCATTTTTCTCTTCATGGGGGAATGGACCAATCAACAACGGTCAAGCAAAGAGGAGTGGAATATGGGGGCTGGTTTGCTCTAAGAGAATGAAACTAAATAAAGTCAACTTGTAAAGAGCAATACTAGCCATCTGTAAAACTAACCCACTATCAAAATCTGGCAAAGGGTAAAGGAGGAGTTTTAACACCACCTACAACTCCAATCAAGGACGTAGGGAAGTCAAAATAAACCAAACTCCAGTTAAGAAGGCTGAAACCTGGGCGCCTGAGTGGCTCAGTTGGTTAAGCAACTGCCTTCAGCTCAGGTCATGATCCCGGAATCTCGGGATCAAGTCCCACATCGGGCTCCCAGCTCCATGAGGAGTCTGCTTCTCCCTCTGACCTTCTCCACTCTCTTGCTCTCTCTCATTCTCTCTCTCAAATAAATAAATAAAATCTTTTAAAAAAAAAAAAAAAAGAAGGCTGAAACCTAACTGATAAAATTGTACCATCCCTTGTCTTAAGTATTCCCATCCACTTAAGAGGTCATCACACGTAAAAAAGGTAAATTACGATCAACAACGTTATAAAACAATAATATCTTAGTGACTAATATTTTTGATTCTGAGTTCAAACTCTCTGATTATCATTCGGCTCCCCATGCCGCTTTTCCGAGGAGAGATGTATTACTGCAGTTCACATGTCAGCTTACATATCAGTATCAGGTTTTGGAAGGGCCTATCTGCCCACTTCAACCTAATTGCCTCTAAGGATTCTGAAAATATTAGGATTCTGGTCCTGGAAAGTAGCAAACCAAAACCTGATTAAGATGTCAACATCAAAATCCTGTCTCCCCAGTCCTGCCTAATTTGATGAGTCAGCCGGCCTCCCTTGAAGATAGAAATATTTTCTCTCTCTTTAACCACAACACTGGAACTCTAGGATCTATGAATCAGAATTTAAATGTTAGTGTATCATTTCTTCTAGTAATTTTAAAGTGAGTTGTGAAGTTTAGGGAAGTGTTAATAAAGATCTGTTTTATACTAGTGACTTTACCTAGATTATCTAATTTAATTCTAGATAAGCTTCAGGTGTATGTTTTTTCCATTTTATAGGAAACAGAAGGTTCGAAGAGGCTAAAAAAATCTGCCCACCAAACAGCTAATACCAGGAAACAGAAATTCAAATTTCGGGGCGCTTGGGTGGCTCAGCGGGTTAAAGCCTCTGCCTTTGGTCCAGGTCATGATCTCAGGGTCCTGGGATCAAGCCCCGCATTGGGCTCTCTGCTCAGCAGGAAGCCTGCTTCCCTCCTCTCTCTCTGCCTGCCTCTCTGCCTACTTGTGATCTCTGTATGTCAAATAAATAAATCTTAAAAAAAAAAAAAAAAAGAAATTCAAATTTCACAGGGGTTGCAAAGCTTGTGCTCTTAAACCTAGAAAACATCAGGAAAGGCAAGGAAAAAAGATAAATAGTACAAAAAAGTAACTAAAAGACTATGCAACTCAGACCAAATTTGGTAGTACAATAGCCTGCCGATTTCATTTTTACCCTGGTTTTCTGTTTTTCTCCTTCCATCATTTGTCAATATCCCTTTCTATCCAACTGCTTAACAATTTCCCTTTCTAACAAAATTTCCAGCTCTGTGGATAAAACTAGAAATAAAATGTTTTAAAATAGCAAAACCCATTTAAAGCATGTATGTGGTGCCTGATGTATACGCAGCCCCGTCTGCTCCGTCTGGTTCCCTCCAGACCTCTCATTTGGTCCGCTCCACTCTCAAGTACCTGATGGCAAGGAGTTAGACTTGGCAAAGGCCTAAGGAAATAAGCATCTTTAGGCTACTGAAATTACACAAATGTTTACTTTCACACAATTCTCATTATAAATTAAAAAAATAAAAGCTCAGCTGTACACTGAACTCGAGCGGCACGCTCCAGAAGACTTGGGCCTTCACATGTGTTCCAGGAAGAGCTCAGAACACCGACAGCTCACACGGCCCCACTGCTTAAGAGGTCAAGCACCCTGACTTCAGTTCCTCCAGCCACACTCACTGCTCATCTTTCAGGCCCTTAAAATCTGGCTTTCTGCCTTCATTAATCCAATGAAAGCGCTCTGGCAAAGTCAGAAATGACACCCTGATTGCCAAATCTCTTTGCTCTTCTTACAATGATTCTTGGAAGCATTAGATGCTATATTAGATTATCATTTTGTTCAAGTCTTCTGTTTCCTTAGCTGCTGCTGCTTCTCCTCTGATGTGACTGTTTCCTATTGTTTCCTTAGCAATCTCTTATTTCCTGCCTATTAAATATGCTGCATTCTTGGGGCACCTGGCTGGCTCCACTGGTAGAGCATGCAAATCTTGATCTTGGGGTTGGGAGTTCAAGCCCCATGTTAGGGGTACAGCATACTTCATTTTAAAAAATATATACATATGTGTGCGTGTGTGTGTGTGTACACATACATGCTTCTCTGTTTACTTGGCCCTGTAATTTGACATCCACAACCTCGGTGATCTCATCCCATACCCACAGCTCTACCTGGGACTTGTGTGCTATCCATATAAGAAGTTCCAACCTTTTTGGGGCGCCTGGCTGGCTCGGCCAGTAGAGCATGTGACTCTTGATCTCAGGGTTGTGGGTTTGAATGACACACTGGATGTAGAGATTACTTAAAAATAAAGTTGTTGGTTTTTTTTAAGATTATTTGTGTGTGTGTGTGTGTGTGTGTGTGTGTGTGAGAGAGAGAGAGAGAGAGAGAGAGAGAGAGAGATTACAAAAGCAGGGGGAGCAGCAGGCAGAGGGAGAGGCAGGCTCCCTGCAAGCAAAAAACCTGATGTGGGGCTCAATCCCAGGATCCCAGGATCATAACCTGAGTCGAAGGCTGACAGACGCTTAACCAAATGAGTCATCGGCATCCCTAAAAATAAAATCTTCAAAAAAAAAAGTCCCAACCTCTCTCATAACCCCAACTCATGTCTGTTCACCTACTCCTTTCCACTGAGTCATCACAATCTGAAAGTCACCAAGCCCTACAACTACCTTTGTAGGGTCTGTTCAATGAGGCTCTTACCTTCTCCTCATCTCACTGCTGCTACCGTGGTTTAGGCTTTCCTACTTCTTGATCTGAAAAGTAAGCCAAAACCTCCTTGTCTGTTCCCACTGTCACCAGTTCCTCTTCTCTAACACAAATCTAAGCCTAAAGGAGTATTTCTTTTTTTTTTTTCTAAAGGAGTATTTCTTAGTGTGGCTCTCAGACTACCATATCGAAGTTACTCTGGGCTGCTTATATAAGCTGATTCCTAACCAAAACATAAAATTCTCTGGAAATAGGGTTGGGAATCCCCATTTTAACAAGGTCTTCCAGGTAATTTTTATGCTCATTAAAATTAGAGTCAGGCAAAGGATAAGTTCCATATTCTTTTTAAGGTTCACACTCAAGAAGCTATAGCACAGATACACCCTCTTGTCTCTATCCAGTTAGATGCAGATTGCTATGGGGACCAGGAGGATATAAGCCAAGTGTAAGTATACTTTGAAGTTCAAATAGTTTACGAAGGCAACCCAGCTAAATTATAAAATGAAAACAGAATAGTGAAAACTAAAAGATGATGCTAGTACTGAAACAGAATTTTGTTTGTGACAATTTCAGAAATAAGCAAACGCTCTGGCTACTGAGGGGTCTATAAAATTTGGGGAAGATATGCATGATATGACCTGAAACTGCTGCTTTGTGTTTCAAAGTTATAAAATGTAAACCTCTTCCCCTAACCCATCTCTTAAAGAATATGGTGGATAACTCTATTTCTGTATTTTGGGGGTTTTTTTGTGAGAGGGGGGAGAGGGAGAGAGAGAGGGTGTGGAGGGGGAGGGGAGGAGGGAGAGATTCCAAGTAGGCTCCACACCTAGTGCAGAACCCAACGTGGGGCTCAATCTCACGACCCTGAGATCATGACCTGAGCTGAAATGAAATGACTGAGCCACCCAGGTGCCCCCTCGTACATAACTATATTTTGAAAAACGATTTGGGGCGCCTGGGTGGCTCAGTTGGTTGGGCCTCTGCCTTCGACTCAGGTCCTGATTTCAGGGCACTGGGATCAAGTCCTGCATCGGGCTCCCTGCTCAGTGGGGAGCCTGCTTTCTCTCTGCCTGTGCTCGCTTGCTCTCTCTGTCAAATAAATAAAAAAAATAATTAAATCTTTAATAAAAAAAAAAACAATTTGAAGTTGGATCTTTTCCAATTACAAAATGTGTTCATTCCATACAACTGTGTTTTCTCTCTATATCCACTCCTTGAAAATCTGAAAATCACTGAGTATAAGAGAGGTTATTCAAGTATAAAATAATCTTGTGAATATTCTTTTTTTTTTTTAAGATTTTATTTATTTATTTGACAGAGAGAGAGATCACAAGCAGGCAGAGAGGCAGGAAGAGGGAGAGGGGGAAGCAGGCACCCCGCTGAGCAGACAGCCCGATGCGGGGCTTGATCCCAGGACCCTGAGATCATGACCCGAGCCAAAGGCAGAGGCTTTAACCCAGTGAGCCACCCAGGCACCTCAATCTTGTGAATATTCTAAAGGGCGAAAAAAGTTGGGAAGCACTGGTACTGAAAAGTGGAAAATACAGAGAAGTAGAAAAAAAGAAAGTAAACACCCAAATTTTTGTTATTTTTTTTAAACCACAACTCATACTTAGCCTACTAGGATATTAAGTTCCACAAAGGCAAGGACTCCATTTTATTATATTTCTAGTAATTAGAATCATGCTTGCCACTTGGTAAGCATTCAAATATTTGATTAAGTAATTGATCTAAATTGTAGATATTAAGTTTTCTATCCATGACACCTAAAATTTTTTTTTCTTTTTTAAGATTTATTTGACAGAGAGAGAGAGAGAGAGAGAGAGAGATCACAAGTAGGCAGAGAGGCAGGCAGAGAGAGAAGGGGGAAGCAGGCTCCCTGCTGAGCAGAGAGGCCAATGCGCGGCTCGATCCCAGGACCCTGAGATCATGACCTGAGTCCAAGGCAGAGGCTCTAACCCACTGAACTACCCAGGCATCCCCCTAAAATTTCCTTCTAAAAGCCAAAGAAAGTGGTAGTTCTTTATATTTAAAAAAGGATTTAGGGCACCTGCATGGCTCGGCCAGTTAAGTATCTGCCTTCAGGTCAGGTTATGATCTCAGGGTCCTGGGATTGAGCCCCACATCTAGCTCCCTGGTCTGTAGGCAGTCTGCTTCTCCCTCTGCCCGCCTCCCCCATTCCCACTCTTGTGTTCTCCCCCTCCCTCTCTCTCTCCCTTGCAAAAGTATATAAATAAAATCTTTAAAAAATAAAGCTTTTTAAATAAAAGGATTTTTTAAATAATTTTTTTAAGATTTTTATTTATTTATTTTTCAGAGAGAGAGAGTGTGCCCACAAGCAAGGAGAACAACTGCAGGCAGAGGGAGAAAGCAGGCTCCCTGCTAAGCAGGGAGCCCGATGTGGGACTCCATCCCAGGGCCCTGGGAGCATGACCTGAGGTGAAGGTAGATGCTTAACACTAGCCACCCAGGTGCCCCAATAAAAATTTTAAATTAAGTTTTTTAAAAGTTAAAAAAAAAGGGGGCGCCTGGGTGGCTCAGTTGGTTGAGTGTCTGCTTTCAGCTCGGGTCATGATCCCAGGATCCTGGGATCAAGCCCCACATCCGGCTCCCTGCTCAGTGGGGAGCCTGCTGCTCCCACTCCCACTCCCCCTGCTTGTGTTCCCTCTCTCACTCTCTCTGTCAAATAAATAAATAAAATCGTTTAAAAAATAATAAAGTAAAAAAAAAAAAATAGGGCGCCTGGCTGGCTCAGTCATTAGGGTATGTGACTCTTAATCTTTGTGTCTTAAGTTCAAGTCCCACATTGGGCATAAATCTTACTTTAAAAAAGTTAGAAAAATAACAAAATATAACTATGTAGGTGAAAAAGTCAGATCAAGCAAGGGCACTTGAGTGGCTCAGCTGGTACAGCATGCAACTCGATCTCAGAGTTGTAAGCTTGAGCCCCAGCCAGGCTAGGTACTCAAAAATTTTTTTTAAAGTTTTTTAAAGATTTTATTTATTTATTTGACAGAAAGCAAGAGAGCACAAGCAGGGGGAAAGGCAGAGGGAAAGGGAGAAGCAGGCTCATCACTGACCAGGGAGCCCAATCCAGGACCCTGGGATCATGACCTGAGCCAAAGGTAGATGTTTAACCAACTGAGCCATCCAGGTGCCCCTAAAAATAAAATCTCTGAAGTAATTTTTTAAAAAGAAAAAATCAGGAGTGCTTGAATGGCTCAGTTGGTTGAGTGTCTGCCTTGGGCTCAGGTCATGATTATAGAGTCCTGGGATGGAGCCCCGTGATAGGCTCCCTGCTCAGTGTGGAGTCCGCTTCTCCCTCTCCTCCTGCCCCTCCCCTCTGCCTGTGCTCTCTCTGACATAAAAATTCTTAAAATCTTAAAAAAAAAAAAAAAAAAAAAGGAAAAAAATCAGGTCAAACAATAAGGACAAGAAAAAATAATAATTTTAATTTGAAGTGAAGTCAGATCTACTAAAACATTGGGCTGTTTACTTTGGGTTATAAAACCTGTTTGCCATCTGAGACAAGTATACCATTAGAGAATATATTATCAAGAGCATTTCTATAGTGAGTGTATGTGTGTGTGTGTGTATGACCTTCCTCAGTATCTTTTCCACTTTTAATAACCATTAATCTTCAAAAAAGGCAGTATAAAAATAGATAAAGCAAATACAAAACCTGTTAACTGGTCAAATTATAACATTTAACAATATGTGCTATAACCCGTGGCAGTCATCTTCAGGAACACTATTTAAGTTATAGGTCTCTAAACTCTTTTTTTTTTTTTTAAAAGATTTTATTTATTTGACAGAGAGATCACAAGTAGACAGAGAGGCAGGCAGAGAGAGAGGGGGAAGCAGGTTCCCTGCTGAGCAGAGCGCACAATGCGGGGCTCGACCCCAGGACCCTGGGATCATGACCTGAGCCAAAGGCAGAGGCTTTAACCCACTGAGCCACCCAGGCATCCCAGGTCTCTAAACTCTTGAATTGTACAAACAACAGCATCTACCCAGTAGTTGTCACAGTTTTCATTTTTGACTCTGGGCATTTATCAAAGATGTAGTAGCAATTTATGGTCCAGGGGCTTTCTGAGCAAAGGCACCAAGATGCCAGGAGAGTATTTCAAGTATAGAGACCTATTAAAAGAAGGGTTCAGACCTGGAGATGAGGCGGGGGAAAGGGAAGTAACACTTCTTAAATATACACCATATGCCAGTGTTAAGCTAGAGGAATTAAATGCATTCTCACGTTCAATCCTCGTAAGAGCTGTGTTTCAATTAGGCCAAGAAACTGACATTTGTTGGCATAAACCTTTATGGATCTGATTCTTTAAATTTTTTAATGTGCGTATAATACTTGTGTAAAAAATATTTGATTTTTAAGTAGGCTTCACACCCAGCATGGAGCCCAAAAATAAATTTGAGTTTTAAATAAATATAACACTATAAAAAAAAGAAACAAAAACCCAGCCCTCTGAACCAAGTATCATAATTAGACCAAAAAGGAAACTGAGGGTCAGAAACAATAATTTACTCAAACTAACATGGCAAAGCTGAAAGATTTTTTCTTCCTCCTGAGAGAGGGAGAGGGAAAGAGCAAAGGAAAAGGAAGAGAGAATCTCAAGCAGGTTCCATGCCGAATGCAGTGCTCCATGTGGGGCTTGATTTCATGATCCTGATATCATGGCCTGACTCAAAATTAAGAGTCAGATGCTTAACTGACTGGGCCACCCAGGGACCCCAAAGCTGAAACACTCTTTTTTTTTTTTTTTTTTAAAGATTTTATTTATTTATTTGACAGAGAGAGAGAGCACAAGCAGGCAGAGAGGGAGGCAGAGAGAGGGGAAAGCAGGCTTCCTGCTGAGCAGAGAGCCCGATGTGGGGCTCGATCCCAGGACCCCGAGATCATGACCTGAGCTGAAGGCAGAGGCTTTAACCCACTGAGCCACCCAGGCACCCCAAAGCTGAAACACTCTTAAGCCCAAGTTCTTCTACAAGAAAAGTGGTTATTATTCTAAGTGCAACTTATAAACTAGGTCAATCAATCAGGTTGCTAAAGAAATTTGAATCCTGTGGAAGGAAATCAACCACTGATTACTAAAACTCAACATTTTAGTGAAGACACTAACAGTCCTGAGATATTTCGCAGTCAACATTTCCACAAAAAGCTCTCCAGTCCTTCCCATGTGGGAAGATAACTTAACAACAGATTTCCTATTTTCCCGCATTCCTAGAATTTATATCTTTAACTTTTTTTTTTTTTAAGATTTTTATTTATAAAATGCCTGGATGGCTCAGTCGGTTGAGCATCTGCCTTCGGCTCAGGTCATGATCTCTGGGTCCTGGAATCAAGTCCTTCACTGGACTCCTTGTTAAGCAAGGAGTCTGCTTCTCCCTCTCCCTGCCGCTCCTCCTGCTTGTGTGCTCTCTGACAAATAAAATCTTTAAAAAAAAAAAAAGAGTTTTGTTTATTTGAGAGACTGTGCATGCATAAATGGGGCGGGGGAGGGGGGGAGTGGTAGAGGGAGAAGCAGACTCCCCACTGAGCAGGGAGCCTAACAGGGCTGGATTCCAGGATTCTGAGATCAAAGCATTCAAATATGAAGTATTAGGAGTTATGCTAATAAGTGAGCTCTGTTATCCTGAATTTCAGGCCCTTACTTACCATCCTGACAGACATTTCCAACTAGAGGTTTCTTGGCCTCTTAAAGTATGCCCAAAAAAGTTTGTCCTCCTAACTTCCCATTTCATTAACAGAGCCACCATTCTCCTAGTCAGGTCTGAAATTGAGTATTTAGCACTGGACTTGGAAGAGAAGTCAATCATTAGTCAATGTGTAGAGAGTCTCCCTGTAAAATGCGCCAACACTGACACACCAAGTCCATTCTCGCTGCTGCCACACCAGATTCATCTAATAAGAACTGACAGCTTACAATGTTAGTGTTTCTTTAATCTTCTAAGAAAATGGTATGTTTTCTATTTATTCAAGTTTTATACTTTTAGTTTTATAGCTTTTTCATATAGGTCTTATTTACTAACATTAATTCATAATAATTTAATAATTTTTGCAACCATCATAAAATGGTTTTTATAAAACCATTACAAAAGAATTTTTTATTTTACATGCTAATTGGTTATTGTTGGCATCCAGAAAAACTTAATTTCTGTAAATTCTCTTTGTAAGCCAGTCACCATTTCGGTGTTTTTTTTTTTTTTTAAAGATTTTATTTATTGGGGGCGCCCGGGTGGCTCAGTGGGTTAAAGGCTTTGCCTTCGGCTCTGGTCATGATCTCAGGGTCCAGGGATTGAGCCCCGCATTGGGCTCTCTGCTCAGCAGGGAGCCTGCTTCCCCCTCTCTCTCTGCCTGCCTCTCTGCCTACTTATGATCTCTCTCTCTGTCAAATAAATAAAATCTTAAAAAAAAAAAGATTTTATTTATTTATGGGGCGCCTGGGTGGCTCAGTGACTTAAGCCTCTGCCTTTGGCTCCCGTCATGATCTCAGGGTCCTGGGATCGAGCCCCGCATCATGCTCTCTGCTCAGCAGGGAGCCTGCTTCCTCCTCTCTCCCTGCCTACTTGTGATCTCTCTCTGTCAAATAAATAAATAAAAAAATATATATATATTTTTGAAGATTTTATTTATTTATTTGACAGAGCACAAGCAGGGGGAGCAGCAGGCAGAGGGAAAGAGAGAAGCAGGCTTCACACTGAGCAAGGAGCCTGATGTGGGGCTCAATCCCAGGACCCAGGATCATGACCTGGGCCAAAGATTTTTAACTGACTGAGCCACCCAGGCACCTCACCGGTCACCATTTTGAACTAATTACTACTTCTTACTGTTTTTTAGATGTTGTATTTTTTGTGTGGGAAATCATATCTGCAAAAAATAATTCTTTGGGGCACCTGAGTGGCTCAGTGTGTTAAGTCTCTGCCTTCAGCTCAGGTCATGATCTCAGGGTCCTGGGATCAAGCCCCACATCCGGCTCTCTGCTCAGCGGGGAGCCTGCTTCCCCCTCTCCCTCTGCCAGCCTCTCTGCCTACTTGTGATCTCTTTCTGTCAAATAAATAAAAGCTTAAAAAAATTCTTTATTCCTTTGCAATTTGTATATAATTCTTATTTCTCCATCTTAAAGGAATCTAGGGCCTCCAGTATAACAATGAAGAACAGTGAAAACAGCAGGCATCCTGGTTGGTTCCTAAAATATAATGCAAATACCTTTATGTAAACACAATTTTTTTTTATTAAGCTCCACACCCAATTGGGGCTCAAGCTCACAACCCTGAGACCAAGAGTTGCATGTTCTACCCACTGAACCAGCCAGGCTAATTTGAGTATCTTTCTCAACTAAGTGGTATGTTTCTGTAGGTTTCTGTCTTCTTCCTTAGAAGACAATACTTCCCAAATGGTTTTTTGTGTCTAACGTCTTCCCTCTTAAATTCAGCCTACATATTCATACCATGAATCCTGTTTAGGCTAATGATAAATATGCTAAATAATAAAATAAAAACTTGATAGTTTTTATTGAAAATAGGTGAAGCTCTTTAGCCTTGCACTCATGGCCCCTTATCTTAATTCCATCATACCGTCCTAGTTTTATGAGTCCCTATCACCCTCACATAATGTATTGTCCACCTACCATTTGCTGTTTGACCTAGAAGAGTCTATATGCTCTGTTAGATCAGAGTCCCTGAAGACACAGCAATATTTTATTCGCTTTGTATTTTTCTTTACATTTTCATTTTTATTTATTTTTTTAAGATTGTATTTATTTATTTGACAGAGACAGACACAGCAAGAGAGGGAACACAGGCAGAGGGAGTAGGAGAGCCAAGCAGGTAGCCCGATGAGGGGCTTGATGCCAGGACCCCGAGATTAGGACCCGAGCCGAAGGCAGACGCTTAACAATTGAGCACCCAGGCGCCTTTATTTTATTTTATTTTACCTTTTTAAAAAAGATTATGAGAGAGAGAGAGAGAAAGCAGGAGCACACTTGTGTACAAGTGCATGGTGGTGGGGCAGAGGGAAAGACAGGGAGAATTCCAAGCAGACTCCTTGCTAAGGGCAGAGCCCAACTCGGGGCTCAATCTCATGACCCTGAAATCATGGCCTGAGCCAAAATCAAGAGTTGTACACGCAAACGACTGAGCCACCCAGGTGCCCTTCGCTTTGTACTTATTACAATACCTAGTAAATGATTCGCTGACCAAATGTTTTCTCTCTAAAATCATTTAACTCCTTAATTAGCTAATGCTAACTAGTGAATTCTCTGTAATAGGTAAGTGACTAAACATAATCTTATAATAGGGGCACATTACTCACTGTAATAAGGTCATCTCTTGCTCTGAGGACTTTCAGCCTTGCTTGATTCATCAAATTAGACATCTGACTGCAAAAGGTATGGGAAAATACCATCAGTAAAGCATAAGAAAAAAAAAAACTACAGAGAAAGAAATATACAGCTTCCTTTGTATGTACAAATACTTCTCTTTGTATATACCCCAGAGAACCCCACTGAAATACATGTAGTGGTTTCTACCAACTTATTTTTTTTTTCCTACCAACTTATTTTCAAAGTATTTATTGAGTGCTTACCAAGTGGCACGCACTTTTACATCAGTTATTGCAACTTTCTTTCAATAATCCTGTGATGCTTCCATTTTCACAAATGAAGAAAAAGAAATTACACAACTTGCCCAAGGTCATACAAGTATGTTAAGTGGTCCTATTAAGACTGAGCCCATACCTGCCTGACTCCAAAGCACCTGCTCTGTCCTCTTGTCCCACTCACTTTCTAAAGCTCCCTTACCTAATACTGTGACCAGGATCTACTTACATTTTCTTCTGCTGCTCAATCTGCTTTTCTTTCTTCTCGTAGTATTCCATAATCTTCAGTCTTTGAGTTTGCACAAGACGACCTTTCTCAATGTTGAACTCTTCCTCAGCCTATCAAGGAAATTATTATTATTAATTCATTACACCAGATTTTGAGTTTTAAGCAGCTGGTAACCAGCAGCACCATATTCCATATCAAAAATAGTAATCTTATTATGACTTGTCTTCAAAATTTATTTTTAATTTCCTCAAAAGGGATAACCAGTGATTTTCATCATAAATGATGAACCAGAAAACCAAAAATTTGACCTAGGATAACAGTACCCAGGGGTGCCTGGCTGGCTTAATTGGTAGAGCATACCACTCTTGATCTCAGGGTCACAAGTTTAAACCTCACGTTGGGTGTGGAGCCTACTTAAAATAAAAAAGAAAAAAAAAAAGTAACAGTACCCAGTCACAAAGTTACAAAGGATATATTCAGATAGAAGATTCTGTATGTGAAAAAAAATCATTACGTATTCTAGGGGTGCCTAGGTCACTCAGTCATTAAGCATCTGCCTTCGGCTCAGGTCATGATCCCAGGGTCCTGGGATCAAGCCCCGCATCAGGCTTCCTGCTCTGTGGGAAGCCTGCTTCTCCCTCTCCCACCCGCCCTGTGTTCCCTCTCTTGCAAATAAAATCTTAAAAGAAAAAAATCATTATGTATTCTAAATTTAATCCATCTGACTACAGAATTTGGAGTTTAGAAGATCTGGGTTACCGCCTAAGAAAACATGGTCAAGTAATCTCAGTCTTGGTCCTCCCTTATGAAATAAAAGAATTACAATAGCATTCTTTGAGTGCCTGGGTTAGTTAAGTGTCTCACTCTTGATTTCAGCTCAGGTCATGATCTCAGGGTCGTGAGATCGAGTCCCATGTTGGGCGCTAGGCTGGACATAGAGTCTGCTTGGGATTCTTTCTCTCCCTCTGCCTCTCCCACCCCACCTCCCTTTTAAAAAAAGTAAACATATAATAGTATTCTTTCCTCATAGGTCAAATAAGTAAGATAAACCTAACAGTCCTTTTAAAATGTTAAGTTATATAAATGTAAGTTGTTTGTTTTATGAGTGTAAATTATTGAGCAGTTACTTTTTAATTTTTTAAATCTTTAAATTTTTTTTCTATTTTACCGGGAATACAAAGCAACATTACAGTTTCAGATCATTAAATAAACAAATGCAGTAAGACAACAATCATGACCTGAATACTGGGAGTTAGGGATTTTCCAGTTCAGAGGGTAGGGAAGAACCACATTACTCAGCCTTCAGAGGGTTTGGGCTTTAACTCAATGGCTGGAAGGAGTGCCAGTCCTGGCCAACCATCCGTGAATCTTTTTTTTTTTAAGTAGCTCTACACTCAACATGAGGCTGGAACTCATGACCCTGAGATCAACAGGCACAGACTGAGCCAGCCAGGCGCCCCCATCTATGAATCTTCATCACAGCAAACTGAAATCTCCAATTTTTTAAGCTAATTGTAGGAAGAGAGAATAACTCAGACTGACATATAAATTGATTTGGATGACTACTAAAGTGTCTTCCATTCATAAGTTGTCAAAATCCTCAGTGACTGTTGGAGCAAGGAGCCTTTCATGTGCTCCCAGTTACACAGTGTGCAGAAGCTAGTAAGTTCCTGCTAGAGCCCCTCGCGTTACCCCTCCAACACGGCCTGTACATATATACAACACGCCTGTCGCAGTGCCAGCTGTTACTGTGTTAAAGTCATCTTCTGCAACTCCTGTTTTCTCAATAATGTGCTACAGAACAAAGCCAGAAAACCTAGACTAGTCACTAGTTCAAAATCCTTAATGCCCCCTCAGAATTCAGTAAGGATGGCTTTTACTTTATATAAATATAAATGAAAGTTCAACCTCCAACATTTTGGGGTGGGCACTCAGAAAAATTCTTATTAAATATATTAAATTATTAAATATTATTAAATATATACTAAATATAGAAAGACTTGGAATAACAACCTAGAATATACTTTATAAAGAAGTTTACAGTAACTGATCTACATTAAAAAAAATACCATTTTAGGGACGCCTGGGTGGCTCAGTTGGTTAAGCAGCTGCCTTCGGCTCAGGTCATGATCCCAGGGTCCTGGGTTCGAGTCCCACATCGGGCTCCTTGCTCAGCAGGGAGCCTGCTTCTCCCTCTGCCTCTGCTTGCCACTCTGCCTGCTTGTGCGCTCACTCTCTCTCTGTCTCTCTCTCTCTGACAAATAAATAAAATCTTTAAAAAAAAAAAATACCATTTTAAAGGGCAAACTAGCTTACAACTAAGTTTTTTGGGGCTTTTTAAAGATTTTATTTATTTGACAGAAAGACAGACAGCCAGGGAGGGAACACAAACGGGAGGAGCGGGAGAGGGAGAAGCAGGCTTCCTACAGAGCAGGGAGCCTGATATAGGACTCAATCCCAAAACCCTGGGATTATGACCTGAGCCAAAGGCAGACGCTTAACAACTGAGCCACCCAGGCACCCCTAAAACTAGTTTTTTTGGAGAGAGAATATACTTAGGATATCAAATAGAATCAAAGTGTGGAATATTATAGACTATACAGCAGAATTAAAGGGCAATAGTCAAAGAGTAGGAAAAAGCTGTCTAACTAGAAGACGCAGAGAAAGCATACTGTGTCTGCTCCCGGACCAGAACTGAGCGGCCGGAGTGAATGGGCGGCACACTCTCAAGGAAGCGCAGTTCTGCCTTGCACCAGCCGCAGGTGCCACCAGAAGAGTGACCAAAGGCCACCGGAGGAAGATGACAGGACAGCCCTCCGCCAGCAATGTAACACCATCACAGGAACAGTCTATCTGGACAGCTGATTATTGCTGGAAGAGTGGTTATTTTTTAAAAAGGTGATCTTACCAGTGTATCAGATGTCTATGATTTTTAAGCAGTGTGAATGATTTTGTAATGTTAGCCAGAGTGGTCCACTTGAATGTTCAATGGTTGGCACAGGTACTTGAGCTTTCACATTTAAAAAAAAAAATGCCTGGGGCTCCTGGGTGGCTCAGTGAGTTAAGCGTCTGACTGACTTTGGCTCAGGTCATGATCCCAGGGTCCTGGCACTGAGCCCCATATTGGGCTCCCTGCTCAGAAGGAAGTCTGCTTCTCCCTCTCCCTCTGTTACCTCCCCCCCTTGGTGCTCTCTTTCTCTCTCAAATAAATGAAATTCTTACAAATAAATAAATAAATGAAAAAAATGCCTAACAGCTTTTTCTATACCTATCATGGGAAATAAAATGACTATGTTATACTAGGTAAGACTTTTTAAAGATTTTATTTACCTGTTGGCCAGAAAGAGTGAGAGAGAAAGATCACAAGCAGTGGGAGTGGCAGGCAGAGGGAGAAGCACATTCCCTGCTCAAGGGGGTTCCTTCCCAGGATGCTGGGATCACGACCTCAGGCAAAGGCAGACTCTTAACCTACTTAAGCCTTTCAGGCGTCCCGAGAGAACACTATTTCAAATAGTAATGCATTTATCAACTGAAATAGAATTTCTACATTTGTCCCAGAGGGAAATAGGGATCTGGTCATACAAGAAACTGAAGTGCCTACGACCACCAAACAAAATTAAACAATACTCTATCAACTGTTACATAGTAGTAATAGGCAAAATAGTCTTTTCTTCCTTAAATGACACTTTTTTTTAAGATTTTATTTTATTTTAAAGATTTTATTTATTCATTTAACAGAGAGAGAACACAAGCAGGCAGAGAGGCAGGCAGAGCCAGAGAGAGGAGCAGGCTCCCTGCGGAGCCAGGAGCCCGATGCGGGACTCGATCCCAAGACGCCGGGATCATGACCTGAGCCAAAGGCAGTTGCCCAACCAACTGAGCCACCCAGGCGTCCCTAAGATTTTATTTTTAAATGATCTTTATGCTGGAGCTCAGGAGCACTGTGAACGGGGGCACGCCATGCCAGAGCTCTCAGAGTCTTGGGGGGAAATATTGATAGTACTGACGACAGCCCTCCTTCACGCCAGCGCTGTGCACTCATCTCTACAACCCCGGCAGCCTCTGCCTGAGCTGCCAAATGCCCGGGACCTGCTGCTGGGGGACCACCGTGGGCCTGACTGCCCTTCTGGAGAGAACAGAGAGAGAGGAGTTTGTAAGCAATGTCACTTCTACACCACTTGCCAGGGCACAGGACCCTATTCCTGCACCCATGTGACACCAACCTCGTTCTGTCCCACTTGGCGCCAGCAGCACCATCTGCTTCCCAGGGCACTATCTTCAAGACAACCGTGATTGTCAGCAAGGTTTTTATTTTTTTATTTGTGTATGTATTTTTAAGATTTATTCACTTGAGAGAGTGAGCACACACAAGCAGGGGGAAAGAGAAAAGGAGGCTCCCTGCTGAGCAGGGAACCCGCCAATGTGAGGCTCGATCCCAGGACCCAAAGACCAGGACCCAAGTCAAAGGCAGACATTCAGCCACCCAGGCATCCCTGTCAGTGTAGGTTTTTAAAAATGACCTTTCTCTCCTTTCCTGATCTTCCAGGGTTACAACTGAAGGAACTATAAAGTTCTTGCTCCAATCCTCTCTCACCTGATGGCCTTTACTATTATTAAAAAAAAAAAAAAAAGTGAAGCTACAAAGGCATTTAGAGGCCATTAACAGATTATAACTCCGGTATCAGCCTAACTAGGAAGTGCTGGGCTAGGAATCTCTACCAAGTACCAGCTAAGTGATCTTGGGCCATTTAGTTTCTCTGTTCTTTAGTTAGCTCATCTTAAAAATAAAAGTATTTGTTTACTGAAAGAAAGAGTGAAGAAGAGAGGAAGAAGGAAGGAAGGAGAGGAAGGGAGGAAGGAAGGAAATCTCTACACCCAACATGGGGCTCAAATTCACAACCCTGAGATCAAAAGTTGCATGCTCTTACTGACTGCGCCAACCGGGCACCCCATTAAATGATAAAATATTTAAACAGTTCAAAGTTTCATAGATTTTTAGTCCTAAAATACCAAGCACACACAATTTTAAGGCTGTACTGATAAATAACAAATATAACTATAGTAGAATGAATAAAAAAGATAATAAAGGGGCGCCTGGTGGCTCAGTAGGTTTGCCTTCGGTTCAAATCATTGTATCGGGGTCCTGGGATTGAGCCCCATGCTAGGCTCCCTGCTCAGTGGGGAGTCTGCTTCTCCCTCTTCCTCTGCCTCTCCCCTGGCTCACACTTGCTCTCACTCTCTCAAATAAAGAAAATCTTAAAAAAAGAAAAAGAAGGGCCCCTGGGTGGTGCAGTTGGTTGAGCGACTGCCTTCGGCTCAGGTCACGATCCCGGAGTCCCGGGATCGAGTCCCACATCGGGCTCCCAGCTCCATGGGGAGTCCGCTTCTCACTCTGACCTTCTCTCTCTCACTCTCTCTCTTTCCTAATAAATAAATAAATAAAATCTTTAAAAAAAAAGAAAAAGAAAAAGAAAAAGAAACTAAAGTTGCAGTTAAAAAAAAAGATAATGAAAATAATGCATTAAACAATATATTCTGGCCCATTATGATTATACCTAGGGAAAAGAACTTGATATACCGTGTACAGACAAATTACAACTGGAAATATTTATAAAATTTCAAAATGAAGACCAAGTATCACCTTTGTAAGGGACAGAGGCTTTCATTTTATACCTCATACACTTCCGAACTAATTTTTTTCCCAACAAGCACAAATTAATGAAAAAGAAAAGTAACAACATAAAAATACTATAACCTCCACTAATCAACCATGATAATTAGTCATAGATGCTAAATGTCTGGAGTCCAGATTCCATGAGAAAATTTATCCATTACTGTCTACTCCCTACCATAAAACTTCAGGACACTTATTGGCAATCAGAATGTTTAGAAAGGAAAATTTATTTACTTACTTATTTTCAAAGTTTATTGAATGATAGTATAAAGCTCCCAAAGAGGGAGGGGACCGGAGAAAGTTGCCCAGGAAAATTTATTTTTAACATTAAAGATAAGACACATTCTTAGCAGTCCTATGCTATGTGTTGTTAAGCAATTAATTACTGCTTAGCAAAGCCACACTATGAAATTTTGAGAATTTCCTAAACCTAGAAAATGGAATCTCACCTTCGCATCTATTTCCTCTGCTTTCTCATTGGCTTCTTGTTCAATAAAAGCCATCATATGCTTAATCTAGAAGGAAGAAGAAAAGGTTAATTTTTGAATATAACAAAAAAATATATATACATCTATCTTTTCCGATTCATTCAACAATCATTTACTGAATGCATATTATGTGCCAGGCACTGTGTACAAAGACAAATGAGATAAATGAGATAATATCTTATGATATGGAATTTACTCTAGCAAATGGACCAGACACAATATTCAGTATCACAGAACATTATCCTCCTCTCAAGGAATGTGGCGTCTATGGGGGAGGGAAGACTGAATATATATCCTCCTTTGCCTCATACCCCTTTCAGCCAGCACCTTCTTTTTCTCTTCTCCATTTATAATTAAAAGGATCATCTATATTTACCTTTTAAACTTTTTAAAAAAAGATTTGTAAGTTTTTATTTTTAAGTAATCTCTACACACAACATGGAGCTCAAACTCACAAGTTCAAGAGTCGCATGCTCTACTGAGTCAGCCAGGTGCTCCACACTTTTTTCAACTTTCTTACCTCCTACTCTCAACATACTTCGATCTGACTTCTACCCCCTCCGCTTCACTGAAACTACTCTCACAAAATGGCAATAATCTCCTAGCCCTTAAATCTTGATCTTAATCGATCTTTCAGCATCTCTTGACATGCCAGTCAACCCTCCCTTCTTGAACAGGAACAATCTCTTCCCTTTCCTTCCAGGACTTCCTTGTCCTCCTTCCGGACCACCTTCTTCTTCCTCTGCCTCCTAGATTGCTGTTTTTTAGACAGCCTACTCACAGCAACCTAAATCCAACGCACTCAGTAATGAACTGCTAGGAGCACCTGTCTGGGTGACTGAGTTGTTAAGCGTCTGCCTTCAGCTCAGGTCAAGATCCTAGGGTCGTGGGATAGAGCCCCGCATTGGGCTTCCTGCTCAGCGGGAAGCCTGCTTCTTCCTCTCCAGCTCCCCCTGCTTGTGTTCCCTCTCTCAAATTCTGTCAAATAAATAAAATGTTAAAAAAAAAAAATGAACAGCATGCTAATCACTTCCCCTCTGCCCACTCTGATCTCTATCTTGAGGATTAGGACCAACATCTGACTTTGACCCTTCCTTGTACCTCAGTCCTCCCATCCCATCAAACACCAAGTGCTACCAATTCTCTCTCCTAATAGGTCTTTAATTTGTTCATATTTCTCCATCTTCATAGCCACTATCCTAGTCTTTGCTACTACCATCTCTCAGCTGAATTACAACAGCTTCCAAATGTGTCTCCCTGCCCTTGGCCTTGTTTCCTTTCTAATCAACTCTGCACTGCAACCAGAAAGATCCTTTAAAAATGCCTGTTTCGGGTGCCTGAGTGGCTCAGTCCGTTAATCGTCTGCCTTTGGCCCAGGTCATGATCCCAAAGTCCTGGGATCAGAGTCCTGCTTTGGGCTTCCTTCTCAGCAGGGAGTCTGTTTCTCCCTCTGCCCCTCTCCCCTACTCATGCGTTCTCTTTCTCCCTTTCTCAAATAAATAAAATCTTTAAAAAAAAATTTAAAAATGCCTGTTTTTCAGGTGTTCAAATAAGCATTTGTGAATGAATGAGAAACTGTTGGTATTTTAAGCCTCCTGAGATAGCCCAAGTACTTTTTAGAGTTTAACAATCTGGAAACAATTCCCAGCTTCTCCATGTACCACAAAGATACCATAAATCTAATGTACACACAGGTGTACAAAAGTGAGTTAGGATTTGTTTTAAAGATTTTTTTTTTTTTTTTTTATTAGAGAGCGAGAGACTGAGAATGAGAGGGGAGAAGGTCAGAGGGAGAAGCAGACTTCCCGCAGAGCCGGGAGTCCGATATGGGACTCGATCCCGGGACTCCGGGATCATGACCCGAGCCGAAGGCAGTTGCTCAACCAGCTGAGCCACCCAGGCGCCCCTAGGATTTGTTTTATAATGTGAATATACTTAACACTACTAAACTGTCCAGTTAAAAATCGTTAAGATGAATAAATTTTGTTATGTGTTTTATATATAGATATATATATATTTTTAAAGATTTCATTTATTTACTTGACAGAGAGATCACAAGCAGGCAGAGAGAGAGGGGGAAGCAGGCTCCCCGCTGAGTGGAGAGCCCGACGCGGGGCTCGATCCCAGGACCCCGAGATCACGACCTGAGCCGAAGGCAGAGGCTTCAACCCACCAAGCCACCCAGGCGCCCCCATATATTTTTTTAAAAAGGGCACTGATGGGGTCCCTGGGTGGCTCAGTCGGATAAATGTCTGCCTTTGGCTCAGGTGGGATCGCCCCTGCATGGAGGGGTGGTCCCTCCTCAGCAGGGAGTCTGCTTTTCCCTCTCTCACTCCCCTTGCTTGTGTTCTCTGTCAAATGAATAAAATCTTAAATAAAATAAAAAGGACATTGACGGGGCGCCTTGGTGACTCAGTTGGTTAAATGTCTGCCTTCAAGACACCCTCCTTTGGTCTTTTAATGACTGTAACCTCAAACAAGACACTTAACCCCTCCCTAAAAAAAAAAAAAAAAAAAATGTCTGCCTTCAGCTCAGGTCATAATCCCAGGGTCTTGGGATGGTGCCTCTCCTCTGCTCAGTGGGGAGCCTACTTCTTCCTCTCCCTCTGCCCCCCCTCCAACTTGGGCTCTCTCGCACGCATACATTCTCTAATAAATAAAGTATTTTTAAAAATAAAAAAAGCATTAATAATAAAACCTCGTGGCATCAGTCTTTTTTTAAGATTTTTATTTAGTTATTTGACAGAGGGAGTGAGTGCACAAACAGGGGGAGCAGGAGGATCTCCACTGAGCAGGGAGCCTGATGCAGGACTGGATCCCAGGACCATGGGATCATGACCTCAGCTGAAGGCAGCCGCTTAACTGACTGAGCCACCCAGGCGTCCCTCGTGGCATCAAAGTCTTAAAGAAAAAACAGTATGGTTCCAAAGAGAAGATTTCTTTTTTGTCAAAATTCTTAGCAACTATCCTATGCTTGAGGAACCAAAATAATTATGATAATCAAAGTCTATTTCATAGGTAATACAATACTTATAAAATCTCAGGTCTTGAGATATTTGGGCCACCTAATCCAGAGGTACTTTGTATAGAAAAATCACTGTAACCTTGCTAAAAGGATGAGCCCCACCCCCACCCCAGATTTGTGTGTGTGTTCATGGTAAGGAATGGTATCTCTACAAGTTCGGTGTGAAGCCTTACGGAACTCAGTTTGGAATTTTAAAAGTAGTTTAAATACAGTAATCAAAACAGGTGTTTATAAGTGCTACAAAGGCACTGTGGGCCTGTAGAGGTGAACCCTGATTGAAACCTGCATTATCTGCCTTTATCTCTCACACAGGACCCTCTACTACCG
This sequence comes from Nasua narica, assembly GCA_028533885.1. Taxonomy (NCBI): domain Eukaryota; kingdom Metazoa; phylum Chordata; class Mammalia; order Carnivora; family Procyonidae; genus Nasua; species Nasua narica. The sequence goes on along the minus strand of CM052807.1, from coordinate 28,649,510 downwards.
GATTTGACTAGATCAGCACAGCCTAGAGCAAAACACTCATTTTAACCCAGGTCAGAGAAGCCTGTTTATAGCCAACATGATCATATTCTGTCTTCAAGAGCTCCTATAAGAAAAATAGCCAAGCCCTTCAGGACATTTGACTCCATCCCGAAGGCAGAAAAATCTGGACTTTAAAGATACTTTTCAGGGCGCCTGGGTGGCTAAGTGGGTTAAGCCTCTGCCTTCAGCTCAGGTCATGATCTCAGGGTCCTGGGATCAAGCCTCGTGTCGGGCTCTCTGCTCAGTGGGGAGCCTGCTTCCCCCTCTCTCTCTGCCTGCCTCTCGGCCTGCTTATGATCTCTTTCTCTCTGTCAAATAAATAAATAAAATCTTAAAAAAAAAAAAAAGATACTTTTCATCTTCCTACTGGATTTTAAGTTTTTTAAAGTCAGATTCCTTCAAAAATTGGATAAATAACCGTACTCCCTAGATAAAAAAAAAAAAGCAAATATACATAAATATTTTAATACAATGGGGAAGAAGTCAAGGAATCCACAGTTTATAAGCACTTATTATGTGCTTGGTACCTGGTCTATTCATTGCTGAGAATATAGGGAACAAAACATTGATCTTACTGAGCTTACGTGTAGCATGGACAGGTAGAGACCACAGACTCCTTCATCTTTCAATTTTATAGAAAGAAAAAAAAAATGGTTTGGTCTAGATTCCAAGGAAATACACCACTTTATATTTTTCCTGGGGAAGGCTTATTCTTCAATATATTATAAGAAAAGGGTAAGGGGGATGATGAAGGAATAAGTGGAAAAAGAGAATCAGCATTTTAACTGTGACTACTAGATGTGGAGGACACTGTACTTTTCCACTGCACCAAGTTTTTCCTACAGTAAAAATCAGAAGCAGTTGGGATAAATGTAAAATCCCCATTGTTTTGTAATAACGTAATATTTCTTAATCTCCTCCACAGATGCTATTTTTGTGACACAATTTCCCCTGTGATTATTAGCACAAAACCACCAATGAACACTCCACTTTTCTTAGTGCACATTAGTTTAAGAATAAATTGTAAAATCATTTTGTAGGAAATGGAAACATCCGAGGAAAAAAGCATGTTATTGCTCATTTAAGAAGATTCATAAGCCAGTGTGTGAGCTTTAGTCAGAATTTTCCTAGTACTTCAAAAAGAAACAGACTTAGTTCTCTAAACTACGGAGATTAAATTGCAGGCACAGGCTTCCTTCTCCGAAAAGCTATTGGCAATATGACTACTAATCTCAAGGACCCTAGTTTCAGAGTATCTCTGGCAGGGCAAATGAAAACTACTTTTCCCATGTTTGTTACAGGCCTATCAATGCTAACATATTATCCTGGAAGTCCTTCGAATTGTAACTTTCTTAACGCCTACGACTTGAAGGTATGGCACATTAAACAAAGAAACAAAAACCCTAGAGATTCCCGGGACTGATAAACTTGCAAAAATTATGTAGGTTCACGCGTTCCGTAATTTTTTCCATTTTGCCTTTTTTATGCCAAACAATGGCGCTGCGCTTCATAAATAAATGTAAGAAAGGAATTCTGCATCATTATTAATAAACATTAACGTATACACAGAGACCAACCACTACAATTATGACAGGAAGTCCTTCCAAAATGAAGATTACAAATCCAATGATTGACCTCAAAACAACATTGAAAGCAACTTTCTCCCGTCAGCATTCTTTATCGTACTGTATCGAACCCTTCCCTCAAGGTTAAAAATCAAGTGAAAAGGAGGTCCTCGATCCTTGCATTCGTTTTGCATCTCAACCCTGTTTTCAATTCTCAGCTCTAACAACCACAGCGAGTACCCTGGGAAAATAGGGAACGCCGAGGTAGGAACCAAAAAGCCAGCACATTCAAAAGGCGGTGCACAAAACCCTAAATGAAGACAGAGGAGCTGTGAGTCAAATCTCTCTCCTGCAGACAGCCTACTAAGCCCCGAAAACTGGGGGAAACCTCCTCTGGCATCTGGGCTACCCGAGGCCCACGTCCTCACTGAGCCGAGTTCCAGTCCGCCACCCCCGGACCCGCGCTACGACTTCGCCAGACCCAACCGCAGGTCCTCACCTGCTTTTGCACGTCAGCATCGCTGAGGGCCATGGCGAAAGCTCTGCTAGGCCGGAGGCCTAGCTCTAACTTAGACTGGAAGGGGGCGGTGGAAGGAAGGAGAAAAGACGATGCAGTGGAGCTTTCGGCTTCCTTCACTTTATAACTCCGGCTTCCGGTTCCTGTCAGGTGACCACGCAGCCCAGCCGTGTGAGGCTTCTCAGCCAGTGGGAAGAGAGCGGGTCTGGGGAAGTCCCGCCCTGGGCCCGCCCCCTGACGGCGCCTGCGCGGGGGCCTCCTCTCCGCCCAGTCCCAGTCTTTCTTATGGCTGGCTCGTGACTTCTGAGCTGTTTTCCTCAGCTGCGTATTCCTCCGAAGAGGAGGAGGTTCAGGAATTCAAGCGTCTGAAATTAGCCGAATTCTGTGTATTTTTCTGGCCTTAGAGCTCTCGCATATTTTTTAAAGTTTAGTTATTTACTCCCAAATCAGAATTTATTATTTTGCTTTCCTGGCCTTAATGAAAACAAATTCACCAATATTTTATTTATTAATAGGTTTTATTTTTAGAACAGGTATAGATTTACAGAAAAATTAAGCAGATAGAGCAGAGAGTTTTCATGTATCTTCTCCACCGCACACACAGAGTCCCATATCAATATATTAGTATGGCACATTAGTTAATGAAATAACATTGATAATTAAATAAACAATATTGACTTACCTCCATAATTACTCGGATTTCCTTAGTTTTAACCTAATGCTCATTTTCTTTTCCAGGATCCCATCTAGGATACTGCATTTTATTTAATTGTCATGCCCCTTAAATTTCCTGGGTGTGACAGTTACTTAACTTCTTTTTTTAAATTAATTTGTCAGAGAGAGCGCGCACAAGCAGGGGGAACAGCAGAGCAGAGCAGACAGAGGGAGAAGCAGGCTTCTCGCTGAGCAAGAAGCCCCAAGGCAGGCCGGATCCCAGACCCTGGGATTATGACCTGAGCTAAAGACAGACACTTAATGGACTGAGCAACCCAGGCGTCAGGGTACATGTATTTTTATTACCAACTTTTTATGTTGAAGAAATTTCAAATATAATAAATTGTGAGAATAGTGCAATAAACTCCATTCACCTAAATTCACCAATTATTAACATTTTGCTATTTGGCTTTATCACTTTTCATTAATCAAATTCAGGAAATTTAACAAGTTTATAATCAGATTTTGCCAAATGTCCTACCAACAACCTTTGTAGAAATTTTTTTTCTCATCCTGAACCCAGTACAAGATCACCTGTTGTAATAATTGTCATGTCTTTTTTAGTCTTTTTTTTTCCCCAAGATTTATTTGAGAGATAGAGAGAGCTTGAGCAGGAGGGAGGAGCAAAGGGAGAGGGAGTTTAGACCCTTCGCTGAGTGCAGAGCTTGGGTGCTTGATGCCACAACCTGAGCCAAAACCAAAAGTCTGATTCTTAACCAACTGTGCCACCCAGGCGTCCCTTTTTAGTCTCCTTTAATATGGGATGGTTCCTCAGACTTTGTTTTTCCTGTTAGTAGCATTTTTTAAGAGTTCCACACATTTGAAGAGGCCAGTTGTAGAAAGCCCCTCAATTTGGTTTTGTCTGATAGGTTTCTCATAATTAGATTCTGGCTATGCATTTTGTAAAGAGTACTACATCTTTGATCTTATATCCTCAGTGGGTCATATCAGGAAAGTACCTTTCAGTGTGTCCTTTAATGAGAATGGTCCACACATTTTTAAGGCTCTTAATACATGCTGCCAAATTGTTTTCCAGCTGTACTCGTGTACAGTGGTCTTTGTAGTGTGTGACAGATTGGTGTACATATTTGAGAAAACTGATAATGTTGGATAAGGGAAGGATTCAGTCACAGGACAATAAAACTAACAGAACAACAGAAATCCACACAGTTGACCTTAACTTGATCAGTATTTTTTAAGATTTATTTATTTGAGAGAGAGCATGAACACAAGTAGGGGAAGGGGCAGAGGGAGGAGAAGCAAGCTCTCCGATGACCAGTGAGCCCAAAATGGGGCTTGATCCCAGAACCCTGGGATCATGACCAGAGCCGAAGGCAGACGCCCAACCAACTGAGCCACCCAGGTTCCCCTTGATCAATATTCTTATCAACTGAGCTAAACCAGTTGATAGGCTTATTTCTCTCATCTTGTTAGTTTCTGCATTCATAACTTCATTCTTTGCAGTCCCAGAAGACAGAGTTCCAGTATGCCTCCTAGCATTCCTAGGTCACTCATTTGGATTATAATTCCTCCTCCCATTTATTTTCACAGTGTTCTCCAAATAACTGGGGGAGTGGGAGCAGCAATCTAATGCCACATGTCTAATCACTGTGAAATCAATGTCTGGAACAGATATAGCACTGTCCACATCAATTTGCTTTTGGTTTCTGGAAAACAGTGTGCTGATTTTTATGATTTATTTATTATTAATTTGAGACAAAAATATAGAAAAGGACAAAGAATAATTTAAATATTCATGTACCATGTACCACCACCACCCGAATCAACAATTAACATCTGCAACATTTGCTTTAAGATTTCATTTCTAAAGTAAAATAGTGTTACAGATATAATTAACATTCTCTTTTGTGCAGCTTTCCCCTCCCCTATGTTAATGCTCTTTCCAACTGGTTTCTGCAGTTATTTTGCAGTTTTACCAAGGAATGGGCCAGGTCCTGTCTGATAAGAATATGGAAAACTTCATAGAGACAGTCTCTGGAAAGAAAAACTTATTATAAGTACAATAAAGGATTAACTAGTTAGTAGTTTTCCAAATCCAATTTCTTCCTATATTATTTTAGGTCTTGTGAAGAAGCTTTACTAAAACAGCTTTTCAGATAAATTCCAAAATCCCACTCCTAGATAAGCCTATTTACTTATGGCTTCACAAAATCACTGTCCTAGATTCCTGTCAGGTTAGTCACAAAGAGATGGTTTCTGTGTACATTGCCTCACCTGCTCCCAAGCTGAAACTTCAGTCTGTGGCTTCAGAAATTCAATCAGCAGAATAAAGTAAGGCTTGAACTTCTTTGCCAGACAAGGGTGGGGTGGGGTGTGGTGGGAGAGTTGGGGGTGGGGGTTCCCTGGGTGGCTCAGCCAGTTAAATAATCTCAGGGTAGGGGTTTCAAGGCCCTCAGGCTTTATTTAACTTACTAAAAATAAATTTTAGGAGTGCCTGGGTGGCTCAGTTGGTTAAGAGGCTGCCTTTGGCTCAGATCCTGATTCCAGGGTCCTGGGATTAAGCCCGCCTCAGGCTCCCTACTCATCAGTCTGCTTCTCTCTCTCCCTCTGCCTGCCGCTCTGCTTATTTGTGCTCTCTATGTCAAATAAATAAAATATTTAAAAATAAATAAAAAAAGAAAAAGAAATTAAAAAATTAAATTAGCTCTGCCTTTTTTTTTTTAAAGATTTTATTTATTTATTTAACAGAGAGAGAACACAAGCAGGCAGAGAGGCAGGCAGAGGCGGAGAGAGGAGCAGGCTCCCTGCTGAGCAAGGAGCCCGATGTGGGACTCCATCCCAGGACTCTGGGATCATGACCTGAGCAGAAGGCAGCTGCCTAACCAACTGAGCCACCCAGGCCTCCCAGCTCTGCCTTTTTTTTAAGATTTTATTATTGGGGCGCCTGGGTGGCTCAGTGGGTTGAAGCCTCTGCCTTCAGTTCAGGTCACAATCTCAGGGTCCTGGGATCGAGCCCTGCATCAGGCTCTCTGCTCAGTGGGGAGCCTGCCTCCCCCTCTCTCTCTGCCTGCCTCTCTGCCTACTTGTGATCTCTCTCTCTGTGTCAAATAAATAAATAAAATCTTTTAAAAAAAAGATTTTATTTTTAAGGGGTGCCTGGGTGGCTCAGTGTGTTAAAGCTCTGCCTTCAGCTCAGGTCATGATCTCAGGGTCCTGTGTTCGAGCCCCACATCATGCTCTCTGCTCAGCAAGAGCCTGCTTCCCCCACCCCTCTGCCTGCCTCTCTGCCTACTTGTGATCTCTCTCGCTCTGTCAAATAAATCTTAAAATCTTAAAAAAAAGAGATTTTATTTATTTATTTAAACAATATATGCCTTTTTTAAAGATTTTATTTGACAGAGAGATCACAAGCAGGCAGAGAGACAGGCAGAGAGAGGGAGGGGAAAGCAGGCTCCCTGCTGAGCAGAGAGCCTGATTCGGGGCCTGATTCCAGGACCCTGGGATCATGACCTGAGCCGAAGACAGAGGCTTTAACCCACTGAGCCACCCAGGTGCCCCAAAAGATTTTATTTTTAAGTAATTTCTACACCAACGCTCCAACTCACAATGCCAGACCAAGAGTCACATGTTCTACTGACTGAGTCAGCCAGGTGCCCCTTGAAGAATTAATCTTAAGAAGAAAAAACAAATGAGACCAGAAAAGAGTGAAACTCTAACATAGGTGCTCGCACTTCCTACCCCTTTCCAAACAATTTTCCACACAACAGAAAGAGTAGTTTAAAACCCAGCTGGCATCTAGCCACTTTCCAATTTATAATCCTCAAATGGCTTCCATCTGCTGTGAACACTTCACACCTCATATAGTCTGTGTGAGCTTTGCCCAATCTGGCCTTGCTTATTTGTCTGACCTCATTACTCCTCCTCCCTTTGCTCACCGCCTTATAGCTTTACTTTTCAGTTCCTGGAAAACACCAGGCTTTTTGCCTGAATTCTTTTCATCCACTTATCACTTAGCTTTTTGTTCTTTAAGGTCTCAAATACCACCTCCTTAGAGAGAGCTTTTCTTTTTCTTTTTTTAAAGATTTTATTTATTTATTTGAGAGACAGAGAACGTGAGAGAGAGAATGAGAGGAGAGAAGGCTAGAGGAAGAAGCAGACTTCCCATGGAGCTGGGAGCCCGATGTGGGACTTGATCCCAGAACTCAAGGATCATGACCTGAGCCAAAGGCAGCCGCTCAACCAACTGAGCCACCCAGGTGCCCAAGAGAGCTTTTCATAAACACTCTTTCACCTTCCTCTCTCAGCCCCTAATTTACTTCAGGACATGCAATAATTTTTAATTATTTTGGGTTTCTTTTCTTTTTGTTTTTTAAACAGATTTCTATAAGCATTGACTAAGTTTGCCTATTGCTGAAATTGATATAAATAGAAACACATGATTTGTACTGTACATCTTTAGAAAGATTTTATGTATTATTTGTTTTACAGAGAGAGAGGGAACACAAGCAGGGAGAGTGGGAGAGGGAGAAGCAGGTTTTCCGCTGAGCAGGGAGCCCGATGTGGGGCTCGATTCCAGGACCCTAGGATCACGACCTGAACCGAAGGCAGTCGCTCAACTGACTGAGCCACCCAGGTGCCCCTAATTTGTACATTTTTGTGTCTGACTTCTTTTACTCAACACAATGTTTTTGAGATTAATCCATATTGTCACATGTAATGTGAACCTTAAAAATAAAACTGACAGTTTCCCTCCCCCCCCAAAGTTGGGTTTATTTACAGTAGCAGAGAATCACAATTCAGGACATTCAAACTCTGGCAAATTCAGAGAATAAAGGAGAGGCCTGCTCTCTGTTGTAGAGAAATGGGATGTTATACAAAAAAGGCCATTGAGGGGTGCCTGGGTGGCTCTGGGTTAAAACCTCTGCCTTCAGCTCAGGGTCCTGGGATCAAGCCCCGCATCTGGCTCTCTGCTCAGCAGGGAGCCTGCTTCCCCCTCTCTCTGTCTGCCTCTCTGCCTGCTTGTGATCTCTCTGTGTCAAATAAATAAATAAAATCTTTAAAAAAAAAAAAAAGGCCATTGAGTTAACTGGGAGTTCCAAGTACAGGGGCTCTTCATGAGCTAAGTTGTGATAATTTCTCATTGGCTGATTTGTTGCTGGGGGAAGAGAAAAAATCTATTCTCCTACTGGCATAGTAAGGTAGTATGGACTTCCAGGGTACTCCCTCTTCCTTTTTTAAAATTTTATTTTATCTTATATTTTTAAGCAGATGTAATTTTTTATTTTGAGAGAGTGTGTGCATGTGAGCACAGGGGGTAGGGGCAGAGAAAGGAAGAGAATCTCAGGCAGAGTCTGCACTGAGCATGGAGACAAATTCTGGGCTCAATACCATGACCCTGAGATCACAAACCCAGCCAAAACCAGGAGTCAGATGCTTTAACCAACTATGCCATGCAGATGCCCCATTACTCATTTATTTATTATCATCATTTTTAAAGATTTTATTTATTTATTTGAGAGACAGGGTGCATGAGGAGGGGGAAAGGCAGATGGAAAGGGGGCATTGGGCTTCCTGGGAGCCCGACTCAGAGCTTGATCTCAGGACCCTGAGATCATGACCAGAGTAGAAGGTAGATACTTAACCAACTGAGCCACCCAGACATTCCAGCAGGTGCCCCTCTAAATGTTATTTTTAAGTTTTTTTTTTTTTCTTAAGTAGGCTCCACATCCAGCATGGTGACCAATGTGGGGTCACCACCTTGAATTTACAACCTTGAGATCAAGAGCTGAGCTGAAATCAAGAGTCAGACGCTTTACCAACTGAACCACTCAGGCACCCCTTTAAATTTTATTTTTAATTTATTTTTAAAGATTTTTATTTTATTTTAAGGATTTTATTTTTAAGTAATCTCCATACTGAAGGAGGATGACAACCTGGAGATCAAGAGTCGCAGGCTCCAAGGACTGAACCAGCCACGCCTTCCCGCCCTTCACCCTCCACCCTGCTTCCTATTGGATCTGCAATTGACAGATGGATAGGGCATGAGAGCTCCTCCTTCTGGTTTTGACTCCATTTTATCTATCTATTTATTTCCAAAGGTTTTTTCGTTTGTTTTTTGAAATTTATACACCTGTTTTTTGCAATTTCTACACCAACCTGGGGCTCCAACTCATGACCCTGAGATCAGGAGGGGCATGCTTTTTCAACTGAATCAGCCAGGCACCCCAATGACTCTATTTTAATGAGGTTTCCTTTGATTAATTTTCACAATACCAGTTATTCCTTTTTGTTTTATTGCTGAATAATTTCCATTGTGTGCATATGCTTGAAAAAGTCAACGTTATTTAAAAAACTAGGAGACTAACAAAAGATGTAACAACCAAATGCACGATCTGGTTTAAAAAACAGGCTGGTGGGGCACCTGGGTGGCTCAGTGGGTTAAAGCCTCTGCTTTCGGCTCAGGTCATGATCTCAGGGTCCTGGGATCAAGTCCCGCATAGGGCTCTCTGCTCAGCGGGGAACCTGCTTCCCTCTCTCTCTGCCTGCCTCCCCGCCTACTTGTGATCCCCCTCTCTCTCTGTGTGTCAAATAAATAAATAAAATCTTTAAAAAATAAAAAAATTAAAAACAGGCTGGTTCAGTGGAGTATGCAATTCTTGATCTCCGAGTCCTGAGTTCACAACCCATGTTGCGCATAGGGCCTACTTAAACACAACAACAACAACTATAAAAGTCATTACTTGGCCAATTGAGGAAAGTAAAGTATCAACTGATTATTAGGTACTACTCGGTAATTAATAGTTTTATTAGTTCACTGGGCCTTTTTTTTTTTTTGCAAAATCACTGTCCAATTTCTCTTATTAATGGCACTACTGTTCTCTCAGTCTCTCAGGCTTAAAGCTCTTGTAAACTAACTCCAACCTTTTTGCTTTCACTCCCACCCACTCTCATATCAGTTCAGGTTTTCAGCACTTTTTTCCACAGCTTTATTGAGACATAACTCACATACCATAAAACTCACCTATTTATAAAGCATACACCTAAGTGGTTTAAAAGCATAATCACAGGGTGTTCAACTGTCATCAAAATCAATTATGAGAACATTTTCATCACCTCCCCCAAAAAACTTTGCACTCATTAGCGGTCACTCCTCGTCAGGTTTTTATCACTTCCGATCTGGCTCCTTACAACAGCCTTCCAACTCATCATCTTCATCGCTCCCCTTCTTTCAATTTATCTCATGTACATCACAGACAATTCAGTTTCTCAAAGCATGGTTTAGATACACCTTAACAAGATACCTTCACTGACTCCCCAAAAGGACGCTTCGATTCAAGTAAACAAACATCCTTTAACTCACGTTCAGTCCTAGGCACTGTGCTAGGTAGGTGCTGTGAACAAAATGGTTACTACTGAAGACTTCCTTTACTGCTCTGGTGCCTGTGCTCAGGAAGGGCCCTCCGCCTAAAATGAGGTCTTAACCCCCACCTTACCCTCAACTGCTAGAAAATTTTCCCAACTTTCACTGACCGTCTTTCCCGACAATTGACTGCGAACTCGGCAGCTCTCTTGAATTCTCCTGACATTTCCCTGCCCCGTTCGCTTGCACACACTTAAACCGCAATACTTGTTTGTTCAATACATCCACAGCACATTCTGTGGAAGCAGCAATGCTCCTTTCCGCGGGAACTACCAGCTTCTCCCCCCACAGGAATGATTCCTTAGAATCCCACCTCCGTTCCTCCAGTAATAAAAGACCTCCCCCACACCCCGCGAATCATAGATTTGAGCGACTCCTGGTAAGAGCGGATGAAGAGAGATCGGCAGTTCCGGGTCATGTCTGCGCGAAGAGACCTCGGGGCCTCTAGGATCCATGCTTCCGCTCAGGGGAACAGAGCCGCCCCTCTTCCGGCGCTTCGAAGCGCTCCAGGCCCGCCCCGACGCTGGCGGTGACGGAAGCGCGCTGGGGGTGACCTCACCTTCCAACATGGCGGCGGCGGTAGATTAGGGCCGCGGGTCGAAGCAGCCACCGCCGCTGGGGGACCCTGTCGGAAACGACTGCCGCCGCCGCCGCCCCTTCCATCTCTTCTGGGGCAAGGGGCCAGGGCCAGGTGAGGGGAGTGGGGTTCTGGGCAGGCAGAGTTGGGTCCTCATCCAGCTCCTCAGGCGGTTTTCACTGGGCAGGAAGGTGTCCAGAGACTGCCGAACCACCGCCTCCCCAGTGGTTCCGACGACGCGTGAGTGAGTGTCAGTGAGTGTGTGACTGTGAGTGTGTGTGTGTGCGTGTGTGTGCGTGCCGGCGCTCCTTTGCCCGAGGGTTCTCAAAGCTTGAGGGGTCCGTTTTTTTGTAACCGGACCTGTGCAGTGTGGTCCCAGCGCCGACGCTTGTTGAGCGGGGCTTCCCGAGGCGGAGGAACTTGGCCCTTGCCCTGCACCGCGGGTCTTCCCCACAAAGACCTTCAAGTGGAAAACCGGTGTCCATTTTTAGGACCAGGCTGGGGATCGTGGACTTCTTTTTGGTTGAGGGAAAGGTTTCGCGCGATTCGTTTAAAATGATCATAGATTATCTCTGCCAGTCCTAGTTGTTTTTTTTTTTTTCTCACAGATTGTTAGATATGTGTTATCCTTTAGTCATTGCTCTTCTGACACCCATCATTACTGTTACTTATTTTTCAGAAAAATCTTGTCTTCTTATTCCTGGAGGCAATACGGTTTACACTAAGGCGTTTCTTACTTTGATTTTTATTCTCTCGCTATTCCAGGGAGATTCCAAGTTTCTTTCCTTCATAACCAGTTATGAAGGGAAACGCCTAGAGTTTTTGAGTTGAGGCTTTGACCTGGGTTGAAAATCGGGCGGATCTGTCCAGTTCACACGCTCCCCACTGGGATTTTTGTCTTAACCACTACCCGCACCAGTATTTATTTGTTTATTTAAAATAGCTATCTCACTATCTCTAGAACTTTTATACTGAACCGACGGTAACCCCCCTCACCCCCTTTTTGCTTTATGATGTGAAACAAAACAAACATAAAGTCTTTGCGAAATTGTTAGATTTCCTCTGGAGGCTTGGTTGTAAACCAGAATGTTGATCTCTGCCCTGACTTGTTGTGACCTTGGATGAGTTGCCACACCCTTCTAGTACCTTCTTTTTTTATCTCCTAGAAAATCCAGCAAATGTTTTTGTAGGTAGTAAACTATTTATACCGCATATACATAGTTGGATAAATGCACAGTGCACATTTGCACCTGCAAATTGAAACTAAGTCGTTAGGAAATATTCTTCATTTGATAATAGGCCAGTAGGGGGTTGAAAAATCCTTTTACTCTGATTGGCCAGGTACTATTTTCAGTATATATACATATTTTTGTTTTTTTTTTAACGATTTTATTTATTTATTTGACAGAGAGATTACAGGTAAGTAGAGAGGCAGGCAGAGAGAGGGAGAAGCAGGCTCCCTGCTGAGCAGATAGCCCGATGTGGGGCTCGATCCCAGGACCTGAGATCATGACCTGAGCCGAAGGCAGAGGCTTTAACCCACTGAGCCACCCAGGCTCCCCAGTATATATACATATTTTTAATGATTCTTTTTTTTCATGGAGGCTTGTACCCCGGTAGTTGAATTTAGTTGAAGGATGTATAAAGTTGAGTCCAACCAGTTATGTAAAGAAAAGATACTTTCTAGCACATCAGTTAATCAATACTAAATATCTCATACACTAAACTTTTAGGACAAGTAATTTGCAACAATAATCATTGCTTTAAAAATATATTTCTCATAAAATATTTTAGACATAGAAAACAAGTTTTAAACATTCTTGCTGACCTACTTTTTATCAGTTTTTCAATTTCAGTTTCGTTTTGGTTTATGTCTTATTCCAAATAAATGGTCACCAAGATTTCTTTTCTTTTAAATTTTACTTATTTATTTGACAGAGATCACAAGTAGGCAGAGAGAGAGAGGTTCGAGAAGCTCTTCTCAAGAGAGTTCGAGAAGCACCAAGTTGTGGGGCTTGATCCCAAGACCCTGAGATCATGACCTGAGCATAAGGCAGGGGTTTAAACCACTGAGCCATTCAGGTGCCCTGGTCTCCAAGATTTCTTATTTAATACCCATTACAGCGTTGAAAGAAGGGGGCTATTTTCAAGAGTAGCTGATTTTTTAATGCCTTGAGATACAACTAAGATGCAAATCACCAAATGCACAATTTAATGTTTTTTTTTTTAATGGTTTTAGTATTTTCACAGAATTCCCAACCTCCACCACCACCACCACCACAGTTTTCACACCCCCAAAAGAAACCCTGTACCCTTAGCAGTCATTCTTTTTTTTTTTTTTTAAGATTTTTTATTTATTCATTTGAGATAGAGACAGTGAGAGAGAGCATGAGAGGGGAGAAGGTCAGAGGGAGAAGCAGACTCCCCGTGGAGCTGGGAGCCCAACGTGGGACTCGATCCCAGGACTCCGGGATCATGACCCGAGCCAAAGGCAGTTGCCCAACCAACTGAGCCACCCAGGCGCCCCTAGCAGTCATTCTTTATTCCCAATCTCCCTCACCTCCCCTACCTAGGCAACCACTGACTTACTTTCTGTCTCTATAGATTGACCAGTTCTGGATATTTCATATAAACAGAATTATGCAATATGTGGTCTTTTGTGACTGGCCTCTTTTACTTAGAATGATGTTTTTCAGAGTTCATTCATGTTGTAGTATGAATCAGTCCTTTTTATGGCCACAATATGCCATAGTATGGATATACCAGTTTTCTTTATTCATCAGTTGATGGGCAATTATTTCCACTATTTGGCTGTTAAATATTATGCTGCTGTAACTATTAGTGTGCAAATTTTTTATAGACATGTGTTTTCATGTCTCTGGCATGTACCTGGGAGTGGGACAGAGCAACTGAATTTTATGCCTCCCTTTTAGCCTCATTATTGTGAAAGTCAGACTGTGCCTTGGGGGAGAGGGGGAGAGTGAGGCATTCCTTTTTAAGTACATTATCTTTGAGTGCCAACTGCTGAGTGAAATCATTTTGGGGCAGCTCTTAAAACAAGATTGAACTAGAGTGTTTCAATTAATTATGTTTCAGTATGATAGGGACTATCTACACTAGAATACTTTGTGTCTGCTGAGTTTTAAAAATGACACCCTTGCCCAGTTGCATTTCACAGCTGGGTGGGTGAATTTTTTAAATTTTAACAATTTTTATTGGGATTATTTAATTTTACTTCTCTTATTTTAGAGAGAATCCTAGAATTCTATAGGGACCAATAAAGTATGGATCTTTAAAAAAATGTAAGTTACTGGACTTAATGGTAATTTGTGGAACTTGAAACAAACTCCATACTCAGACCACCAGTGAGTCTTAAGAGTAGTGGCCTGGTAACCCCAAAACTTTGTTAATGTTTAAAGTTCCAGAATTTTGATTTGAGATTGAGTTATCTGTGGATTTTTATTTTTCTTTTTGTAAACTGGGATTATAGATCTGTTCATCTCTATTATTGGAGTATATAACAGTTTTATTACGTTACAATTTTAGTGGATGGAAATGGTCTAAAAACAAAGCTTGAAAATATTTAATTAAAACATGTAATGTGTTTCTGTTTTGGCTCTGTGGGGTTAGGGAATACACTATAACTATGGTATTCTAAATAGTTTGTGTGAAGTGGGTACTAGAAATTTCTGTTTTCCACAAGCATCCAAGTGAGATTATGATCAGACAAGTTTGGGAAACAACTATAAAAAAAAAACTCTCATGTTGCTGCATTTTGCTTTTCATAAGAATTTAAAGTAGAATTTAATAGTGCTGCCTACCTTCTGGTTATTATTCATAAAATGTGCTTTAATTCCTATGTTACTATCAGTGCTAGCATCCTGGAATTTGCACGGGAGTTCATGATAGAAATCTGGTTAAAAAAAAAATAAAGCAAACTATTTATTGCAAATTGTGGATATTACATTTGTTACTGAAGGATCATGAATGTTTTCTTTGTCCCTGGTTTTGGGAGATGCCACCAAATGCATGTATAAACATAGGATTAAGTTACCCTAAGCTTCCTCAGGCTGGCCATTTGGCTGACTACTACTTGTAACTTAATAGAGGAGCAAACTAAAGGTGTAAGGTAGAGAAAGAAACAACTGGGTAACAGATATATTCAGTAACTTGTTAGATTTGTGCAAAATATAGCTTTTATGTTTATTTTCTAAATTTTTATTATTATGATTTTTTTAAAGATTTTATTTATTTATTTGACAGAGAGAAATCACAAGTAGGCAGAGAGGCAGGCAGAGAGAGAGGAGGAAGCAGGCTCCCTGCCAAGCAGAGAGCCCGATGATGCGGGGCTGATGATGTGGGGCTCTATCCCAGGACCCTGAGATCATGACCTGAGCCGAAGGCAGAGGTTTTAACTCACTGAGCCACTCAGGCGCCCCAAAATTTTTATTATTTTTAAATAAGCTCTATGCCTGACACAGGGTTTGAACTCAGAACAACCCTGAGATCAAGAGTTGCATGTATCACAGACTGAGCCAGCCAGGCACCCCAATAGCTTTTTTGTTGTTGTTGTTGTTTTAAGATTTTATTTATTGATCGATGAGAGAGAAAGAGGCAGAGGGAGAGGGAGAAACAGCCTCCCCACAGAGCAAGGAGCCCAATGTGGGACTCCCATCCCAGGACCCTGGGATCATGACCTGAGCCATAGGCAAATGCTTAACCGACCGAGCCCCCCTGTTGTCCCGTCCCCAGTTTATATTTAAAACTATATTTAAGTTTCTGGATAGCAAGAGCACTCAGACCTAATTTGAATTCTAAAAGAATCTACTAGACAAAATTTAGAGTAGAAATAACTATGTCCTTCTTGCCATTTAAAAAGAAGCTTGAGATGTCTTATATATGAAATACACTCTGTGTTGGTAAGGCAGTAGTGGGGTGGACCACTGTACCCTGCTCACAGGAAAGCTGAGTGGTGATCTCAGATCATATTTACCTTTTATCCAATTTGTCTTTTCCCTTTTTTCCCTGGCCCCATTCTTAAAATTGACAGATTTGCTCCTTTCAGTAGTCTGTTTGAAAAAACACCTCGTTTGTCCACCATTTCTTCCTGTTATTGTTCGTATTTCCACCTCTGCATTCTTCTCACCCAGCACATTGCCTGACATAAGTAAATATGCGTTGAGCGTATGCAGTTAAAGGCTGAGTTCAAAACTAAAGACGAAGTGATTGCACTGTTAACTAGTTGTGTGGTTTTGTGCAAATAAATTGTTTATTCTTGTTTCTCCATCAATAAAACTGTTACCTTTTCCTTCTGGCATAGAGTATTACTATGACAACACATGGAAGAGTGTTTCAGAAATAGAGGTCTCAGGCAGATGTAATTTATATTATTTATATTTGTTCGAAATGCAAGAGCCTGTTGTGCAGTGTGCTGACTCTGCACTACAGACTATTGCAAAGGAAGTGCATGCTCTTTGTTCCCAGAATACCCTTAGAGTACATGACCCTGTAGTCGTGCTGTGGAGTTTACATTTTGGGTATTCTCAGAGCTTTTGTTCTATAATTTAATATACACACACTTGATGTGTAATGTGTTCTTAGGGTCTGTCTACCCCACCACCTAATCACAGGTGTGAATGAGCTGCCTTTGTTGCTCTACACCTGGAAGCTGAAGTGAAATTAGAAGTTGGATAGATAAATTTAATACTGTAAGTCTGTCATATTTAGGTCTGGTATGTTCATAACTAGATTATCTAATACACATTTAAAGCCTAAAAACTGTATACTGAACTTAAGTGATTGGAGTTTGTATTATCATCTTCTTCATTAGTGTGAATCATTGAAAAATGTTAAAATGATTGAATAGAATATAATCATCCACCAAATATATGGTTGTATGGATACTAACATTTATACTAGAGCTGAGGAATTCACTGCAAATAGTAAAGTGAGCGTGGAGGATGGAAAATTATGAAATCCATGATTAAGATTGCATTTATGGTTAGGCAACTGGGATTTGTAAGGAAATTTGAAGAGCACTAGGCTAAAAATCAAATTTGGAAGTTCCAAATCAAATTTGGAAATTCGGAAAAAACTATGCTTTTTCCGTGGCATCTGGATTGGAGTATGACTAAAATTGTCTTCAGATTCAGATTTTTGATAAATACAGAAATTTGAATATAACAAATTTGAGAACATCAATTTTTTTATTTAAAGCATTATTCAAAATATGAGTACTTCTTTATTCCTGTTACCAAAAAATTCTGAGACTTTGTAAAGCTGTAATTTTGTCACTCATTTGTTCTGTTCTCCCCTCTCTCTTGGAACTTCACTTCATAATTTATTCCTTGCTTTCTATACTTATTTGTACCTCATTGGTTTCTTCTCCACTGAGTGTAAACATGCTTAAGACTCTTGTTGTGCACAAAAACAAAACAGTGAACTCTCAAACTCATCTCTCTCTGGCCTTTATTCTTTTCTTCCCATCCAACCAGGCTTTCTTTGAAAGAACAGACTACCATTTTCTCCCTTTTCACTTACCATTCAGTCTTCAACCCCCTGCCTTTTGCTATTGCCCCTGGCCAGCAAACAGAACTGTCTGGTTAGGGATTATTACCCTGACATATTCATTCTTTTTGGTTTGTTGTTATATTTCATACATTTCTTCACTACTTTCTTGACGTTCCTCCCCTGACTTCTGTAAACACAGTCTTTCCTGTTTCTCTTCCTTCCTTTCTGACTGTTCCAATCCAGACTTGGAGGTCGCCTCTGCCAGCTTCTCAACTTTGGACGACCCCTGAAGTGTTAGTTTTGCCCTGAATTCTGATGGTGTTTCTTTTTCAGATGAAATTGGTATTTCTTGACATTTTTTTAAACCATGTCTCCTGTTGATAAATAAAAAATTATCTGGCTCCTGTTCTGGTGGTGGTGCTTGGGGTAGGGAGTGATGGGTGCATTTATTCTTCCTTCCCATCCACGTACTGAGTCACTGATACAGAGAAGATTGAAGAAAAAACAAAGAAGATTGAAGATTTGCTGAGCTTTATTTTCTATACTTTGAATCTGAGAGCAGTAGGTAATGTTTCCCTTTTCAGAGTGAAACCATCTATTGTAATACCCTTTCTCACTCCTACCCCAAATTTTGACACTTCCTACCCATTGGAAGTCACTAACTCTCCATTCAGTCTCCTTAGATAATTTCATTGACTTGTATCTATGCAGAGCACAATTTTATATCTCTAGTCGAGAGCTCTCAGTATAAGACCTGTTAGGCGCCTGGGTGGCTCAGATGGTTAAGCGTCTGCCTTCAGCTCAGGTTGTGATCCCTGGGTCCTGGGATTGAGCCCAACATTGGGCTCCCTGCTCAGCAGAGAGTCTGCTTTCCCCTCTGCTTCTCTCCCCTGTTCATGCTCTCTCTGTGTCCCACTCTCTCTCTCTCAAATGAATAAATCTTAAAAAAAAAAAGACCTGTTATGTCCAGCTACTTGCTGTACATCTTCACCTGGACAACTCCTAGGTATTCTTTAAATTCCATATGCTCCAAAGAGCCTGTTATCATCTCCTAAACCAGCTCTTCTATATTATCTGATTTGAGAAATATAAATAACACACTTTCCCTACAGCTGCCTGGAGTTCTCTTACTGAGTTAGTTAACAGATTTTTGAAGCTCTTAATATTTTTGCTGTTCATCCCCTTCTTTCTGGTGTTCTAATATTCCCCTAACTTGTGACCTTGCCTCTAATCTCTATTCTTCCACACCACCTCCAGGATGATTTTTCTGGAATATAATTTGTTGATATGCTTTTCTTGCTTGAAACCTTTCAATAGTTCCTGGTAACGTTCTGTAGTAGTTTTTATAGCCTTTTACATCATGATCTAATTTGAGAATCTAATGAAAGAAATGGAATGGTTTTTCTTTCCAGAAAAAAATGCTGATGCACAGAGAATTTGCATACAGTTTTAGGGGGTTTATTCATGAACATGGTTAAAATAATTCCTTGTTTATAGGATAAAACCTAAGCTTTCCAGAATCTCATGGTATACAAAGCACACCAAGTGCTGACTGCTGCTTATTACTCCTGCTGAGCCTCATCCCCCTTATACCTTATGATTTAGCCATGTCAGATTCCTTAGTTTTTATGTTTCATGCTGTTTCAAAACAATTCTTTGCTTTTTCCTGGTCTTCTTTATATCTAAAATGCATCCCTGTCTCATCCCCCTAAGCTGGTTCAGTTAGTGAATACCTCTTCATGTTCGAGGATTGGTTCAGATTTTACTTTATAAAGCTTTTCCTGATTTCTACTTTTTCCCTTTCCTCAGAGAAACTTTCCTCCTTCCTCTTTTGGGTTGCCCTCTCCTGTGGATACTGACTTATATTATAGAACTTTATTTTTCCGATTTATTTGCATGTTTTTGTTTTCCTCTACTTGGTCAAAAACTCCAGAAGACAGGTGATTTATCTTAGTTATGGTCTTTGTGCCCAATATCTGTAGAGTACCTTTTATCTTTTTTTTTTTTAAAGGTTTTATTTATTCATTTGTCAGAGAGAGCACAAGCAGACAGAGGCAGAGAGAGAGAGAAGCAGGCCCCCCGCCGAGCAAGGATCCTGATGCAGGACTCGATCCCAGGACCCTGGGACCACGACCCGAGCTGAAAGCAGTGGCCCAACCGACTGAGCCACTCAGGCGTCCCAGAGTACCTTTTATCTTAAGAAATGTGTGTTGAATGAACACACAAAATTACCAGAAGGCATTTCAGTAGATACAATTACTAGGTTGATTTGAGGTCTTTAAAGATTTTTCCAAACTATAAATTTAGTCTAGTAATCTTCACATGAAAGTAGTATGTTACAGTTGTTGGGGAACTGCCTCACAAATTTTAAGAAAATTAGGTTCCAGTCTTGGCCCTTGTTCCAGTTAGCTCTTGGTTGCCAACAATAGAAAGTCATTCTAGCTTATTTAAGCAGAAATGGAACTTATGAAGAGGGCATTGGGTAGCTCACAGAATGGATGGGAAGCTGGAAAATTAGGTTTGGGAAGCAGGCAGGAACCAAGGGAGACTTGGCTGGAGACTCAGCCGGGATCAGGCCAAGGAATAGAAGAGTTAGGACACTGCAATCTGATCTGCACCTCTTCCTCTGCTGACCTAGTACCACAGCCTTCTCCATGAATTATCTTTAAGTGCCTTTTCACATTCTAGATCCTAGTGGGAGTCTCTGACTTGGCTGAACCTAGATCACATACACTACATGCCACAGAACAGGAGAATGGGAAAGAAAAAATCTAGCTCATTTTAGCTTTTACAATGGGGGCTGGGAGATTTCTGTTTCCTATCGAGATTGACACAATGTTGGATGCTCCCTGTAAAGGAAATTGGGTTCAGATGGCAGGCAGGCAGGCAAAAATAAAAAAAGCGAAGGTTCATTACAGCACCACTGCTAGCTAGTACCTGACCCGTAGGCTTCACAAAACTTATTTTACCTTTGTGGGTATCCCTTTTTATATTTGTAAATTTGAAATTCTGTCACTATTAAAAGGTAACTGTAAATGTAACAGTAAATGTAACTGTAAGAGTAAAGCACCCTGTAATTACACAGTAGGTGTGCCTTTTATTCCTGTGATGTAAGCTGTGACACTTTTTCTCTGGAGTATGTATTAATAATTTTGAAATGCTTTCTGAAGTTGATAAACAGTCTAAGGCCTACTGTTTGATTTAACGGATGTTTTGATATAATTTGGTAGCATTGCTCCTTGAAGATAGGAAACAATAGGGACTTTTAAATATTGTATTAGGATTTCTTTTGATAGCCTAAGTAAATACTGATAATATTGTATTATCAACCATAAATGCATTTTTTAGAGACAGTATGCAAGGAATTTTTTTTTAAAGATTTTATTTATGACAGAGCAAGAGAGGGAACACAAGCGGGGGCGGGGGACGGCGGTGGTGGTGGTGATGCTCCATCCCAGGACTCCATCCCAGGACATGACCTGAGCCAAAGGCGGACACTTAACTAGGAACCACCCAGGCGTCCCTCAAAGCATATTTTTACGTTACTCTTCCTTTTTTATCTCTTTGTATAGCCACTGTTGTAAATTCTGCATGTATTTTTTCATTATTTATCACTCTTAGACATTTCTCTTAGTTTGCTTGTAGAATTTTGTCAACATTACCTGTCTTCATGTTGCTAGTTATCTGAATCTCTTTTTCTCTTATTGACTATTTCCTGAGATCTTAAAGCTGTTAGTATCATTGTTTAAGTAAAAAAAAATCAGTTATTTGGAAACTCCTTAATAAGAATTCTTTATTTGAAACAACTATTAAGACACATGATAGGTAAAATAGCTACTAAGTCCATGTGAAGAGGTAAAAGTTGTAGTTGTATTAATTAGGGTACAAGTTAGGATGCCTAATGAAGAGATTTCAGAATGAAGTGGCTTAAATGACAGTCTAGAGGTAGTTCGTCAAGGCTGGCAGGGCGGCTCTGCTACACGTGGTCATTGAGGGACCCATTTCCTTTTCTCTTATTATCTTACCATCCCCTAAAGTGGTCTCCTTGTTTGCATGTCAGAATTGGTTGTCTGCCATATTCACATTCCAAACCACAGCAAGGAGGAAAGAGAAAATAAGGAGAGACCCACAGATTGCACACCTAACTTCTGCACGTATTCCTCTGACTCAGGCTAATCATTTGGCTCATTAAGCCACTAAGGAACTGGCAAATGTGGTCTGCAGTTGTGTGGCTATTGACCTAGCTAGAATTTAGGAGGATTAAATTAACTTATTTATTAAGATTTTATTTTTCAGTAATCTTCATACCCAGCATGGGGGCTTGAACTCACAACCCCGAGATCAAGAGTCGTATGCTCTACTGACTGAGCCAGTCAGGTGTCTTAGGAAGCTTTATTATTAAAAGAAATAAGAGAATATATATTGGGGAGGAGGGAAAGGTGGGGGCATAGCCAGCGTTTTTGCCACATAGGTGAAAACAGAGAAACTAGAGCGAGCTAGAAAGGGAAATTTGCTTTTGATCTGAAATCTGAATTAATTCTGACTTGTAAGTAAACTAAAGTTATGATTTTTAAAAATTACTGGGAAGAAAAGTCTGAGAAATATTTATTTTGATATTTAGTTGAATAATTGCAGTTGAATAATTGCAGCCCCTTAACTGAGGGGCTCAGTTAAGCGTCTGCCTTCGGCTAAGGTCATGATCCCAGGGTCCTGGGATCGAGGACCCCCGCATCGGGCTCCCTGCTCAACGGGAAGCCTGTTTCTCCCTCTCCCACTCCCCCTGCTTGTGTTCCCTCTCTCTTGCTGTGTCTCTCTCTTGTCAAATAAAATCTTTAAAAATAATAATTGCAGTCAATGGGGAAATGTACTGGAATGTAACAAACTTTAAACTGAAAAAATACTTTTATGTTTTTAGGTTTTATACATCTATAAGTAGACTTTTGGAGCTCTGCCAGCCAACTCAATGGCGTCCTCTACTACTGTGCCTCTAGGATTTCACTATGAAACAAAGTATGTTGTTCTCAGCTACTTGGGACTCCTCTCTCAGGAGAAGCTACAAGAGCAACATCTTTCCTCAGCCCAAGGTATTGTCTTTGGCTCAGGTGGTTATATTAAGTGGTAGTAATTACTTCATGTGTAAAAATACATATATCTAAATAATTTATATCTGTGATTATAAGGTCCAATAATACTAGTAATCTTTTTTTTTTAAAGATTTTATTTATTTATTCATTAGAGAAAGAGAGAGTGAGAGAGAATATGAGAAGGGAGAAGGTCAGAGTGAGAAGCGACTCCCCGTGAAGTTGGGAGCCCGATGTGGGACTCGATCCCCGGTCTCCGGGATCATGACCTGAGCCGAAGGCAGTTGCTCAACCAACTGAGCCACCCAGGCACCCCAATACTAGTAATCTTTTATAGAATAACACTTCATCCCATCCCTTCCCACCCCCTGATCCATTCCCAGAAAAAAACTTAGTGCTTTTTAAGAATGTGGTAATTTGGGATTCCTGGGTAGCTCAATTGGTTAAGCATCTGTCTTCAGCTCAGGTCACGATCCCAGGGTCCTGGGATGGAATCCCGCATTGGGCTCCCTGCCCAGTGGGGAGCCTGCTTCTCCCTCTGCCTGCTGTTCCCCCTGCTTAAATAAGTAAAATCTTAAAAAAAAAGGGGGGGGGTGGTAATTTAAATGACTGCTGTTGGTACGTGTAAAAATGTGCTAAGTACATGTAAATAAACGGAATCCTTTCTTTAGAAATTTCATCCTTGAGGCTCCTGGGTGGCTCAGTCTGTTAAGTGTCTGCCTTTGGCTCAGATCATGATCTCTGGGTCCTGGGATCAAACCCCACATTGGGCTCCCTGCTCTGAGGGGGGACTGCTTATCACTTTCCCCCTCCCCGCCACTTGTGTGCAAGCTCTCTTTCTCTCTCTCTCAAATAAATAAATAAAACCTTTTTAAAAAATTTCATGCTTAGGGGCGCCTGGGTGGCTCAGTTGGTTGAGCAACTGCCTTCGGCTCAGGTCATGATCCTTGAGTTCCGGGATCGAGTCCCACATCGGGCTCCCAGCTCCGCGGGGAGTCTGCTTCTTCCTCTAACCTTCTCTCCTCTCATGCTCTCTCTCACTTTCTCTGTCTCTCAAATAAATAAATAAAATCTTTAAAAAAAAAATTTCATGCTTAACAAGACAGAGATTAGAATTACATAATTGTTTTATTTTGTTATTATTTTTTTAAAGATTTTATTTATTTGTTAGCGCACAAGCAGGGTGAGCAGCAGGTAGAGGGAGAAGCAGGCTCCTCATTGAGCTAGGAGCCTGATGAGGGGCTCGATCCCAGGACCCTGGGATCATGACCTGAGCCTGAGGCAGATGCTTAACCAACTGAGCCACCATGTGCCTCCGCAAAATAACTTTAAAAACTCCTAAGAGTTACCAATTATTTATTATTAATTAATTAATTAATATATATTTTAAAGATTTTATGTATTTATTTGAAAGAGCTCAAGAGTGAACATACGTGAGGGAGTCGCAGGCAGACGTAGAGGGAGAGGCAGGCTCCTTGCTGCTCCTTGCTGCTGAGCAAGGAGCCTGATAATGCAGGGCTCAAGCCCAGGACCCCGAGATCATGACCTGAACCAAAATCAAGTGCCGCCTTTGACTCAGGTCATGATCCCAGGGTCCTGGGATTGAGCCCCATGTTGGGCTCTCTGCTTACTGGAGAGCCTTCCTCTCCCTTTCCCTCTGCCTCTGCCTGCCCCTCTGCCTGCTTGTTCTCTCTCTGTCAAATAAATAAATAAAATCTTTAAAAAATGTATGTATACATTCAGCGTTTTTTTTTTAGATTTTATTTATTTGACAAAGGGAGAGACAGAGAGAGAGAAAGAGGACAAGCACAGGGAGTGGCAGGCAGAGGTAGAAGCAGGCTCTAGGCTGAGCGGGGAGTCGAACTCGGGACTCCATCCTAAGACCCTGGGATCATGACCTGAGCTGAAGGCAGACAGACACTTAAGGGACTGAGCCACTCTGGCGCCCTCAGCTTCTATTTCTTTCTTTTTTTTTTAAGATTTTATTTATTTATTTGTCACGGAGAGACACAGCGAGAGAGGGAACACAAGCAGGGGGAGTGAGAGAGGGAGAAGCAGGCTTCCCACTGAGCAGGGAATAAACAGAATCTTAAAAAAAAAAACCACAAAAACAAAAAAAACTCCTGGTTCCTTATCATGAGATAGAGTCAGATATTTTCCAGAGTACGTACTGGTGAATACTTCTGTGAATAACCATAAGTCTTGAATACTTGACATTTTCACAGCTCTGTCAAACGAATTTTGTCAAAGGAATAGGCTTTTTATGCTCCACATGTATTTTGCCATTATTGGTAACACATTTTGGCAGATTCCACTTTGGGTTATAGTGAATTAGTGTTTTCTCAATTTTTTGGAAAATATTCTGTCTCGTAATTATTCTGTGTAAGCATGCCGGCTCTTTAGTCACTTCAAACTCATCATGGACTCCTTTATTAAACAACGGCCGAGCAGTTTCTCACAACTCTCAGTGCATCAAGAGCCAAAGAAAACCACTCAAAACTATTTGCCTTATATTTCAGTTGACTATTGATGTTGTTCCCATTGTCCTCAACTCATTGAGCAACTATTCTCTTCAAAAGACTAATAATCTGAAACTTTTTTCTTATGCCACATCCTTTTAGCTGCTTTAGCTGAAAACAGTTTAATTAACTTGACATCAGTAAATGGCTTTCCTCGTTTGACTGACAGCTGAGCCATGTAGACACTTTAGTTGCAGCCTCATTTCATTTTTTATTTTTATGAAGAAATTCTATGATAAGTTCCATTTTAGGGGCACCTGGGTGCTTCAGTGGGTTAAAGCCTCTGCCTTTGGCTCAGGTCTTGGGTTCCTGGGATCGAGCCCCATGGCGGGCTCTCTGCTCAGTGGGAAGCCTGCTTCCCCCTCTCTGCCTGCCTCTCTGCCTGCTTGTGATCTCTCTCTCTCTGTCAAATAAATAAATAACATCTTTAAAAAAGAAAAAGAAGTTCCATTTTAAATTTTCTAATTTTTCTGACTTGCTTTCCTGTGAGTTGGGAGTACTCTGATGAGTCTGGTAGTATCAGTGTATACTGTGTGCTTCTGGCATAGCTATAATGTCATTGCATAGTACAATACTTTGCCATCTAATTTGATAGGAAAATAATACTTAAAAGCAGGATATTCAAAGTCCACTTTTTTTTCCTTGTTTTGACATGATGCTGACACTTGATATCAGTGCGAGGACCTTTATTTTTCTCATTACTATCAAGGAGCACAGGTAAATAAAGGTTGTGGTATAGCAATTTGGGTGGCAGTTGAAATGCCGTGGGGTTATACTTGTGCCACTGCAGTATGCAGTAGGCTATGCCACAGTGTGAAGCTGTGAGGACACTGCACATAGGCTCTGTCACAACCATGCACTTCTACCAGTGTAGCACAAAGCAACCATAGATAATACATAAATGAGTGTGGCTATATTCCAGTGAAATTTTATTTATGGGGACTGAATTTCCTATAATTTTTATGTCATGAAATACTAATCTTTATTTCTCTCAATCATTTAAAAATGTAAAAATCATTCTTGGCTCATGGGCTATAGAAAAACATGCAGCAGGCCAGACATGGCCACAGGTTATAGTTTGCTGACACTTGATATCAGTGCGAGGACCTTTATTTTTCTCATTACTATCAAGGAGCACAATCCGTTTATGCACAAAACTAAATGCTGTTATTGTTTATATTAAGCCCAGGTCTGTGTTCTTGTCACTTCCATTCTTTAGTCGTATTTCTTTTTTTATATAATGCTTTTAATATATATATGGAAGTATTTAGAAAGTAAAAAAGAGAGAAGAAAAATTCTATAATCAGTAATTAAAATGATGAAATGTTAACCTTTTTTCCATTTATCTAGGAACATATAAATTTGAATTTATGGCTTATAAAAATGAGGTGGTACATATGCCATTTGGTAACATTTTAAAAATTAACAACATATTTAGGGGCACCTGGGTGACTCAGTTGGTTAAGCGTCTGGCTTCAGCTCAAGTCATGATCTTGGGGTCCTGGAATCCAGCCCCACGTCGGGCTCTCTGCTCATTGGGGAGTTTGCTTCTTCCTGTCACTCTCCGTCTGTGCTTTCCCTTACTCTCCTTCTCTCTCAAATAAAATTTTAAAATAAATAAATAAAAATTAACAACATATTTGAACATCTATCCATGTCAAATAAATATCTGTAGTCTCCTGCTTTAGGACAGTTAGGGTGTTCATCAGCCATCTTTGGAATGGGCACATGACAATCCTTCAGTGAGCTTGCACATTCCTTAAAACTTTTCCTTTTCAGTTTCTAGTTTCATTTACTTTTCCAACCCCTTCTTCTGATTAGTTACAGCCTGATAGGTTTAGAAAAATACTATGTAATAGAACTTTGTGCCGTGATGAACATGTTCTGTATCTACTCTGTCCAATATTGTAGTCACAAGTCACAGGAGATGCTTGAATACTTGAAATATGACTTGTGTGAGTAAGAAACTGAATTTTTACTTTATTTTATTTCTATTTAAACTTTAAAAAGCTGACGTGACTGGTGACTAGTGCCATATTAGATACCCAGGTCTAGAAGTCAGGTTTTTATTTTCCCTTCTAAGCCAGCCCCTATGTTCACAATAATTTGTTCACAATACTACCTGGTACCCAGGCTTGAAACATAAAAGTCATTCTTTAGTTCTTTTCTCTGCTTCCTGCACTTTTTCTTTTTCTTTTTCTTCTTTTAATTATCTCTACACCCCACCTGGGGCTTGAACTCACAACCCCAAAATCAAGAGTCACATGCTCTATCAACTGAGCCAGGAGGGGCCCCTCTTGCCCTCTTTTTTTTGTCAGCTATTACCAACTGTCCCAATTTTGTGAAGATTCTCCCATTATCCTACAGGTCCTGCCTCAAATTATTACAAGTGTCTCCTAATTTTTCTCCTTCACTTTATGGCTTCTCCATCATGCATTTTGCATGCTATAAGCATATTGAGCTTTCTTTCTTTCTTTTTTTTTTTTTTTAAGATTTTACTTATTTATTTGACAGAGATCACAAGTAGGCAGAGAGAGGGGGAAGCAGGCTCCCTGCTGAGCAGAGAGCCTGATTTGGGGCTCGATCCCAGTACCCTGAGATCATGACCTGAGCCCAAGGCAGAGGCTTTAACCCACTGAGCCACCCAGGCGCCACCCATATTGAGCTTTCTAACATTACATTGCGTCTTACATTGGAAACCCACAGTTATTCCTTCCCCTAAAACTACTTTACAAAACTTTCATTAGTTTCTATGATCTGGTACTGGGACTACATCTGATGTCTCTTACTGGTTTGTTTTTTTTTTTAATTTTTTAAGATTTTATTTATTTGACAGAGAGAGAAATGTCTGGAGAGCACAAGGAGAGGGAACAGCAGAGGCAGAGAAAGAAGCAGGCTCCCCGCTGAGCAGGGAGCCCATTGTGAGACTCAGTCCCGGGACCCTGGGATCATGATCTGAGCCAGAGGCTCAACCGACTTAGCCACCCAGGCGCCCTGGTGTCTCTTACCATTTTGCATTTTATTTTATTTTAAATTTTATTCTTAATTTAATTTTTAGAGAGAGCTTGAGAGCCAAGGGGGAGGGGCAGCGGGACTCTTAAGCAGGGGAAGAGAGAATCTTAAGCAGGCTCTGCCCGTAGAGCAGCACAGAGCAGATGACCTGAGCCAAAATAAAGAGTCGGACCCTTAAAATGACTGAGCCACCCAGACGCCTCTACTGTCTAGTATTTTAATTTTTTTTTTTAACTGTCTAGTATTTTAAACAAGCCATGCTTATTCCTCCAACTGACCTGCTCTAGAATGGTAGACTCCTGTGATAGCGATTACTAATGTTCACCTGTACCTAATTCTTATCTCCTTGCCGGGACAGGGAAAATTGCATTTAGACAGGGCCGTGTGACTGGTCCTAGCCAATAAAATATGCGTGGTCTGATTTGTGTCCCTTCTAGGTTGTGGCATTTAAGAAGAAAGACTAACTTCTTAGAGGGAAAAATTGGGTTTTTACTGCTGTCTTTGCTACTTTGCTATCCCATTTGTTATCTAAAATATGATGTACAGATTATTTTCATGCCATGTTATTATAAATAGGATCAGTGGTAGCATCCATTGGTGTAATGTGGGTAGGGTTTGGTTTCAAGTTCCTGAAGCAGTAAGCATGAGAAGGAGAGGTTAAGGGAGGTGACCCAATTCATGACACAAGATTTTTGTCACATTGAATGTTTTTCATTTTTTCCTGAGTCATGTGCTGATTATAGACTTTTCCATAGATAGTTAACTCTATACTTTTCCAGAACTAGCCAACTCTTCCAGACAGAATTAGTTTGTGCTGAATATAGTCAATCCTATTCTGGATTATATATTCTGACTAGTATAAGTCTTGCTGACTTGCATATTTGATGTCAAATAATAACTTCTGTTATGTACAATTTTGCATTTATTAATACAGAGCACCTTGTTGAAGTAATTAATATGAATTTCTTTATAAGATATTTCTTAAGTTAGAAAGGAGAGTAAGTTCATCTCTTAGGAATGTGACTATCAAATACATGTACCTGTGCTACTGGTTTTTTTTGTTTTTTTTTTAAGATTCTATTCATTCATTTGACAGACAGAGAGAGAGATCACAAGTAGGCAGAGGCTGGCAGAGAGAGGGGGAAGCAGGGTCCCCGTTGAGCAGAGAGCCCGATGCAGGGCTCAATCCCAGGACCCCGAGACCATGACCTGAGCCGAAGGCAGAGGCTTCAACCTCTGAGCCACCCAGGTGCCCCTGTGCTACTTGCTTTTGTTTTTTAAAGATTTTACTTATTTATTTATTTACTTACTTACTTACTTATTCATTTGACAGAGAGAGAGACAGACAGATAGTGAGAGAGGGAACACAAGCAAGGGGGAGTGGAAGAGGGAGAAGCAGGTTCTTCCTGCTGAGCAGGGAGCTCGATATGGGGCGGGCTCGATCCCAGGACCCTGGGATCATGACCTGAGCCGAAGGCAGACACTTAACAACTGAGCCACCAGGGCAACTGTGCTACTGGTTTGTTATTCACTCAGCCAATAAGCAGTCACTCCCCATGTTTTCCTCTTCCCTTCAACCCCAGGCAACCACTATTCTAATTTCTGTCTCTGTGAATTAAACTCTTGTAGGCACCTCATTTGAGTGGAACCAAGTAATATTTGTTCTTTTGGGTCTGATTTATTTCACTTAGCATAACGTCTTTAGGGTTCATCCATGCTATAACAAGTATCAGAATTTCATTCCTTTTTTTTTTTTAAGTAATCTGTGCCCAACATGGGGCTTGAACTCATGACCCTGAGATTAAGAGTCACATGCTCTACTGCCTGAGCCAACCAGGCACCCCTCATTCCTTTTTTAAGGCTGAATACTATTCTAACATATGCATATCGCACATTTTGCTTATCCATTCATCTGCTGATGGGCATTTGGGTTATTTCTCCCTTTGGCTATTGTGAATAATGGCTGCTGTAAGCATTGGTGTTACAAACATCTGTTTGAGTCTCTGCTTTCAGTTCTTGTGGGTATATACTCACATGTCGATTTGCTGGATCACATGGTAATTCTACATTTAATTTTTTGAAGAAATGCCTTACTGTTTGCCACGGTAGCTGCATCATTTTATATTCCCATCAGTAATACACAAGGGTTCCAGTTTCTCTGCATCCTCACCAATACTTGTTCTCTGGTTTTTGTTTTTGTTTTTGTTTTGTAATAGCCATCCGGATGGTTGTGAAGTGTGGTATCATTGTGACAGCTTATTTCTTTCATTGTTGAATAATATTCCATTGTATGGATGTAACATAGTTTGTTTCTCCATTCGCTTATTGAAGACCATCTTGATTGCTTCCAAGTTTTGGCAATTTTGAAAACAGTTGTTTTAAGCATTCGTGTGCCACTTTCTGTGTAGATAGAAGTTTTCATCTCATTTGGATAAATACCAAGGAGCATGATTGCTAGATCATATGTAAGAGTATCTTTAGTTTTGTAACAAACTACCAAGCTGTCTTCCACAGTGGTTGTATCATTTTGGGTTTCTACCAGCAATGTTTGGGGGTTCCAGTTTCTATATCTTTGCCAAACTTGCTATCATTGCTATTTTTGATTATAGCTGCTCTAGTGGGTGTGTGGTGGTATCTCACTATGGTTTTAATTTGCATTTCCCTAATGGCTAATGATGTTGAACATCTTTTCATGTCCTTATTGGTCATTTGTATATCTTTGGAGAAATGTCTGTTCTTATCCTTTGCCCTTTTTTTTGATTGGGTTATTTGTCTTTTTGTTGTTGAGCTATAAGAATTCTTTATTTTTATATTTTCTAAAGATTTTATTTATTTTATTTATTTTATTTGACAGAGAGAGTGAAAGGTTGGGGAACAAGAGGGAGAGGGAGAATCAGGCTCCCTGCTTGGAGCCAGACACGGGGCTACATCCCAGGATTCTGGGATCATGACCTGAGCCAAAGGCAGATGCTTCACTGACTGAGGCACCCAGGGGCCCCTAAGAATTCTTTATATATTTTAGATATCAGACCTTTTATCAGATACATGATTTCAGATATTCTCTTCCATTCTGTTGTTTGTGTTGGTAGTGTGCTTTGATATTCAAATATTTTTAATTTTTATGAAGTCCAGTTTATCTGTGTTTTCTTTGATTTCTTATGTTTTTTGGTGTCATGTCTAAGAAGCCATTACTTAATCCATAGTCATGCACATTTTCACCTATGTTTCTTTTTTAAGAGTTCTTTAGTTTTAGCTTTTAAGCTTAGATCTGTGTTAGAGGTGCCTGGCTGGCTTGGTTGGTGGAATGTGCAACTCTTGATCTCAGGGT
Organism: Nasua narica; assembly: GCA_028533885.1. Lineage (NCBI taxonomy): Eukaryota > Metazoa > Chordata > Mammalia > Carnivora > Procyonidae > Nasua > Nasua narica. The sequence goes on along the minus strand of CM052807.1, from coordinate 28,618,267 downwards.
TGTGGGTTCAAGTCCTGCGTTGGGTGTAGAGATTACTTAAAAAAAATCTTTAAAAAATTTTAGTTCTTTCATCCATTTTGAACTAATTTTTGTATATGCTGTGAAGTAGGCATATAGATTCATTATTTTGCATGGGAATATGCAGTTATCCCAGCACCATTTGTTGAAAAGTTTCTTCATTTCCCTGTCGAAGGGTCTTGGTTCCCTTCTCAAAAATCAGTTGACCTTAGGGGCACCAGGGTGGCTTAGTGGGTCTTATTATAACTTTGTGGTAAGTTTTGAAATTATGAAGTTTGAGTCCTTCTGCATTGTTCTTTTTCAAAATTTCTTTGACTATTTTGAGTCTCTTGCATTTCTGTATGAATTTTAGGATTGTGTTATCCATTTCTGGAAAAAGGGCAGTTGGAATTTTTTTTTAAGATACAATTTATTTTTTATTTATTTAAAGATACAATTTTTTTAAAGATTTCTTTTTTTTTTTTAAGATTTTATTTACTTGTTTGACATAGAGAGAGAGAGATCACAAGTAGGCAGAGAGGCAGGCAGAGAGAGGGGGGAAGCAGACTTCCCCCCTGAGCAGAGAGCCCGATGAGGGGCTCGATCCCAGGACCCTGAGATCATGACCTCAGCCGAAGGCAGAGGCTTTAACCCACTGAGCCACCCAGGCGCCCTTAAAGATGTAATTCTTAAGGGGCACCTGGGTGGCTCAGTCGTTAAGCCTCTGCCTTTGGCTCAGGTCATGATCCCACGGTCCTGGGATTGAGCCCTGCCTTAGGCTCCCTGCTCAGCAGAAAGTCTGCTTCTCCCTCTTCCTCCCCCCTGGCTTGTGTTCCCTCTCTCATTGTCTCTCTCTCTCTCTCTCTCTCTTTCTCTCTGTCAAATAAATAAATAATCTAAAAAAAAAAAGATATAATTTTTAAGTAATTTCTCCACTGAAAGTAGGGCTCGAACTTAAAACCCTAAGATCAAGAGTTATATGCTCCATGGCCTGAGCCAGCCAGGCACCCTGCAGTTGGACTTTTGATAGGGATTACATTGAATCTGTAGATTAATTTGGAGCGTATTAACATCTCAAATGAACTTTTTAATAAAGACAGATTCTTATAACCCCATCCCAGATTTTGATTCTGAGCTCATTATTTCTGGAGATGTATACTGTTTTAGTCTTTTCTTAGCTTTTCTATCAGGAACAGATATTTGATCTTGAAACCAGACTTTGAGTGGGTGCATGATGAAATTTCCCTGCATTCTTTTCCTTCAAATGTGTCCTCTCTCAAATCTGTCTCCCCATGTGCAGGATACCTTGGGGTGTAGGAACACTGAGTCTGAAAACTACCATCGTAATTGTCTATTTTGTACTTTTATTTTTTAAACATTCAAAATTGAAGTATTTTTATTTGCAGTGAGTTAGCATGAAGGTATGTATGTTGGATTTCTGCAGTTAAGATAGGTCTCCTGGATTACCCACTCAAGGAAATTCACTTAATCCAGCTTAATAAAGCCTCTATCCTTCCCCTACTGACAGAAACACTGGGGCACATATTGAGGCCGGATTTCTGGATCAGACCTCGCAGGTTTGGGCAGATGCAACAAGAATGAGAACGCTGGCCGAATTTCCTGGGATGGCTCCAGTAGAGCTGCTGGTGACCCATCTTGCTCTCTCAGATGCAATGAAGCAAAAGGCTATTTTGTACTTTTAAAAACCTGTCTACTATGGTATCCTTTGGGGTATTTGTTTTTGCTATTTAGTAAATAATTGAACAATGTTGTCTCTATGTTCAGTAGATGTTTTTAATTTGATTATGACTATTTGGGTTTTTTTTTTTTTTAAGATTTTACTTATGTATTTGAGAGAGAGAGTGAGAGAGAAAGAGAGAGCATGAATGGGGGGGGGAAGGTCAGAAGGAGAAGCGGACTCCCAATGAAGCTGGAGCCCGTTGCCAGTCTGGATCCCAGGATCCTGAGATCATGACTCTCATGAGCTGAAGGCAGATGCTTAACTGACTGAGCCACTCATGTGCCCCTTATTTGGGTTTTCTAGAGCAGTGTTTGTCAAGACTAACTGCATGAATGCTTATTTTAAAAAGATCACGGGGGCCACTTGGGTGGCTTAGTCAGTTGGGCATCTGCTTTCCCCTCAGGTCATAATCTTGGGGTCCTGGGATCCAGCTCTACATGGGGCTCCCTGCTTGGCAAAGAGTCTGCTTCTCTCTCTCCCTCTGCCCCTCCCCATGCTCATGCTCTCTCTCTCTCACTTGCCCTCTCTCACAAATAAATAAAATCTTTTTTTTTTAAAGATTTTATTTATTTATTTGACAGAGAGAGATCACAAGTAGGCAGAGAGAGAGGAGGAAGCAGGCTCCTCGCTGAGCAGAGAGCCCAATGCGGGGCTCGATCCCAGGATCCTGAGATCATGACCTGAGCCGAAGGCAGAGGCTTTAACCCACTGAGCCACCCAGGCGCCCCAATAAATAAAATGTTAAAAAAAAAAAAAAGATCCTGGGTGCATCTGGCTGACTCAGTCGGTAGAGCATGCGACTCCATCTTTGGGTTGTAAGTTCCTGCCCCATGGTTGGGTATAGAGATTACTTAAAAAGAAAATTTTTATCTTTAAAAAAATTCCTAAAAAAAACCATGGAGCCCTACCCCAGACCTGTTAAACCAGATGTTCCATAATGGGGTTTGGGAATCTGTATTTTTAATATATTTGCTCAGTAATTTTAATGTGTGTTCAGTTTGGAGACCCATAGATTTAGAAAGTATTTTTGCTCTGCCCATAGAGCTATTCTAAACTTGTTGATCTGATATTCATTTTGAAAGCCTTGAGTGTATTTCAGGCTGGAATATGATGATTGCTGACTCACTTGACTCTTGGTTTGACACTGAAGTGGGTGGGATTTGGTGTGCTAAAGTCTGTTTATCTTTGAAACATTTTTCTCTGGGTTTATAGTGGAGGATTTATGCTGCATTGGTGCTACTGCATAGCTCTTTGCTTTTGAAAGTCTGGCTTGAGGGGGTTGATTAAATGAAAATCACTGAATCTGCCTATGTCATTGGTTAGCTAAATAAATAGCCCTTTGTGTCCTGACAGCAGTAGACTTTTTCTGGTTTAGGTTTTCCACATGGCTTATTATCAAGTATGACAACTTGTCGTGTGTAATCAGCATCACATTAGTGTCATGAGAATAGACACTCCTTTAATCAGCTGCTTTTCTTTAATCTAGTGGGTGAGGCATATGGTAACCAAGACATTATTGTCCTTTACTTTACTTTGTGGCATGGTGGTAGTATTGGTGGTGGTGTGATCGGGTGTGTGGGTGTGTATATGTTTTAGGTATGTAGATTTTCCTAAAAGAGACAGATAGCAGGTAAAACATTGATGTATTCCTATTTTTCACTGTACATCAAAAATTATTGTGTTTTAGAATTCAGTGATAATTTTATTTTTCAGAACATCTACTTTCGTAAAAATTTTTTTTTTTAAGATTTATTTTATTTAATCGAGACAGAGAGAGAGAGGGAGCATGAGATGGGAGAGGTCAGAGGGAGAAGCAGGCTCTTCTCAGAGCAGGGAGCCCGATGTGGGACTCGATCCCGGGACTCCAGGATCATGATCTGAGCCGAAGGCAGTCGCTCAACCAACTGAGCCACCCAGGCGCCCCTCGTAAAGATTTTTAAATAGTCACTTTACCCAGCATACAACCTCAAGGTCAAGAGTCACATGCTCTATGGAATGAGCCAGCCAGGTGCCCCCAGAAGGTCTACTTTCTACTTGTTTTTATATGATTTATCTGAGCCTGGGAGAATCGTTTCAACTTCCGTAAGTGTCATATTCTTCATATAACAAGGAGGATGGACTAGATGGCCTTTATTTTACAGATCCTCCCAAATCTAAAATTCAGTGATTCAGGCACTGACTAAAACTCCCATAAGCATGGAGATAAGAGTTGAAGTCTTATTCTTTCCATTCCTCTTTTATAATATTCTCTATCATAATTCCATCACCATAAATAGTGTAGTTAGTGTTCTATGTGTGTTTTTGGTCTGTACTCTTACTGTCTTACGCAAAATGACTTCTCACTTTTTGTCCTTTGAGCTAGCCTCAAAATATACTGATAACTTTTTAAATTAATTTTATTTTATTTTTTCAGTGTTCCAAGATTAATTGTTCATGTACCACATCCTGGTACTGTGGTTCATGTACCACAACTGGTGCTAAAAAAGACTGTTAACTTTTTTAAATTTCGTAATGTATAAATTAATTTTATTGGTTTCTTTCTTTTTTTTGGTGTTTTTTTCCCCGTAAGTGTCCTCTCTCCCCAGCAATGTTGTCATCTATACATGTATATCTATACACTGTAGTCATTTGAGTCTTTATCATAGTGACAGGGAAAGCTATCACTATCAAGTATCTGAGTACTTTTTTAGTCCATGCTAGACACAAGTCTAGGACAAAGGGAGTAGCTCAAATAGTTTATAATGTGGTCAGAATGGTAATAAACATAAAAATTATTGAACAGGGGACGCCTGGGTGGCTCAGTTGGTTAAGCAACTGCCTTTGGCTCGGGTCGTGATCCCAGCGTCTTGGGATCGAGTCCCGCATCGGGCTCCTTGCTCCACAGGGAGCCTGCTCCTCTCTCTGCCTCTGCCTGCCTCTCTGCCTGCTTGTGTTCTCTCTCTGTTAAATGAATAAATAAAATCTTTAAAAAAAATTATTGAACAGTGTAAGACAGTATATACTTCAGTGTTAAACGATATGGCACAGAAGGAATGATAATGAATGTTCGAAAAGCAGCGATACAGTAGTAGTCAGTAATAGTAGTAGTCAATGAAGAAGGTACTGTGGAGTAGTAGAGAGGCTTAAATTGGTCTTTGAAGGGATGGACAGAATTTGAATAATCAGGAAAAGAAGGGCAGTCCAGGTTAGGTAAAAACATAGTTATAATATGCCCTTCTTATTAGTGTGGAAGTTGGCAGTGAGTTCATACTGGGCAAGAATACGAATGAATTTTTAAAAAAATCTCTTACCACAGATAATGTAATGTGGCTTATAGTAACACATAATGGAAATATCTAAATGAACTAATTAAATAAAAAAATTCTAATAAAATCAGAGGAGGAAAACGATACATTTCCTTAGTGGGAATAATAGATCCTTAGTCCCTAAGGTCCCATATAGTAATACTAGCATTGAGCAGTTTATTTGGTTCTGAGGCAAAAGCCAAAAACAAGTGAAGGTATACTTAGTTCCAAATTTTTTTCCCCCATAACTAGAAGGTATACTATTTTCTTTTTGAAGATTTTATTTACTTATTTTACAGAGAGAGACACAGGGATAGAGGGAACACAGGCAGGGAGAGCAGCAGAGGGAGAGGGAGAAGCAGGCTTCCCGCAGAGCAGGGAGCCCGATGTGGGACTCGATCCCAGGACCCTGGAATCATGACCTGAGCCGAAGGCAGATGCTCAACGACTGAGCCACTCAGGCGCCCCTATACTATTTTCTTTTAAGTGGAACATTATTCTTTAAAAGATTTTTTTTTCGCGTCGGGCTTTATTATGTAGGGCACAGAGAAATGTAGAAGATGTTGTGGATATCAAACATGATATTAGCTTTCAAAACGCTGTCTCTTAATGTGACTCTGGCTAAAAGCTAAGGAAATGACACGAAGGTGCAGCCCAGTTAAAACAACTAGTTAACACTATATGGGGACCTAGATTGTATGTATGTACTTCTCTAATGATCCAGCTTACTATGAGGATAAAATCTAGAATGCAGAGGAATGGAGGAATTACCTCTCATGTCAGACTGAAAAACAGATTCGGGGCACCTGGGTGGCTGAGTCAGTTTAACGGCTGACTCTTCATTTTGGCTCAGGTTGTAAGATTTAGCCCTGGGTAGGGCTCTGCCCTCAGTGGGGAGTCTGCTTGAGATTCTCTCTCTACCTCTGCTCCTTCCTCCCCAAATAAATAAGTAAATAAGAAGAAAAGGTTCAACAGGTTGTATTCTCTAGCAAGAGTCCAAAATGTTTAGGTGCACAACATTTCCAACTAAGGGCAAGACAAGAACAAACTAGCCGATGTTAAGTTTGAATTGTTTTTACGGAACTTAAAAGGCTAACCAAAACTTTTGGCATGGTTGTTATCCTACTTCTGTCTTGGAAGTACGATTAAAGGAATACCAGCAGGTAAAAGAAGGATTTCTCTTAAAAATGCTTTCATTCACTGTAATTCATGACAGTGATTGATCAAAATTCTTATGCTGTTGGATGAAGGAGATTATTTTAGCCTGGAAAAAGTTTGAAGGCAAGTCTTTTAGAGACCAATCACACCTGGAAATAGAAAACCATGGAATTTCTTATATTCAGGAAGGTAGCTTCTTAGTAAAACTTCCCAAATGAATTTATTGTGAAATGTCCCCTCACATTTTAAAAACCTAACTTTCCTTCTGAATTTTTGAATGTAAATTAACTAAACTCTCTTGGATATGTGCTCAGGGGAAAAAAGATTAGTTTCAGATCAATCGATACTAAGCCATATACAATATAAGATAATAATAGCCCTATACTTCACATCACTTGGCATTATGTAGACTATGAGAAGATTGGTCCTGCTGATCCAAACTCATATCACTGAAAACAGATTCTGTATAAGCATCATTGATTAGAAATCTATGATGAACTGATTGTGTTTGCAGAGATAAGATTTGGGGAAAGATCACTGTCAAATAGTAATATTTTAGGAAACGAAAAGGATTAGTGAGTCGGAGCTACTGTCTATTGAGCATTTTTGATATAATGGGACTTATCTCATCCGCCTTGACAACATCCTTTTGAGGTAGGTTTTATTTTCCCATTTTACATTAGAGGAAAGGCTCAAGAAGATTATTTTCCTAAGGTCACATGTACTGATGAGCTGGAATGCTTGACTCTAAAGCTTATCTTTCACTTTATTGATCTGTCTTCCAGGAAGCCAGAAGGGAGATAGATAATTTCATTGAAAGAAATAAGATTGACCTTAAATTAATTTCCCAGTCTGTGTTTGCTTTGTTTTAATCATGTCACAATATATTCTGGGGATCACTTTACCTAGTGTAGTTACATTAATCAATGCTGTTGCAGAGCCATCTAAAAGTTTACAGGTATTATTTATTTATTTATTTATTTACTTACTTACTTACTTACAGATTATTTCTGAAAGGAAAACCTATTAGGGGTGCCAGGGTGGCACGGTTGAGTGCATGACTCTTGATTTTTTTTTTTTTTTTTTAAGATTTTGTTTATTTATTTGAAAGAGACACGGTGAGAAAGGGAACATAAGCAGAGGGAATGGAAGAGGGAGAAGCAGGCTTCCTACTAAGCAGGGAGCCTGATGTGGGGCTCGATCCCAGGACCCTAGGATCATGACCTGAGTCGAAGGTAGATGCTTAATGACTGAGCCACCCAGGTGCCCTGACTCTTTGATTTTGAATCAGGTCATGATCTCAGGGTCGTGGGATCGAGCCCTGTGCTGGGCTATGCACTCATCTTAGTCTGCTTGTCCCTCTCCCTCTGTTCCTCCCTTCCCTCGTGCTGTCTCTCTCTTTCTCTCAAATAAATAAAATCTTAAGAAAAATAAAATAAAAGGAAAACCTGTTATAATTACAAACAGTACTTGAGATTTATTAGAAGTCTGCCTCTAAGCAAAATAAGCCAGTCTCCAAAGAGACTGTATGATTCCACTTATATAAAGTACTTAAGAGTAGTCAAATTGGAGAGACAGAAAATAGAATGGAGGTTGCCAGGAGCTGGGGTGGGGTAGGGGGAAGGAAGGAATGGGAAGTTATTGTTTAATGAGTATAGAGTTTCAATTTTTTAAGATGTAGAAAGTTCTTGGGACGCCTGGGTGGCTCAGTTGGTTACATTTCCGACTCTTGATTTCGGCTCAGGTCATGATCTTAGTTAGGGTCCTGGGATTGAAACCCGTGTCAGACTCAGTGTTTAGTGGGGGAGGCTGCCTGAGGATTCTACTCCTCTCCGTCTGTTCCTCCTCTGAGCTTGTTCCCCCCCCTCTCTCTCTGAAATAAATAATTACAAAGAATAAATCCTTTTAAAAAAGGAGAAAATTCTAGAGGTGGATGGTGGTGATGGTAGTACAACATTATGAATCTAAGTAATGCAGCTGAACTATACACTTAAAAATAGTTAAGATGGAAAATTTATGTTACATCTATTTTACCATCATTAAAAAAATTAGGGGATAGTCTGTCTTTAAAGATGGGCTTTTGTGCTTAGGAAATATGAAGATTACATTCTTCCTAGGATGCATTGTCTTTCAATTTTGCATAATAGATAGTGTTTGTTTTATATAATGTTTTAAAGTTTTTATGTACATAATTTCATGTAAGGTATTGATGTAGACAGAAATGATAAGTGAAATGTCATTAAACAAATATATTGTTCATGACATTGAAGAGAGCCTTTGTACTATACTTCAACTAGAAATACCTAAGGAACTTTATTTTTTTCACAAAAAATTATTTTAAGTTTTATTTTGGTTAGTCTCAGCTCAGAAGGAAAGTATTTTATGTTACCTAAAGGAAAATTATTTGGGGGCAACTAGGTGGCTCAGTGCGTTAAAGCCTCTGCCTTCAGCTTGGGTCATGATCTCAGGGTCCTGGGATCGAGCCCCACATCAGGCTGTCTGCTCAGCAGGGAGCCTGCTTCCCCCTCTCTCTCTGCCTGCCTCTCTGCCTACTTGTAATCTCTTTCTCTCTCTCTCTGTCAAATAAATAAATAAGTAATCTTTTTAAAAAAAGAAGGAAACTTATTTTTGTCAACTTTAAATTTGAAAACTAATTAAAAAATCTGAAATGTTGAAATATTCAACCTTTTGTTTTTCAGAGGTATTTTTAAAAACATAGGGATGCTATAATAATTAACTTTCTTGGTCTAGGGGTGCTGGCTGACTCAGCTGGTAGAATATGGTGCTCGATCTTGGGGTTGTGAATTTGAGCCCCATATCGAGTGTGGAGATTATTTAAAAATAAAATCTTAAATCAAGTTTCTTGGTTTAAATTAATAAGCTCATCTTTTAATTTTATTTTTAGATTTATTTGTTTGTTTATTTATTTATTTGTTAGAGAAAGAGAGAGAGAGCACAAGCAGGAGTGGCAGGCTCCCTGCTGAGCAAGGAGCCTGATGTGGAACTTGATCCCAGTACCCTGGGATCATACCCTGAGCCGGAGGCAGGCACTTAACTGACTGAGCCACCCAGGTGTCCCAATAAGCTCATCTTTTAATTCAGCATTTATTTGCTTGCAAAAAATCAAAATACACAAATGGTAAATACATCTCTTTCTAAAACTTATCAGTGGTAGAGAACAGTGTTATAACCAATTGAAAAAGCACTGGAAATGTGTCTGTAAATATATTCTGAATGTGAGAGGTGTAGGGTGTCATACTTGGATTCAGTATTTTAGATGAAATGTTGAGGCAGGAGAAATTAAATTTTAAAGCATCTTGTCTCATTTTCTCCTTCAGAGCTCTTCCCCTTTGACCAAGACCAAGACCTTCCTTTCCTTTTACTACATGATAGTAGCTTATGGCCAGTATTTTTGGTATACTCATAGTTCTCTTAAGTTGGAGGATATAAATCTTTTGAGGATAATAGGCCTTCTCTTGAGGTGCAGTTTGCATGAAGATGTAAAGATAAGGGATAATGAATATCAATTTTTGAAGACATTTATCACTTATTGAGACAACTTTTCAGGTTTCTTTTTCTATTATATTGCCAAAAATGTCTCAGATACTTCCTTCCTAACTTCCCAACTAGAAGATGAAGAGGACACAGCCTGGATTAATTATTTTTTTAAAATATTTTATTTATTGGGGCACCTGGATGGCTCAGTGGGTTAAGCCTCTGCTTTCAGCTCAGGTCATGATCTCAGGGCCCTGGGATCAAGCCCTGCATCAGGCTCTCTGCTTAGCAGGGAGCCTCCTTCCCCTTCTCTCTCTGCCTGCCTCTCTGCCTCCTTGCGATCTCTTTCTGTCAAGTAAATAAATAAAATCTTAAAAAAAAAACCATTTTATTTATTTATTTGATAAAGCATGCATGAGTAGAGGGGAGGGGCAGAGGGAGAGGGAGAAGTAGACTCCCCACTGAGCAGGGAGCCCAACTGAGGGCTTGATACCAGGACCCTGGGACCACAACCTGAGCTGAAGGCAGACACCCAACCAACTGAGCCACCCAGGCACCCCTGGATTAATGATTTTATATTCAGACTTTATACTTTATAAAAATTTCAGATTTTATATTCAGAATCTGAGATCTATTCACAGCTCCTCCATTGTGGTGGTCTAACCCCAAGCTTTAACTTCCTCATCGTTAAGTATCTCTGAGCCTAGTGGCCTTGATAATGAGTTCTGATTTGTATTTTCTGACTTAAATAGTTAAAATACTACCCATATTCTAATGGCTTCTCTTTCTCTCATAGCTTCACAACCTCTGGATCAAGAAGTTTTATTAAAAGTTAAAACCGAAATTGAAGAAGAGCTAGAATCCTTGGACAAAGAAATTTCTGAAGGTATGTTTATTCTTATTTTCCTGGGTAATTAATGGACTCAGTTTGGTGTAGTTTACTGTTGGTTTGATATTTTACAGTAGCATTCTCAACATTACACAGCTTTGTTGGTATAGGATTATAAGGGTGAAACTAGAAGATACCCTTTTTCTTTCCTGGGCGATAGGTTTATAAATGTTTCCAAACCATACCTGACAGCCTTTTCCTGGTGTTAAGTAATAGACTAAACAATCATCTTAAGGTACTTTCCATTTAATGTCATTTGATTTGTATTGGTGGTTTTTAATTAATAACGTTAAAGGGGAAATTGTAAGTAAGTTGCTTGCATTTTTTTTAAGATTTATTTATTTATTTATCTATCTATCTATCTATCTATCTATCTATCTATCTATTTATTTAACAGAGAGAGATCACAAGTAGGCAGAGAGGCAGGCAGAGAGAGAGGGGGAAGCAGGCTCCCCGCCGAGCAGAGAGCCCAATGCGGGGCTCGATCCCAGGATCCTGAGATCATGACCCGAGCCGAAGGCAGAGGCTTTAACCCACTGAGCCACCCAGGCGCCCCAAGTTGCTTGCATTTTTGCATGTATGTGTGTATGCTATAGATAGTTGTAAAAGTAATATACATGTAATTTTGTGGTGGGTAGGTGCCAGCTGCTTGCTTTACTGGGATTCTGTGCCGTGTATCCATTTGTACCTTGGAACAACAATGATTCTGCCTGTTCCTCCCCCAGTTAGAGCATGGCAGTATAAAATGGAGTAAGGAAGCAGATGAGCAGTTGATAGTTTGAGCTGAAAAGAGAGAAGCTGTGATTGCTTCTTTCATGTGCAACATTTAATACTCATATCACCTTCATAGTTTAAAACTTTATCCATGGGGCTCCTGATGGCTCAGTCGGTTAAGGGTCTGTCTTTGACTTGGGTCATGGTCTCCAAGTCCTGGGATCAAGCCCCATATTGGGCTTCCTGCCTGGCAGAAAGTCTGCTTCTCTCTCTTTCCCTCTTCTTCTCCTCACCACTTGTTCTCTCTGTCTCTCTGTCAGATAAATAAATAAAATCTTTAAAAAATAAAATAAAATTTATCCGTGTTCAGGAATACTTAGTGTGAAGGTTCATTTAAAAAAGGGAATGAAAGATACAGAATTGTTGAATCACTACGTTGTACATGTGAAACTAATATAACACTGTATGTTAGCTTTATTGGAATTTAAAAACTATTTACTTTGTAAAAGATTTTATTTTATTTGAGAGAGAGAGAGAGAGCGAGAGAGAGCTCGCACGCACATGAACTGGGAGGGGGGTAGGCAGGCAGAGAGAGAGGGAGAAGCCAGACTCCTGCTGTGCAGGGAGCCCAGTGCAGGGCTGCATTCCAGGACCCTGAGATCATGACCTGAGCTGAAGGCAGATGTTTAACCAACTGAGCCACTGAAGTGCCCCTTAAAGAAAAGTTTTTTAAAAAAGGAATGAGAGTAATGACTCATCCCATCGAGTGGAATAAACTGGTTAGCATCTGGTTTAAGAAGTGTCATATTTAGGGTGCCTGGGTGGCTCAGTCATTAAGTGTCTGCCTTCAGCTCAGGTCATGATCCCAGGGTCCTAGGATCGAGGCCCACATTGGGCTCCCTGCTCAGCGAGAAGCCTGCTTCTCCCTCTCCCACTCCCCTGCTTGTATTCCCTCTCTGGCTGTGTCTCTCTCTGTCACATAAATAAATAAAATCTTAAAAAAAATAAGAAGAAGTGTCATATTTATAAAGGTAAAAATGAAATCTTAAAAACAAAATATTAAGGGTGGGATGATAGAGCTAAGAGTTGCTTTCCATTTATCATTCTTGCATGAGACTGGTATGTAGTAACATACTAAATTGGCTTGTGTATTTTTTAGAAAATTATTTGAGAGAGAGTGCATGAGAGCAAGCAGTAGTGGGGAGGGGCAGAGGGAAGGGAGAAGCAGACTCCCCACTGAGCAGGGAACCCATCGTAGGGCTCAACCCCAGGACCCTGGGATCATGACCTGAACTGAAGGCAGATGCCCAACCAACTGAGCCACCCAGGTGCTCCTGTGTGTTTGTTTTTTTTTTTTTAAGATTTCATTTATTTGAGAGGGAGAGAGTATGGGCATATGAGAGTAGGGGTTGGGGCAGAGGGAGGCAGAGAGAGAGAGTCTTAAGCAGATTCCACCCGGAGATTGGAGCCTGTCATGGAGCTGGAATTCACAACCCTGAGATTACGACCTGGGCTGAAATCAAAGAGTTGGACATTTAACCGACTGAGCCACCCAGGCGCCCCTTGGCTTGTGTATTTTAGCATGTCAATTTAGTCTTTTTGTTCTTGTAAAACTAAGATTTTCCATAAAAATCTTCCCTTCAAAAAATCTCTAAAAAAAAAATCTCTGAACTAGGTAGGACCTCTTAAGCCTTGTGTTCAGGAAAAATTAATATCCTATAATGATTGTCTGACCTTTTAAAGTGGCTTATAGCCATTAGCTTGTTTCCAGTAGTACACATCTTAATACCTTGAGATATTTTTTTTTAAAGATTTTATTTATTTATTTGACAGATCACAAGTAGGCAGAGAGGCAGGCAGAGAGAGTGGGGGAAGCAGGCTCCCTACTGAGCAGAGAGCCCGATGTGGGGCTCGATCCCAGGACCCTGAGATCATGACCTGAGCCGAAGGCAGAGGCTTAACCCACTGAGCCACCCAGGTGCCCCAGTCCCTTGAGTTTTATAGCAGAACTTTTTTTCCTCATATTTTAAGTTTTTGGTTTTTTGGGTTTTTTGGGTTTTTTTTTTTTGGTAATTTCTACACCCAGTGTGGGGCTCGAACTCATGACCCCAAACTCTTCCAACTGAGCCAACCAAGCACACCTGCAGCACAACTTTGGTAATATTTATTAAAATGGGTTTTTCTTTTACCCCGTCTTCAGCATTCACCAGCACAGGCTTTGACCGTCATACTTCTCCTGTGTTCAGCCCTGCTAACCCAGAAAGCTCTGTGGAAGACTGCTTGGCTCATCTTGGGGAAAAAGTCTCACAGGAGCTGAAAGAGCCCCTACAAAAGGCGTTGCAGATACTCCTCAGCCAGTGAGTTATCATTGTTGAGGGGGACCGTGCTTCTCTAAGTAGTCTCTGGATCTCTCATGCAGCACTGGATTGGTTAAGGCTTTGTTTTAGGTGAACAGTGTTACTTCTTTTCTCACTTTTCTTTACCTTTTCTGTCTTTGTTTTCCTGAAGCATCTGTTTGTGTTTTGAGTGACAGTTTTTACATCAAAGTGGTGATTTAACTCTTGCAACATGGATTTGATCATTAGTTTTTACTAATTTTACCGTCAGGTTTCAGCAGATGCTTTCACTGCTCTGTAAGTGTAAATATGAGCTATTTCACTTGTCCTGACCACTTTTTACTACTATTCTGTCTGGGGGCCAAAGTAATGGTTTGGGTTTTATCCATTGTAATACGGGGTTAACATCCTATCAGTATTATAGGTATCCCAAATGTTGCTACACTTTGCGGTTGCACATCTGTCTGTGGAACTGCTGCCACATTCTTATAGTGGGAATTTCTCTGCTAAATATGGTTTTGACTGTTAAAGCTCAAGGCAAGAAGCTCATAGTAAAGGTATATTAAAATGGAACCAAGTCATTTATTGTGCATCTTAAAAATTCTTTTCCTCTAATTCTTTGCTGAGAATCATTAAAGAACTGGTATGAATTAGAAAAAAAATTGTTTTAATGGAGAATAACATCTGAAACAGGATGAAGGCTGTTTCTTCACTAAAAGGGTCAAAATTGAGGTGCCAGATTACTGGTGTAGTAATGTAATTCCTTACTTTCACATAAGCAAAGATTGTATGTCGCCATTTGTTAGAAGGAAGCAGTTGGGAGTTTAAGGAGAATTCATTTTGTTTCTGCATATTCTTTTTTTTTTTTTTAAGATTTTATTTATTTATTTGTCAGATCACAAGTAGGCAGAGTCAGGCAGAGAGAGAGGGGGAAGCAGGTTCCCTGCTGAGCAAAGAGCCCTATGTGGGGCTCGATCCCAGGACCCTGAGATCATGACCTGAGCCAAAGGCAGAGGCCCAACCCACTGAGCCACCCAGGTGCCCTGTGTTTCTGCATATTCTGGTAACAATAGCAAATGTAAAAAATCCGAGACACTGAAATGAAAATCGTATTTGGACTTTCTTAACTTTATATATAGAAAAGTTTAAAAAGAAATGTGAAGAGAAGATGGTAAATGTCAGAAAATAAAACTTAAATAGGAAATTTGGGTGTATAATGGAGACTTTGTTTTCAGGGGAGCTTAGGGGCCCTGAGAATGTGAGGGACAGGATGAGTGGGTGGGGCTTGTTAGGCTTTTACCAACACTTCTTAAACCAGAATAGCTATATTTTCAGACATTTTTTAATTGAGGTTTCATGTAAGATTTAAAGAAACCTACTGTTTTGCCAAAAGCAAAAACAAAAACAAAAACAAAAAAAAACTTGTAAAAGCCATTGGGACTGGGAGTAAAATAACTGAGAAGTACAAGACAAAAAATTCTGTCTCCAACTTGATAAAAACTGTTTGTGGCTTTAAGC
This sequence comes from Nasua narica, assembly GCA_028533885.1. NCBI lineage: Eukaryota > Metazoa > Chordata > Mammalia > Carnivora > Procyonidae > Nasua > Nasua narica. The sequence continues at coordinate 28,603,135 of CM052807.1, read as the reverse complement.
TAACCATTTCCTTCTATATCTAAATTTCCTCATCTATTAATTTTAACTTTACTGGGCTATTACTGTTCTGAAGAATAGCATCATATAGGTAAAGTATTTTTTTGGCATCCTTTCGTAATCTACAGGAAAAATTGATATATTCTCACTGCAAAGTAAGTTATATTCAAAAATATATAGTCAGGTGAATACTTGGTGGTTTTTTTTCCCCCAAACCCTGAATACTGATGTAGTATTTTTATTTTATTTATATTTAAGATTTCATTTTTAAGTAATTTCTACACCCAGGGTGGGACTCAGACTCACAACTCTGAAATCAAGAGTAAACAGCCAGGCACTCCTGATGTAATTATATTTTAAATTGGTACCTCTGGTTATATATCAGAGTCAGGACTCTTTATGAATAAATTTTTTTTCGGTAATCTACTTGTGAAAGTTGTTAAGCTCTGTTACTAATACCTTAAAAATAGCTAACTGATGATGAACTAGAAGTATTATACAGGTTAATGGGAATAATTTGTAAGGTGGAAAATACCACCTATTCTTTCATACAGTTTTGTTCAAGTGGGAAAGTATCCTGAGCTCTTCGTATAGCCAAGCACCAGCACTGTGAAAAGATTCCCCTTGCCCCTTTTTCTTCTTTGCTGTGTTCAGATAGCTCATTAGATAGAGCTGATTTTTCAGCTACTTGCTTTTTTCTATGTTTTAGATTTCCTTTCAATGTTTTGTTTTAGTCTGCTGGATCTTTTATATGCATATATGTGTGTACATATAATGATTCAAATCATGTTTCATTCTGAAGGATGCTAAAGTACTTTAGCCTGATAGACAAACTACCAATAAGGACTACTGTGACCCACAGCAGCATCAAACAGTTCAGGAAAGGAAGTGAAGGGACTGATAGAGACAAGTAAACTTCAGGGAGAATATAGGTAGGTAGACTATATAGTATCTGAAGTTCAAGTTTTATAACCATGTACTACTTAGCCCAAGGCTTCTAAAAAATTCTAAGCTTACTTTAATGGTAATATAATGTCAGGAAGGTAGTACATAACATCTTCTTAAAGAGGTCATCCCATATATCTTACCTCCTTTCAGTATCACTGTAGTATTGATTTTATATTGACTTGTGTAAAAGAATGATACCTGTGTCAACAGAACTGGTTTCTGATGTATGTAGACCAGCTCTGTACAATAGATAAAATGCAAGTCATGAAATGCAATTTAAAATTTCCTAGCAACCATATTAAAAATATATTTTTAATCTATTTTATTCAACCCAGTATATTCAGAATATTACAGTTTTGACAGGTACTCAATATAAAGATATTAATGAAGTATTTTACATTTTTTTCTTACTAAGTCTTAGAAATCCAGTGTGTATATTGTGCTTTCAGCATATCACTACTAGCCGCATTTCAAATGACCATTAGCCACATGTGACACTGAGACATTATTTTTTTTTTTAAGATTTTATTTATTTGTTTGAGAGAGAGAGAGAGATCACAAGTAGGCAGAGAGGCAGGCAGAAAGAGAGGGGGAAGCAGACTCCCTGCTGAGCAGAGAGCCCAATGCGGTGCTCGATCCCAGGACCCTGGGATCATGACCTGAGCCGAAGGCAGAGGCTTTAACCCACTGAGCCACCCAGGCACCCCGACACTGAGACATTATTGTGGCATGTTTCAAAATCCTAATTTAAAATAGGAGTAGGGTGGCCTTCGGACTCAGATCTAGTTGGGTGTGAATTCCTGCATTGCTGCTTGCCAGCTATGTGGATTTGGGTTACTTTCTTAGCTTTTCTGAGCTTCAGTTTCCTAATGTATGTAATATAAAATATATAATATAAAATATAAATGTATGTATGTAATATGTAATATATATGTAATATAAAATATGAAATTGAACAGTAGGCTACCGATAAGTGGTAGCTGTCTTCAATTATTAAATTTCATAGGCTGAAGAAATCACAGACCACAGTCAGAGCAGAACATGCCTTTGGAATGGATTTTAAAATCCTGTAAAAGCAAGACTTCTTCCCTTTTTTACATATATGTTAATACTTTGCCAACAAAAGTGAAGAGTAAATTTTATTAAATCTGATATTTAGGTTATTGATGCTTTCATATGCTACTTAGTACCAAGTTTTTTTTTTTTTGTTAATTTGTTAATTTGTACATGTAACCAAGTCTTATACATAAAGTCCGTCAGTAAATTAGTGAGTGTCGTTGTCATCACTCAGTGGTTTCAGTTCTGGTATGACTAGAACTTAACGTGGAAATAATCAGAAAGGCTTATCTCTGCCCTCCAGGATCTTATGTCATAAGACTCTAAGTTAAAAATAGAGCTCTGATTACTGGCCTTGTTTAGTCCAACTCCTTATATCCTCAATTTGAGAGGTCTTTCAGTGACATGTTTCTTTAATTTTGAGGTGTTTTAACTTTTTTGCCTTTTAAAAAAGTTAAAATTGTACTTTTAATAATGAGATAATTTTTGCTACTGTTTTATCTTATTTTAATAACCCAAATGTGTGTTTATCTGCAACATGGAAATCCTCTCGGATAAGTTTCAAACAGTTATTTTAAAAGTGTTATTATTTATTATTATCTTGTTATGTTATTAGCTGCTTTCCCAAGCCGATAACATGCCTCTCAACCAATAGGGAATGCTTGAAGTAAATGCATACCAAATGTTAAAAGCCACATCTCATACAAAACAGTATACTGAATATTCTTTGGTATTTTAGAAAAGTTCAACACAGAATAGTGACTGTATATTTATTCATCTGGAAATTTAGAATTTTCCTTCTTTGTGACCCAGACTTTTAAAAAAAAATCTCTACAGGCCAGTGACATATCAGGCATATCGGGAATGTACACTGGAGACCACAGTTCATGCCAGCGGCTGGAATAAGGTATTAACCAAATTATCTTTTCTCTTACAAGATTTTAGTGTGTTGATTAAAGTGCAGGAGAAATTGTTAACATCATATAAGAGAAAACTCTTAGAGCTCATTATTTAATGCATAAATCCAATTGTGTTAATGGATGTTTTTGAGTAAAGTGGTTTTCAGATTAACACTAAGACTCTGGTTGGCCCAAAAATATGTGTTCCATACATAGTATGCCATTCTTCCTTCCTATGTGTTCTGAATTTTCTATCATTTCTTCACTTCTCTGTATTAAACATGACATTTATCTCCAGATGATTATTTGTTACCCTGTGTGTATATCTTGGAGTGAAAAAGAATTAAGAGCTTCATTTGTAAGACTGCTTCTTCTGGTTTTCTCCCCCTCCCACCCCCCATATTTTTTTGTTCTCTGTTCTCTTAAATGAGTAATACCATTTGTGTTTTATAGTTTATAAGGTATCTGATGTTACATCTCATTGGATCATAATCATCCTTTACAGAAGACAGAACGGATTTTATTAGCTTTTGTTTTGTTATATATTTATTATATCAGGTGAATAATCAGAGAAAAAAGTTAAGTGACTTGTCCAGGAACCCTTGAATGGGAAATACCGGAACCAACTCTAGAGCTGAGATCTCAGATCTTCTGATTCCAGCTTTAGTGTTTTTTTCCCACTGTACCATACTGCTTACCCATGATCTCAAACTATATTATCCATTTATCACCTTGAAAAGGCGGAAAGGAAAGGAAAGGAGAGGAGAGGAGGGGAGGGGAGGGGAGGGGAGGGGAGGGGAGGGGAGGAAATGCAGTATAGAAGGGCTCAGCTCAATATGAGGAAGTGTGGCCCTTAGTGATCATGTGCTAGGGATGAGAAAAATTCAGTAGAGTCATTTTTATAAATAGCCACCTCTACTCTGAATTGATTTTTTTAAAGTTTTCATTTTATCCAACAATTCCATACATCACTTGATAAATCATCAACAAGTGCACTCCTTAATCCGCCTCACCTATTTAACCCATTCCCCCACCCCTTGCCTTCTACTCAGAACTCTTTTTTTTTTTTTCAGAACTCTTAATAGTATGAGTCAGACCTGTGACCTTATGTACCTAATTGTTGTATATTGTTTTTAGTCACTTTATAATACAGGCTTTGGAAGCAGTATAGCATAATAGTTAGCATCAGAGGCTTTGTAATTGGACTTGTTTCAAATATCAGCTTTGCCACAGACTGGATGCATATCTTTGAACAGTTCATTAAGCTCTCTAAATCTTAATTTTCTTTTTTAAGTTTTTGTTTTTCGTTAAGATTTTATTTATTTATTTATTTATTTGAAACAGAGAGAGAGATCACAGGTAGGCAGAGAGGCAGGCAGAGAGGCAGGCAGAGAGAGAAGGGAAGCAGAGAGCCTGATGCGGGGATCAGGAGATCATGACCTGAGCCAAGGGAGAGGCTTTAACCCACTGAGCCACCCAGGGGCCCCTTTTTTAAGTTTTGTTTAAGTAATTTCTACACCCTACATGGTGCTCTTAACTTATGACTCCGCGATCAAAAGTAGCATACTCTTCCAACTGAGCCAGCCAGGTGCCCTTCTAAGTCTTCATTTTCACATATGTGAAATGGATCTAATAATACTAACTTCATAAATTTTACTAGATTTAAACGATATAATATAGGTTAAAAGCTTATTTTGCACATTGCCTGGCACCATAATAAGCATTCAGTAAGTAGTGGTTATTAACATTAGATTTAACATATGAGAACTTTTCCAAAATAGTCACCGTTACGGGTTTTACCATGTTATTTAGCTGCAAATAACTTATTTAAAAAGTATAATTTCCTTTCTTGGAATAAAAAAATCCTTTTTTTTTTAAGATTTTATTTATTTATTTGACAGAGAGAGAGATCACAATTAGGCAGAGAGGCAGGCAGAGAGAGGGGGAAGCAGGTTCCCCGCTGAGCAGAAGGTCTGATGCGGGGCTCGATCCCAGGACCCTGAGATCATGACCTGAACCAAAGGCAGAGGTTTTAACCTACTGAGCCACCCAAGAGTCCCAAAAAACCCCTCTTATTTGGATATTTAAAATACATTTATTTATTTTATAAATAAGAATGAGCTTCGTTATGCTATATTTCTTAGTATGTCAAACACATGTTTGGGTACCTAATATCACTAGCCTTCTTCCCCTATTTTATGTTCTTTTCCTTTCACTCTTGTTCAGTGACTGTTAATAATCAACACTTGTATGTTCTCCTTCTCTGGATCCTAGGGTTGTCTTAAAAAAAATCTGAGTAAACCCCAGACTTTACTATCTCTCTTCACCCATCTGATTTTTCCATTGTCTTCTTCATTTTAGTCCCTCAACTGAACCAAGGGCCAAGGCTGTGGCTTGAATAAATACCTTATATAAATGTGGCTTGCTAGTTAGAATATTACTTGCTCTGCTGAAGCTAGTATTACTCTCCTACTGAGTCCTCTAGGGGCTGAAAATAATATGGCTCTTCGGTACGTAAATCAGGCTTAAATGAAACACGCATCAGAGAGAAGAGAAAAAATATGTCCACAGAGCATGCCCATTAGGGATTTTATATGTATATATCTATATATATACATATGTATGTATATATGTTTATATGTATAGGGATTCTGAAAGCATCTTGGTAGAATACTTTATATCAAAAGAAGTGGAGGGAAAAAGCTGGTCACAATCCTATATTAATAGTATGATCCTTTAAAAAAAGAAGTAAAAAAAAAAAAAAAGTCCAGGTATAAATGCGGGTATGTATATGCCTAGAAAAACAATTGAAATATGTGCCAAAACATTAAATAATATATAGTAATTATCTCCAAGTTATGGGTTCTTTTCCTTCTTCCTCCACCCCCATATGGGTATTGTTTTTTCCTATGTACTTCTCTCCTTCTGAGAAGAAAAGAAGAAAATAATCATCAAAGAGAAAAAGCCATGAAATGCTTAACTTTGCCTTTTCTTGGGGGTGTAGACCCTACCAGAAATAGAATTCATGCTTAAGTACATTAATTGAAGGCACTGTGCATGCCACTGGACTGCTGACTATAATTATGTTATCTACAAAGTTACATAACTACTCACGAGACATTAATAATCACTGTATTTTTTTGACCCTGATAAAAACAGTTATTTTGATGGTGTTCTGGTACTGTAAATGGTGTGCAGAGACACACCACACTTTACATCTTACTATCCTCTTTTTCTCACCTCCTTATATCCTTTTTTGTTAAAATAAGCACTGTAGAAGAGCCTGGCTGACTCTCAGTAGAACATGTGACTCTTGATCTCAGGGTTGTGAGTTTGGGCCCCATGTTGGGTATAGAGATTACCTAAAATAAAATCTTTTTAAAAATAATAATAAAGTAAACATTGTAACTGTAAAAAGAGAGCCAGCTATAGTGTTAGTACATGTTGTTCATAGTGTAATAAATAAGTTTTAGAAAAATAATAGCAAAAATAAATGAATTATCTGCCTTGGTTAATTTTTAGTAACATACTAAATCACTAATATTTTTAAAACTTTATTAAAATTTCAAGCAAACATAAAAGCACAGTGAATAGTATAGCAAGTCCCATGTATCTTGTCATTCAGCTTCAGTAATTATCAACATATGGCTGGTCTTGTTTCATCTATTTCCCACTCTCCCCCAAATTATTTAGAAATAGGCCCTAGACATCATTTGATTCATGAATAGATTAGTATGTATTTCCAAGGATGATGTAGCCCCTTTTTTTTTTGACGTAGTGCTCTCTCTTTTTTTAAGATCTTATTTATTTATTTGACAGAGAGAAGGAGATCACAAGTAGGCAAAGAGGCAGGCGGAGAGGGGGAAACAGGCTCCCCGCTGAGCAGAGAGCCCGATGCAGGGCTCGATCCCAGGACCCTGAGATCATGACCTGAGCCAAAGGCAGAGGCTTTAGCCCACTGAGCCACCCAGGCGCCCTGATGTATCTCTTTTATTAACCAACTGATAATACCACTATTATACTTATACCTCAAAATATTAACAGTAATTCTATCATTGCATGTTCTGTTTAGTATTCAGATTTTTCCAGTTGTCTCAGAAAGGTATTTTTCTACGATGATTTGTTTGAACTGTAATCCAAACAAGGTCTATGCATTGCATTTGGCTCTTGTCTTTACTTTTTTAAAAAAATTGAAATATAATTCATACCATAAAATTTATATTTTCCTTTCTAAAGCATACAATTCAGTGGTTTTTTAGTACATTCACATAATTACACAGCCATCTCCATTGTCTAATTCCGGAACATTTTTATCTTCTCATAAAGAAACCCCACACCTTGTAGTGGTCACTCTCCATTTCCTGTTCCTCCCAGCCCCTAGCAACAATACTCAGGTTCTTAAATTTGCCTATTCTGGACATTTCATATAAATGCAATCGTGTAATATGTGTCTTATGTAGGCTTTTAATTTTTCTTTGCTTATAAGTTATTTCTTCTGCATAATTTCCTACTTTCTGATTTTATTGACTGTATCACTGAGATGTCACTTAACATATTCCTCTGTATCTGTATTTCCTTTCCATTGTAGGTAGATCTGGAAGCCTAATCATATTCAGGTTTAATCTTTTTGGCAAGAATACTTATTGGGGATGTTCCTTATTTCCTCTTGCATCACACTGGGTGATACATAATGCCTGGTTGTCAACATAAATTTTATTTTGAAGCAGATAGGTCAGACATTCAAACCAATCAGTGCAGATAAAATTTGTGGGATATGATATTTACTAGAATTTACTAGAATTGTTAAGTTATAAATTGGTTTACTAAATAGTAAATTGATGGATCAAAACATGTATTTTATCATCAAAATATCTACTGGAAGAGACCCTTGGAGCTATAAATTAATGTACTTTATTTCTGTACCCAGTAAGCTATACATTCTTTAATAATAAGATAATATTGTTAGCATGGTACCTATGTGGAGACAGTGAATGGAGGTATTCCTTTTTGATGGTCAAAATTACCTTAGCATTCCTTTACAAAAGTTATTGGAGAGAAAAATAATTTATATGTATTGTGGGGAGTACTATTATCCAGTAAGGAAATGACTTAGAAGAATTCAAAGAGTAAGACTATTTGGTTCCTTTTTAGTCTTAGAGATGTGAATAGTGGAGACCTTCTAGGAATGGATGCTTGGGGATCCAGTTGGTTTTTTTAAGCTTTTTTTTTTTTTTTTAGTACTGTGGGAGGGGGAGTGCCAAAAAAATATCAGATATAAGGTGATGGTGATTTCTTGTGGGTAGTACACTGCCAAGTTGGTGGAATCGGTTATAGAAATAACTTATGAGGTTTTGTGTGTGATCACAAAAATTAGATAACAAGTGGGTTTAACTATATAAAAACAGTCTAAATTATACTTAAAAGATAGTGGGCCTGGAAGTCATCATATACGTCCCTAAAGATAGGATGTCAAGTAGGTAAAAGAGCATGTATCATCAAGAATATTGTAGTTAGAATTTGTTAGTCCTGTATAGCGAAGTTTCTGTACTCTGTACTCTGTACTCTGGTTACTGCATTTCAAGAAAAATATAATTGGGATGGAGATCTGGGAAGGGGTAATCTAAATGATCAAAGCAGTGAAGGAATTGCCAGATGAAGAACAGACTAAAAGATAAGTAAATTTCAGTTTAAAAAGTATAGTGAACAAGAGGGAATATGATTAAGGACTTAAGACAGTAGTGAAAGAGGATTACAGATTTATCTCTAGATGATTATATAGTAAAACTAGGGCATCAACGTTTTGATACATGAAAGAGATAAATTTGAAACAAATAAAAATAAGTATTATTTTGTGTAGCAAGTAAAAAGTGTTTGCAACTCATTTCCTTAAGAGGTAATAGAACTTAAACATGAATAATTTTAAAATATTGCATATTGGTAGATTATTATGGGAAATTAGAATGTTTTGAGGTACAGAACATCTCAGGCCTTTGAAGTTTCTATGATCTGAGTCAGCAGGTCTGATCAATAAGCTGTATCTGCCCGTTCCTGCTAAGACACAGCACTGGAGCTAGATGAACAATAGGTTTCGGCAGTGGGGTTTTTTGTTTTGTTTTGTTTTAAATAGTGTGACAAGTTTTCTAATTGTGAAGAAACCGTAACAGATTCTTCTTTATAGCCCTTGCCCCCTACATTAGTGTTAGGAAGGGGTTTTAAAATAAATTTTGGGCTGGAGTTCTTTTATAATATCAAAAAGGAAAGATATGTGTTTGTTGCATTCTTTCTTTCAGACTTTGATGTAGATTCCCTCAGGACTGCTTTTACTTAAAAGCCAGAGAATATTAGTAAGACTATAAACTCATTGTCTTTTCTGTTTGTCCTCTTCTGCAGAAATATTTTGTAATCCCTCAGTTATTACCTTAGCATTTCAGTAACAATCGACTGGAATTGGTTTCATTTCCTTTTGCATTCCTTTTCCAGACATGTGGAGCCCTCTTGATGTTTTAGATTAAAGAAATTGCATGCAGATGGTTAATTGAAAATGCTTTAGTTCTTTTCAATGTGCAGTTGTTTTCGGAAGGCAAGGGACTGTCGTATGCCTCTGTCATACATTTTGGCGGTTTTTAAATATTGAGCCACAAGGTTATTAGGAATGATAATAATACCTCCCTAAGGATTTGTTTTGTTTTGTTTTTAGAGTTTATTTATTTGAGAGAAAGAGCATAAGCAGGGGAGGAACAGAGGTAGAGGGACAAGCAGACTCCCTGCTGAGCAGGGAGCCCAACACGGGCTCCATCACAGGACTGAGATCATGACCTGAGCGGAAGTCAGACACTTAACCAACTGAGTCCCCCAGATGCCCCCTTCTTTAGGTTTTTGATGACTTTTATAAGATAGCTGATAATTTTGAAAGTTATTTTCAAATAGATAATAAAAGCACATGGTACAAAATGCAATAAGTACAGAAATGTATACATTGAAAATTATTTTCCCACCCTATCACCATTACTTTGTTCTCTTCTTAGACTACCACTATTACCAGTTTCTTGTATATTTTTCCAGAGATACTATAGGATTATACAAACATTTATATATTTGTATGTGTGTATGTGTATTTCAAACACAATTGTGCCGTTATTATATACACTTCCTGTCACTTTTCTCACTGAAAATAAGTCTTGGTGATTGGGCAATGAACAGTCTAATTCTTTTAGAATTATCAAACTATCAACTATATGATATTTTGCCAAAATTTATTTAACCGGTCCCTGGTGGGTTGTTTCTGGTCTTTTGCTATTATAAATAATACCCCAGTGAATTTTCTATGCATGTTTCATATACACACATACACATGAGCCCGATTATTTTCATAACATAATTTTTTCTACCACCCTATGGTAGAAAATCTACATGCATTATTCACAGACATTCTAGTAAGGGGTCAGTATTTTATTCCTTTATTATAATAAAAATGAGATTCTATAATGATGCATCCAAGTTATAACTTTCTAATAGTTGAACATACAAAATGAATTATAAGAATTTCAGTTTGTCTTGTACTCTCTCATCTTTGCATTGAAGATTTTGGTGCCTCTGATTTTGCTACAACAAATGCTTTTGGAGTTGACAAGACGTGGTCAAGAGCCTCTGAGTGCATTGCTACAGTTTGGTGTGACATATCTGGAGGACTATGCAGCAGAGTACATTATTCAGCAAGGTGGCTGGGTATGAGCTGTTACTTTTTTTTTTTTAATCTTTAAAGAAAGGTTAAGCTTCTCATTGTGGTTGTTTTTAGCAACATAGATTTAATATGAATATTATCATTTAATATTTAACATTGATTGCATGGCGATCAGTGGCAAAGTATTCATATGGTTTTGCTATTAAGATTTTACTTATAGTAAATTGATAGGTGATGTTTTTAAGTAGTTTTTTAAGTAGTTCTAATTATGAAACATTTTACACTAACAAAAAGTATTTAAATAATTAAGGGATGAGGAATAATAAAATGATTATTTTATTTCATAATAATGTATCTGTGTATTTGCCATCCCAGTTGAAGAAAAGAACACAGACAACATTTTTGAATTTTTTATATGCCCTTCTAGATTCCAGCATACTCTTATGTACTTCACAAGGATAACTCCTATTCTGAATTTTATTATAGTTTAATCATACATACATATATATCTAAACAAGTATATTACTTTGTATGTTTTGAACTTTATGTGGATAATATCATACTGTATGTATTCTTCTAAACTTGCTTTCTTTCACTCAGTGTTGTATTCTTGAGACTATTCCTCGGTCATTGTTTCTCAAAAAAATTTTTTTTTAATTATCAGTCCCCTAAGGATCCCTTTTATTTATTTTTTAGGATCCTAGTCATCTCCTTTCTCCACATGAAATTTTGATATTACAGATAGAAGTCTATTTATGTACTCTTGCCCTTTGAAGGGCCACAAGTGATTATAATATCTAAGATTTCCCCCATCTTTCCAAACCTAT
>CM052807.1:28525756-28591227 GCA_028533885.1 Nasua narica | reverse complement strand
TTTTTTTTAATTATCAGTCCCCTAAGGATCCCTTTTATTTATTTTTTAGGATCCTAGTCATCTCCTTTCTCCACATGAAATTTTGATATTACAGATAGAAGTCTATTTATGTACTCTTGCCCTTTGAAGGGCCACAAGTGATTATAATATCTAAGATTTCCCCCATCTTTCCAAACCTATTTTCACCCTCTAAATTATCCAATGATCCGGGTTGATGTATTGGTTGGTGTTTGATATTCCATTGTATAGATACATAACAATTTATTTCTCTATAATCTTATCAGTGGACATTTTCACCTTTTTGCTATTACAGACATTGCTGTTATGAACAGTTTTATACATATGTGTACAAGTTTCTCTGGTTATATACTTGGGAGTAGAATTTCTGGGTCCAGGATAATGCCAAAGTGTTTTCCAAAGTGGTTTTTCCAACTTATACTCTGTCAGTAGTATTTAAAAATTTTTGTTGCTCTTTATCTTCACCAATACTTAATATTGTCAGACTTCTTAATTTTTAAAATCTTTTATTAAAATTATTTTGTAATAAGTTTAGGTTTACAAAAATGTTATAAAGTGTTCCTGAATACTGTTCACCCAGTTTTCCCTAGTGTTAACATCTTACACAACTATGGTACCCTTATCAAATTGACTTTTCCATATTGATTTCATATCCCGTAAATTTGTTAAACTCTCTTATTATCCAGATTATTTATCTCTGGGTTTCTTTTTTTTAATTATTATTTTTTAAAGATTTTATTAATTAATTTATTTATTTGAGAGAGAGATTGCAACCCCAGAAGAAGGTGGCCTCACAGAGACTTTCAAGCAGATTCCACACCAACTGAGGGCCTGACTGGGGGCTTGATCTTACAACCCATGAAATCATTATCTGAGACAAAACCCAGAATTGGACACATAACTGACTGAGCCACCCAGGTGACCCTTCCCCTTTTAAGATTTTTTTATTTGAGAGAGAGAGCGAGTGTGCGCACACATGTGAGTTAGGGGAGAGGAAAATGGAGAGAACTTCCAGAACACTATCCCCCGAGTGCTGAGCCCAATAGGGCTCGATTTCATGACCCATGACCTGAGGTGAAACCAAGAGTTGGTTGCTCAGCCGACTGAGCCATCCAGGTAACCCCACCCCCCTTTGGGTTTTCTACATAGAAAATCATACCGTCTGTGAATAATGATAAAATTTTTCCTTAGTAACTCTTATCTTTTTAACACATTTATTCACTAATCAGGATCTTCCAGTACAATATTAATGGAACTGGTGTTAGAAGGCATCCTTGTCTTTTTCCTGATGTTAAAATGAGTGCTTTTAATTATTTCACCATTGAGTTGTATCAGTCTCAGTGAGATTGGCCTGTAATTTTTCTTGTTTCAGTGGTAAGGGTATGTTGGCTTCATAAAAGAGTCCAGAGTTGGAAAGAATGTTTCCTTTTTTCTATACTCTGAAATAGTTTATATGAAGTTTAAATTAGTGTGCCTTGCTTCCTATAACATGCATGTAAAATCACCTGGTGTTTTCTTTGAGGGAAGTTTTCTGGTTTTACCTGTCAACTTTATTTTTTTTTAAGAAGGCTCCATGCCCAGTGTGGGGCCCAACATGGGGCTTGAGCTCACAGCCCTGAGTTTGAGACGTGAGCTGAAATCAAGAGTTGGACACTTAACTAACTGATCCACCCAGGCACCCGTTTCTTTTTTTTTTTTTTTAAGATTTTATTTATTTATTTGACAGAGAGAGAGAGATCACAAGTAGGCAGAGAGAGGGGGAAGCAGGCTCCCTGCTGAGCTGAGAGCCCAATGTGAGGCTCGATCCCAGTACCCCGAGATCATGACCTGAGCTGAAGGCAGAGGCTTGACCCACTGAGCCACTCAGGCGCCCCAACTTTTAAACATTTTTTTTTAAAGATTTTATTTGAGAGAGAGAGAATGAGAGAGAGCATGAGAGGGGAGAGGTCAGAGGGAGAAGCAGACTCCTTAATGAGTAGGGAGCCCAATGTAGGACTCGGTCCTGGGACTCCAGGATCATGACCCGAAGGCAGTTGCTTAACCAACTGAGCCACCCAGGTGCCCACTTCTAAACATTTTATTTTGGAGAATTTTGAACATATATGAAAATAGATAAGATAGTATAATGACTCCCATCACTTAACCCTAACAGTCACTAACTCATTTCCAGTTATGCTTTATTCACGCCCTAGTCATGTTCCTTCTTAATATTATTTTGAAGCAAAATCCAGGCATTATATGATTTTATCTATAGACATTTCAGTATGGGGGCACCTGGGTGGCTCAGTAGGTTGGGCATCTGCCTTTAGCTCAGGTCATGATCCCAGAGTCCTGAGATCAAGTTCCAGGTTGGGCTCTTGCTCAGCAGGGAGCCTGCTTCTCCCTCTTCCACTGCCCCTACCCCTGCTCATGCTCACTCTCGCTCTCTTGCTCTCTCTCAAATAAATAAATAATGTCTTAAAAAAATTTCAGTAGGTAGGGGAGGAGGTGAGGGGATGGGTGAAATAGGTGAAGAGGATTAAGTGTACACTTATGAGCACTGAGTACTGTATAAAATTGAATCACTGTATTGTACACCTTAAACTAGTATAACATTGTATGTTAAGTATCCTGGAATTTTAAAAATTTTTCAGGGGCGCCTGAGTGGCTCAGTTGGTTGAGCGTCTGACTTAATCTGGGCTTGGGTGTTGATCTCGGGGTTGTGGGTTTAGGCCCTGCGTCAGCCTCCATACTGGGCATGAAACCTACTTAAAAGTCAAAAAAATTTTTTTTCAGTATGTATCTCTAAAAAATAAAGGTTTTCTTTATTTTTATTTATATTTAAACATTTTTAAAAAGATTTGATTTATTTATTTGTTTGTTTGTTTGTTTGTTTGTCAGAGAGAGAAAGAGCACAAGTAGGGGGAATAGCAGGCCGAGGGAGAAGCAGGCACCCTGCTGAGCAAGGAGCCCGCTGTGAGACTCGATCCCAGGACCGTGGGATCGTGACCTGAGCCAAAGGCGGATACTTAACTGACTGAGTCACCTAGGCATCCCAGTTTTATTTTTAATCACACTGTCACTATCACATACAAAAAATTAAAAACGATTTCTTCATATCTTCAAATATGCTACTAGCATTCAGATTTCTAAATGTCTCAAAAATATCCTCTCTTTTGAATGTGAGGGTGATCTGGCTGTGACAGCTGTCACCCCACTGATCGCTAGGTTTGACTTAACTGATCTGGCTGCTAGGTGGGTATTCACTTCCTCTCACCACTCCATGTGTGTCCCTCCTGAGGCTGTGTGCTTGGTCAAAGAGGACACCCTTCCCCAATAGAAGAGGAGCATTCTTCTGTCAATGGTAGAGGAGTAGCTTTGCTCCCCTGCTGGAACCTTGAATGGGCTCTCAGGGTCCATTTATAGAGGAATGTAGGGCAGTCAAACTTCAAAGACTCCAGACACATCCAAATGAGGCACTTCATGTGACAGTCTTTCTTCCTTCCCACCATCCTTCCCTCCCTCCCTCCTTTCTGTCTTTCTTTTTTGATTTATTTTTTTGAGAGAGAGAGAGTGCACAGCAGGTAGAGGGAGAAGCAGGCTCCCCGCTGAGCAGAGAGCCTGATGCGGGGCTCTGTAGCAGGACCCTGGGATCATGACCTGAGCCAAAGACAGATGCTTAATCAACTGAGCCACCCAGATGCCCCTAGTCTGCCTTTAAAAAAAAAATCCCCTTTTAAACTTTACAGTGTATGAAGTTGTATCTTCCTTTTCATTTTTATTATTATTTCTTAATTTCTTCTTATTTAGTTATTGGTTTAAAATAGTTTTTTATTGCCTGGGATATTTGTGTGTGTGTGTGTGTCTTGTGTTTTTTTGTTTGTTTGTTTGTTTGTTTTTTGAGATAGAGACAGTGAGAGAGAGCATGAGAAGGGAGAAGGTCAGAGGGAGAAGCAGACTCCCCATGGAGCTGGGAGCCTGATATGGGACTCGATCCCAGGACTCTGGGATCATGACCTGAGCCGTAGGCAGTTGCTTAACCAATTGAGCCATCCAGGTGTCCCTTGTTTTTGTTTTTTTAAGTAAGCTCTAGGCTCAGTGTGGGGCTTGAACTCGTGACCACAACATCACGAGACATATGCTTGGGGCACCTGTGTGGCTCAGTCGGTTAAAGGTCTGCCTTTGGCTCAGGTCATGATCTCAGGGTCCTGGGATCAAGCCCTGCATTAGGCTCCCTGCTCGGTGGGAAGTCTGCATCTCCCTCTGCCCTTCCCTCTGCTTGTGATCTCTCTATGTCTCTAATAAATAAAATCTTCTTTAAAAAAGAGTCATGTGCTCTACTGATTGAGCCAGCAAGGTACCTCTCTTTTCTTTTTTTAATAACTATAAATTCAAACTTAGGGAAGCTTTCCTTTGTCTTGAAAAACAAAAAATAACAGAGTTTTTATATCATTTGCTAACCTGATTTCATTCTCTAAAAATTTTAATTAATTTATATTTTTTGACGAGACAGGGAGAGCCAGGGGAGGGGCAAAGGGAGAGGGAGAGAGAGAATCCCAAGCAGGCTGCACGCCCAGCATGGAGCCCCATGTGGTGCTCAATCACCTGACCCTGAGATCATGACCTGAACTGAAATCAAGAGTCAGAGGCTTAACTGAATGAGCCACCCAGGCTCACCCTTAGTTGTTTGTGTGTTTTTCTTTTAAGATTTATTTATTTGAGAGAGAGAGCTAGAGAGAGAGTACGATCAGGGGAGGGACAGTGGGAAAGGGAGGGAATCTCAAGCAGAGTCCATGCTGAGCTCAGAGCCCTATGCAGGGCTGGATCCCATGACCCTGAGATCATGACCTGAGCCAACATCAAGGATTGGATGCCTTACCCACTGAGCCTCCCAGGTGCCCCTGATTTCTTTTTAAGAAAGAAGTGGTAGTGGGGCGCCTGGGTGGCTCAGTGGGTTAAAGCCTCTGCCTTCAGCTCAGGTCATGATCTCAGGGTCCTGGGATCGAGCCCCGCATGGGGCTCTCTGCTCAGCAGGGAGCCTGCTTCCCCTTCTCTCTGCCTGCCTCTCTGTATACCTGTGATCTCTCTCTCTCTGTCAAAGAAATAAATAAAAATCTTTATATAAAAAAAAGAAAGAAGTAGTAGTTATATTGCAAAGGTAAAATTTCTACCATGAATGATGCAGTTCTAAGTCTGGTGGTACTAAAAGGAGACAATAGCATTGTTGCCAAAATTATAATCTGTTGGTGGCATTTGTGGGAAAAGAACCCTTGCAAACTTTTTTTTTTTTTTAAGATTTTATTTATTTATTTGACAGAGAGGCGAGAAGATCACAAGTAGGCAGAGAGGCAGGCAGAGAGAGGGGGAAGCAGGCTCCCTGCTGAGCAGAGAGCCCAATGCGGGGCTTGATCCCAGGACCCTGAGATCATGACCTGAGCCAAAGGCAGAGGCTTTAACCCACTGAGCCACCTAGGCGCCCCAGCTCTTGCAAACTTCTAAACAACAATCAACTGCTAGGAAATTCTAAACTGTCTTACAGGCCAAAGAGGGAATGAGGTTAGTAAAATGCCTCAACAGAGTTTGAATAAAGTACTGGATTTGAGAGTCACTGGAACTTGGACATGCAAAAATAGGGTGGTAAGTTGGGTCATGCCTACAATGGTCTCAAGTTCAAGTAAATTGCTGTGATAATACACCATTTCACATATCTCATACTTTTTAAGGGGCTTTTCTTTCCCTCAGTAGATGCTGGCAGAAGGTCATTTTCCATATAGATGCCTAGACCCAAAGCCAAAGCATAAGAAAGGAAGAGATATGGAATGAAGAGAATCTGCAGAAATAAATACCCTTTTCTTCCTGGTTTTGCTTTACCTCATGTTCAGAGAAACAGAGTGGAAACTGAAGTGTGGAACTTCCTGGGAGAATGGTTTCAGGCCTGCTGGACCAGTCAGACGTACAGGCTATACTTTCTTCAGACCATCAACTTTTCTAACTTATGAAAGTTACAGTCTTTGCTGCTGTACATTTCTACATTAAACATATAATCTACCCATCTTTTTGTGGGGAGAAACTGTCACTTAAGGACTTCCCCTTGAACTATTCTGTCCTGATTCATGTGCACTCAAAAGAATCTCTTCATGTCTCCAGTGCAGATAGAGGGTGAGGAAGGTACTTGAGCTAGCCCCCCGTTTTCCCCATTACCAGTATCATTGCCATTGCTGCTGTTCATGGTAGCTCCACCCAGGAATCTTCCTCGCCTACATGGTGCTTTACAACAAAGGAAGAATTAAAATATGGGGAATGTAATTCATTCCTTTCTTGGTTTTCAGTTTTATTATGATATATTATGATATAGTATGTCAGAGTTTGTTGGTCATTATAATTTATTACAGAGAAAGTAGTTCTTCAACTGAAATGTATGTGCTAAAAAGAGCAATAATAATGAATAACTAGTTTGTTGATATTTTTAAATTTTTTTTTAATTTTTAAACACATTACATTTTTAATGTGTTTTTATCTCTAAATTTGAATGCCCAATCTGTATTTCACATTGTTAGGTCTAAGCACTCTGCTTTTGGTGTGTTTAAAACCAAGAGATTGCTTTTTTGACTAATTGGTGACAATTTGATACATGAAATGTCAACATGAATCATCTTTAAGGTACTTTGTGTTGAACATTACACTGACAGGTTTCGTTGTTTGTTTTTTTTTTTACACTGACAGATCTTAAAACCATTATGGTCATTCTTCTAGAGGAGAATGGTTGGGCTACATGATGGTGCATGTCTGTTGTATAAAGTCTATAGCATGATTTCCATGGATGATGTGTTTGTCTTCAGCTACTTGAACCCAAAATCAGGGTGAAACAAACTGCCTTGCTGTCAAAATGGAACTAATTTTGAAAACCTACAGGAAAGGAGGAGGGATGACAGCTATAATCTGTTAGATGCAGGGTTTGGGCATATAAATTTGCAGAGAGGAAAATAATATTTTGTTCTCTGAATTACAAAAAGAAATGGCTGGGATATATACCTTTTGGATTTCTGCAGATAGATGATTTATGTTTTGTGATCATTTTTATCTTATATTGAGATGATTTTTTCGTTCTACTGGTACTGAGAAGAGCACTTTATTGAGGCATATACGTAATGTGACTGGTGTGGATTTTTTTTAATAGACTGTAGAGCAGTTTTACGTTCACAGAAATATTGAAGGGAGGTACAGAGATTTCTCATAACTACTTGCCTGCACATGTGCATAGCCTTCGCCATTATCAACATCGCCCATCAGAGCTGTACATTTGTTAAAACTGATGAACCTTATGGACACATCATTGTCACCCAAAGACCATAGTTACAGTTTACTCTTGGTGTATATTCTGTAATTTGGACAAATTTATGATGGCATATATCCACCACTATAGTATTATACAGAGTAGTTTCACTTTTCTAAAAATCTTGTGTTCCACTTGTTGGATCCTCCGTCCTGCCTCAACCCTGGCAACCACTAATCTTTTTACTGTCTCCATAGTTTTTCCTTTTCCAGAATGTCATATTTATATGTTGGGACATACACATAATATAGTTGGGACTGTGCGATATATAGCCTTTTCATATTGGCTTCTTTCTTTCTTTCTTTTTTAAGATTTTATTTATTTATTTGACAGCGAGAAAGAGATCACAAGTAGGCAGAGAGGCAGGCAGAGTGAGAGGGGGAAGCAGGCTCCCCGCTGAGCAGAGAGCCCGATGCGGGGCTCGATCCCAGGACCCTGAGATCATGACCTGAACCGAAGGCAGAGGCTCCAACCCACTGAGCCACCCAGGCGCCCTATATTGGCTTATTTCACCTAGTACTATGCATTTAAGTTTCCTCTATGTCTTTTTATGGCTTGATAGCTCATTTCTTTTTAGCACTAAATTTTTAGCACTCCTTTATCTGGATGTACCACCGTTTATTTACCCATTCACCTACGGAAGGAGATGTCAGTTGCTTCTGAGTTTTGACAATTAGGAATAAAGCTGAAAACCATGTGCAGGTTTTTGTGTGGATATGAGCTTTCAACTTCTTTGTGTAAAAACCAAGGAGTGCAGTCTGGTAAGGGTATGCTTAGTTTTTTAAGAAATTTCCAAGCTGTCTTCCAAAGTAGCTGTACCATTTTGCGTCCCCACTGGCAATGAATAAGAATTCCTTTTGCTCCATAGACTCATCAGCATTTGGTGGTTTTGGTGTTAGATTTTGGCTATTTTACTAGATGTGTAGTGGTAGCTCATTGTTTTAATTTGCATTTCCCTGATGACATGATGTGAATATCTTTTCATATGCTAATTTGCCATCTGTACATCTTTGGTGGGATATCTGTTAAGGTGTTTGGCCCATTTTTTTTTTCAAAGATTTTATTTATTTATTTGACACAGAGAGAGAGAGCACAAGCAGGGGGAGAGGCAGAGGGAGAGGAAGAAGCAGGCTCCCCAAAGAGCAGGGGAAGCCAATAATGGGACTCGATCCCAGGACTCCAGGACCACAACCTGAGCCAAAGGCAGTGGCCTAACCAGCTGAGCCACCCAGGCACCCTGTTTGGCCCATTTTTAAAATCAGATTGATTGTTTTCTTATTTAAGAGTTCTTTGTATATTTTGGATAATAATCCTTTATTAGATGTGTCTTTTGAAATGTGTCTTTTGTCTTTTGAAATTAGATGTGTCTTTTGTTTTCTCCCAGTCTGTGGCTCATCTTTGCATTCTTTCAGCATTGTCATAGATAGATATTTTTAATCTTAAATACTAGCTTATCAGCCATTTCTTTCATAGACTGTGTCTAAGTTATTTTCTAGGAGTTTTATAGTTTGTGTTTTACACTCAAGTCTGTGATACATTTTGGGTTAATTTATGTAAAGGGTGTAAGGTCTGTGTCTAGATCTGTTTTTATCCATGTGCCTGTCCAGTTGTCCCAGCACCACTGCTTGAAAAAAACTTTTTTATCCATTGTTAGCCTTTGCTCCTTTCTCAAAGATCAATTGACTATATTTACATGCATTTGTTTCTGGGCTCTCTATTCTGTTCCACTGATCTTTTTGTTCTTCACCAAAAACATGCTGTCTTGAATACTCTAGCTTTATAGTAAGTCTTGAAGTCAGGTGGTGTCAGTCCTCCAGCTTTGTTCTTCAATATTGTGTTGGCTATTCTTGGTCTTCTGCCTCTCCATATAAACTTCAGAATCAGTTTGGTAATATTTGCTGATATTTTGATTGGGATTTCATTAAATCATAGATGAAGTTGGGAAGAATTTACATTTTCATCTTATTGAGTCTTTATATCCATGA
The DNA here is from genome assembly GCA_028533885.1 of Nasua narica. NCBI lineage: Eukaryota > Metazoa > Chordata > Mammalia > Carnivora > Procyonidae > Nasua > Nasua narica. Next base: position 28,581,912 of record CM052807.1, on the reverse strand, counting down.
ACATGGAATATCTCCATTTATTTAGTTCTTTTTTTATTTCTTTCATCAGAGTTTTATAATTTCCCTCATATAGATCTTGTACCTATTTTGTTATATTCATACCTAAGCATTTCGTTTTTTGGGGGATGCTTCTGTAAATTATATTAGGTCTTTAATTTCAAGTTCCACTTGTTTATTTCTAGTATATAGGAAAGTGATTGACTTTGTATATTGACCTTGTATTCTGCAATCTTGCTATCATTGCTTATTAGGTTTAGGAGTATTTTTGTGGATTCTTTCAGATTTTCATTACATAGATGATCACGTCATCTGTGAACAAGCCAGTTTTATTTCTTCCATAAAATACCAAAATTCAGCAGAGTAAATTCAAGGATCTAATTGGCTTTATTCAGTGATTCATGAATCATGCAGCATCCCATTTAGCAAATAGAAAGAAGCTCCAAAGAGCTACAGAAAAGGAGAAGTTTTTAAAGGTAGAAAGAAGGTGGGAAAAGGAAATCATAAACAAAAGAAAGGATTATTTCAGGCAAGGTCACCTCTTTTAGGGGGATGACAGGAGTCTATTATGTGAATATCCTCACCAGTGTTAGACTAGGAAATTCCAGACTGACTGGTTAGGATCACATTCCTGAAGGAGGTTGAGATTGCAGTTAGGTTAGCTATTAAGTCTTGATTGGTGACCTGAATTTAGCTCAAGTGAATCCTTTTGGGGCCTGTTGCCTTCTTTTTAACAATTCCTTCCCAGTCTGTATACATTTTGTTTCCTTGTCTTATTACATTACCTAGGTCTTTCAGTGCAGTGATGAGAGATGAATGACATCCTTGCATTGTTCCTCATCTTAATGAGGTATCTTATAGTTCTCACCATTAAACTTGTTGGCTGTAGGTTTTTTGTAGATATTTTTTGTCAAGTTGAAGTTCCCCTTCAGTCCTAATTTACTGAAAGTTTTTATCATGATTGGATCTTAATTTTGTCAGAAGCTTTTCTGCATCTGTTGACATGATCTTGTGACTTTTATCAGTTTTTGAATGTTGAACCAACCTTGTATATCTGGGATAAATTGCATTTGGTCGTGCCATATAATGCTTTTTTTGTATATTGTTGGGCTCTATTTGGTAATATTGTGTTGAAGATTTTGCATCTATGTTCATAAGATATATTGGTCTATAGTTTACTTATAATATCTGTCTGATTTTAGAATTAGTATAATGTTGGGCTCATAGAATGAGTTAGGATGTGTTTCCTTTGTGCTATCATCTGAGATTGTAGAGAATTGGTATAATTTGTTTCTTAAACGTTTTATGTGATTTATCAGAGAACCTGTCTTGGCCTGGTGCTTTTTTCTGCTTTCTGTTTTTTGTTTGTTTTTTTGAAGGGCTTGAACTCATGACCTTGAGATCAATACCTGAGCTGAGATCAAGAGTCAGATGCTTAACTGACTAAACCACCCAGGCATTCCTGTGCTGTTTTTGGAAGGTTATTGATTATCGCTTCAATTTCTTTAATAGATATAGGCCTCTTCATTTTATATGTTTTTTTCTTGTGTAAGTTTTGGCAGATTATGTCTTTTATAGAATGGGTCTGTTTCATCTAGATTGTCAGATTTGTGGTTATGGAACACAGTATTCCTTTATTATCCTTTTAATGTCCATGGGATCTGTAGTGATGTCCTGTCTTTCATTTCTGATATTAGTTATTTGTGTTTTTCTTTTCTTCTTGTTGAATTTATTGATCTTCTCAAAGAATCAGCTTTTGGTTTTGTTTTCTGTATTGATTGCCTATATTCAGTTTCACTGATTTCTATTATTATGTTCTTTTCTTCTGTTTACTTTGGACTTAATTTCCTCTTCCTTTTCTTTTCTTTCTTTTTTTTTTTTTTTTAAAGATTTTATTTATTCATTTAACAGAGAGAGAACACAAGCAGGCAGAGAGGCAGGCAGAAGCAGAGAGAGAGGAGCAGGCTCCCTGCCGAGCAAGGAGCCCGATGCGGGACTCGATCCCAGGACGCTGGGATCATGACCTGAGCCGAAGGCAGCTGCTTAACCAACTGAGCCACCCAGGCGTCCCTCCTCTTCCTTTTCTAATTTCCTAAGTTGGAAGCTTAAATGATTGATTTTAGATCTTTCTTCTCTTCTGGTATATGCATTTAATATTTAATGCTATAAATTTCTCTTTAAGCATTGTTCTTTCTGCTTTGTACAAAATTTAGTAAGTTGTGTTTTCTTTTTTTTTTAAGATTTTATTTATTTATTTGACACAGAGAGAGGGAGATCATAAGTAGGCAGAGAGGCAGGCAGAGAGAGATGGGGAAGCAGGCTCCCTGCTGAGCAGAGAGCCCCATGTGGGGCTCGATCCCAGGACCCTGAGATCATGACCCGAGCTGAAGGCAGAGGCTTAACCCACTGAGCCACCCAGGCGCCCCTTGTTTTTATTTTCATTTAGTTCACAATCTAAAATTTCTTTTGAGATTTATTCTCTGACTCTTGTATTATTCAGAAGTATATTATTTAATAACTAAGTATTTTGGGATTTCCAAGCTCTTTGTTATTGATTTTTTTTTGTATTCCATTGTGGTCTGAAAGCAGACATTGTATGATTTCTATTCTTTTAAATCTGTAAAGGATGTGTTTCATGTCCCAGAATATGGTCTAGGTGAGTATTCTATGTGAGCTTGGGAAGAATGTATACGCTGCTATTATTGGATGAGGTGGTTTATAGATGCCCATTATTGATTGATGGTATTGTTGAATTTATGTCATTAGTGACTTTCTGCTTGTTGGATCTATCCATTTCTAATGGAAGGGTGTTGAAATCTCTAGTTATAAGAGTGGATTCATTTATGTCTCCTTGTATTTTTATCAGTTTTTGCCTCCTGTAATTTAACACTCTCTTGTTAGTTGTCTACACATTAAATACACATTAATATATATACATTAAAATGTCTTTTTGGATGTTAAGCCTTTTATCATTATGTAATGTCCTTTTTTTTTTAAGATTTTTTATTTATTTGTTTTTGACAGAGAGACAAGTGAGAGAGGGAACACAAACAGGGGGAGTGGAAGAGGGAGAACAGGCTTACTGTGGAGCAGGGAGCCCCATGTGGGGCTCCATCTCAGGACCCTGGGATCATTACCTGAGCAGAAGGCAGACGCTTAACAACTGAGTCACCCAGGTGCCCCGCCCCTCTTTATTTCTATAACTTTTCACGCTCTAAAGTCTACTCTGTTTGAACTTAATAGAGCTACTCCCACTTTTTTTTTTTTAAGATTTTATTTTTTAAGTAATCTCTCCACCCAGTGTGGGGTTCTAACTTAACAACCCGAGATCAAGAGTTGCATAATCTACCTACTGAGCCAGCCAGGTGCCCCTACTTTGTTTTGATTAGTGTTAGCATGGTATATTTTTCTCCAGCCATTTACTTTTAATATGTATGTGTCTTTATATTTGGAGTTTCTTGTAGACAACATATAGTTGGGTCTTGTTTTTTGATCCAATCTGATAAGTTCTGTCTTTTAATTGGTGCTTTTACAATATTGGTGTTCAAAGTGATTATTAATAATTATTAATATAATTAATTATAAATATTAATAATCACATAATTCAATTAATAATTGAATTAATATCTACCATATTTGTTAAAACTATTTTCTGCTTGTTGCCCATATTCTTTGTTCCTATTTTTGTCTTCTACTCTTTTTCTGACTCTTGTGGTTTTAATTAAGCATGTTACATGTTCCATTTTCTCTACTTTCTTAACATATCCATTACATTTCTCTTTTTACTTTTTTTAGTGCTTGCCCCAGAGTTTGCAATATACATATACAACTAGTCCAAGTTCACTTTCAAATAACACTGTGCTGCTTCATGAGTAATGTGAGTACCGTATCATAACAAAATAATCTTAAGTCCTCCTTCTCATCTCTTTATCACTGCTGTCATGTTTCACTTATCTAAGCATGCATATGTGTGTCTATATGTATATGCATATATATGCTATATATGTAAGCATACATGATTGAGATGCTTTTATTTTTTTTAACAAATTGTTACCAGTATATCAATTAAGAATAAGAAAAATAAACATTTTTACCTTACTTTCACTTCTTCTCTGATGCTCTTCCTTTCCTAATGGAGATCCAAGTTTCTGACTTATATTGTTTTCCTTCTCTCTAAGGAGCCTCTTTTAACATGGCCAGCAAAGGCAAGTTTACTAACAACACATTTCCTAAATTTTTGCTTGTCTGAGATTTTTGCTTGCTTCATTTTTGAGGGATAATTTCACATGCACAGAATGCTAAGTCGGTGGGGTTTTTTTTCTCTCAATACTTGAAATATTGTATTTCACTCTTTCTTGCTTGCATGGTTTCTGAGGAGAAGTTCAGTATAATTCTTTTCTTTGTACTTCTATAAGGAAAATATTTTTAACTCTGGCTTGTTTTAAAATTTTCTATCTTTGACTTTCTGTAGTTTGAAAATGATTTGCCTTTAGGTGTAGGGGTTTTGTTTTGTTTTTACATTTACTCCGCTTGATGTTCTCTGAGCTTCCTGAAACTGTTTGGTGTCTGACATTAATTTGAGGAAGCCCTCAGTCATTATTGTTTTAAGTATTTCTTCTGTTCCTCTCTCTTTTCCTTTTTGCATTCCAATTACGTATATTGCATTCCAATTACTTTTTGTAGTTGTCCCACGGTCTTTGGATAGCCTGTTCTTTTTTTCCTGTCTTTGTTGTCTTTGCTTTTTAGTTTTGGATATTTTTATTGAGATATACTCAAGCTCAAAGATTCTTTCCTTACCCATATCTGGTCTGATAATAAGCCCATCAAAGGTATTCTTCATTTCCGTTGTAGATCTTTTTGATCTTATGGTTCTTTTTTAGTATTTCTCTGCTTACATTGCCCATCTGTTCTTGCATGTTTTCTACTTTATCCATGAGAGTCTTAGCTTATTAATCATAATTGCTTTACATTCTTAGTGTGATAATTTCAACATCTGCAGTGTCTGGTTTTGATGCTTGCTCCATCTCTTCAAATTTGTTTTTTGCCTTTTGGCATGCCTTGCAATTTTTTCTTGATAGCTCGACATGGTGTACTGGGTAAAAGGAACTGCTGTAAAGAAGCCTTGGGATAAGGGGAAGAACTTTATAGCCCTGTGATTAGGTCAGTCTTTTTACTGAGCCTACGGCCTCTGCATTGTGAAGTGTTTCTCAGTTTTTCCTTTACCTGTTAGGTGGGATGAGATGGCTAGAGTGGGCTGAGTTGGGTATTTCTCTACACTTGTGTTGGCTAGGCTGTGATTAATTAGTTTCTCTTAAGGACAGTCCTTGTTAAGAAAAACAGAGTGCCCTAAATGTATTTCAAAAAGGTTCATTTTCCTCCCCCTGCCAGAAGCATGAGGGGAATTTTCTTTGGTATTTATTGAGAGCACCTGGTTGAGCTCCTGGAGGTATATCTCACAGAATTGTAGGGGTCTTCCTATGACTGAGTCCCTCTGGGGTTTTTAGCTCTGTGTTGGCCACACTGAGCCTCCAGCCGTTCATCAATTACTGTCAACTTTCCCTACCTCGGCGCTCGTCCCCAGCATTATTTCCACTCTGGTAAGCTGTGACTCCCCATGTTCGCCTGTCTCTCCAGTGTTGGGGGCAGTAGTTTGCCCTGTGCCATCACCTCTCTATCTTACAGATCTTAGAGTAGTTGTTGAGTTTTTATTTTGTTCAGCTTTTTACTTGTTAGGGTGGCGTGGTGGCTTCAAGCTCCGTACATGTGGAAGTCGCTCTGAAGTTTTCTCTCTCAGTTCTGTCCACACTGAGCCTCCAGCAATTCGTCAGTTCCAGTTCTCCTCCCTGGGCACGAGTTCCTGGGGAGGGGGCTGCTTATGAGTTTCTACTCCAGTAAGTTGTGATCCCCTGTATTGCCTGTTGGTCACTTCAGTCTTTGGGGGCAGCATTTGGCCCTATGACCTCATTTCTCTTAGAGATCTAAGAAGAGTTACCGATTTGTCAGTTTGTTCAGCTTTATTGCTTGTTGTTAGGATGGAGTGGCCACTTCCAAGCTTCTTACGTGCTTCCCAGGAACTAGAAGTTAAAGTGACCTCAAGCTGAGACTCTACAAAGATCTATCTCATTTTGGTTTTAGTTACTTTATCCGTGGGCATTATTCCCCAGACTTGGACAAAAGTCATATGGTTACAATTTCCATACCTTAGACATCAAAGAGTCTCAGTCTACTTCTAATCATTCCTTCTTAGTGACTCACCATCACGTGAGAGTGAAACATATTTCTATAATTCCTTGGAAATGTCTGAATGGAATCTAGAAGTTGGGGCTCCTGTTCTGTGGAGCAGTACTCATAGGCATCACCAATTCATGTTCTTTCTTTTGGTTTTTCTTGAAAAGGAGAATGGCCTAGGAGTGTTTATTACTGTCTGATTGCATGGCCTTAGATGAATCATTTTCCTGAATATTCTTCAGATTATTTATAAACTCTAGTTTCTAAGGAAGTCATTAATAGTATCTGCCCATTTTACAAGGAGTTTATGAAGATTAATTTCTGTAATGTTTAAGCCCTTCAGGGATTAGTTTTTAATATGCAATAAACCTTGCTTGAGTGCATGGTAGGCATCATGCTAGATTTTAAGTATACAAAAGTTAAATAAAATACAGGCTCTACTCCTGAACTCAGAATTGGTTGAGGAGATAGAAATGTAAAATATAAATAACCAGGTGTAACATTTTATGTGCTGTGAGGTAGGTATGTTCAAAGTGTAGTAGGAAGACAAAGGAGGGAGTGATTAATTGGGGTGCAGTTAGAAATAAAAATTCAATTAGGAAAACACATCTTAACTGTAATTAGCAATTAGCTTTTCAAAGTTAAAATTGGATTATAATTTTTGTCTAAAGACTTTATTTACTTATTTGAAAGAGAGATAGCAAGAGAGGGAACATAATAAGCACAGGGAGTGGGAGAGGGGGAATCAGGTTCCCTACTGAGCAGGGAGCCCAACATGGGGCTTGATCCCAGGACCCTGGGATCATGACCTGAGCTGAAGGCACATGCTTAACAACCGAGCCACCCAGGCGCCCCAGAGTATAATTTTTTATTTTTGTTTATGTGGCATTAGAATTACAAGATAGGTCTTTTGAGTTTTTTCTCTTTTTACCTTATTTTTTAACCCTGCCAGAGAGTGACAAGTTAATAAAGATTGGAAATCACTGGTTAATTTGTGGCCCCCAGCTCTGCCAAATATTAGCCTTGTGTTTCAGGGAAATTCATTTAACTTCTCTAAGCCTCAGTTTTATCAATTACAAAATGGGAAGAATATGTCTCACAAAAATAATGATATAAAAGTGTCTCTTGAAAATGCTACATTTTTACAAATGTCGGGTTTTCAGATGTCTTTAAGAGTGTATTTTTTTTTTTTTTTCCTCTTCCTGAGTCTGAAGATCCCTTTGCGTTTTGATTCTGACTTTTCGTTGCCCTGCAGCACACTTAGGGCACAGACTAGTTGGCATATTATGATTTTCCCTGACTCATCCTTGTTCCCTCCCTCCTCTTTCTCACTGTCTTTCATTTCCTGGGATTGTGTTGCTTCATTAGAAGTAAGTCTGTCTCCTGAAAAGGGCAGTACAAGTCCACCGTGGTAAGGCTTCTCTTTTCTTTTATTTTAGTTTTAAATTACATAAAAGCTTATTGGTGAAAATGTCATCTGATGTCTACCATAATATTTAATATTTAAGTAGTTTTAATAAAATTAATTTTTGCCTTTTTTCTCTTTGACTTAAAGCTTCTTATTTTCATTTTAAGAATAGAAAGCCACATATGTGCCCCACTGAACACCAATCCTTGAACAGTGTGGTGCCGGGGTACCTGTGAGTTGATATCTGGGTACAACCGTAACCTACTTGAAGGAGTTACTTGGTTCTTAAATGTCGGATCATTCTTGATGGTCTTTCTTGACTTATATTATTGATAGTCCTAACTTTATTAACATTTAGTAGTTTTTATTCCTTTTAAAGTAAGATTTCCTAGCTTCAAAAAGAAGCAAATATGGTTAAAACTATCAAGAGTCCTTTAGACAATTTTTGAGGACCTAGTATGGCAAACCACTTTGATTAAAATTTTGAAAAATTCAAAAAAATTAAAAAAAGAATAGAAAGCCACAGAAAGTATTTTTCTTTATAATCAAAGATATTTGAAGACTGTCTTTTGGGAACCTTAGGTAAGAATTTATTAGAACAGAGTTTTTATACTCCGGGAGGTGACACATTGTGATCTAAAAATCACTAAGTGGATTTTGTAACTGAAGTAATTATAGTGTAATGAGGGTAAATACTGTTTCATGAAATCTGTGTGTTTTATATGCAGGTTGGAATATTCACTGCACTGTGTTTCCAAAGTATATTTTTGTGGGTCTTTGTCATCATCTATTCTGATGGAAAATTACTTCTCTGGAATATCTTTCCCACTTTGCATTTTCTCAGTTTAATAGTGATCTGAGAGGCATATGGCATACTGCTTGACTGAATGTAGAAGAATAATTATCTGTTTCTATTTTTTTTTTTAAGATTTTTTTATTTATTTATTAGAGACAGAGACTGAGAATGAGAGGGGAGAAGGTCAGAGGGAGAAGCAGATTTCCCGCAGAGCTGGGAGTCCGATATGGGCCTCGATCCCGGGACTCCAGGATCATGACCTGAGCCAAAGGCAGTCGCTTAACCAACTGAGCCACCAGGCGCCCCTCTGTTTCTATTTTTTAAGGGGAATACTTGAGAGAGATAAATACTTTATAAAGGCCAAAAAGTAATCGTAAGAGTTTGTTGGTACAGCTTAGGGCAGGTAAGTCCCTAGATGAGTTTACCAGGGAGTATGTCTTTGGAGTTCTGCCAGAGCATCTTCAGATAGAAAAGTTAAGTCTGTAAGGAGCTCAATTTGTCAGCAGCTATGACCCTGAAGGTAAAATACTGCTTGAGGTGGCAGAATAATTTGAAACTGATGTGAATCCAAAAAAAGGAAGCAAAATGCTGTCGATACAGGCAGAATAAAGCGGCCACTGCACATTTTTGAAATGGTTCTTTTGATGATCTGCAAGCTCTTTTTACTTTGTTCCTACCACCAAAACCAAAGTTCCATTTATATTTTATCTTAACATTTATTTAAAAATACTCCCCTTGTTTCCATATTTCAGTTTCTTCTCTCTTTCCCTTTTTATTGAAAGGGTTTCATGCACATATCTTCGTGTACTTGCTTGAAGAAAACGCCAAGAATAACGTTTTCTATTTACTTCTTGCCATAAACTCAGGAAAACATCTCTAAGGTAATCAGGGGACTTCAGCCTAAGATTTAGCGTCATATAGTTGATAAAAGCATGGTTCTGGGAGGTAAACTGCCTAAGCTTAAATCCAGTTCAGTGACTTTGAACAATTATCCTCTTCGGTTGATTCAGTTTCCTGGTCTGTAAAATGGAAATAATAATAAGGCTTACTCCATAGCCTTGTGAGGTTTAAATAGGTTAATATCAGTAAAATCTTCAGAAGGGCGCACATGGTAGAAGTGCGTGCGGGTTACTGCATGGTACTGACAAGCAATTTTTTTTTTTCCTTAGTAGTTTATTCTCTCTCTTTTTTTTTTTTATTGTTTACTCTTTTTTTTATTATTATTATGTTCAGTTAGCCACTGTTTTTGATGTAGTGTTCAGTGACTCACTAACATGTAACACCCAGTGCTCATCACACAGGCAGTTCTCACAACAGGCTCAGATACCCTGGGGCAAGTTACTTAATCTCTCTGGGCTTTCTCTGGTTTTGTTTTTTTGTTTTCCAAGAAAGGTATAGTTCTCTAATTGTTTGTGCGTATTTAAACTCTGATAGTTGGTCCAAATTAGTTTTGTTTTTTTGAGTTCTGGAAGTTCCTCCTTTGTGTTTTTTTATCAATGGGACTAAAAAGATATTTCCAACAACATAAATATTTTGTGCTAAAAATGATTTTAGATTGTTGGACCGGATCTAATACTACTTGTAGATGTTATTCCCCCTAATGTACTAATCTTTTTTTTAAGATTTTATTTATCCATTTGACAAAAAGAGAGGGAAAAAGCAGGGGGAGCAGGAGGCAGAGGGAAAGGGAAAAGCAGACCTCCGCTGAGCAAGGAACCTGATGTAGAACTTGATCCCAGGACCCTGGGACCATGACTTTAGCTGAAGGCAGACACCTCACCAACTGAGCCACCCACGCACCCCTAATGTGCTAAATTTTACCCAAAATATTATCCAAAAAAGCTCTTTATCTTTTAGTGAAAGTCTGTTCTTCACTAATAACAGTAATAGATAAGAGAGTCCTCTATTTTTATATTTTTACTTTATGTGAATTGGTCCCAGGAGTAAAAGTCTCAGCGGTCATCTATTCTTTCTTTAATGCTTCTTACATAAGAGCACAAAATTTTTGGTGAATCTTCATTAAAATGTGATGTTCCAAGTAAGAAATAAGTTGTAAGGCAGGGAAGGCCATGACAGCAAGGAAAAAAAGCAATTAAATCTGAATTGACTTCTGAGCCATATATCATTCTTAAGTTGTAATTTGACAAACTTCTTGAGAAAGAGAACAAAGTGTTCTTAACTCTTCTATTGGCTTTAAGCTGTTATAAATAAAGAAAAATGTCATTTTACACTAAATTCTATTTCAGTTTGTTAACTTTTCCCTTATTTCTTCACAATGGAATTTTTGAAATTTCTGTTTCATTTGTTTTGGTTTACAGCCCTAAAGAAAAAGCAGCAAAGGTCTCCTTTCTAAGGATTAAAATTTTTACCTTTTGTTTTATGGTTCTTTTTGGTTTTGCTTTTTTAATCAGTTCTTGCTTTGAGAGTTTCTGTTTTTAGAAGTGCAGATAAGTAACTTGTTGAGAATTCTTATCAGTGAGCACTTCAGACCCTCTGACCCTTGGATAGCCCTTCTGTTTGAAGAGCTCTGTGGTTGGAAGGCAGCTCTGTGAGTCCAGCTGTACTGTCCCGTCTCTAGAAGTGGCATGGAAACAGATTACAAAACTTGTGGAGTGTGAAAAGAGGGAGAGCAGATGTGATTCTAAGACTAAGAATAAACAGCGTGAGAAGTTAAATTCCTTATCTCTTAATGACTCGGTTAGGAGGTGAGGGTGGTTAGGAGCACTTTTTCAGTTTTTTATATGAAAATTTGACAGAAATATTCATGGAAGGCTAACAAGAACACACTGTTTGAAGTTACTTGTAGTGCAGTAACTGACGTTCTCTATTTTGTGTGACTCTGAAATCCCAGTTTCTTTGAGAAAATAGGGTAGTCTTACTTGCTTCTTGGGGTCAGAGACAGTGATTGGTTCATTCAGTGGTATAATTCTGTTAATACTTTTCCAGCTTTTTCCTCTTCACTTAACAAGAAGAACCCAGTTTTTAGATGTTGCGTTTCAATAATGAAGAAAAAGAATGGAATCTTAAGGAGGTCCTTATTACCCTTCTTTTTTAGCTACTTTGCAAGGTTTGAAGATAGAGGATTATAAAGTTGCTGAGCCATATTTAGCTTCTCATTTGGAGATTTTGACAAAGCAAATAAATGAAACAAGTGTACTAAAGTCAGGTCAATAAGGGGCAATTATGTACTTCGTGCTACCTTATACTATCACTACTCTTCTTCACCACCTTTTTCCCTCCTTGTAAAATAAGAACCATTATAAGAGCTCTTTATAAGAGCCATTATTTCTGTTTTCACAGTGGAGCTCCTTGAGGAGATGATTTAATAAACAGATATATGTATATGTTTTTATACATTTTAATATATGTATCATATATATATAAATTATGTGGCAAAGAGAAATCCCTTTGTAACAAGTGTTAGAGGATTTGCATGACTAATTAGAATTGTATTCTGGCAAAGAGGTAGGTAAATACAACTTCATAGGAAATTTATTTTTTTAAAAAATTTTTTCTAGTGATCTCTACATCCAACATGGGGCTCAAACTCATGACCCCAAGATCAACAGTTGCTTACTATTTCAACTGAGCCAGCCAGGTGCCCCAACCTTCATCTTTTTTTACTCTTCATCTTATGCTTGGCAATACCTAAGAGCTAGTATTGGCCTGAATATACTATGGTATTTCTCAGTGCTGTGTTTTTGTTTATGCTTTTCTGCTCCATGGAGCATCTTTCTCATCTTTCATCTTTTAGTTCTTATTCTTTAAGATCTAGCTCTGTTCTCTCTCCTTTTTTTTTTTTTTAAGATTTTGTTTATTTATTTATTTATTTTAAAGATTTTATTTATTTATTTATTTGACAAAGAAAGACACAGTGAGAGAGGGAACGCACAAGCAGTGGGAATGGGAGAGGGAGAAGCAGGCTTCCCACCGAGCAGGGAGCCTGATGCGGGGCTCGATCCCAGGACCCTGGGATTGTGACCTGAGCTGAAGGCAGCTGCTTATCAACTGAGCCACCCAGGCACCCCTAAAGATTTTTTTTTTAAGATTTTATTTATTTATTTGACAGAGAGAGATCACAAGTAGGCAGAGAGGCAGGCACAGGGAGAGGGGGAAGCAGGCTCCCTGCCGAGCAGAGAGCCCGATGCGGGGCTCAATCCCAGGACCCTGAGATCATGACCACTGAGCCACCTAGGCGCCCCCTTAAAGATTTTATTTTCAAGTAATCTCTATACCCAATGTGGGGCTCGAACTTACAACCCCAAGATCAAGGGTCACGTTATCCACTGACCATGCCAACTAGGTACCCCTCCTTCACTAGGTTTTAAACTGTATTTTAAACTTTTGGGGGAGGGGCAGAGATTTTAGTGTTTTATCACTAACATCTAATTACCAGCAATTCCCAGCAATAAGAAGGAAACTACTTTCAAGAATAGGAGACATCCAGTATGACTCCTAGTTTTTTGGCTTAGCTGACTGGTGAAATATTTTTTTGGTTTCCAAATTGGATTGTAACATCAAGGAGACAGGAGTCTTTGGCATTAGTTTTGGTGAAAGGTAATGATTGTTTATTTTAGAGTAATAGCAGAAAATGTTGAGAGGGGAAAAATATATTTTGCTATATTAAGATATAATAAGAATATTTTGAGATATATTTAGTATTTCATGATGTAATAGAGGGAGAGGATGATGATGAGGTAGATGCTTAGCTAAAATAAAAACTTACAATTGGGATAAGATAGAGAAATGAGAGAGAAGTGGTATTTGTAGTTTGTAGTCTTCAGTAGTATAAGTGTTACCTTCTGGCTGTCTGTAATTAATGATCTCAGCTGTTGATGGGTGTATGGTCTTTATGCACTGTGTGTGGTTGTGAAGGGACTCTATAGTCATGCATTATTGGTCAAGTCCCAGAACTGTTGAGTGGTCTTATATTACCAGTGTAACTGATGAAAAGATGAGAGTTTAAAAGAGATTAAATGCTGGGACGCCTGGGTGGCTCAGTTGGTTGGGAAGCTGCCTTTGGCTCGGGTCATGATCCCAGCGTCTTGGGATCGAGTCCCACATCGGGCTCCTTGCTCTGCAGGGAGCCTGCTCCTCTCTCTGCCTCTGCCTGCCTCTCTGCCTGCTTGTGTTCTCTCTCTGTTAAATAAATAAAATCTTAAAAAAAAGAGAGATTAAATCCCATAATATTATAGCCATGTAGGTCTCATATAGGTGCAATTTGAAGCCTGGGAGAGGAGCCTATTTGAGGAAATAATACTAATGGCAGATCTTTTGAAAAATAAAAAAATAAGGGGCACCTGGGTGGCTCAGTCAGTTGAGCATATGACTCTTGATTTTGGCTCAGGTCATGCTGTCAGGGTGGCGAGATCAAGCCCTGCATTAGGCACGCCGGGTGTGGAGCCTGCTTAAGATTCTCTCTCCCTCTGCCCCCTCCCCACCCCACCTGCACACGTTCGCTTTCTCTCTCTCTCTCCCCCCCAAAAGATAAATAAAATCTTTTTTTATTTTATTTTTTTTTTTTTAGATTTTATTTATTTATTTGAGATAGAGACAGTGAGAGAGAGCATGAGAGGGGAGAAGGTCAGAGGGAGAAGCAGACTCCCCGTGGAGCTGGGAGCCCGACGTGGGACTCGATCCCAGGACTCCGGGATCATGACCTGAGCCAAAGGCAGTTGCTCAACCAACTGAGCCACCCAGGCGCCCCAAGATAAATAAAATCTTAAAAAAAAATAAAATGAAATAAAAAATAAGATTATTAACTGGCATAGACTCCTAGTTACTTTAGTACTGTATCCCCTCTGTTTCCTTTAACCTCAACCTTTTTTACAAGCATCCTTGCTGCCAAACAATTGGTTATTTTAATATCCAACTAAGTAGTAGTCTTATTTAAGAATAAAAGTCTTAACAGTCAATAATAAAAAGATAATGAATTTTAATTTTTTTAGAAGATTTTATTTATTTATTTTAGATAGAGAGCAGGGGAAGGAGCAAAGGGGGAGGGAAAGGGAGTGGGAAAGAATCTCAAGCAGACTCTGCACCAAGCACAGGGCCTGATGCCACAACCTTGAGATCATGACCTGAGCTGAAACCAAGAGTCAGACGCTTAACCAACTCTGAGCCATCCAGGCACCCTGACAATAAAATTTTTAAATGGGCAAAAGATTTACATAGACATTGTTCCAAAGGAGATGAATGGCTAATAAGCACATGAAAAGATGTTCAGTATCATTGGTCATTAGTGAAATGCAAATCAAGACCAAAATAAGTTATCACTTCACATCCCCATTGGATGGTTCTAATAAAAAAATAAAACAGACAGTAATAGGTCTTAGGATGTGGAGAAACTGGAACCCTTCTAAACTGCTGGGAGGAATATAAAATGGTACAGTTGCTTTGGGAAATAGTTTGGCAGTTCCTCAATAAACATAGATTTCTATGACCCAGCAATTTCACTTCTAGCTATATCTTCAAAAGAACTGAAAATAGGTGATGAAACAAAAACTTGTATGTGGATATTCACAATCACCAAAAGGTGGAAATAACCCAAATGTCAACCAGCTGATGAATTAATAAACAAAATGTGGTATATCCATACAACAAAATATTGCAAAGCCTTAGAAAGAAAGGAAGTGCTGATACACACTACATCATGGATGAGCCTTGAAAACAGTATTTGCAGTGAAAGAGCCTAGACACAAAGGGCCACATACTGTATGATTCCTTTTATACGAACTTCCCAGGGGAAGGAGGAGGGGGGAATTGGGAGTGATGGCCAGAAGCTTGCTCTTTGAAATGATGGAAATGTTTAGGAATTAGAGAGTGGTGATGTTTGCACACATTGTGAATACACTAAAAACCATTGAATTGTGCACTTAAAAATGGTGAATGTTAGCTTATATGAGTTTTATGAATGTAAATATCAATACTAAAAAAAGAGTAAAAGATTTTTTAAAAGAACACCAATTTCTAGTGGTCTATCCATATGCTCTGTCCTTTATTTTAGAGACCTGTACAAAAGAAATTCAGGAGATGCTCTTCATCTGACTCAAACTGTTTCACAACTCATGTTTAGACTGTTGAATATCCACTGATCTCAAGTTCCTTGGAGGTAGCAGACCCCAATTTATATGTACATTCTTTTAAAAAAAAAATGAAATAGTTTTTTTTTTTTTTACTAAATCATGATCGTTGTAAAAAATGTATAGAATACACTTCTTATAGTTCTATCCCATAGAAATAACCTATATATTGGTTTGATGTATACTGTTGTAAAGAGAGATTTTACTTTTGTGATACCTGTTGTAGAAGTGATGAGGAAGAAAAAAAAAAGTGATGAGGAAGGAGGAAAAAATTGTTAATTACCTTTTCCACCCAAGGGTAGGGTATTGTTTCAAATTGCTTTCAGTTTAAAAAATTTTTAGTCTAGGGGTGCCTGGGTGGCTCGGTCTGTTGAGTGTTTGCCTTTGGCTTGGGTCGTGATCCCAGGGTCCTGGGTTCGAGCCCCATGTTGGGCTCCCTGTTCGATGGGGATCCTGCTTCTCTCCTTCTGCCAACCCCCATCTTGTGCTCTCTTGATCTTTCTCTCTCTGTCAAATAAATAAATAAATAAAATCTTTAAAAAATTTTTTTTTTAGTCTAGGGGGTGTGTGGATGGCTCAGTTGGTTAAGCGTCTGCCTTCAGCTCAGGTCTTGATCCCAGGGTCCTGGGATTGAGCCCCACGTCAGTGGGGAGCCTGCTTCTTCCTGTCCTCCCCGCCCATGCTCTCTGTTGCTATCTCTGTCTCTCTCTCAAATAAATAAAAAATAAATAAACAAAAAAAATTTTTTCGTCTAGGTGATATTTTAGAGTAGCTCTTTTTCCATCACCACACCACCAAAAAAATAGCAAGAAAAACAATGGCAACAAAAACAGTGATAATGAAAACACAGCATAATTTATTGATTGCTTACTAGGTACAAGGTGCTCTGCTAAAGCACTATAAATACTGTATCTAATTTTTATAACAACCTTGCCAGTCATCTTTCATTTATGAAGTAACTGAGGTTTAAATGGTTAAGCAAAGCATTCAGATTTACTGTGGAGCTGGGGTTCAAACCAGTTCTTTTTTCCTACAACTATTGTATTTTTAATTACTGTACTATTTTGTGTCTCTGCTTATACTCGTTCATGGACTAGCCCTAATGACCAGTAGGACTGCTTCAGGAGATTGAAGCAAGGGTTGAGGTGGAATGTGGGGCAGTTAGAAAATTGACATTATGATCATGTTACTTGTTTAGTTTTTTTTTCAAAAGTTCTCCTTTATGTGGGGCTGAAAAGGGACTATTGATTAATATTAGAGTCTTAATATATACAAAAAGTTTTTGGTCTTGGTTGACGAATAAAATTATTCTACTTCATATGAATAGCAGCTATAATCAAAATAAAATAGGAATTAATAGGAATTAATTTGCTTTACATAATCCTATTCAGACTCTCTGTAGCATGTCTGAGTGTCATCCAGACATTCTGTAAACCTTTCTTTAGGTCTTTATGAAGATTACACTCCATTGGTTCTCTTCCTGCCTTTTTTTTGTGTGTGTGTGTATTTTATTTATTTATTTATTTATTTATTTTATTTATTTATTTTTAATGCTAACTTTTTTTTTTTAAGATTTTATTTATTTATTTATTAGGAAAGAGAGAGAGTGAGAGAGAAGGTCAGAGTGAGAAGCGGACTCCCCATGGAGCTGGGAGCCCGATGCGGGACTCGATCCCGGGACTCCGGGATCATGATCTGAGCTGAAGGCAGTCGCTCTACCAACTGCGCCACCCAGGGGCCCTTATTTATTTTTTTAACGTAGGCTCCAAACCCAGCATGGGGCTTGAACTCATGACCTCAAGATCAGGATTCACATGCTTTACTGACTGAGCCGGCCAGGTGCCCCTCTTCCCGCCTTCCTGATCACACTGTAACCTTTGGGTTCCCCTCCCATCCTGTGCATAAACCTGTTTTAAAACTTTCTGTAGCCTATTGAAATTAGTTATTCATACATCAGTTTTCACATCTAGACAGTGAATTTTTTAAGAACAAAAATGGAGTCTCTCACGAAACAAACTAAGGGTTGCTGGGAGGTGGGGGCAGGTAGGGATATGGACATTGGGGAGGGTATGTGCTATGGCAAATGCTGTGAAATGTGTAAGCCTGATGATTCACAGACATGTACCCTGGGGTAAATAATACATTATATGTTAATAATAAAAAATTAAAAAAAAAAAAAGAAAGAAAAGAGAAAATGACTCCTAAAAAAAAAAAAAAAAAAAAAGGAGTCTCATCTCATTCTTCCTTGTAACGCTGGTGCCTAACCTGGCACTTGATAGGCAGTAAGCACATGCTGGGTCCTGTTAAACTAAATTGCTAACTGTGAAAACCAAGACTGGCATTATTTATCTTTATTACTTTGGCATAAAGAGTCTTCCTAAAGAGAGAAGGACAAGTCCTGCATTTCAGGCTTCCCTCTGGCCACTGCTCTCATGTAATTTTAAAGTAGAGTTGTGACTGTCCTTGCGGAGCTGAAAGACTCCATTGACTCACCATTTCCTATTGACTTGAGTCTGTATTTCTTAGCTCTCTGTTCCCAGGGTCCCTTTCCCAACTGAACTTTCTATTCTTCATGGACACTGTGCACTGCTTAAACTGAGTTACTTACTGTTCCCCTCTTTTATATTTCTGTGCTTTTGCTGGTGGCTCCTTGTACACATGGCTTTCACCATGGAACCTGACCCATCCTTCGGGTACCTAAAATGCTCCAGGAAGCTCTGTCATCTTCCTGCTTGCTGCAGTCTTTACCAAAAGAAGTCAGCATCTCCCCATCTGAACTCTTACTAGCACTTGGACTGTGGGATAGCATTGCCTTACTAAGTGATCAATTCCTTGAGAGCAAGTTTCTTGCTTTTGTTTTCTCTGCTGTTTTGCATTAATTATCACTTCAGATATATATACACTGAGTTAAATATAAAAATCAAATTTTGGTTTTTTAGCTTCAAGGAAACTGGTTCAAGGACCATGTTGTTAAAAATTCTTCCTGGGCCCCTGGGTGGCGCAGTTGGTTGAGCGACTGCCTTCAGCTCAGGTCATGATCCCGGAGTCCCGGGATCGAGGCCCACATCGGGCTCCCAGCTCCATGGCGAGTCCGTTTCTCACTCTGACCTGCTCTCTCTCACTCTCTCTCTTTCCTAATAAATAAATAAATAAAATCTTTAAAAAAAAAAAAAATTCTTCCTCTATGTAGTCAGAAACTACATAGGCTTAGACAATGTATTTATTTCTAGAACTTCAGTTTAGGAAAGAATTTTTTATATTTGTTTTGTTTTTTAAAATGTTTGTTTATTTGTGAGAGAGAGAGCATGCACAAGCAGGAGGGGCAGAAGGACAAGGACAGAATCTCAAGCAGACTCTGTGCTGAGCATAGAGCCCAGTGCAGGGCTTGGTCCCACCACCATGAGATCACAACCTGAGCCGAGACCAAGTCGGATGCTTATATATATATGCATTTATCAATCAGAGAGAGAGAGAGCACACAAGCAGGGCGAGAGGCAGGCAGAGGGAGAAGCAGGTTCCCCACTGAGCAGGGAGCCTGACGTGGGACTTGACCCCAGAACCCCAGGATCATGACCTGAGCCGCAGGCAGATGCTTAACGGACTGAGCCACCCAGGCGTCTCAGATTTGTATTTATTTTAAATGTATTTATGTATTTACCGTTTTTTGTACTGACTCCCCTCCTTCTTTTCTAGGGCACTGTCTTTAACCTTGAATCAGAGGAGGAAGAATACCCTGGAATTGTAGCAGAAGATAGCAATGACATTTATATCCTGCCCAGTGACAACTCTGGACAAGTCAGTCCTCCAGAGTCTCCTACTGTGACCACTTCTTGGCAGTCAGAGAGCTTACCTGTTTCACTGTCAGCCAGCCAGAGTTGGCACACAGAAAGCCTCCCGGTGTCCCTAGGTCCTGAGTCCTGGCAGCAGATTGCAATGGATCCTGAAGAGGTCAAAAGCTTAGATAGCAATGGGGCTGGAGAGAAGAGTGAGAACAACTCTTCTAATTCTGACATTGTGCATGTGGAAAAAGAAGAAATTCCTGAAGGCGTGGAAGAGGCTGCCGTGGCATCTGTCGTCTTGCCAACCAAGGAGCTGCAGGAGGCGCTCCCCGAAGCACCAGCTCCCTTGCTTCCACATATCACTGCCACTTCCTTGCTGGAGACGAGGGAGCCTGACACCGAAGGGATGACAGTGGAGAAAGTCAGCCCTGCTACGTCTTTGTTCGTGGAACTTGAAGAAGAGAACTTGATGAAGACAAAAGTAGCAACGGTTGAATCTGTTGAACTCGAAGAGGAGGTGATCCCTGCACTGGAACCCACAGCAGCTCTGCTGAGTGAGGAGGAGACGCGTGTGAGGAGAGAGGGTCTCCGAGAAGGCCCTTCCCCTGCTGAAGAAAAGGCTGTCCCCCAGTCTGAGGGCAAGTCTATACTGCTATTTGGAGGAGCTGCTGCCATTGCCATCCTGGCTGTGGCAGTTGGGGTAGCACTGGCTCTGAGAAAGAAATAGCAGATTTTTCAGAAGAGAGAGAAGACAAAAAAGATGTAAGGTTTTAGCTATACTGACTGAATTTGAACTGCCAACAGCCGATTTGGACATTTGTGGAACACTCTGGGATAATGGACTTGTGCTCAGCAAGGCAGTAAATTGATTCACACAGTAGGGCTTCAGGTGGAGAGCACTCACATTTGTCTGATTGCAAGTTCCTAGGGCCTTGACCCCTGGGAAATTCGGAATCTTATGCGTCAAGCACTCCCTCTGGAACAGGGTTTCTCAATCTTGGCATTAATGACATCATGATTAATTCCTCGTTGTAGGAGGCTGTCCCGTGCGCTATAGGATGTTTAGCAACGTCCCTGGCCTCTACCCACTAAATACAAGAAGTACCCTTCCCCCAGTTGTGCAACCCAAAATGTTTCCTGACATTGCCAAATGTCCCCCAGGGGCAGAATTGTTCCCGTGGAGAGCCATAGCTCTAGAAGGAAAGGGTTAATTTAGGAGAATCTGGGATAGAAATTCCCAGGCAAGAGGGCTTAACTGTGGGCTCCTCAGCTGCTGATTAGGTCCTGCCCTTGGAATTTCATCTTTCCTGATGAACATGCTGTGTTTTGCAGCCATTCCTTTGTGGCTCTTTTCTTCCCCACCTTCTCAGTCCTGTAGCATGAGGGTGCTCTCCCCTATGTCTCAGCGGCCTCTCAGGTACTGCACTGCTCCTCTTCACCCCCAGGTTCTTTATAAGGCCCCATGGGAGAGTGCTTGCTCCTTGCCCATTAAGTCCCTGATGCTTCCTACAGCTCCACCTTGTAAAGATACTGCCTTTAGTCATCTTAAAAATAAATAAATATAAAAGAGACCTAGGGTTCCCTGCCTGTGAATGCAAGGGCAAGTAACGGGTTAGAGAGCGGTATTTGTCTCATTTACAAGCAGGATTACTTAAATGGCCTATTGCCGTCTCTTCTGGGCCTTTTGTGGATGGCCGCCCTACTGAGCTTATGGTTACTTGCTGACAACATCTCTGTTGCTGGATAGTTACGGTCTATAATCTGGGCTGTGTTTTTCCTTTATCTGGCCTCAGTCTTCTTACTGGTCAACTAGGTTCTCTGCAGTCTCTTGCCGTGTGATAAGGATTTTTATACTTGGTCTTACAGACCAATTGAATCAGAACTCTTATTAAATACAGAAAGTCTCCCTAAATACCATTGAAATAAAAAGTAGGAAAAGAGAAGCTTGAATTTCTTGAGGCTACCCTTGAGATTCTACTTCGGCTTTCAGAATAAGACTTCTTCCCTGAACTCTTTATGGTCCAAATGCCAGAGTGATAAACCAAAATGATTCTAATCAGTATGTGCTAGTTGAGAATCAGCATAGCTTTCTTGCATCTGGCCAATCCCATCCCTAAAGGGGGGTGGGACTGTGTCTTTTCATGCGGGAGGATCAGTGTCACTATGCAGGACACACACAGGCTTGATACAGGTCATCTCAGATTTATCTTAGTAAATGTAACAAATTACTTTTTAGATCCTGAAATTTGTAATAAAATTACTTTACTATCCTGAACACCAAAACTTATGTTTTAAATGTGCTTTCTTTTTTAAATTTATATTTTAAAATGAAATCTTCTCCCTAAAGCAATAGTATTTAAAAGTGAATGGAGGAAAGGTCTGAAGTGTGTTTGCTTAGCTTTATACAGTGTGTCTTCATGTTCTGAGTTTTAGTGTCAGTGATATTTTTAAGGGTTTTGGTGCACTTTGATTAGGATAGCTAGAGGTGGGGAAAATGCGATTAATTTAGTAAAGATTGTGACTGTTGGCTCTGACATTGGGTTACTCTGTATTCTAATTGCTACTTTTGTGTTTGCATAGGGCAAGAGCAAACTGGTGAGTCATCTTGATCTTTTTTCTGTTTTATAATAAAATATTTTCCTTCTAGTGTTCACACTTTTAAATTCTGGATCCTCAAACCCATTAGTTCAGACACATTAAAGTACTAGTAGAAGCCAGGTTTATTTTGGAGCTACTAAAATGCCATCCGTGGCTGAGGATATTTGGATCTGTGTTCCCCACAAAAGGAGCCTGAGACGTGTGACCGGATGTTGCCACACCCCCATTATCTTCCCATCTGTTGAACATTAACCCAAAGTGATCTGGCCCATTGTATCTTCCTGGCTAATGGTTAATATTCTTATCCATTGGCTTTCTCCTAGAGTAGATCTATGTCGGTTCCTGAGTAATGGGACGCGTCAGTTGTCCCCATTCCTTCTTCACTTCCTTATCCTCTGCCTCTGGCAGTCCTAATAAGGACTGCTTCTTACAGCAGCTCCCATTTTTTGCTACGGAAAAAAAAATTTCTCAACCTCCCATTTCCCTCTTTTTTGACGGGGTTGGTAGTAGGCCATATCTTCTCCCCCTCTACATTACATCTGAATCTAAGGTAAAAGGCAGATTCAGAATAAAGCCAACTTGCTTATGTATGGAGCTCAAATGTGGAATCATTTATCATTCCTCATTCTTTGAACTATTCAGGAAAAGTTTGTGTAAATCCTCTAGAATTCCTCTTAATTGCTTTATTGAATGTAATGATTTCTGAAAACTTGGGAAAAAGCCAGTGAAGATTTTTTTTTTGAGAAAAATACCAGAATTAAAGAATGCTATTTTATCCTCTCTATATTAAAATACTAATTCTGGGCCCAAAGAAATCAGTCAGGATCTACAGTGTGCCTTAGGGGGACTCTTGTGATGATCATTGTTCTCTATAAAGCTTTCTAGAAACCAAAAAGCAACTGTTGGCCATCTGGTTCACACACTGACCACACAAAGGCACCCTTGATACCTCCCCTTGCTGGCATTTCTGTACCATCTCTGCTGTCAAATGCAGCTGCTCCCTGGGTTTGTCCTGAGGGAATAAACAGTGAGCCCAGAAACGGGGTTTTTTGAACCACAGCTACCATTAATTTCTTGTAGAAATTAATGTCCGCAGCCTTTGTGCTAATTCTAATAATAATACAAAAGTAATGCCTGCTCCTTGCCTTTTTTCCCTAAAGGCATGGCGTGGACAAGTATCATACTCATGGAATTTTGAAATTATTTTAAGAGATGCTTTATAGAAATAAAAGGTATTCTGGGTAAGATTTTTGTCCTTTTAATTTGAGGTCTTTTTACACAAATTTATCTTTCAAAGAACTTGAAGTGGTGATCATGTTTCACAGAGAGCCTGTTGACTATTTGGTTACTTATAGAAAGTTTCTGGCCTCTGACCCAATTTGCTCATAGGCATGACAGTAGTCCCCTTGTGTACAGCTTCATTTCCCACGGCTCGGTTACGTGTGGTGCACTGCGGTCCAGGAGCAGACGATCCCCTTTCTGATGTATCCTCAGAAGGTCAGTAGTAGCCTAATGCCTCATCACATGCCATTCACCACCATGAAGGGAGGTCATTCACCTCCCTTCATCACATTGCATAGGCCCCTTAGCATCTTACACCAGGACAAGGGTGAGGATGTGTAGTAAGATATTCTGAGAGAGAGAGACCACATTCATCTAATTCATTACAGTATATTATTATAATTATTATATTTTACTGTTGTTTTAATCTCTACTGTGCCTAATTTATAAATTAAACTTTACCACAGGGATGGACATTTAGGAAAAAATCCTATATGGGGCTCAGGACGATCTGCAGTTTCAGGCATCCACCTGCGAGAATGAGGGGGCGCTACCCTATCTCATTTCAAGCCTCAGCAACACATTATGGGAAGATTTCTTTGGAGGAATGAGATCTGCCATTCGTGATAACCTCCAACTGTTTTACCATTCATCACTTGAGATGGGTTTGAGGTACCTATTTTTGAGGTACCGTAAAGGGTACCTATTTTTTTTTTTTTTCTGTATTAGAGTATCCTTTTCCTTAAAAAGTGTGGGTCTTTTTAACAAATACTAGTTGAACATTTAGCTTGCCAGGGATTGTTCTAGAGCGCCCTCACATATCTTAGTCCATCCTCACGGTTGTAATTCATATTCCTATTCCTTATTCCCGGTTTACAGAGTGAGGAAACCTCAGAGTTTAGTGACTTATCAAAGGTCTTCTAGCATAGGAGAAGCAAAGGTGAGGGTGTGAATTTTTCTGACTCCAAGTCTAGGGCTTTTCTCAGTTTTTACCATTTTTGTGATCCTGCCCAACAAGATTGGTAGGCTCCCTACCAATGGTTGTGCCCATCATACACTGCACTAGGGCAGCCAACCTCACCAGACTGAAGGGAGACTTCTTGATTTGCACGATGGTTAACATACGGCCTAGTCCTAAGTACTGAGCATGTTTGAAGGTGATGTCCAGGGTTATTCCCAACTTCTGATTATACCAGATGTTTTCCTCTTAAATACTGAAGGAGATGCCTTATGGCCACAGAATCAGCAGTTACTGCTGGTACAGATCTTTCATTAGCTTTTTCAGCTAACGTGTCAGTATGTCTTTCTTCTCATCAACAAGGGTAAAGCAGTCTGACATGGGAATCTTCAGATGATTTGAAGGCAGCACCTTGACACTTTCTCTCCCCTGTTTGTTCCTTCTTTTCCTTTTCTCCTGCCTATGCCAGGAGTTGTGAAGTGGGGGATACCTCTGGGTGTTGCTTGGCCTCTCAACACCCAAGAGGTTGCCAACTCAAGAGAGCTGGCCAGGCACCACCACAGGCACATCTTGCTCAAAAGCTGACGCTCGGGGACTCTCCGGTGAAAAATCTTCTGTTCTATTCCACAGCACACTGGAGACTGTAAAGTTAATAGTAGCCTTGGCTATAGAACACCCACTTCTTAAAATTTAGCCACCATTTCTTAGTTACCTCATATATACAGCTCCATAGAGTGGAAACGGTCGGTTGTGTAACTAAAACTATTAATACAGCCCGTCTTCCCTTTATTTACACAAGACTATTTAGCCTCTGCCTGGCTTGCCATGTTCCTGTGAATCAAATCATGTTTATGTTTACACTGCAATAGCTCTAGCCAGGCAGTTGCTCTAATAGTAAGCTCAGGTTGGAAATGTTCTCAGGGATATCTGCAAGGCCTTGTAATAAGTTAAAAAGTAGCAGCTGGCTTGAGGTGATCCTTGCCCCCTTCTCAGCCTCTTAGGGGAAATTTTATAGTAATCTTGCTCAGATTGGTTAACCGGTGTATTATTAGAAACAAAAGTTTTGACATTTTACTAAGTTTGTTCCAGGAATAAAAAAGGAAGTTGAAGTACAATCTTTCCTATTACAGAGTCTAGAATAACTTGGTTCCTGATTTCTAGCAAGACAATCATATTACTTATGTCCTTGGCTAGCACCAAAGGAAGGTAGATAGAATAGATAGAATTTTTTTCCTAGACCTGTTTTTCCTGCTATCCTTCCTGGTCTTCCTTTTCTCTTTTCTTCACATTAAAAGTGCCTCTTCCTACCTTGTTCCTTGACTGACTTCAATTTATTATTGGTTCTAATGCTCTCATCTTCTCAAAATTACTGGAATTAAATGGTAATTTTGGTAATTAACATAAGCATTTCACGTAAGTGCATGTATTTCCTTTTTCTGTATGAATTTCCATTAGCTCTCCTCACTCACAGCTCTGATTTGCTCTATTTATGTGGGTTATTCTGGCTTCTCCTTTTCCCTCCTGTTAATCGCCTTTAGGCCAGTCAACTCTTCATCAGGGAAAAGGAACAAAATTCAAATCTATGAATTGTGCTTTCTGTTAGACACAGTGTGTTGGGGAGAACACATTGGAAGTTGAAATAAAGTGAGATCTGAAGATAATTGATGGACTGCTCTTTCTATTCATATGGTAACCTTATGCCCTGACTTCGGAGGGATCATTTCAGATAATCTTATGGTCTTCATAAGTACATACTTACTTGCTTTGCCTTCAGGTTCTGAAAACATGATCATAACATCCAAAGGACACTCCCTATTCAGGTTCCCAGTCAGCAGTGAAATTGTTGGGAAACTGTGACCCTTTAAGGCAGCCTGGAGCATCTCCGCAGTTCCTTCTGGATCCTGCGTGCTGAGATCAGGAATGACTGGACCTTTTGAATAGACCACATAGTCCGTCTGACTTTCAGATACCCCAAGCATCTCCTGGAGAAGCTGTTTCTCTTTAACAAAGGAATTTCCATCACTTTTAATTCAAATATTTAAAAAACAGGATGAAACTTCTTCTGAATTAAAATTTCCTATCCAAGAGGATTATGTTCCTGGTGTAAAATCCACCAACTTCCAGGATATTCCTGAGTCATTGTGGCTGAGATGTACCCAAGACTGGACCACTTGTTTTCAATACAGTGGACTCTTCACAATGCCAGCTTGGGGGTAAGAGGTGATAATTTTGCTTTATGGCTGAGAAAGTCTAACTTGGCCTGAAAAAAAATGTACACCAAGACGTGCATATAAACTGCATTAAAATGGTGGCCTACCGTTAATTTAAGCAAAACAATGGCAGATGAAGGTGCTGTGAAAAGTTGAATTATGAGAGTGAGTCTGGGATTATTTGTTTTAGAGCCCTTTTCTCTTCTGTTAGCGTTGACTCTTTGTATTTAAATTGTTCTTTTGGAAGAAAGTATCTCTCCCTAGTGCGAATCTGATTGAATACTTTGATATATGTGTGGATGAGTGTGTATGTGTACGTGTGATTTGTTTCCATCGTACTAGGAATCCTTCAAAAAAAATTCACTCCAAAACATTCATAACAGCATTACTGGAAGACTGATTTCCAAATGGCAGCCTTCATAGTGCACAGCTTTTAGTATTTGCTACACATTACAGATAACCAGATTGCAACCCAGCCCTAGTGCCGTATGTATTTAATGCTGAACAGTGCAGTCATTTTTTTTTTAAAGATTTTATTTATTTGAGAGAACAGAGGGAAAGGGAGCAGCAGACTCCCTGCTGAGCAGGAAGTGCAATGTGAAACTCGATCCCAGGACCCTGAGACATGACCTGAGCCAAAGGCAGCCACTTAACCAACTGGGCCGCCCAGGCGCCCCTCATTTTCCCCTCTGATTTAACTCTCAAGGAACAGAAAAGTGTTTTTGGTAACAAGAAAGTATTTCTTAGTACCTAATTACTCTTGTTCATATGCTTCCCCAAAGTGTCATATTCACAGTAACAACAGTGTTTTGTTTGTAAATGGGCCTGTTAATTCCTTAGTATTACGATGTTCCCTATTTAGAGAGGAATTTTTCATTCATTAGGATATGTGCATCTGTCTCCAGTCCTTGCTCTCCTCAAACACCATCTTGCCTGCTGTGAGACCATGCCCCAAGGTTCCACTTTAATAAACAGTAAAGTTGGGTTTTTTTAAACAAAAAAACGGTGTTTTTTTTTCTGCCTTACAATCTGTTCTTAAATTTAATTTTCAGGTGAAGAACAGTACAACTGAAATAAATGCACAATGTGTAGTGGATTTAGAAGGTGGTATGAAACTCATTCAACAATGTGCAATATTTTCATTCAAGTATGTTAATGTAAAGATGTCTAAATGGATCACAAGCTTAGAACATCTTTAAAATAGAAATAAATAGCTATTATCTCATGAGTATCTTTTCTAAGAACTTTAAGTGGCCATGGCTCCATCTCGGCTGGAGGCGGCTGCACTGTTGTCACCGTATCAAGTTTTAACCAGTCTTGCTTTGGCAGAGGTGTCCACTCAGTCCATCTCCTACAGCAGGAAAGGAAAAACAGCCAGAATTAAGCAGTCTAATTCACAAACCAGGATTCGGCTCTTAAGGACTCTGGTGCCACAATCAATAGAAGTGAAGCTGGGTTTTGTGCACACACACACTCTCTGGAGTCCTGTCATCCTTAGATCCCTGCATCCTATCCTCCTCCTTGCTAGATGGCAACAACTGCAGAAACACAGGCTTCCCAGGTGCTGAGATCTGGATCTTCACATCTGTTGAGTCACAGTGCCAAGAAGCACCTTAATGGGTCTGAGGAATGGAGATTCTGTTTCATTCCCTCAGTAGTTTTTTAAGACTTTGATTTATTTTTTTGAGAGAGAGAAAAACGAGTTGTGGGAGGGACAGAGGGAGAAGCAGACTCCCCACTGAGCAGGGAGCCTGATTCAGGGTTCGATCCCAGGACCCTGGAATCATGACCCGAGCCAAAGGCAGACACTTAACTGACTGAGCCACCCAGGTGCCCTTCTTCCCTTTGGTATTTGGTAAGCTGTTAATACAGATTGCTGCTGATATCTTGCCCACTTTTCCCCCCTTTAGATGGTTGTTGGTGAAAGCTGTCCAGGAACTTTCTCAGGCTTACCTTCTTCCAACAATTCAGCTTGATTTAATATACTTGATTCAAGATTTATATTCATTCTCCTGTTTTAAAATGCTGGCATAGGGGCACCTGGGTGGCTTAGTCCATTATGTTTCCAACTCTTGATTTCGGCTCAGGTCATAATCTCAGGTTATGAGATTGAGCCCTGCATCAGGCTCTCCACTGGGCATGGAGCCAGCTTACTGTATTTTTCCTCTCCCTCCGCCCTTCCCCCCAACTTGAGCGCACATATTCTCTTGCTCAAAAAAACATTAAAAAAAAAATGCTTGCATAAATGATGACCATGGCAGATAGAAAAAAGGCATTGAGACTTATCAGTAAATATTAATAGGGTTAGATGCCTGAGTAATATCTCTGACATAAACTCCAAACATCCACTGTTATTTTCAAATTTACAGGAAGATACATCTACCTAATTTCCAGTTAAAGTGAAGCAACAGACTTTAAGGACTGGCCCTCATGGGCAGCATCATGAAGAACTTATTTTTAATATCTTGGATAGGTTTTATGGGGAAGATTTTAGCTAGTTTTCCCCCTGTGACTATTTTGGTCTCTCTCCCCAACATCCTTTTTGATAAGTATGTTTTTAAATGTAAATTATGGGGCAGCTGGTGGCTCAGTCAGTTAAGCCTCTGCCTACAGCTCAGGTCAACCAGGATCCTGGGATCGAGCCCTTTCCGGCTCCCTACTCAGCAGGGAGCCTGCTTCTCCTTCTGCTCCTCCCTCCCAGTTTGTGTTCTCTCTCTCAAATAAATAAAATCTTTTAAATAAAGTAAATTAATGTTTGTGACAAGGTGAGAGCGGATAGAAGAAGCTCAGCTGGGGATACTCCTGCCACTTTCTGTCATGCTTCACACACCTACCTACACATCCTATTCTGATTCGAGCAATAGTATAGCAGAGTATAGCTATGAAGTATGCTCTGACAGTACTGTGTCTTAAAAATAACATTGATGGAGCTCAAAAGGGCATTAGGTGCTCATTACCCCCTTCTGCAACACAACTTTCTCACAGAAGCAAAACCAAGCCTTTCTACCTGAGCAAGAAGGTCCCGAAGTCTTTCTTGTGGTTTGGTCACCAGAACACAGGGAGAAGTATGAAAGAAGCCCTGCAGCAGAGTTCTGCTGGGTTTCCAGACCTTGGAGGGACCAGGCAGAGACCAAGAGGATTTAGTGAAACACCAAGGAGCTGACATCACTGGTTCTTACATTTCTGACTAAGTTCCTCACGTAGGCGAACAGGTTCTGGTTAATAAAGTTCACTGTTGTGCGAAAGACATCACGGAGCAAGGATGGTGTGTGATCGGCCACCTTTTTGGCCAAGAACATGGCCAGTATCAGCATGGTCTTCTCGTCCTCCATGTCTGTAGGGTAAGTTTGCATGACCCGCTCCAGCGCAGCGGCAAGGTACTGCCTTCTGTCCTGCAGGGGTGAAAACCGAATTTACTAATATTCTGCCTTCTAAAAGGAAAACAGCCCTCTGGTGTTAAGTAGAAAGAAGCATGCTTTCATTTCACAGCGAGGAACATATCAAACAGCTGAGGAGGTTGGAGGAGAGAATGAGAAATGAAATGAGACAATGGAAAGAGGAGACTGAGCTTACTCCTTGCAGCTGGACATTCATTCACCAAATTCATTTTTGTGGAGCATGTGTGTTCACTTTAGACAATGGAACTGAAGAAGCCCAAGTCCTTCCCTGCCTCTAAGGCACGTTAAGTCAAGAATTAGTTAACTACCAAAGATGTCTTAGACCTATCTTACTGGTACAGACCTAGCTCCAGGAAAGGGGATGAAGGGGCCTAAATGTGACATTCTCACCTAGCCTAGGTAGGAGGGGCACCCCATAGACCATCAGACCCAAAAGGACCTTCAAGCTCATCAACTCAGATGCAAAGTTCAGTTAAGACTGTGGGAGAGGTCCTGAGGCAGAACACTACCACGTCTATGACAGCTGCTGGAGAACCCCAGACAGGGAGAGATCCCCAGAGTGGAGGCAGACCTGCTTGCGGGGAGAGGCTGACCTGGCTGACTGAAATTTGGAGGACGAATACATTTCTATGTTGTGAGGAGCATGTGCATTTTCAGCTGGTAGTCAAAGGACAGAACCCTTCTCTCCTCTGAACTCCCATACGTATAGAGGTGACGGCCTTGGGACAGTTCTCTCTCCCGCTACGTTTCTTCAGGAAAGACAGAGTACCTTATGGTGCCCAGCAAGGGTAAGAAGCTCTGTTAGTATCTGTATATTGATTATAACCATGAAGGTAAGAGTAGCAGGCTAACTAAAACGTCACTTTTCTTGTGTCTTTTTTTTTTATTTCAGGGGCGCCTGGGTGGCTCAGTGGGATAAGCCTCTGCCTTTGGCTCAGGTCATGATCTCAGGGTCCTGGGATTGAGCCCCGCTCAGGCTCTCTGCTCAGCAGGGAGCCTGCTTCCCCTTTTTCTCTGCCTGCCTCTCTGCCTACTTGTGATCTCTCTTTCTCTCTGTCAAATAAATAAATAAATAATCTTTTTAAAAAAGATTATTTCTTTATTTCAGAGAGAGAGACAGTGAAAGAGAGAACACAAGCAGGAGGAGTGGGAGAGGGAGAAGCAGGCTTCCTGCTGAGCAGGGAGCCTGATGTGGGACTCGATCCCAGTAGCCTGGGATCATGACCTGAGCAGAAGGCAGACACTTAACAACTGAGCCACGCAGGGGCCGCCCCACTTTTCTTGTGTCTTGACATTCTCTACTTATATATTTTTATTCAACTCTCTGAAACTGAAGAAAGAATAGGTTATTTCTAGAAGAGTCATATACATTTTGTTAATCTGCTTAGAGGCTTTTGTACCCAAAATCTTGACTCTGACTTAAGGTTCAAGTTTCCTAAATGTCAAATAAGTTGATTCTTCTGAAGGACAATTAACCATGCTACGATTCATTTTCAATTCTTTTGTAGGCAGTCATGAATTGAGTCACCTCACTGGACACTGGTCTGAGAGAAAACAGAGGACAGACCTCAATGGTTTGATTAACAACTGAACACTAAAAGAAAACCTACTGAATGGAAGAAGATATTTGCAAATGAGATATCTGATAAAGGATTAGTATCCAAAATATATAAAGAACTTCTACAACCCTAAAAAACAAACAGTACAATTAAAAAATGGGCAGAAGACATGAACAGACATTTCTCCAAAGACCTACAGATGGCCAATAGACACACGAAAAGATGCTCATCATCACTCATCATCAGGGAAATGCAAATCAAAACTATAATGAGATATCACCTCACACCTACCAGAATGACTAAAATCAGCAACACAGGAAACAACAGATGTTGGTGAGGATATAGAGAAAAAGGAACTCTTGTGCACTGTCAGTGGGCATGCAAACTGGCAGAGCCACTCTGGAAAACAGTATGGAGGTTCCTCAAAAAATTAAAAATAGAGCTATCCTATGGCCCAGTAATTGCACAACTGAATATTTACCCGAAGAATACAAAAACACGAATCAAAGGGATTTTTATAGCAGCATTATCTACAACAGCCAAATTATGGAAGCAGCCCAAGTGTCCATCAATTGATGAATGGATAAAGAAAATGTGGTATACAATGAGATACCACCTCACACCAGTCAGCATGGCTAAAATTAACCGATCAGGAAATGACAGATGTTGGCGAGGATGTGGAGAAAGGGAAATACTGCTACACTGTTAGTGGGAATGCAAGCTGGTGCAGCCACTCTGGAAAACAGTATGGAGCTTCCTCAAAAAGTTGAAAATAGAGCTACCATATGACCCAGCAATTGCAGTACTGGGTATTTACCCTAAAAATACAAATGTTGTTATCCGAAGGGGCACGTGCACCTGAATGTTTATAGCAACAATGTCCACAATAGCCAAACTATGGAAAGAACCTAGATGTCCATCAACAGTTGAATGGATAAAGAAGATGTGGTATATACATACACAATGGAATACTATGCAGCCATCAAAAAACCGAAATCATGCCATTAGCAAGGACATGGATGGAACTAGAGAATTATGCAAAGTGAAATAAGTCAGTCAGAGAAAGACAATTATCATATGATCTCTTTGATGTGAGGAATTTGAGAGGCAGGGCGGAGGGTCGTGGGGGCTAGGGAGGGAAAACAATGAGACAAGAAGTGACCGGAGAGGGAGGCAAACTATAACTCAATCTCAGGAAACAAACTGAATGTTACAGGGGGTGGGGAGTAGGGATAGGGTGGCTGGGTGATGGACATTGGGAAGGGTATGTGCTATGGTGAATACTGTGAATTGTGTAAGACTGATGATTCACAGATCTGTACTCCTGAAACTAATAATACATTATATGTTAATTTATTAACATATTATTAATTTGTTTTGTTAATTATAATTAATTAAAAAAAATTTTAAAGATGTGGTTATATACAGTGGAATATTATTCAGCCATAAAAAGAATTCTTGTCATTTGTAACAACATGAATGGAACTACAGAGTCTTACGCTATAAAGTAAGCCAGTCAGAGAAAAACAAATACCATATGATTTGGTTCATATGTGGAATTTGAGAAGAAAAACAAACAAGCAAAGAGAAAAAAGAGACAAACTGAAAAACAGACTCTTACTATAGAGAACAAACTACTGGTTACCAGGGGAGGTGGGTAGGGGATGGGTGAAATAGGTGAAGGAGATTAAGAGCATACTTATCTTGATGTTCACTGAATACAGAACTACTGAATCGCTATATTGTACACCTGAAGCCAATATAAGTCTATGTTAATTACATTGGTATTAAAATTTTAAAAAACTTGACCACCGAAAAAAGCTCTCACACCTCCCGACTAACCCAGAAAAGGCAGTGGTGGATTTTCTCACTTACTTCTTCTGACAGGTTCACATTCATAAACTGCATTGCCAGGTTATTCACCACTCCTGGGTGGATGCTGCGATCCATATCGTCCCCTATTTTGGCAAGCTGCCTGGCGATATCCTGGATGATTTCTTCTTGACCCTGAGAATCTAAATGTTCAGGCAGGGGCACAGAGACACAGTAGATTTGATTCAGACGATGGCCCGGTCTTACCCTTCCCACTCCACCCTGTACCAGAAAAAGAAAGGGATTCTGCTTTGGAAGAGAGCCAGCCCACTTGCACAGCTCACCGCAGTGGACTTCCCAAGCATGTGCTCTGTTCTAGAAGAGTTGCAGTGTGAGGACCTGGGACCTGCAGCTGAGGGCAGCCAGGGTGGAGTGCCAGGGCAGGAAAGGGTCTAAGCGAGCTGAAGACTGGAGAATCAGGCCCCTCCCCACACACAGAGTCAACATTTGTCTGTGAAAATGACAGTGATGCCAGGGTGTCTGTGACCATGGGCGGCAGAGACATGAATCTGATGGCACCCTTCCTGGCTGCCAGTTCTCGGCCCCAGCATGTAACAGGTGTCGGCCTCAGCTGTTAGGGCGGAGGCTACGCCACCAGCCGGAGTTAGAGCCACCTGTCTGCCAGAGAGCACAGCTCCTTCTCTCTGAGATCAACTCCCCCACTTGCCCTGCCACCTGACCTCCCCCTGCCTTCTCTTTTCCTCCCTCAGCACTCATTATCACATCATTTATCTGGGTTCTTGGTCTGACTCCCTTGCCAGAAGGTAAGCTCCCTAAGAGCTCTGATTCTTACATGTTTCGCTTACTGTAAAATATGCAGCACTGAAAACAAGGCAAGGCACAGGGGAGGTGCTCAATAAACAACTGCACACAAATTAATGAATGAGTTAATGAACGGATGCTGTACCTAGCTCCTAGTAACTTCTCAATAAATGCCAGCTGTTATTATTTATTTCTCCCATTAAACCTTGTATTTCTTCTGTGTTTGCACCTTCCCTCTGGCTTCTTATTTGCCCAGGACAGAAATCTCAATCTCCGCAGTGCTTGCAGCCATCACGTCACATGATGCAAGCAGGCGTCCCGTCTTATCTCAGAGAGCAGACACCCCCGTCTGTCCTACTGTCACCACGCCCCCACCTGGGTGTGGGTTCTCCACCAGCTCTCACCTGGATGATGACAGCAAGCTCCGAGCCTCCTCTTGCTGCCCTCCAGGCCCTTGCCCAGTCTCCACAATATGCTGTGGCAAGCAGGGCACTGAGGTGCAAGAGTGAAAAAGGCTTTAAGGGGGTCGGGGGCTACTGCTGGGACCCTGAGGGAATCACCTCCTGAAATTCTGTGCCCTCAGCGTTTCACCTACCCCATGCTGGTCTTGACCATGACCCACAGAGTATGGCTAGGACGTCACTTCTCTCTTCGATAACGGGCTCACAGCTGCTGAAGTGACAAGCCCAGCCTCAAAAAAACACCTTAGACCTTAACTTGCAGTCTTCCCTCCAAACACACTAGCTAAACCCAGCTATTAACATGACCTTCAATAGGCCCCCGTCTTTCCACCTGCAAGTGTCTGCTGACACTGTTGCCATCACCTCTTCTCAGTTTCCAAAAACCAAAACATACTCCTTCCTCCACAGGCCAGCCAGCTCAACTGCAGTTCCAAGCGGTCTCTCCCCAGAGCTCCCGCCACACTCACAACCTCATTGATCTGAGCTTCTCCGCTTTGTTCCAGCAAACTTTAGGAGTCCTGGCAGATTCAATCCGTATCCAGCTGAGTAAATGAATTCACCAATGGAACTGTGGTAAACAGAGCCTCTATTTTGCCTTTTGCTTCCAAATCTTGTCAGGTACTTAACCTACAGACCAGTTTTCTACCAGAGTTGAGGTCTGGTGTACAGCCCCATAATCACTTTTACAAATGCCCTTTGAGTCAAGCGAGGCTTTGCAGTCTAAGGGCAGGGAATGGTGCAGAAGAGCAAAGGACAGCCCAAGGGGCAGCTTCTGGTTGCAGTTACCCCTGCAGCAGCTTCTGAGAGCCAAGCCATTCCTGCCCCCATCACCTCCCTAAGCCTTGCCAAAGAGGGCCAGTTGCTCTTACTCAAGTTTAGGGCCTCCCGAAGATGGGGTGGCTGGATTCTAAAGCACAGAAAGTCTCTGGCACACCCTGGCTCGTGGGGAAACTCCAGCCATACCCCATCCACCCAAGTTAAGATAGAGCTGGAGGTCCAGATGTGGCATCAGTTGTCGGTCTCCCCCCACCACCACAGGGCAGTGCAGTCTCCTACACTGGGAGATGGCTGGGCGGCAGGAAGAAGGATTTGACTCGGCTCTCTGCTAGGTTGGGAGGCCTGGGTCCAGGTCTTCAGAGTCACCTTAGACTTTTAGGGCAGTGATTCTAACCAGGGCATATACTTCATAACTATTACATATATTACATGGGAGTAAGGGTGGAAGGGTGTCTTCTAGGGGGGAAGACACCTGGGAGTCTTCCACCCTAGAGCATGCTGGTTTGGACAGCTGGAGTCGGGCCCAAAGGACTGTGCATTATGAAAATGTTCCTCCTGGAATTCCAATGTGCTCAGAATCCAGGAGAGGCTGATTCTGAATATGCCTCCCAGCCCTGCTCCCTTAGCCTTCAGCTCAGGATGGCCTCCATCTGTGGAGGCTACACCAATGGCAAAGAGGAGTAAAAAGTGCATAGGGATGAGGGTGAAGAGGGGTGAAGTCCGGAAACCATGATACGCTGGGAGGACATTATCATGGGAGCACAACGGGAAGACAACAGAGCCCAGCTGGAGGGGAGAGGCCTGGCCCCCAATCCTGGCTCGAATGTGTGCAGTCGCTGTTTTGATTTGGGGTTCATCCGGTACCCATCTCTGGGCCTCAGTGGCCTCATCTGGGACTTGGGTTCAGAAAGGTACTGTGCAGATTCAGAGTCATCATAAAGAAACTGAGTGGATTTCAACTAAGTAGAAACTCAGTCAGACCTGCGCCACTGGTGTCATCAGGTCCAGACCACGCCACCATATGACACAAACATCGATGATGGACTGACACAAGTGGGGGAGACTGAGCCCCAAGCTCCCTTCCGGGACTTGGGTTCCCTGAAGGTTCCTGGACACAGCAAGCCCAGATCTGGGGCAGAGGGCGCTGCGTCAGACGCCTACCTCTCTCCCCACCGTCCAGAAAGTGGCCGCAGCGGTTGCCGTCTGTCTGCAGCCCATCGTCGTGGTCCTCCTGCAGGTGAGCCGGCATGGGCAGTTCCCCGCCCAGCACCTCCAACTCTTTGTAGAATTTAGAGTTGGGGTAGCTTTGGAGGAAGCCAAACACCAGCAAGTTTGTGATGCGCTCATCCTGGAGGCCTGAACCATTGCTGACCTAAGATAAAAAGGGAGTCAGGGAGACGTGCGGGAACCCGGGCCAGGCCCAGAGGTCCTGCCTGCAGCTGAGCTTGACAGGAGCTCTGGGGACATCTGGGCCTGAAACCGCTTACTGGCCCAAGATGTCCAAACAACTCTGTGGGTGCGAGAGGACCCAGTGGGCAGAGCCCAAGTGTGCAGTTCCTGCATCAAGCAGTGCCCCCTGTAGGTGCCAAAGAAAAAGTTCCAATTCCACAAACATTTGCATGACATCCTGAAAACACTGAGCTGGGGTGAGCTTGCTTTCGGAGGAGGAAGGTCCAAAGGCTGTTTTACGGAAGTCAGCAAATATCATTTGGATGCCATCCTTGCACCTGCAAGCTTTGGCTAACTCCCATATATCTTTTAGCAACTTCAGCCCACCCTACCAGCTATGCGTCCAGCAGTTAGAAGCTCTTTCTTTTTCATAGTCGCCTTTGTGAGCTGATGGTATCGTGCGAACAGCCGATTTTCCATAAGTCCTGGACAGCAGTGACCACAGATAATGCCTCCCTCTGGGCAGGCTTGGTTTGCTTCAGGAGGGATATGGCCCTTCACCACAATCCAGATGTATGGGGATGGCTCCCGCTCTCACGCAAGGGGCTCAGCCCCTCATCCGCCAGCACCACTTGCCACGGGAGCTCGGCTCAGCATCTGCGCTCTAGGAGCCAGGAGGGTCGTTTCTGGGGTACTGACTGCACCTGGGACAGTGTTCTTGGCAAACAGAGGTGAGTGCTTGTACCCCGGCAGCCAGCTGTGCTCAGAGCAAGCAAAGATGTAGGAGGAACGACAGAATCATCCAGGAGGCTGGGGATACTGAGATCTACCAGGTAAATATAACACACACATACCCGGCTGTAAGAGAAGCTCAGGAGAAGAAGATGAAGGTGCTGGTAACATTTATTTGTCTTCTAAGTCCTGAATATTTTTCTTTAAAAAAATTCAGAAAACTTTCATGACAGTTTTTAGAGGGCAGATTGTTTTTAAAAAATGAAATGCATAAAACAAGGTGCTGGGGCACCTGGGTGGCTCAGTCGTTAAGTGTCTGCCTTCAGCTCGGGTCATGATCCCAGGGTCCTGGGATCGAGCCCCACATCGGGCTCTCTGCTCAGCGGGAAGCCTGCTTCTCCCTCTCCCACTCCCTCTGCTTGTGTACCCTCTCTCACTGTGTCTCTGTCAAATAAATAAGTAAAATCTTAAAAAAAAGTGCTTATGTATTGTGATTCAGCCTTTCCTTCTCCAAAATTATTTCTTAAAAGGGGAGAAATATCGTATAAAAGCTCTACTATATCACATCCTTACAATTCCGGTATTTTGAGGCCAGGTAGCACAAGATAGCTCAGAGACCCAAGAACACCCTTCCTTTCTACCTGAAGGAGATATCTTGGCCAGGAGAGAGAAGAAAGGAGGGCTGGGGCACGGTTGTGTGTTGAGTTACCATACACTCAAACGCTCAGTCCCCGCTGGCTGGAAAGCAGCTAGACAGACACTGTTAGATGGGCACAGGTCAAGAACAGGCCAGACTAAGCCACGTATCCGAAAGTGGGTTCGGACTGGGTGCGGTACATGAACAATGAATCTTGGAACACTGAAACAATAAAATACATTGAAAAAAAATAATAAAGTGGGCTCAGAGCTGATAGTATTTAATTCCAAGAACAAATAGAGCTCGTGAGAAACTGAATATGAAACTGTGACCTTTTTTGTTAAAAAAAAAATGATTTACTTATTTATTTGAGAGAGAGAGAGCGCACAGGAGCTGGAGGGGCAGAAGGACAGAGAGAGAGAATCTCAAGCAGACTCCACAGTGAGCATGGGGCCTGACCCCGGGCTGGATCTCCCAACCTGAGCGGAGTTGGACACTCGGATTACTGTGCCACTCAGGTGCCCATGTGTGACTCTTTCTGATCTTCCAGTGATAAAAGTTGAAATGGATGTCTCAGAAGATGCAAGATTTGATAGCCATTCATCCTTTTAAATCGCAGGAAAAAGTATGTTAAGAGAAATGATCAAGCGGCACCTGGGTGGCTCGGTTGGTTAAGTGACTGGCTTTTGGTTTTGGCTCAAGTCATGAACCTCAGGGTCGTGAGATCGAGCCCCACAGTGGGCTCCCCACTCAGTGGGGGGTCTGCTTGAGAGTCACTCCCTCTCCTTCTGCCCCTGCTCCCACTCATGTTCTCTCCCAAATAAATAAATCTTTAAAAAAAAAAAGAGAAATATGCAGGGAGACTGGGTGGCTCAGTGGGTTAAAGCCTCTGCCCTCGGCTCAGGTCATGATCTCGGGGTCCCGGGGTCGAGCCCCACATCGGGCTCTCTGCTCAGCGGGGAGCCTGCTTCCCCCTCTCCCCCTGCCTCTCTGCCTACTTGTGATCTCTCTCTCTCTCTGTCAAATAAATAAATAAAATCTTTTAAAAAAAATAAAATAATAAGAAAGAGAAATAAATATGCAAAAGTAATTCTCATGCTATAAAATCAGTTTCAGTGTAGAGAAAA
Source organism: Nasua narica (assembly GCA_028533885.1). Lineage (NCBI taxonomy): Eukaryota > Metazoa > Chordata > Mammalia > Carnivora > Procyonidae > Nasua > Nasua narica. Next base: position 28,542,861 of record CM052807.1, on the reverse strand, counting down.
AAATGGAGATGGAAAGCTATCCAACGTGTTTTGATAAATTGGAACAAACCAGGTGACCAAACCCGGCAAAAACAGCACCACACAAACAGTTTAAAAAAAAAATCCAAACCAATTTTATTTATTTTGTTTCTCTAAATATAAAGAAAAAAATCAAAGAAGAATGCTAAAATGGGGGCGCCTGGGTGGCTCAGTTGGTTGAGTGTCTGACTTTGGCTCCGGTCATGATCCGAGGGTCCTGGGATGGAGCCGCATGACAGGCTCCCTGCTCAGTGGGGAGTCTGCTTCTCCCTTTCCCTCTGCCGTTCCCGCTGCTTGTGCTCTCTCCTCTCTCTCAAATAAATAAATGTATAAAATTTCTTTAAAAATTTAAAAAAAGAATGCTAAAATGTCGATGAGAAGTACCGTAACAGTAAAAAAACAAAAACAAAACAAAACAAAAAAAACAAAACCAAACACAAGACATGAGGCTAAGTGCAAAGTCAGACACACAATAGGACAAGTACTGCTTGACTCCGCTTCTCTGAGGGACCTCGAGTCGTCAGATTCAGAGACAGGGAGTGGAGATGGGCTGTCACAGACGGGGACGGCAGGATGGGAGTTAGTATTTAAAGGGGACAGAATTTCAGCTGAGCAGGTGAAAAGTTCCAGAGGTGGATGGTGGTGATTGTGTCACCACAACATCAAAGTGCTTAATGCTGGTGAACTGTGCTCTTAAAAAGGTTAAAACAGTAAATTTTATGCTACGCATTCTGCCACAATTTTCTAAAAACTGGAAAAACCTCAAAAGAAAAGAGTCAGAAAAATCTACAATAGGATGAAAACTGTGTTGGGGGCCAAACTCTGAAATGTCAGGGTTTCACAGTGACGCCCAGCTCCATGGGACACTAGGCAACTCGTGCGTCTTTGTTTTCTGACCCTAAAGTTGCAAAAGAGAAAACGCTGGGAGTAATTCTGTCCCTCTTTCTACACTGGAGGGTTTTCAGGAGAAATGGACAAGGTGGACAAAGGCACTCGTGGAAGTTCAAGTGCCACACGGTGGGACATGGCAACACTGTTCCTAACGCAGACACCTCAACAACACAGGAAAGGAGACAACAGTCGCAAGTTAAAAGGGACAAGAATGGGGGCACCCGGCTGACTCAGTAGTATAGCACGCAGCGCTTGATCTTGGCATCCTGAGTTCGAGCCCCAGTTGGGCGTAGGGTTTACTTAAAAGAAATAAATAAAATAGGGGCACCTGGTGGCTCAGTCAGTTAAGTGTCTGACTCTTGATCTCAGCTCAGGTCTTGATCTCAGGGTCATGAGTTCAAGCCCTGTGAAGCCTATTTTAAAAAAATCAAATAAGTAAGATCAACCACAGTACAGTAGTAGACCTACCCTACAAGAAAAACTAAAGGAAACCTTATACATACATGCATACATGGAGAAGACAAGAATGGGCAGGGAAGGTGCGGACAGAAAGGAATTTTGGATACTGAAATAGACCTTTATCAGGACAAAAGGCGCTGCTGAAGTCTTTTGGCCAAGCAGCTACCACCTCTGCTGAGCCTACTGCATCTCACGTGCTCTGCTACCCAGCTGAGAAGCCATGCGGTCTCTGCCCTTCAGGAGGGTATCCAAGTACACCTTGAGCACCTGCCGGAGGCCAGGCGTTGCTGTGCCTAGGAATTCAGAAACGGTGGGCCACCAAGTTTACCAACCACCAAATCCTTAGATTTTTTGCAGATACCTCCCCAATGGCTGGTGAGAACAAAAGGCTGCTGTACAGTGTGCACACAGAGAAGCCCCTGGGGCTGGGGGCCTCTATAGAAGTCGGCGAAGAAGGGAAGTAGAAAGACTGTATAGTAAGTAGATGAATACAGAGCTTTTGAATGGATAGGCCATGATTTTCTCTTCCAGCTACATAAGAGTATAGAGAAGTATAGAGAAGGGAATATAAGAGAGAAGGGAGTATAGAGAAGGCAATTTAGGTACCATCCTGCTGAAGCCAGGAGAATAACAGATATGATCTCAGGGTGATTGCTTTCAAGAACTCTAGAGCTTCTAAATGGTCCTGAGTCAGAAAGTGGCCTTGCCTTTCCAGTGAGCAACCAGGCAGAAGGTAGAGGGAAGAGGACGAGGAGATAAGCCAAGGTCTTTCTTTTTCTTTACCGTGCTCCAGTAAGTTGTGAATGTGAGGCTCCTCCCTGCAGCACTGTCAGAGAAGGGGTTAGCAGGGTCCACACTGACAGCACACACAGGAAGAACAAGCTGGCCCGGGTCACACTCACTCCCCCTCCCAAAGCATTCCTCGAGGAAAAGCCCAAGGGCTGACCTTGGAATCCATGGCACAGGCGGCCTGGCAGGGCTCCGACTTGCTTCTGGCTTTGTGGGTGTCCCAAGTCAGCAGCCTGGAAGAGAACAGACATACACACAGGGTAGGCAGCTGTTCCCTGCAGGGACACCCTCTCCAGGACCCTCAGGAGAGGATTAAGGGCGCCATCCTGGGCCCTGGCTCTAAGGCGCGCTCCAGCCACAAAAGCCAAGCTCACACCTCACCCATCCCAACCACACTCACCCAGGCTGCTCCTTTCTCAGCATGGAGCCTGGGCAGCAACTGAGTGAGGAGACTCCAGAATTTTCCCCATCATGGAGACTTGCCAAGGCACTGAGAGCTCCCCAGGGTCGGTCCTCCAACCTTAGAGTTTAGCTCTCCCACCCGGAGTTCACTGATCACAAGACCTCATTGATCAGACAAATAGGGCAGTCTAGTTCATGAATTCTTTTTAAGAAAACACTTATAGTAGTGCATTTCCTTACAAGAATAAAGTTAGCCAGGGCACCTGGGTGGCATATTTGGTTAAACGTCTGACTCTTGGTTTCAGCTCAGGTTGTGATTTCAGGGTCATGAGATGGAGCCCCAAGTCAGCTCTGACTCAGTGTGGAGTCTGCTTAGGTTTCCCTCTGCCCCTCCCTGGCCCCCCACTGTGCGCATTCTCAAATAAGTAAATAAAATCTTTTTATGAAGACAGAATAAAGTTAGCTAATAAAGCATACCTAAAAGTTTTCAGGGACTCTCTTGTGATTTCTATGACCACTAATACAACCCCTACACAAGCCGTCCTTCAGCGTGCAACCATTCTCAGAGCCTTCACATTATCTCTTCTGTTGCACACGATGATGCTGAGAAGCAGGTAGTGATCCTGGCTCAACTGGATGAGAGAGTAAGGTGTGGGGGGTAGGAGACAGCCAGGCACACCTGGCATTCACAGAGAAAGAGCTCTTGTAAAACGTATATAAAAAGAAGAAAGCTTCTTTCTTTATATAAGCTTCTTTCTTCATATTCTTCTTCTATAAAAAGAAGCTTTGAAAATAAAATGTTTTCTTAGCATTCAGTGACCAAGAAAGAAAAAAGAAAGAGAATATATACTTGACAATTACACAAAAGATTAAATCTCCTCTACGGCATTGATTCCAAACACAATAACCCTCATAAACAACTGACCAGACAAAAGGCAATTGGGGATTGAGTTCAAAAATATTATGCCCATGGGATGCCTGGGTGGCTCAGTTGGTTGGGCAACTGCCTTTGGCTCAGGTCATGATCCCAGCGTCTTGGGATCGAGTCCCGCATCGGGCTCCTTGCTCCGCAGGGAGCCTGCTCCTCTCTCTGCCTCTGCCTGCCTCTCTGCCTGCTTGTGTTCTCTCTCTGTTAAATGAATAAATAAAAATCTTTAAAAAAAAAAAAAAAATTATGCCCATGAGGCGGAATATACATAACATGAAAAGGATGAGAAATCCTGAACAATGGTTTCTGTTAAAGATTTTATTTATTTATTTAACAGAGAGAGAACACAAGCAGGCAGAGAGGCAGGCAGAGGCAGAGAGAGGAGCAGGCTCCCCGCCAAGCGAGGAGCCCGATGTGGGACTCAATCCCAGGACACCGGGATCATGACCTGAGCTGAAGGCAGCTACCCAACCAACCGAGCCACCCAGGCGTCCCACAATGGTTTCTATAGAATAGTGTCAACGGGGGTGCCTGGGTGGCTCAGTGGGTTAAAGCCTCTGCCTTCGGCTCAGGTCATGATCTCAGGGTCCTGGGATCGAGCCCCACATCGGGCTCTCTTGCTCAGCAGGGAGCCTACTTCCCTCTCTTTCTGCCTGCCTCTCTGCCTACTTGTGATCTCTCTCTCCCTCTGTCAAATAAATAAATAAAATCTTTAAAAAAAATAGTGTCAATAATATAATACTACCTTAAAATGTATTTGCCTGTATATGTGTGTGTTTACACACAATATTAGGTTGAACGAAATGAAATGGTCATTTTGTAGGGTAAAAACAACTAAACCTGGCAATTTTATCTTGGTTCTTAAATGTAGAGGAGATAAAATACAAGAACAGATAACCAACTCCTCTGTAGGAAGCAAGGGTGAGGCTCCCACATGCAAGTGAAAAGGAGGCCAAGACCAGCACTGATGGAAGACATGCCTTCCCACATCAGGCAGCCACACGCATTTGTAGAACACAGTTATTCTCAGGTGTGCCCAGCTCCCGGTCTCAAGTGCTCCTGTCCGCCTTTCGAGGTCATGCAAAGCTAGAGGCTGCACCCCAACCCTGACACTGGGAAATCTGGAAAAGCCCACCCCCATGGCTGGGTATGACCTGTGGGGGGAGGTCAAGCGCAAAGGACTCACGTGTATTTGGACCGGGAACCAACAAGGATGCTGCATTATGGGACATATACAGGCCCTTTACAGGGCAAGAGGTAAGAGCTGGAGCCATTATCAAAATCAGGACAAAGAATAAAACAGAACAGGCCTTCCAGGAAAAAGGCCACAGAAGCCAAGCCATATCCACAAGTCACTGCAAAGGTACAGTGAACAGAACCCTGGCCTGTACCTCGGTGTCTCAAGAACTAATTCACACATGGGGTTCCTGGGTGGCTCCCTCAGTTAAGTGTCCAACTCGTGGCTTCCACTGAGGTCACGATCTCAGGGTTGTGAGATGGAGCCCCTGCGGCTAGCTTACTGCTCAACAGGGAGTCGGCTTAAAGATTCTCTCCCTCTGCCCCTCCCCCCACTCATGCCCATGCTGTTCACTCTCTCTAAAATAAATAATTTTTTTTTTCTTTTTTAAGGAAAGGGAAAGAGGGCACCTGGGTGGTTCAGTCGATTAGGCATCTTGCCTTCCACTCAGGTCATGATACTGGAGTCACAGGATGGAGTCCCACATTGGGCTCCCTGCTCATTGGGAAGTCGGCTTCTCCCTCTGCCCTTCACCCTGCTTGTGTTCTCTCTCATTCACTCTCTCTCTCTCTCTCAAATAAATAAAATATTAAAAAGAAAGAAAAGGGAAAAAATTCACATAAACCTTTAACTGATCTCTCCAGACTGATAAGAGTGAAAATAAAAGGAAATCTTGCTTAGAATAGAGTCGTGGCCAGCAGGGGGCGCTCCCCTGCCCTACACCGGCAACCCCGGCAGGGACAAGAAAGGTTTTCCTCCCACCCCAGCAACAACGGAGCCGATGAGAGACCGGCAGAGTCAGCCAATAAGAGGACACTATACTCAGAACTCCTGGTTTACTCCAATGGGCTTCTTGCTTTTAACAGACCTCCTCTCCTTTGTTTTGTCAGCTTCCTATGGTTTTGTCTTACCTTGTTGTCCTGAATTACAGTTCTCTGCTATGCCAAAGAAAAGCCCACTGCTGCTGGTGAAATCAGGGGCAGTTTTATTTCCCAGGTTAACATTATGTGGTGATCAGAAGTGAGACACAACATTTGACCCCCAACAGTTGCAAGGTGGGGAGCGAGCAGGTGTCTGGGCCCACAGAGCCAGTTGGGCTCGCTGCTTTCTCACTGACCCTGACGTTTGAGGGTAAGTTTTTTCTCCTGGATTTTGAGTTCTGCGCTCTTTATGCTTGTGCTTTCCAGGCTTTATTTGGGACCTGTTTTAAGGTCTTGTCCCTTCTGAGAGTACTTGTTTGGCCTTTGGTCTGAATTTGGAACTGTGCTGGCCTTCCAGCCTGACTCCTTTGGGACCGGGCTATTCCTGTTAAAACTTTGCTGTTTAGGAACTTTTCTTTTTGGTCTACAGAAACAAACAAAAAACACCTAAGAAATGGGATCCCAACCATACAAATTCCCTTCTTCTGAGACCCTGGCCAGGTTTTTTTGTTTAAAAACTACATTCCCTTCTCATGTACATTTCTAACTAAATGGACTGACTTAACTAAAAGTAATTTAGAATGTCAGTGGCCATTAGGAGGAACTTTTTCTCCCCAAACTTGTTTTACTCTAAATTAGAAAGCCGTGGCCCCTAAAAAGGGGGAAAAACTGAATGGGATGCCTATTTTAATTGGTACCTTGAGGCTCCCAAATGTCAGGATTCCAGGTTTGCCTCTCTGCAAAATACTACTTTGAAATTAACTGAGGCAAACAGTTGAAAAAAGTCAAAACTGCTTCTGAAGCCCCCACCCACCCCCGCCCCTACCCTTGTTTCCAGACAGGAGGCTGCCACCTGTGCTGACCCCAGCTCCCATGCTATTTCCTCTATTCTCTTTTGTCAAACTTCACTTTTCCTCCAAACCTCTCACCACTCTCTCCTCTCTTAAACCTAGCCCCTTTAAACTTTAGTCTAAAGTTTAGTCTACTGAAGATCTCAATAAACCTCAAGTTTCTTATGTTTCTTGGACTAAGGCCAAACTGCCAACCACAGTTAGAGAGTTTCCTAAAGTAACAGAGGGCCCAACAGGTCGCTAAAGAATTTAACATATTCAAACTTATCAACCTGGATTCTCAAATTTTTATCAGTCTACATGCTTCTTGGTGAGGGTCAGGCCAAACACTAGATGAAACTAGCCCGATGGGAACATCCTGAAAGCAATTTAGATAACCAAACACTTAACTTTGGGCAAGGTGCTAGAACACTCATTGGGAAATGTTCATGGGCAATTACAGTAGCTTTTCCTAAGCCTGCCGACTGGAATAAAATTCAAGTTTGCAAACAAAGCCTGTTCATGACTATTACAATCAACTCCAAAATGTTTTTAAAGAAACTTCTGGTCTTCCTTTAGATGTGAATCCACCTGGGTTGCATTTATTTCTGTTTGTTAATGGGCTAGTTTTTCTCCTTTAAATTAAAAAGGACCAGGATGGAATGGGAAACTATGTCCACTCCAGATTTAGTTAATTTGCCAGAGCAGCTGGCTCGCATCCAGCTAAAAAACCTAAAAAACCTCTAAAATTCTTTATTTTCAACTAAGGCAAATGAAGGCTCCTAAACAAACCCCAAACCTCCTAGTCTCTGCTGTTATTGCAAAGAGCCAGGAAAAAAGACTGTTACACACTTAAACACTTCAGGAGCCCTTAACCCCATAGCCAGCCTTTCCGGGATCCCACTTCCAATGATGAGGCTCCAAAGAACTACAGGGGTTCTTCCCAATCCTCCCTCTGAACTGGCTTGCAGAAATCACTCTCCAGATCAGGACTTAATCTCTGTGTGTCCATACTGACACCAGAGCCACACTCTCGGTGCTCGACCCCCCTGCTATGACGTGGCCCCTGCCACAGAGCACTAAACAGCTCATATAGTAGGGGTCTCTCAACATGTTCCTGTCTCTGAACTTATTCCCTTTGTCTAGACCCTTTCAGAGATACACAACCTTTTGTCCGTTCTTTCACTGCTATTCATTTGCTGGGCTGAGATTTTTCTAGAAAGGTATCAGGCTGGAATTTCTTTCTCCCAAAAGGGGTAAATAAGGGATGCCTGGGTGGCTCAGTTGGTTGAGCAGCTGCCTTTGGCTCAGGTCATGATCCCAGCATCTTGGGATCAAGTCCCACATCGGGCTCCTTGCTCTGCAGGGAGCCTGCTCCTCTCTCTGCCTCTGCCTGCCTCTCTGCCTGCTTGTGTTCTCTCTCTGTTAAATAAATAAATAAAATTTTTAAAAAAAGGGGTAAATAATTCTAGAATTTGTTAGTAGTAATCAAAGCAGCCAACCAGAAAAATTAGATGAGCCTTTGACACATATTATTTGTTCCTTCTCTGACTACACCATAGCTGAGTCTGGAGACACTGATCATTTACTCCTTTCGGATCAGTTGCTTTCCTCTTTATGGACAAAATCTTCAATCAATAATTGGCAGAATCCACAGTGCACCTCCCATCAAGATTCAGAGAGATCCCTCAAAACTTCTCCTTAGCATTAATCAACAACATATAAACAGAGACATCCAAGCACTTCAAGGCATTAAGCCTATAACAGAAGATTATGTAATGTAACGTAAGCCAGTCCCTGGAATGCCCCTGTTTTACCTGTGAGAAAACCCAGTGGCCAAGGATGGAAGTTAGTCCAGGACCTCTGAGCAATGAAATAACGCTGTTATCCCACAGCACCCTGCTGTCCCTAACTCCCATATGCTACTGACATCCATTTCCACTGAAAGATTTTTTTCACTGGAATTGATTTATACAGGCCATTCTTAGTATTCCTGCTGATAAAGAGGAAATGGTAAATACCACGCAGGGTATGTTACCACTTGCATCTCCATCTGGAGGCACCGAGCAGCATTTTCATCCCCAGCTGTGGCAGCCCCACAGGCTGCGTTACACGCCCTTACTCAAGCTTGTACCTTAGCCCAGGGGAAAAGTGCAAACGTTTACACCAACAGTCCAGTCCGTCGTATGCGTTTGGTGTACTTTGGAGTATTATGGAGTATCATGAAAACAACGAGGTGTCCTTGCCTCCAATGGGGATACAATTTTAAAAGGCTTCTATGTCCATAATTTACCAGATGCCGTACTTTTTTTTACTGGCTGCTCTGGCTATTAAGATTCCAGGACATTCCAGACTGAACTCCCTAGAATTCAAAGGAAACCACCTTGCCGACGACAGTTTCTCTCTCTCTCTCTCTCTCTCTCTCGCTCTCGCTCTCACACACACTGACACGCACACACACACACACAAAACGTGCTTTCAAGGGAACCAGTAGCCAAACCTCTGTCATGTTCCAAAGGGATGTTCTCACCAATGATAATTTGGAAAAAATGACCAGAGATACCCAATTGACCCCAGAAAGGAGAAAACAATATTGGAAATGTAATAATTGTTCAATGGTTTGATAAAAAGAGAACTGTGGTTTGGACCAAATAACAACCCAGCCCTACCAGAAGTTCTAAAATTTCTGCTATTTATCACTGTACATGCATTAAACTGTTTTAATGCATGTACAGTGATAAAATGACAGCATTCATGAACCAGTACTGGTGGGGAAATTTTATTAATAAGGCCACAAAAACTGTCCACATCACTTGTCCTACCCATCCAAAGTACAATCCAGGGAAAGCTGTTCAGATAAATGGACTTTATATACTTTCCCCATAACATGGATGTTGAGGATACATGTTTTAGTCATAACTTGGTATGTTTTCTCACTGACCAAAGCTTTCCCTTTTACACTGGCAGATGCTTCTCCTGTGACTAAAATTCTGTTAGAAAAGATTATCCCTGGGATGCCTGGGTGGTGCTGTCAGTTAAGCATCTGATTCTTGGTTTCCGCTCAGATCATGATCTCAGTTTCGTGGGATTGAGCCCTGCATCAGGCTCCACCCTCAGCATGGAGCCTGCTTGAGATCCTCCCCCTCTGCCCCTCTCTCTGCTTGTGCTCTTTCTCTAACAAATAAAATAAATCTTAAAAAAAAAAAAGAGGATTATCCCTATCTGAGGAACCCTCTCAAACTTCAAAATGAACACGGAACCCACTTACTGATCGAACTTTGACAAGGCTGTGCTGTTTGCTTTTATACTTTCATTGTCCATACCTCCCTTAATTCACAGGGTTATTCAAATACACTAACAGCAGTATTAGGACTCAGCTGGCCAAATGCATAGAGACTCTCCAGATACCTTGGCTGAAAGCATTGCCACCAGTTCTTCCAAATCTCAGATCTACCTTATGGGAAATCAGAGACTGTCACCCTGTGAGATACTCACAAGACATCCAATGCACTTGGCCCCTGCCTCCTCTGACCCCCAATTGATAAAAGGAGATCTACTTCGAAATCGTAAAGGCCTAATTGCTTCTACTAAAAATAGCTATACTTGGGTAGAGCAATCTTCTCACAGTGCGCTCCCAGCAGATGACAACCTTAACATGGAGGTTTTGCCTATTGGAAAAGACACCTCCAGAATGACACGGCCTTATCAGAAACTGCTAACCAACTCTTAAGCCATCACACTCCAAGGAAAGACTCCTGGATTCACATGACACATCTACAAAAAGCACCAGACCCTGGCTGAACTTGCACACCACATGATGACCTGGAAGGAAAGGTTTGGAATTGAAGCAGACACCACCAGGTGAGGCTGCTTTCCAGGAGGTCTGGAGCAGGCCTTTACGTCATCTTCTCACTATTGTTTCTCTCTCTTTCGTGGAAAGATGATGTCCTTATCTGTATCTCCCAAGCCCCTGCAGAAGGGGGAAACCTCTTCTTTTGATTATGGCCTTTTGTAAACAACCTCTTCATGATTCTGGGACTCATTTCTCACTTGCTTTTTCTGTAGGGTTAAGAAGACTCAGAATTCACAAAAGCCTTCTTTCATCTAAACTATTCGCTGATTCTGGATTCCTATCCAAATTAATGATCTCTGAATTTGCAACTTCACAGGCTATATTATCAATAAAACATTTGGTTCCAAACAGCTCTTTTGAGATATAACAATACTGATATAAAGCCTCACTTTAAGTTTTGCTGTTCTGCAAAAAGTCCAACAGCTGTGGCTGCATTTTTACACCTGCAATGAATTTTCCCAAGTGTGCTCATTACGTCCTTCAGTATGCTCTTGCTGTATCCAGTAGTATCCTTTCCCGGTCCCTTCACAAGCAGAGACTTCCAAGAGGCATGCCTTGTAGGGAGAATGTTTCTCCCTGATGTCAGAATTAAGGGCCAATAAATATTCCAGCTGGCTATTTTCAAAGTTAAGAGTCCTGGCTTAGAACCATCATACAATTTGGAATTCACTTCTTGAAACAGAAATTAAAATTGAATTATTTTAGGTTTTGTACTTTGTTGTCTGTCAAACTTTTTTTTTTTTTAAGATTTTATTTATTTATTTGACAGAGAGAGAGATCACAGGTAGGCAGAGAGGCAGGCAGAGAGAGAGGGAGAAGCAGGCTCCCTGCTGAGCAGAGAGCCCGATGTGGGGATTGATCCCAGGACCCTGAGATCATGACCTGAGCCGAAGGCAGAGGCTTTAACCCACTGAGCCACCCAGGCTCCCTCTGTCAAACTTTCTAAAAACAATGTAGCCAATAGCACAATGCTAGTTCAGTGCTTCAAGATCATCTCCAATGCTTACATTTTGATAAATATAGACTATAGGTGGGAAGTGCTGGAGAGTTCTCCCTCCTTGTTACCTCCTTGTTATCAAACAAGGCCTTAAGTGGTTTCCAACTGCTATGCACTTTCCCTCCCAGGTAGGACATGACAACCGGGGAGGGTCCTTCGCACTGAGGAACAAAACCACTACATATGGAAAGCCTGACTCTTGATCAGCAATGCTTTCAAAAAAAAGATCTTGATCAAAAGGGGAAACTGTGAAAATTAATAAAAGGAAACTTTGGTTAGAGTAGAGTTGGGAAACCAGCAGAGGGCGCTCTTGCACCTTGCCAGTAGACACAACTATCACTGTAGGAGGAAGGTAGGTTCCCTCCACAGCCCAGCCAATGAAAGTCACTATACTTCAAACTCCAGTTTCATCCAATGAAATTTTGTTTCTAACAGCCCTCCCAGCTTCCCCCTTTCCTCCATAAAAGACTGTTCCTCTCCTTTGTGCTGGGGACTTGCCTATGGCTTTGGCATGGCTAGCTTATCCCAAATTGCAATTCTCCGCTATTGCTGAATAAACCTTTTTTTTTTTTTTAAGATTTTATTTATTTGACAGAAAAACAGCAAGAGAGGGAACACAAGCAGGGGGAGTGGGGGAGGGAGAAGCAGGCTTCCCACTAAGCAGGAAGCCCAATGTGGGGCTCAATCCCAGGACCCTGGATCATGACCTGAGCCGAAGACCGATGCTTAACGACTGAGCCACCCAGGCATCCCAGTAAACCTATTTTTTGCCCATAAAAATAACTGACAGTTTTATATTTAAGGTTAACAATACACACCATCCACATCCTCAGGTAGACTCTGTCTTCTTTCAAATTTTGATTATATTTCCACTTCAATAGGTATTTTTCAAAAAATGTTTTATTTTGCAGGTGTTTGTTCTCAACCAGGGATGACTTCACACACACACACACACACACACACACACACACACACACCAAGGAATTCGTGGCAGTGTCTTGAGACATTTCTGGTTGTCTGGGGAGTGTGCTACTGGCATCCAATGGGACGCTGCTCAACATCCTACAGAGCAATGGGGCAGGCCCCAGAACAAAGAATTCTCTAGCCCAAAGTGTCAGCAGTGCTGAGGCTGAAAACCCTGTTCTACTGTATATACACCCCAAAATACAATTAAAGCCTTATTATTGGACATTTATAGTTTCCATATTTTCACCATTAAAAACAGGTCTGTGGGAGTGCCTGGGTGGCTCAGTGGGTTAAAGCCTCTGCCTTCCGCTCAGGTCATGATCTCAGGGTCCTGGGATCGAGCCCTGCATCGGGCTCTCCTCAGCAGGGAGCCTGCTTCCCCCTCTCTGCCTGCCTCTCTGCCTACTTGTGATCTCTCTCTCTGTGTCAAATAAATAAATAAAATCTTAAAAATAAAAAATAAAAACAGGACTGTGATGAATACCCAGGTGTAGTGTTTTCCTACTAAGTCCAGAATCAAAGGAGATACATGTGAAAATTCAGCGTGTGCACCGGCCTCACGGTGGTCAGAGACAACAGGGACTGTAGCTCAGCTGGGCTGTGCCCAAGAAACACAGGCCTCAGGGTGACTGCCACAGTACCCTGGGGATGTGTGGCCCAATGGAGGTCTTTAGGAAAAGGGGCTGCACTCCTACATCTGGCTAAGCAAGGCTTCGGGGATGTATAAACCAGGGCAGAGTATCCACCTGCATCTGGTTTACCTCTGGCTTCACTGCTTTGTCCCTCAAGAAGAAACTCAATGAGTCAACTGTCAGCTGTGAACAGGACCAGGCATACAGCAGTGAAGACCCACAGAAAACCTCAAAGGCTTCATGTCAACACTGGTTCCATCCCCAAATTCCAATTCCTAACCAAAGTTGCCAGCAAGAAGGAAAACTCAAGCAGCCAAGAACTGATGTCCTCTCCTTTCTGATATCCAGCGAGAAAATAGTGAGACAGATGGGAACGGGAAACAGTAAGCCACTGGCGTCCCTCGGGACGAGGCTTGCCAGTTACCTAGCATGTTCACAGCCAGGATTTCACCGGTCCCGGGACACACCTGTGATGGATGCAGCCTGGGACTTGAGATTCTGCACGGCTGGTTTCTAGGAGACCCTCTCTCCCCGACCGTTATCAATCTAGGATTCTGAGGCGCAGGTAAGGCAAATATTATTCCTCATATACAAGACCCGACAACCACCACATACTGACAGCATCTGAATATACCAGCCACGGTGCCAGGCTCACTTCTGCTTGCGGCTTCTCTCTGTTCTTCATGACATCCCTGTAAAGAAGGCACCACTTCTACCCCAATTTTCAGAGTCAAGGCTGAGATGGGAGGGTGCCCAGTGAGGGCAGAGAACCCCTCAGCACCTGCAGAGTTGCCCAAGCTGGGGATGTGGGGCAAGCTCGTACCAACCTCTGGGCCTGTGTTCCATGAGTAACATAAGCAGACCATGGATACCTGATACGTGTCTACTCAGACTCCAATCCCCTTTCCTGAGGCCTGAAAGCCTCACCCTGGATGCAAATGTCCCTGTAGTAATTGAAAACCCCAAAGTTCACCAAAAATTAGCCTAACACCACCCCATAAAATCAGTTAACTTGGGCAGCTTGGGCCAGAGTGATGCAGGAGCAAGTAAACACAAGTGCCCCGGAAGGGCAAAGGTTTTATGCAGACAAAACCTTGGCAGGGCAGGCCTCTCCTTCCCAACACAGATTCACCTATGTCCGCCCCACCACACTCAACTCCTCACCAACCACCAAGCAGACCTCAAGGTCACTCAACGTTGCACAGGGGGCATGCTACAATTATGCTGGAAGAACCCAACTCTGCATGACCCCAGCCCATCACACAACCAGCTGTGTGACTGTGAGTATGGCTTTCATCAGTCAGCAACCCAGGTTGAGCTTGTTCAAAGTGCAGGCACGGTGCATGTAGCTGGAGGAACAATGGTAAAAATGACCCATGGTGGGGGGGCACCTGGGTGGCTCAGTCAGTTAAGTGTCTGCCCTTGGTTCAGATCATGCTCTCAGGGTCCTGGGATTGAGCCCCATGTTAGGCTCTCTGATCGATGGGAAGCCTGCTTCTCCCTCTCAACCACTTGTGCTTTCTCTCACACACTCTCTCGAATAAATAAAATCTTAAAAGACAAAAAAAGACGCACGGGAAAAGGTATCTCTTTATACAGTAGACCCTTGAAAATGGCTTTAAGCTTCATGGGTCCATGTATATGCAGATTTTTTACAGTATAGTAGTGTAAATATATTTCCTCTTCCTTATGATTTTCTCAGTAACATTTCTTTCTCTAGCTTTATTTTTTTTAAGATTTTATTTATTCATTTGAGAGAGACAGAAAGAGAGCACGAGCAGAGGGGAGAGGCAGAGGGAGAGACAAAGGGAGAAACAGAGTCTCTGCAGAGGCAGGAGCCAACCCACCGACTGACGGACCAAACGTGGGGCTTGATCCCAGGACCTGGAGATCCTGACGTGAGCCCAAGGCAGACGCTTAACCATCTGACCCATCCAGGCACCCCACTCTAGCTTACTTTACTATAAGACTACAACATATAATACATAGAATATACAAGGTATCTGTTAATTGACCATGTTATTAGTAAGGCTTCTTGTCAACAGTAGGCTATTAGTTAAATTTCTGAGGCGTCAAAAGTGATATATGATGCTCGCTTTGACAGCACATATACTAAAATTGGAACGATACAGAGAAGATTAGCATGGCCCCTGTGCAGGGATGACATGCAAATTCGTGAAGTGTTCCATATTAAAAAAAAAAATTATATATGTAGGGGCACCTGGGTGGCCCAGTGGGTTAAGCATCTGCCCTCTCTGCTCAGGTCATGATCCCAGAGTCCTGGGATTGAGTCCCACATCGGGCTCCCTGCCTGGCAGGGAGCCTGGTGCTCCCTCTCCCCCTGCTTGTGTTTCCTCTCTCGCTATGTCTCTGTCAAACAAATAAAATCATTTTTTAAAAAGTGATATGTAGATTTCTGACCGTGTGGCTGGAAATGGGGGAGTCAGCGCCTCTACCCCCATGTTGTTCAGAGGTCAACTGTGTATGTGAGATGTTCACCTTAAAAAAATTAAACCACTAAGGCAAAACTATAGGCAAGTCCTTGGCAATGAGAACACTTGGGAGAGGAAAGGGGGAAGCCAGGAAGGCTGCTACAAACAAAAAGTTCACTGCAGTAAACTGGGGGTTCCCAAGTATAGTGGCTCCTCAATGGCTGAGTTAGGACAGTCTCTTGGCTGGGCTCATTTGTCCTCTCATCGGTCCTCCCGCTGGGCAATACAGCAGTGGGGGGCTCACAAGGTACCTACTCCTCCAGCTAGGTCTGCGCTTGGGGAGGAGTGGTAGGGCATGAGGGTGCCCCCTGCTGGCCTCCTGACTCCATGTTAGTGAGGTTGCCCTTTATTTTTACCATATCTATATATATCTACATATTTTTATAGCTAAATATATAGGAAGATATATTTATATCTTTTTTTATAGGTCTATATACAGTTGATGCTTGAACAACATGGGGATTAGGGGTACTGCTGCCTGTGCGGTCCAAAATGCACATGTAATTTTTAACTTCTCTGAAACTGAACTACTAATGTTGACCAAAAGCCTTACTGATAACGTAAAGAGGTGATTAACACACACTTCGCGTGTTATATGTAGGATATATTGTATTCCTATAATAAAGTAAGCTAGAGGGGCACCTGGGTGGTTCAGTCAGTTAAGTGTCCAACTCTTGATTTCAGCTCAGGTCATGATCTCAGGGTTGAGACTGTGCTTTGCATCAGGCTCTGCACTGAGCATGGAGTCTGCCTGAGATTCTCTCCTCTCCCTCTGCTCCTTGTTCAGCTCTCTCGCACATGCACTCTGTCTCTCAAATGAATAAATAAAATCTTTCAAAAAATTTAAACATTAAGCTAGAAAAAAAGTCATTAAAAAAACCATCACGGGGGCGCCTGGGTGGCTCAGTGGGTTAAAGCCTCTGCCTTTGGCTCAGGTCATGATCTCAGGGTCCTGGGATCGAGCCTCGCATTGGGCTCTCTGCTCAGCAGGGAGCCTGCTTCCCCCCTCTCTCCCTGCCTGCCTCTCTGCCTACTTGTGACCTCTCTCTCCTCTCTGTCAAATAGATGGATGGAATCTTTAAAAAAAAAAGAAAAGAAAACCATCATGAAGATATAATACTGCACTATATTGATCAATGTCCAAGTTTATATATGGGAAAAAGTCTGCATATAAGTGAACCTGCACAGTTCAAACCCAAGTTGTTCAAAGGTTAGTTGTATATCTATGAATATTTTTATGTTTTCCCCATAAAATATAAATATCTATAAAAATATAGATTTTTTGGTGGGAATGCAAGCTGGTACAGCCACTCTGGAAAACTGTATGGAGGTTCCTCAGAATGTTGAAAATAGAGCTACCCTACGACCCAGCAATTGCACTACTGGGTATTTACCCTCAAGATACTAATGTAGTGATCCAAAGGGTCACGCGCACCCGAATGTTTATAGCAGCAATGTCTACAATAGCCAAACTATGGAAAGAACCTAGATGTCCATCAACAGATGAATGGATAAAGAAGCAGTGGTATATATATTCAATGGGATACTATGCAGCCATCAAGAGAAACGAAATCTTGCCATTTGCAACATTGTGGATGGAACTAGAGGGTATTATGCTAAGCGAAATAAGTCAGTAAGAGAAAGACAATTATCACATGATCGCTCTGATATGAAGAATTTGAGAGGCAGGG
>CM052807.1:28490666-28525656 GCA_028533885.1 Nasua narica | reverse complement strand
ACATGTACCCTGGGGTAAATAATACATTATATTTTAAAAAAATTTAAAAAAATATATAGATATTTTTATATTTTCCCCAGACTGGGGATCCAGAGTGCTATCTAGAAAAGACAGGGGCAGGGAAGGGAGTTCACTTTTCTGGGCCCTGGTGTCTTCCTCAGAAAAATGGGTTTGGAGAAGGTAGATTTCCTTTTTCTTTTCCTTCTTAAATGAACACACATCAAAGATTTTACTGAACTCATTTAATGGAGGAAACAGTAAAATGTTAAAACCACTCAGGGTGCCTGGGTGGCTCAGTTGGTTAAGTGACTGCCTTCAGCTCGGGTCATGGTCCCGGAGTCCCCGGATCAAGTCCTGCACTCGGTTCCTTGCTCAGCAGGAAGTCTGCTTCTCCCTCTCCCTCTGTCCCTTCCCCTGCTCTTTCTCTTTCTCTCTCTCTCTCTCCCTCCCTCTCTCAGATAGATAGATAGATAGATAGATAGATAGATAGATAGATAGATCGATCTAAAAAAAATTAAAACCACTCAAAGGAATCAAAGACCCATAGCCACAGGCAATGGGAAAGCTGAAATGAATTTACAAAACACACCCCAAACCAGTCCATATCCTCAAGGTATTCCACTGGACAGCTCATCTGAATTTCTATGAATAATTATTTGCATTAGTATCAGTTTTCTGCAACTTACAAAGATGTAAAATAACTCAAAGACAATAAAAGGCAAAGAAAATAAAAGGGTGTACTAGTTAGAACATCCCCGTTGGGTTTATTTCCCATTTCAAAGTCTTTCACAATTTTTCCTGATAGTCTTCCTGCCTATGATAATCATCTCAAAGATTATCCTTTGACATAAATAAGGGCTAGTCTCATTCCACAGGCCTGGTAATTTACATCAGTGCAGCAAGAGGGTTCATTAACCAGTTTAAACCTCTAAAAGTTTCTTTTGCAAATTTACAGCCATGCAATATTGAACTGCTAAGGCCGCAAAATCAACTTTGAACCAGAGACTTTCAATAAGAAATAAGGAATCTTGGACTGGACTTTTAAACACCTTGTTATTTGAGACCTGAGGGCAGGAAACCAAGCCCAAGCAATTCCAGCAAGTTTCACTAGCAGTTCCTATATATTTCCTCTATGGAAATAAAGGAAGCCCAACCACCTGGGAACAAAGGCTTTTTATTCAGACACTTGCATTTGGCAGACTCTCAAAGGCAGGCAGAGGATTGGGAAAGATTTACTGTGAAGAAAAAGAGGGGGCTTCAGGTGTGCCCCAACTGGAGGCTGGCGGCACCCTATGTGACCGGTTAGGGGTGCATATTTGGCCTTTTCTGGATGTCCTAAGTTGGAAGCAGGGACAAACAGTAGGAAACCAGCTATTAATGAAGGCCATTAGGAGCCAATTGTTACAGAACTTATTTTTAGCTTTCTGGATTGTCACCAGAGACAGATGTCTGATTTCTAGCATGCTGCCTTCCTGAGCTAGTCATTATGTAAGGAGGGGTTAGTTTCCTGGGTAGGTTGCTGCAGGTGGTGGGTTCTGCTTTTACATTTGGTCTGGCCCCAGTCCATTTGTATAGTCATTCTCTTGACTCTCTTATTCAGGTCCACGAAGTAATCTTAAATTCCCTGGCCTGTCAAGAAGTGACATTCCTAATCCTCCATACAGATGGGGCCCTAGGAGCCAGGGGCTGGGCAGGGTTCGTGGCAAGGCTTTGCAGGCACTGGCTCCATAAAGTGAAAAGTGGTTTGTCATAGCAGACTACATGCATATCCTGCAGAAGTATGACATTCCAAGTAAGGCCCTGGTTACATTTATCAGCTTGCCCAATTATATCCTGGTTTTTAAAAAAAGGACAGTATAGCAGTTTTGAGGCTAGATGCTTGGTTTTGGACCTCTTTTGAGAGCAACAGCAGAACTACAGTTTTATATTATTAATCACATTATTAACTCGGCTCCACGTTCTGTTATGTTCCCTAATTATGTTTCACGCATGAGCAATCATTAACTTTACCTTTACCTTTTAACTCCCTGTTTACTCATTGATTGCAGAACCCTAACTGGGGGGGACACCTGCATGGCTCAGTAGGTTAACTGTTTGATTTGGGCTTAGGTGATGATCCCTGGGATGGAGTCTTCACACATGCGCACGCTCTCTCTCCCTGACAAATAAATGAATAAAATAAAAATAAACCTAATGGGGACCAGATGGCAACATCTGTCTTGATGTACCAGGTCCCAAATACTGCCTCATTGTTCTGAAGAATGCTTACCTCCAGGTTGCTGAGCCCCACCCCCTTAAGTTTTCAAGAAACCCCTTCCTCTCCGCTCAAATATATAAGCTGCCCCTTGGCTCAACAGGGTCACTCAACTTCAGAAATGATCCCGATTTCTCAGTTGGATTGCGCTTCTGATAATAAAGCTTTCTTTGCTTCAAAGCCAGTATCTCAGACATTAGGTACTATGTATCCTATCCGGTACACAGACAAGTCTGAGTTTGGTAACAGTTTCTCAAAAAATTATACACAGTTACCATATGATTTAATTTTTATTATTCTGCTTCCAGATATATACACAAAAAAAGTGAAAACAGCGATTCAGATATTTGCACCCCCATGTTCTAGTGGCACTATTCACAAAAGCTATGCATATGTCCATAGATGGCGAATGGATCAACAAAACATGGCTCTATCCATAGAGTGGAATACTAATTCAGCTTCAAAAAGGAAGAACAAGGGGTACCTGGTTCCCTGTTGGTTAAGCCTCTGCCTTCAGCTCAGGTCATGATCCAAGAGTCCTGGGATCCAGCCCCTTATTAGGCTCCCTGCTCAGCAGGGAGTCTGTTTCTCCCTCCCCCTCGCTCATGCTCTTTCTCTGTCACATGATACAACACGGACAAACCTTGAGGACATTATGCCAAGTGAAATAAGCCAGATACAAAAGGGCGGATACTATATAATTTCACTTATATGAGGTGCCTAGAGTAGTCAAATTCACACAGAAAGTAGAATGGTGGTTGCCAGGGGCTGGGAGGAGGAGGAAATGGGGAATCACTTAAGGGGTACAGAATTTCAGCTGGGAATATGAAAAAATCCGGACATGGCTGGTGGTGATGTTTGCACGATATAAATGTACTTAATGCCATTGAACTATACATTTGAAAATGGGTAAAATGGGGGACACCTGGGTGGCTCAGTTGGTTGAGCATCTGCCTTTGGCTCAGGTCATGATCCCAGAGTCCTGGGATCAAGTCTCGCATCGGGCTCCTTGCTCAGGGGGAAGCCTGCTTCTCCCTCTGCCTGCCATTCCCCATGCTTGTGCGTGCGCTCTCTCTCTCTCTCTCTCTCTGACAAATAAATAAAATCTGAAAAAAAAAGAAAGTGGTTAAAATGGTAAATTGTATGTTATATGTATTTTACCATGCACCAAAAAAAGAAGGAAATTTTGGCACAGGCTCCCACACAGGTGAACTCTGAAGACATTACACAAATAAAATAAGCCAGACACAAAAGCCAAATACACTGTGCAATTCCCTTTACCTGAGGAATTACTCTTGTTGTTTTAGAGAATTAATTCCTCATTAATGCCACTGAACTGTATACTTAAAATGGTTCAAATGGTAAATTTTATATAATATCTGTTTTAGTATAAATTTTTTTAAGATTTTAAGTCATCTCTACACCCACTGTGGGACTTGAACTTACAGCCCCAAGACCAAGAGTTGCATGGTCTTCCGAGCCCACCAGACACCCCACAACAGATTTTCAAAAATGGACAGATTCTTCATAGTGAACCTATGCAGATATCATCACACAAAACAGGGAGTCTTCACAGGAATTCCGGGGTGCAGTAGAAGGGTAGGTAAGTGGGGGGGTAGGAGGGCAGCAGAGAACTAGGTATCATTTTTAAATGTTTCATTTCAGTTTCCCAAAGCAGAGTCTACTAAGTTGTTATGGGTTACAGACGGTAGAGACAGCTTAAGGAGCTTCCTCATGAGTCTAGAAAATGGAAATGAAACCTCAGCAATATTTCTAAGCAAATCCCCACAGCACCGTTTCCTGCATGGGTTTGCTGTGTCCTATAGACATCGTGCTCGGCAGCATTTGAGGCCAGCAGGCCACTTCCATGGAGCTGTCAGTCAGTATCCAGAGGACAAAGTGCCCCGAAAATCCTGACTCCATGCACTGGTGTCATCTGAAAGTTGTTGAAGCTGTGCTAGTTCAAAAGCCTGTTTAAGTATTACTAGTTTAAGGTACTTGGTATAATCCTCTTCCACATGCTCTGATTCTGTCCTTTGTTGGAGGTACACACACATACACAACACACACACATCACGGATCATCTACAGGTGGCATTTCTCCAACTAGTAATATAAGAATGGAGGAGAGGGGCGCCTGAGTGGCTCAGTGGGTTGGAGCCTGTGCCTTTGGCTCAGGTCATGATCTCAGGGTCCTGGGATCAAGCCCCACATCAGGCGCTCTGCTCAGCGGGGAGCCTGCTTGTCCCTCTCTCTCTGCCTGCCTCTTTGCCTACTTGTGATCTCTCTCTGTCAAATAAATAAATAAAAAGTCTTAAAAAAAAATGGAGGAAAGACAGATTCTCTTTTGGAGTATGGTAACATAACTATTTCATAACAAATGTCATCACTTTCCCCTGAGAATAAAAACATATTATAGGCAGAAAGGCATTCCTATAAAGCAAACGTTTTCTGAAATATTTGCATTCCTAACATTTTATCTGCACAAATGTAACCAAGGAAAGCCAGAGCGAGCCCGTCTTCTGATCTGACAACCACTCTTCTCATGCAGCTCTCACTTCAAACATATCTAATTAATTTTATAGTATTTCTTTTTAGAAGGTAAATGATCTTTGTGATTTTCCAGGGGCACTTTGAGAAATCTCAGTGACTGCTTTAGGCATAACAGATACTTTTTTTTTTTTAAGATCTTAATTTTAAGATTAAGATTTTTTTAAGATTAACCCTGACCCTCATGACCTGAGCTGAAGGCAGAGGTTTTAACCCCCTCAGCCACCCAGGCACCCCAGGCATTAACAGATATTCTGAAAAAAAAATTTTTTTGTCTACATTTAGGGTCCAATTTTTGGAAAGCTATACCAAAACTTGTGAGAGGCCACCTGGCATTTAAACCAGGATCATGGGACACTTGAGAAATCAGAGCTGGTTGTCTATTAGTGAAACTAACAAAACCTTAGTTGTTTCACAAGTGATGCAACAAGTGGTTGCATTTGTGCCTTTGTTCTTTGTGGGTTTTTTTTTCCCTTCAAGCAATCAATAATATAATAAAGTTACCATAAAGTATCAAAAATTATTGTTTTACAGAATTTCTGCTACCCAGTTGGATTACACCGAAAATAAAGAATAATCTTTCATTTTGGCAGTAAAGGCATCAGTGAGTAAACCAAAAAAGACCATCGAAATAAGCAAACTTTGCCAAAGCTATGACATATTTCATAGCTTCTTTTCAGACTCAGTTATTTTAACAAATTTGCAAAACCATGAAACAATGTTGTTCCCATGAAGAGTGGTGTTTTATAAACTGTAGTATTTTTAAAAGTTCTTGTTAACAAGCAATAAGCAATGATATTTTCAAATGAATCAACAAATACTTTTAAATTTTCTCAGTTTTAATTTCAAACACAGAAAATATAAGAGAAAACCCACTTAATCAAAAGTTTTTGGGGGTCCTCAATAATTTTTATGTGTAAAAGTCTAGAGACCAAAAGTTTGAGAAATGCTGCTTTCAGGGGGGAAAAACCCCTTTTGCTTGAAAATTAAAAGCATATACACAAAATTTTTATCTGCCGTTAAGTATAACTTTTAACCAAAGTAATTGACTTATACTTCCCAGAGAACTAGGGGCTTGAGAGCTACCTGTCATACATGAACATTTTAGCAGACAACTCCTGAACACAATACACAACTTTCTAGTCACGCACACACACACACACCCCTTTTATACTTTTTCACACATTCATTAATACTAGCCAAAGATAAAGCTTTGTAGTATATTAAAAAAAACCTTAAAATTATACTTATAATCAATGTTTCAGTATTCTATGTATACAATGACTACCCATTAATTAACCCAATGTAATATTATCCCAGGTTTTAGGCTACTTAAGTTTCTTCCCCGCCTCCCCCAAGATTTTATTTATTTATTTGAGAGAGAGAGAAAGAGAGAGAGCATGAGAAGGGAGAGGTCGGAGGAAGAAGCAGACTCCCCGTTGAGCAGGGAGCTGGATGTGGGACTTGATCCCAGGACTCCAGGGTCATGACCTGAGCCAAAACTTAAGCAACGGGAGTTGCTTAAACAAATGAGCCACCCAGGGGCCCTGTTTACTTCAGTTTTATCTTGGAATACTGTTAAAATAAAAACACTCAGAATTTAACTTAATTTGGTTGAAAACAAATCTAGATTTTTTTATAACCTTAAATATTATATAAGAGTAATGGTCTACCTGTAGAAGTTTGAGCATGGGGGAAAGGTAGTACAAAATTTCTTGTATTTATTATATTGATTTATTGTATGTTTTTACTAAATATAATCAGCATTATATCTAATACTAATAAATCAGAGAAAAGACAGCTTTTTTACACCAAATTATTACTTTATTCTCATTTGTCAAAGACTTACCTTAATGTAAATCTACATTGTTAAAAAAAACATTTGTTTCTGTAATTTTTTTTTTTTTAAGTCCAGTACATTTCAATCACTTGGAGTGTAATTTTCTTGGGGCGCCTGACTGGCTCAGTCAGTGGGGCACAAGACTCTTGATCTTGGGATTGTGGGGTAAGAGACTGGGGGTAGAGATGACCCCAAAAAATAAAAAGTCTTTTTAAAAAAGTGCAATTTCCTTATTTTCTGGAAATTTTAGAAATAATTGATTTATGTAGATACTTAAGTCCACAAGCTGATCCAACTTAAGACACTTTACAACCTAACTCCCCAATAATTAAAGAAATTTGTTTCACATTTATACAATGAGAGGCAAAGCCCCTTCTGAACTACAGAGAAAGCTTGTGGCATCAATTCCACATCAGCTCCAGGTTGAGAGTAAACATAGAAACACAAAGACTTACTGATTCAGATGTCAGAGTTGTTCTTCCTGGTAGACACAAAATTCTGAACCAAACTGAACTCAAGAGACTAAAGACACAGTAAGGTCCAACAATCCAGCCTCTCCGCCATCCCTCATTCAACAGAGAATCCATCTGTCCATAAAGATCAGCACATGGTAAGACCAAAAAGCCAAATCTTTGATCACTGATGCCACTACTGGGAATAACTGATCTGCACATGCAAACCAAAAACCAAAACAAAACATAAAGTCAGGAGAGAGAGAGAGAGAGAGAGAGAGGAGAGAGACACATGCACAGTTGGCAAAGTCAAGAAATAAGTTCTGCTTAGCTACTGCCTCTGGTAGCTAAGAAAAGACCATGTGAATCCACTGGGCATGCTTTTCAGTGGATGACCTCCCAAACCACTAATATGTAATTAAAAGAAAAAAAAGTGAAACCATGACTTTCATACAAATATAAAATGGTAACATGGACATGAATCCAAGATTTCATTTAGCTTTCTAATTAATGAAGGGACTAGTAAGAGGATATAACCAGTTTCTAGACAATGTGGATTTCTAAGTTGCCTGCCAGTTCTCACCGCTTTTATGAAAATAAAACCAACAGTCTAGAGCTGTAAGAAAAAGTCCTTCCCTTACAAGTGAGGTGAAGTCCAGTTACTTGAGGTGGATAGGGTCAAGGCAGACCCAGAAAGATGGTCCTGACAACCCTGGGTGGCTCAGAGCCAGACTTCCTCCCTTCCACAGTACCCAACAGGACCTCAATGGCTTCCCTAAGCCGCTGACCTCTTCCTTTGGGTTTAGGCTCTTACCAGTTTTCACACTGGCTCTTTCTGACAACTCACAGCAGGGAGGGTGTTGCCACTCTCACCGAGAACACATTTCTGTAAAAGGCACACTTTCTTTTTTTTTTTTTTTAAGAATTTATTTATTTATTTGACAAAGAGTGAGAGAGATCACAAGCAGGCAGAGAAGCAGACAGAGAGAGAGGGGCAAGCAGGCTCCCTGCTGAGCAGAGTCCGATGAGGGGCTCGATCCCAGGACCCCAAGATCACGACCTGAGCAGAGGCAGAGGCTTAACCCACTGAGCTACCCAGGCGCCCCAAAAGGCATACTTTGACTTACCCAGCCCAACTGGGTTTACCAGGAATGGAGGAAGCTGGAGTGTAGGACACTGATCCCTCTGCCAGGCCCTCATTCTTACCACAGACATGGAGGAAAATTCCTTATAAATTCAAGGGCTCTGATTCTGTTCCCCAACCTTTCCATCTCAAAGGCATGTGAACTACTGATCTAACCCAATGCTTTTCAACCCGGGCACACTGGAATCAACTGAGAAGCTTTAAAACATGTAAAAATCATGTTTTTACATGTTTTAAAGCTGACATGATTTTATGTACAGAAAAGCCAAAGAAATCCATTTTAAAAAAAACTACTGGACATGGTGAAAAATCTTTTTAATGTGCTGTTGGATCCTATTAGCTAGGATCTTGTTGAGAATTGTGGCAACCATATTCATCAGGGATATTGGTCTGAAATTCTCCTTTTTGATGGGGTCTTTGCCTGGTTTGGGGATCAGGGTAATGCTGGCTTCATAGAAGGATTCTGGAAGTTTCCCTCTGTTTCTATTTTCTGAAACAGTTTCAGGAAAATAGGTATTCTTTCTTCCTTGAATGTTTGGTAGAATTCCCCAGGGAATCCGCCAGGTCAAGTCCTGGATTCTTGTGTTTTGGGAGGCTTTTGATCACTGCTTTAATCTCATTACTAGAGAGTAGTCTATTCAGGTTGTCAGTTTCTTCCTGTTTCAGTCTTGGAAGTTTATAGGTTTCCAGGAATGCATCCATTTCTTCTAAGCTGCTTAACTTACTGGCATATACATGTTAATAGTAATTTCTGATGACTGTTTCTATTTCCTTTGGATTAGTCGTGATGTCTCTCCTTTCATTCATAATTTTGTTAATTAGGGTCCTCTCTCTTTTCTTTTGGATTAGTTTGGCCAGTGGCTTCTAGATCTTATTATTCTTTCAAAAAATCAACTTCTGGATTCATTGATGCATTCTACTGTTTCTCTAGTTTCTAACTCATCGATCTCTGCTCTAATTTTTATTATTTCCCTTCTTGTACGTTGGGTTGGTTTAATTTGTTGT
This sequence comes from Nasua narica, assembly GCA_028533885.1. Taxonomy (NCBI): domain Eukaryota; kingdom Metazoa; phylum Chordata; class Mammalia; order Carnivora; family Procyonidae; genus Nasua; species Nasua narica. The sequence goes on along the minus strand of CM052807.1, from coordinate 28,516,412 downwards.
TGACTTTCCAGTTCTTTAAGGTGTAAAGAGAGCTGGTGTATTCGGGATTTTTCAATTTTTTTTGAGTGAGGCTTAAATGGCTATGTATTTCCCCCTTAGGACCGCCTTTGCCGTATTCCATAGGTTTTGGACCGATGTGTCTTCATTCTCATTGGTCTTCATGAATTGTTTAAGTTCTTCTTTGATTTCCTGGTTGATTCCAACATTCTTGAGCAGGTTGGTCTTTAGCATCCAAGTGTTTGAATTCCTTCCAAACTTTTTCTTGTGGTTGAGTTCCAGTTTCAAAGCATTGTGGTCTGAGAATATGCAGAGAATCATCTCAATCTTTTGGTATCGGTTGAGTCCTGATTTGTGACCCAGTATGTGGTCTATCCTGAAGAAACTTCCATGTGTGATCAAGAATAATGAGTATTCTGTTGTTTTATGGTGGAATGTTCTGTATATATCTATGAGGTCATGTGGTCCAATGTGTCATTCAAAGCTCTTGTTTCTTTATTGATTTTCTGTTTGGATGATCTGTCTGTTACTGAGAGTGGCATGTTAAGATCTCCTACAATTAATATATTCATATCAATGTGACTCCTTATTTTGATTAACAGTTAGCTTATGTAGTTGGCTGCTCCTATATTGGGGGCATAAATATTTACAATTGTTAGATCTTCTTGGGAGGACAGACCCTTTAAGAATGATGTAGTATCCTTCTGTATCTCTGACTACAGTCTTTGGCTTAAAATCTAATTTTTCTGATATGAGAATCACTACCCCAGCTTTCTTTTGAGACCCACTGGCATGAAAGATGGCTCTCCATCCCTTCACTTTCAGTCTGGATGTATCTGTAGGTTCCAAATATGTCTTTTGTAGACAGCATATGGAGGAGTCCTGTCATTTTATCCAGTCTGCAACCCTGTGCTGTTTTATGGGAGCATTTAGGCCGTTCACATTGAGAGTGATTATTGAAAGATAAGTTTTTATTGACACCATGCTGCCTGTGAAGTCTTTGTTTCTATAGATTGTAAGTTTCTGTTCTGTGTCACCATGACCAGGTGGGATTTATCCCTGGGATGCAAGGGTGGTTCAACATTCGCAAATCAATCAATGTGATAGAACAAATCAACAAGAGAAGAGAGAAGAACCACATGGTCCTCTCAATTAATGCAGAGAAAGCATTTAACAAAATACAGCTTCTGTTCCTGATTGAAACTCCTCAAAGTATAGGGATAGAAGGAACATTCTTCAACTTCATAAAATCTATCTATGAAAAGCCCACAGCGAATATCATTCTCAATGGGGAAAAGCTGACAGCCTTCCCTTTGAGATCAGGTACACGACAAGGATGCTCACTCCCGACACTCATGTTCAACATGGTACTAGAAGCCCTAGCGACAGCAATCAGACAACAAAAAGAAAAGATATTCCAATTGGCAAAGAAGAAGTCAAACTTTCTCTTCACAGATGATATGATACTTTAAATGGAAAACCCAAAAGACTCCACACCCAAACTACTAGAACTCATACAGCAATTCAGGAATGTGTCAGGATACAAAACCAATGCACAGAAATCAGTTGCTTTCTTATACACTAACAATGAAAATATGCAAAGGGAAGTTAGAGAATCGATTCCATTTACTATAGCACCAAGAACCATAAGATACCTGGAAGTAAACCTAACCAAAGAGGTAAAGGATCTGCACTCGAGCAACTACAGAACACTCCTAAAAGAAATTGAAGAAGAAACAAAAAGGTGGAAAGGCATTCCATGCTCATGGATCAGAAGAATAAACATTGTTAAAATGTCTATACTGCCCAGAGCAATCTATATTTTCAATGCTAACCCAATCAAAATTCCACTGGCATTTTTCAAAGGGCTGGAACAAACAATCCTAAAATTTGTATCCCAAATTGCTAAGGAAATGTTGAAGAAAAAAAACAAACAAAGCTGGGGGCATCACATTGCTTGATTTCAAGCTTTACTACAAAGCTATGATCACCAAGACAGCATGGGACTGGCACAAAAACAGACACATAGACCAGTGGAACAGGGTAGAGACCCCAAATATGGACCCACAACTCTATGGTCAAACAATCTTTGACAAAGCAGGAAAAAATACCCAGTGGAAAAAAGACAGTCTCTTCAATAAATGGTGCTGGGAAAACTGGACAGCTATATGTAGAAGAATGAAACTTGACCATTCTCTTACACCATACACAAAGACAAACTCGAAGTCGACAAGAGACCTCGGTGTGAGGCAGGAATCTATCAAAATCCTAGAGGAGAACATAGGTAGTAACCTCTTCGACATCGGCCGCAGCAACTTCTTTCAGGACATGTCTCCAAAGGCAAAGGAAACAAAAGCGAAAATGAACTTTTGGGACTTCATCAAGATAAAAAGCTCCTCTACAGCAAAGGAAACAGTCAACAAAGCAAGTAGACACTACAGACAAAAGTCTGATATCTAAGATCTATAAAGAACTCCTCAAACTCAACACTCAAAAACAGATAATCACGTCAATAAATGGGCAGAAAGCATGAACAGGCACTTCTCCAAAGAGGACATACAAATGGCTAACAGACACATGAAAAAATGGTCATCATCATTAGCCATCTGGGAGTCTCAAATCAAAACCACACTGAGATACCACCTTACACCAGTTAGAATGGCCAAAATCAACAAGACAGTAAACAACAAATGTTGGAGAGGATGTGGAGAAAGGGAAACCCTCTTCCACTGTTGATGGGAATGCAAGTTGGTAGAGCCACTTTGGAAACAGTATGGAGATTCCTGAAGAAATTAAAAATAGAGCTACCCTGTGACCCTGCAATTGCACTACTGGGTATTTACCCAAAGATGCAGATGTAGTGCAAAGAAGGGCCACATGTACCCCAATGTTCATAGCAGCAATGGCCATAATCGCCAAACTGTGGAAAGAGCCAAGATATCCTTCAACAGACGAATGGATAAAGAAGATATGGTCCATGTATACAATAGAGTATTATGCCTCCATAAGAAAGGATGAATACCCAACTTTTGTATCAACATGGACAGGACTGGAAAAGATTATGCGGAGTGAAATAAGTCAAGCAGAGAGAGTCAGTTATCATATGCTTTACTTACGTGGGGAGCATAAGGAAAAACATGGAGGACACTGGGAGAAGGAAGGGAAGGGTGACTTGGGGGAAATCGGAGGAGATGAACCAGGAGAGACTGTGGACTCTGAGCAACAAACTGAAGGTTTTGGAGTGGCGGGGGTAGGGGGTTGAGCGAGCCAGGGGGTTGGGCGAGCCTGGTGGTGGGTATTGAGGAGGTCACATATTGCATGAAGCACTGGGTGTGGTGCATGAACAATGAATCTTGGAACACTGAAAAAAAATAAAATTAATTGGAAAAAAAAGAAATAATGAAAAATAATAAAAATAAGTAAAAGTTTAAAAACTACTGGAACTAATAAATGAGTTCAGCAAGATTTCAGGACATAAGTATTGCAAGATCTATTGTACTTCTATATATTAGCCATCAACAATCCAAAAATGAAATTAAGAAAATGATTACTTTTAGAACAGCATCAAGAAAAAGAGAACACTTTTTTTTTTTAAGATTTTATTTATTTATTTGACAGAGAGAGATCACAAGTAGGCAGAGAGGCAGGCAGAGAGAGAGGAGGAAGAAGGCTCCCCGCTGAGCAGAAAGCCCGACACGGGGCTCAATCCCAGGACTCTGAGATCATGACCCTAGCCAAAGGCAGAGGCTTTAACCCACTGAGCTACCCAGGAGCCCCAAGAAAAAGAGAACACTTAAGAATACAGTTAACAAAACTAGTTTAAGAGTTATATGCTGAAAACTCTGAATACTGTTGAAACAAAGTAAAGAGCTAAATAAATGAAAAGCCATGTGATGCTTACAGATTGGGAGAATTAGTAACGTTAAATGGCGATACCCCCCAAAATTGGCCTATACATTTAATGCAATTCTCCTCTGACTCCCAGCTCGCTTTTTTTGTAGAAAGTTACAGATGGCTCCTATAACTCATGGAAATGCAAGGGGCACAGAACAGGCAATCTTTTTGTTTTTTTTAAAGATTTTATTTATTTATTTGACACAAAGAGAGATCACAAGTAGGTAGAGAGGCAGGCAGAGAGAGGGGGAAGCAGGCTTCCTGCTGAGCAGAGAGCCCTACGTGGGGCTTGATCCCAGGACCCTGAGATCATGACCTGAGCCGAAGGCAGAGGCTTTAATCCACTGAGCCACCCAGGTGCCCAGAACAGGCAATCTTGATAAAGAACAAGGTGGTGGACTCACACTTCCCAATTTCAAAATTTACTACTAAGCTACAGTAATCAGTGTAGTATTGCAAAAGATAAACATAAGATCAGTGGAACATAAGGTCAATGACAGTCCAGAAATAAACCCTAATATTTATGCTTAATCAATAGTTGACAAAGGGGGCAAGTCCAGGGTAAAAAGCTAGCTGTCTTTCCACAAACGATGCTAGGCCAATTGGGTATCCACAAGCCCCTACCCTCACATCAGATACAAAAATTAACTCGAAATAGATCATAGAATTAATGCAAGAGCTAAAACTATAAAATTCTTAGAACACAGAAATAAAACTTCATGACTCTGAGTCAGGCAATGATTTCTAAGATATGACATCAAAAAAATAAGTGATACAAGAAAAAAAACAGATAAACTGAACTTCTTGAAAATTAACTCTTGGGAACTGGCTGGCTCAGTTGGTAGAGCATCCAACTCTTGATCTCGGAGTTATAAGTTCAAGTCCCACATCAGGTGTAGAGATTACTTAAAAATAAAATCTTAAAATGGAACAAATAATTCTAAAATTTATATGGAACCAGAAAACACCGCGAATAGCCAGAGGAACGTTGAAAAAGAAAACCAAAGATGGCAGCATCACAATTCCAGGCTTCAAGCACTATTACAAGGCTGTCATCATCAAGACAGTGTGGTACTGGCACAAAAACAGACACACAGATCAATGGAACAGAATAGAGAGCCCAGAAATGGAACCGCAACTCTATGATCAACTAATCTTCGACAAAGCAAGAAAGAATATTCAATGGAAAAAAGGCAGTCTCTTCAACAAATGGTGTTGGGAAAAGTGGACAGCCACATGCAGAAGAATGAAACTGGACCATTTCCTTACACCACACACAAAAATAGACTAAAAATGGATCAAAGACCTCAATGTGAGACAACACTCCATCAAAATCCTGGAGGAGAACACAGGCAGCAACTTCTTCCTAGAAACATCACCAAAGGCAAGGGAAGCAAGGGCAAAAGTGAACTATTGCAACTTCATTGAGATCAAAAGCTTTTGCACAGCCAAGGAAACAGTCAACAAAACCAAAAGACAGCTGACAGAATGGGAGAAAGATATATGCAAATGACATATCAGATTAAGGGCTAGTATCCAAAATCTAGAAAGAACTTCGCAAACTCAACACCCAAAGAACAAATCATCCAATCAAGAAATGTGCAGAAGATATGAACAGACATTTCTGCAATGAGGACATCCAAATGGCCAACAGACACATGAAAAAGTGCTCAACATCAGTCAGCATCAGAGAAATACAAATCAAAACCACAGTGAGATACCACCTCACACCAGTCAGAATGGCTAAAATTAGCAAGTCAGGAAACGACAGATGTTGCCGAGGATGTAGAGAAAGGAGAACCCTCCTACCCTGTTGGTGGGAATGCAAGCTGGTACAGCCACTCTGGAAAACTGTATGGAGGTTCCTCAAAAAGTTGAAAATAGAGCTACCCTATGACCCAGCAATCGCACTACTGGGTATTTACCCTACAGATACAAATGTAGTGATCCGAAGGGGCATGTGCACCTGAATGTTTATAGCAGCAATGTCTACAACAGCCAAACTATGGAAAGAACCTAGATGTCCATCAACAGATAAATGGATAAAGAAGATGTGGTATATATATATACAATGGACTACCATGCAGCCATCAAGAGAAATGAAATCTTGCCATTTGCAACGACGTGGATGGAACTAGAGGGTATTATGCTAAGCGAAATAAGTCAGTCAGAGAAAGACAATTATCATATGATCTCTCTGATATGAAGAATCTGAGAGGCAAGGTTGGGGGTCGTGGGGGGTCGGGGAGGGAAATGAAACAAGATGGGATCAGGAAGGAAACAAACCATAAGAGACTCCTAAACTCACAAAACAAACGGAGGGTGGTTGGGGGGTAGGGGGATAGGAATAGGGTGGTTGGGTTATGGACATTGGGGAGGGTATGTGCTATGGTAAGTGCTGTGAAATGTGTAAGCCTAATGATTCACAGACATATACCCTGGGGCAAATAATACATTATATGTTAATAAAAAATTTTTTTTAATAAAATAAAATCTTAAAAAAAAAAAGGAAAAGAAAATTAACTCGTGTGCTTGAAAAGATACCATCAAGAAAAAGGACCCGTGGAATGGGGGAAAATATTTGCAAATCATTAATTTGAAGGATGACAATGAAGAATTCTTATAACAACAATGAAAAGACAACCTGATTAAAAATTAGGCAAAAGATTTGAATAGGATCTAGAGAAGATACACGAACGGCCAATAAGCTCATGAAAAAAAATGCTCAACATGATTACAAAAATACTAACCACAATGAAACCACTAGGAAACCACTAGGATAGACTAAAAAACAGGCATAAAAGCAAGTGGTAACAAGGGTGTGGAGAAACTGGAAGCCTCATACATTGCTGGTGGGAATGTCAAATGATGCAGCTTCTCTCAAAGTTTGGCAGCTCTTCAAACAATTAAAACACAGTTACCAAGCAATTCTACTCCTAGGCATATAGCTAAGAGAAATGAAAACACATGCCCACAGAAAAACTTGTACATGAATGTTCATAGCAGCATTATCCATAATCATTAGAAAGTAGAAATAACCCAAATGTTCAGTGAATCCATAAACAAAATGTGGTACCTCTATTACAGTGGAATATTATCTGACTGAAAAGGAATGAAGGTCTGATTCATGTTACAACATGCACGGACGATGAAAACATCCAAAGTGGACGAGATAAACACAAAAAGGCCGCATTTTTGTATGATCCCATTTATAGGAACCTCTCAGAATACACAGATCCATACAGCCAGAGAGTGAATTAGGTGCCAAGAGCTGTGGAGACAGTGGGATTAGGGCAAGATTAATAATGTGTAGGGAGTTTCTTTTGGGGCTGCTCAAATGTTCTAAAATTAGATTGTGGTGATGTTAATATAATAAAAAGACTTTTGTGGTTTGTTAAATATCTCAATAAAGTGGTTAAAAAAAAAAAAGGCAGCCTGAGGAAGAATGTTCTAAAAAGGCAGCAGCCTCTTTCCCAGGGACCTGAGGCCATCCCCTCACACAGGTCCACTGCTCTACCCAGGTCTGCAAAAGTCCACCATCCTGAGTGCTAAAGGCCTCCATCCTAGAGTCCTGCTTGCCCTCCCCTGCCTAGGCCCTGGGCCTCGGAAAGATCTATGCACTCTGGGTGGGGCAAGACAGGCATCCCAGAGGCTACTCCAAAATGTCTAGCTCAGCTGTTGTTGTACACCTGTCCCCTCTTCACCCCTAACTGCCTTCCTCTTAGAGCTTACTCATGGGGAAGAAAAGGGATGTTTCCAAAGCTACGTCAGACCCCAGATCACGCCGCCCTTCACAGCCAGAGCTGGCCATCGGGGCAGCTGAACCGAGCAGGAGGAGACCATGCGCCAGCAAGTATACACAACAGGGGCTTGCAACAAACCTCCCACCTCCCAAGTTCTAGCAGGTTCTGTTTCCTCGTCTAGGCAGAGGGATTATAACCTCTATTTGGAATAGTGCAGGGTGTGAAAACAGTAAGTACAATCATTTTACACATGGATAAGCACCACCCCAAAGAGATGTTGTGACCAGCTCCCCAGGCAGCCAGGAAAGAGCCAGCCTGGGAGGCTGGATGTTACCAAGGTTCCTAGGAGATACCCCAGAGAGAAACCGGGCTTTTTGAGAAGTAATGGACACCTGGGGGCCAGCTGGTCTCACAGTGGGGAATTTGGGGGACAACTTAAGTATGATGGGCTAGAGAGGCATTCTCCTGAAGGCTTGCTGTCACCCAGATCTGGGGGCCTGCCAGCCCACCAACCCACTGGCCTCACAACCCTAACCGTACCCTCTCTCCAAGACGGGGTGAGGAAATACCTGCTGGAATGTTTGAAAGAGGTTCCAGTCAAGGGCCCTTTACCCCTTCTATGATAGCAGGGCTTGCCTTGATTCCAGGGTCCCTGGGGGGTGCTGAGCCTCACTTTGGTCCTCTGCCCCCTCCCCACCCCTGCGACCATACATACAGAAGTGGCTGGGCCCAGAAGAAGGTGAAGGGACAGTCCCAAACACAGAAGTCGGCATCTACAGCTCAGGATTGCCCAGAGGCGGTCTCCTTTCTGTCTCCAAGGAGCTGCCTGCTGGTGCAGAAGCCCCTCCTAGCCTTTCCCATCCGGATTGTACTTCCCAGATGGTGATTCATTTATAACTAACACGCTCACTAGTACTGAGAGGGGCTGCTGGTGCTGTGACTCATTTACCAGGCTGGCCTCCCAAACTGAGGCACACATATGCCTGAGACCTCAAGCCTGGTTTACTGCTCACAGGACCAGAGTTACTGAGCTCCGGGTCACTCTCCAGCACTTACTCCCAAATGGGATCCCCACGCCATGTGCCATGTCACACAGGCCTTCCTGACCCATCCCCCACTAATACCTCATTTTCTGCTCCCTTACTCCTGTCATATCTCCTGCTGTCCCTAAGCCCTAACTGAACACTAGTCCCCCAGACTTCAGCTGGCTCTCCCTGGAAAGACAGATGAAAAGCCCAGAAAAGCCCCCAACTCCCCTAAGTCCCTGGGGCCCAGCAGCATTTAAGAGGCTCATGCATTCCCAGCCCACAGAGGAATCCTCTAAAGAGGGAGAGATACCCGGGTAACAGCTGGCTCTCAACCTGCCATGTGACCTCACTTTGCAAACTATTTGTAAAAAGGGCACTCCCTGCCTCATGACATTCTTACCCTTCACTTTGGCTTGGCGGGGGAGGGGGTGTATTGGGGGGGCTGTGCATGAGGGTGTGGAGATCCAAGCAGGAGCTCCTGGGACACGGCCCAATCCTGGACCCAGAGCCATGACCACCCAAACACCTGTCTAAATACAAGCGTATACGTGAGAAACACCCCACCACTGATGTTTCACAACTGCAGAATTTCACAGAATTCTGGTGAGAATTAAAATGAGATAGTTATGCAAACGAAAGCAACTACAGATGCACAGGTGCCCACTGACAGAAAAACAGCAACACCATTGCTGGCCTCAGATAAAAGCTCAGACAGCCCCCCCACCACCACCACTAGGCTACATTTGGCACTCGAAAGACTGGCCTGCCCCAGACCAGGACACAGCACTCACTTTCCTAACTCTGAAGAAAGGCGCTTTGTTAAGCAGAGGAGCACCTAAGGCGACTGCTGACCGGCCCGCAGCATGGCGGGAGCTCATTAAGCACCGGCTTGGGGACCCGTTCAGACCAGGCAGAAGCCCAGGCACAAAGCTTTGCCAGGATCTCCATGGTGATCCCGACACCCTGGACCCAGGAGGCACGTCTCTCCTTCACATGCTGGCAGCCCACATCCTTCCACGAGGGCAGATGGTCTACCAGGCCCCACAGGGCAGTTTCAGTCCCGCCACTCTGGGTGTCTGAACGTAACCAGCCCCCTTTTAAACCAGGACTATGACTCAGAGGGGGTCATAAAACTCCACCACCAGGCACCGGTCTCCAACACCCAACACCAAGCTGATAGGATTACCAAGGGGAGAGGTTAGTTTAAAACAAACTACTTCCTCATTTTCTAAGTTGGTGGCTTCTAGGACCTTGGACACAAAAAGCCAACCACGATTTCCATTAGATGGTTGCTTTATGGTTCATCCAGATCATGGAGTCTGCCTTTCATTCGAAACTCCCCCATTTTGACCTCTGCAGGCAGAAAGAGAAGAGCAGGGGAAGGTGGGGAAAGGACTGAGCCCCAGGGATGGGAGGCTGGGGAACCAACCTGCGGGGCTAAATCCCACCCAGCGGGTCCACGGTGCTGTTCCCTGAAACCTTATCCTGTCCCACGCACATCACTAGCTGCCTGCAGGGGAGGGGAGTCCACAGAAAGGCCACAGCCATTTTCTCTCTGCTCCTTGCCCCTTCACGTCTAACCATGCAGAGGTGCAGAGGTAGATGGGCTGAATTTGGAAAATAGGCTAGTGAGTAGCCTGGAAATCCAGGCAGTGCAATGTAACACTTGGAGCTGGGACTCTGGGGTCTGACTCCCTTGGTTACTTGTGCAAGTTACCTAATCACGCCATGCCTCAGTTTCCCCATCTGAAGAATAAGGATGATAACCTTGCTTCTGATTACTGTGATGTCCAAATGAGCTAACTAATAAACATGAAGTTATTTTTGTATCTGGCCCACAGTGAGCTCGGTATGTTATCACCATCCTCAATTAGCTGTCTTTTTCAGACCCCTCAGTGGCTTTGGGCAAGGACACATATGGCCTGGGGGTGGCCAGCCAGATGAGGCAGCCAAAGTGCTGCTAATGGGATCCTATGCATTGGAGTCCCAGTAGGGTGGGTAGCTGGCCTGGGCGGAGTGGGAGGGGAGCATCCAGAGCAGCACTGCCCTCCAAACCCCAGACTGACAAATGGTCACCAGAAGTACAAGCACAGAAAGGATTTCCAATGGCCACAGCTCTAGAGTGAATCTTCTCAGGAGCTGAGAATCCACAACCAGCATCCTGGGTACTACTCACCAAGGAACACACAGTCCTTGATCATGATGGCAAACTCCTGTCACAGTCCCTCACACTAGAGAAACAGAGAGCAGCCCAAATGTCATTCACTGCCCTTCTACAAGCCAAGACTCCTGCCCTGGAAGGTTCCATCATCCAATGTCTTGCTCCTTCATATGGCCTCAGCACTCCTGACAGGCCATTCTCATTTGCCAATGAGTGAAACCTGCAGTTCCTCCAGTGAGTCTCCCCAGGTTGGCTAAGGCTGTGAGCTTCCCTGGACAAGGCCTCAGAGGAAGGCATGCAATGGCCCTTCCCACCTAGACACCCCTACCCCAGCATTCCTGCATTGCCCTGAGCGTGCTTTCCCACCTTATCTGACTGGCAAAATCCTATTCATTCTTCAGAGTCCCCTTCAGATGGCCTAACCTCTTCAAACAAAGCTAACAGCAACCAATCCCATGTTCCCAAAGCTCTTGGCAACAAGAGCCTGCATTAGCCAGTTTATGTCTCCATTCCCATGAGACAGCACCCTGTCCCTCATGAACCACACCACTCCCATGCCCCGCACACCATGGGCACTGGGCACCTCAGTACTCAAGGAAGCCCATGAGAAGGCGGCCTTTAATGGCCCTCTGTGAAGTGCCACACCAGGCCTCCTACGGACGCCGACCCTGCACCTCTTCTCTCCCTGGGCAGGAGGGACAGAACACACACATATGCCGGCGGCAGTAAAAGGCTTGACACCTACCCCCTTCCCAACAAGGCCTTCCTAGAGCTCTGTCCACCTAAACTTTTAAAACCAGAAGTCCCCTTCCCAGTTTTCTTCTAGCTCCAAAACCAGATTATCTTCCAGGAACAGTCACTGATGACTTCCAGAGGACTTTCAGGGCCCTGGTTCAAGGTCTGTCTCAAGATGGCACAGACCAGGGGCGCCTGGGTGGCTCAGTCCATTGAGCGTCTGTCTTCAGCTCAGGTCGTGGGATGGAGCCCCGCGTCATGGAGCCCCAATCCATGGGGCTTCCTATTCAACAGGAAGCCCGCTTCTCCTTCTCCCTCTGTTGCTACCCCTGCTTGTGCTTGCACGCATGCAGTCACGCGCTCTCTGTCAAATAAATAAATAAATATCTTTAAAAAAAAAAAAAAGATGGAACAGACCAAGGCCCAGGAGAGCCTTCCCCAACTCAGAGGCTGCCATTCACCCCAGATGGGTGGAGATGGAATGTGGACAAACCACATCCTTCAGCTGCTTAACCCAGCTCCCTTCTATAGAAAGAGACCAGCTGAGATGCTACCAAGTGAGGCTTGGGCAGACAGATAAGATTTGCCAGAAGGGGGGCACCTGGTGGCTCAGCGGGTTAAAGCCTCTGCCTTGGGGTCAGGTCATGATCTCAGGGTCCTGGGATCGGCACACAACCGGCTCTCTGGTCAGCAGGGAGCCTGCTTCCCCCTCTCCCTCTGCCAGCCTCTCTGCTTATGTGTGATCTCTCTGTCAAATAAAAAAGTAAAATCTTTAAAAAAAAAAAAAAAAAAGATTTGCAGGAAGGGCAGGCAGGCTTGGCAGTGGAATTAGGTAGTTGCCTGAAAAGGTGGAGGCACTCTGTGCTGGGTTTCCCACCCTGCTCCTCAACCCTTTCCAGACCAATCCAATCCCAGAAAGCCTTACCTGTGTTCCTCAAGCTCATCTGCACTGTCACTACCATTGTCCCTCCACAACCCCAGCCAAACCCCTGCCAGCCCACCCACTTGGTAGCTGAGGACTTTAGGGCTCTCCCAGGGTCCCCTGGGATTACAAAGTCATTCAACAAACTGACTTCTACCACCAATCAGTATATGAATGTAATTTCTAACAAGTCTCAGACAGGCTCTCTGGCCACCCTGAGGCAGGGGTAAAACAGGGAAAAGTGCCCGAGACCAGAGTCCAAGGTCTGCATTTGGATTTAGGTTCCGGATCTGGTGCTGAACAGACAGATGTGTGACCTGAACCCATTCCTTCCCGTCGGGTTTCTCAGGGTTTCTCATCTCGGAGGTTGGACCCGGCAGTCGCAAGTCTCAGTGCGAACCGCCCACGGACCAGGGGAGGGGGGGGATGTCGTAAGTCCTCACCCACCAGCTCCTCCACCGCACCCGGGCCGAGGCCCTACAAGCTGGCGGCCAAAACCGAAGACTCGCTCGGAGAGGGGACAATAAAGCCTTCTCTAGCCTGCCCAAGGGGAGGACCGCTCCGGCCACTGGAGAGAATCCGGGAGCCGCGCGCCGACCCGCTCCCGCTCCCCAGGGTCCCCCTGTGTTCCTTCCTCCGAGGAAGGGAAGCCCTTCGGGCGGTGTGTGGGCCGCGCGGACCCAAGGAGGGGCCCAGGCGGACGCCGGGCGCCGAGGGCTGGCAGGCTCCAAGCGTGGGGTCGAGGGCTGCCGGCCGGGAGGGCGGGCCCAAGGGGCGCTCCGGGCGGGGTGGCACCTGGTGGCGGCGCCTCCTCGCCCGCCGTCCGTCCCCAACCCCCCCACCCCCACCCTGGCGCAGGCGATCCGGGGCTGTGCTTGGGACTGTGGGGCCGACGGCGAACGCTGAGCCAGCCCGGCGCCCGCGCTCCTGAACTTGAAGCTCAGCGGAGACAGCCGCGCGGGGCAGCGAGGGCTACTCACCGACCCAGAGTCCGTGGCAACAGGCCGAGAGACTGGCAGCGCGGGGCGCGGGGCCGGGGGCCGGGGGCCGGGGGCCGGGGGCCGGGGGCCGGGAGCCGGGAGCCGGGCTAGGCGGGCTAGGTGGACTGAAAGCAAAGTTCCCGAAGTGCGCCGAGTACGCAGCCGCCGCTCTCGCACTTCCTTTATTTCCCGCGGGCCGCGGCCGACTCCGCCCCCGGCCCGCCCCTCCGCGGGGCAGACCGGGAAACCACCCGCGCGCTGCGGGCCCCGCCCCCGGGAGCAGCCTGGCAGCCCAACACCCACCTGGCAGAGCAGCGGAGGATACAGTGGACTTCCCGGCTGTAACAGTGGTCCCTAACAAGGCGGCCGTCCGGGGAGGTTGGTCACCCATTCTGGCGACGCAGGGATAGTTCCAAATGATCCTTGGTTGGAGGGGTTTTCAGAATCCTCACGAGCTGTTCTTGGAATAGGCTGGGGGTGGTGATTCCCGGGAGTAATCTCACGAAGCCATTCCCCTGTGTGTGTGCCCAGGCAGCCCCCGCAAGTGCACAGCCGGAGGAGAAACACGTGACTCCAACACAAGAGAAACAATCGAGAAAACAACTTTCCGGAAATCATGAGAAAACAAATAGGACCATGGATGCTGCTCCACCTGAACAGAGTAGTATAAACTGAGTTTTATTTTTTAAGATTTTATTTATTTGAGAGAGAGAGCGCGGGAGCACCAGCAGGGGGATGGGCAGAGGAAAAAGCAGGTTTGCAGCTGAGCAGAGAGGGAGCCCCATATAAAGCTCAAACCCAGGACCCTGGGATCATGACCTGAGCTGAAGGCAAATGCTTAACCGACTCAACCATTCAGGCGTTCCTAGAAACCTAATTTTAAAGAAAAAAAATTAGGAGGGGAAAAAAAAAAGAAAAAGGTTAGATGGAAATACAACAAAAAATCATTACAAGGTTACATTAAGATAATAAAAATCAGAGTGCTTTTTTTTTTACTTTTCACTTTTTTGTGTTTTCCAATTTTTCTGGAAGGACAGAGGCATTAATTTTACAATGGCTAAAAACGATTGTAATGAAAATTGCATCATGGAATGGTTTGTTAACTTTAAGCAGCATTATTTGTATTTCAAGTTTATTTCTTTATCAGAGCTGCATCTCCAGGTGATTAGAGTATAAATAGCAAGTAATATTTTACAAAGGGGTTGTCTCAGAGGTTTTTGGCAGGCAAAGCAAGAAAGGTTAATTTCACAATTCTATAAAGAAAGGATGAAGCATACCAATTTCCACTTCAAGAGTGTCCAACCTTAACTTGCACCTAACTGTAAATGAAATTTCTGGGTTTTGTGTGCAGCTTAACTTGGCTCTGAAGGAGGTGTCAAAGGAGACAATCTAGAAATTTGGAGCAAGAACAGGTTCATTCCAATAAATATATTTCCTCTAACGATGCCGTCTTTGAAGGGGGCACAGGATGCCTGAGATGGAGTACAAATGACACAAGGCAGATGCAGGGCGTGCTGGGGTCAGAGGGGGCAGAGGCTGTGTGCCGTGCTCAGGACGAACACTCTTCATTGGGGCAGCAGAGGCTGGCCAACCCAAGCTATAAGTCACTCCTGGCACCAATA
The DNA here is from genome assembly GCA_028533885.1 of Nasua narica. NCBI lineage: Eukaryota > Metazoa > Chordata > Mammalia > Carnivora > Procyonidae > Nasua > Nasua narica. The sequence continues at coordinate 28,501,330 of CM052807.1, read as the reverse complement.
TGTTTCTAGGACTGTCAATGGGTTTCCGGTACTGTATGTGGACCAACTAGGCTACATCATGGTCCCCAAGGAGCAGTTCTCCTGACTCAAACGTCTTCTTGAGTTGCTCAAACAATTCCTAGAGTTGTTTAACTTCTAACTGATGCAAATAACTAGTAATCCTTCCCATCTCAATACTATTCAACTCTCCTGATTGCTCAGCACTTCTGAAAACTAAACTTTGAATAATGGATGACATGCTTCTCTGTCTCCCTCAAAGGGACTCTAAAGATGATTTCATTTTTTTCCACGTCTCTAGTCACCTTCTCAAGCATGTGCTGTGAGATGCTCCTCTGGCTCTGGGCAGCACTCTTCTGTTCCCTCTCCAGAAGATGCTTGTCTCCTCACTGATCCATGTATCCCCAGATGTGGTGGTCATAGCAGTGCCGCTATGAACATTCTTCTACAAATCTTTTTGCGTACATATGTTTCGCTTCTCTTGAGTACTGCTGGGTCATAGGGTGAGAAATGTTCAACTTTATTACCAACAGCCAGTTTTTCAAAGTGGCTCTGCCATCTTGCAATTCTGCCAGCAGCCTGTGAACATCACAGTAGCTCCACGAGCCCCTGTGGCTCACCCCTGCACCACCAGCACCCTGGTTCATGCCGCCCTCTCCCCCTATCATTGCAATAGCCTCCTAACATAGCTCCTGATATTCATCCTCCTTTGATAAAAGGTCAGATGGTGTCACTCCACTCTTTAAAGTACTCCACGGTTTCCAAAGGCCTTTTCAATAGCCTACAAAGTCCTATATGACCTGCACCCTCTTTAAGCTCAAATCCTACCACTATCCCCTTGTTATTCTGCCTCAGCCCCAGTGGCCTCTGTGCTTTCCCTGGGCTTGGCTTCGTTTCCTCCATAACACCTATCACAGCTGGAAATAGTCTATAATTCTTTGTTTGTGTTGGACTGTCCCCCCTCACTGGGAAATAATCTCCACAAGGAGGACAGGGACTTGTTTTGTTCATGCTCCTGTCTCGGTCCCTAAAACAGTGCTTGGTACTCATGGGTGCTCAACAATGGGAAAATACCAGGTGGTGTTAGGTGCTGTGCAGAAGACTAAACAGAGCACTGCGAGGGCAGGTGAGCAATGGGTGGGTCATGAGCTGGGTCTTCTGATGCCTGAAAGTCAAAAGAAGGGGAGCAGATGTGACAGGAAGAGGCACAGCACTGTGGACACGGGAAGCATCTATAGCAGGCATGACAATACAGGAAGGAGCCCAACTTAGCTGGTATGCAGCAGGGGTGGGGCAATAGCAGGGAGGCTTGGGGACAGGCTGGGTGAGGAGTTGGGGTGTTAATCTAAACACTGTGGGGCCACTGACTTTGTCCTGCAGGGCGGGATCTATGCCAATTGGCCCCCAAATTCTTTGTGTCTCCTATTTAGCTTCTTGCAATCAGACTAACTTCTCTCCATTCCAATTCCCCAGTTCTAATTTGCTGCTTCGGTTATGCTTTGGACTTTAAAATCTGTCAGCATTGGGGCGCCTGGGTGGCTCAGTCGTCAGATGTCTGCTGTCGGCTTAGGTTATGATCCCAGGGTCCTGGGAGCGAGTCCTGCATCAGGCTCTCTGATGGGGGTGGGGGGGTAGCCTGCTTCTCCCTCTCCCACTCCCTCTGCTTGTGTTCTCTCTCTTGCTGTGACTCTTTCTGTCAAATAAATAAATAAAATCTTAAAAAAAATAAAAATAAACTCTGCCAGCATTGTTTGTAAATTAAAAGAATATGATGCTTCTCACAAAGGCAAGTCTATAGGGTCAGAAAATATAGCAGTTACTGCCAGACACTGGAAGGGGAGGGACTCTAAGGGAAGACGGGAATGATGGAATATTTCTATATCCTCATCGTGGTGGTTGTTACACAACTGTATACTTTTGTCAAAATTCATAGAATTCCACACTAACAGGTAGAATTTTACCATTTTTACAAATGATGCCTTCATTTACCATTTACCATTTTTACAAATGATACAAATGTAAATTCACAAATAAACAGGAGAGAATGATGCTCTTAGTAATGAAGACAGAACACAGCACCCATGGGGCTCCTGGGTGGCTCAGTCAGTTAAGTGTCTGTCTTCGGCTCAGATCACAATCCTGGGGTCCTGCGTTTGAGCATCAGGTTCCCTGGTTAGCGGGGAATCTGCTTCTCCCTACCCCTCTTTTTGCCTTTCCTTCCCCCTCTTTTTACCCCTCCCCCTCCCCTTGCTTGTGCTTTCTCCTTCTCTCTCAAATAAATAAATAAAACTTGAAAAATAACAACAAACCACACACAACACCCAGTGAGGTTTTTTTGGCTGAAAGGGTGTAGGAAGCTAAGCAATCTGACTTCAGTTTCATTTTCCCCGAGGTTTCTCACTGTTGCTTCCGGCTTCTGGGCCCCTCCTCCTATGAAACCCCAACCCCCTTCCTAAGTCCCTTTATTGCAGCAGAAAGAGGATGGCATTTTCAAAGACATCTTGAAGGAATGCTGTTTGAAAATGGTTATTTCTGAAACCCATTGCTATGAGCTGAATTATATCCTCAAATTCATGTGTTGAAACTCTAACCTAGTCCCTCACAGTGTGAGTGTTTTTGGAGACAGGCTCTTCAGAAAGGTAGTCAGGGCTAAATGAGGCCAGTGGTACAGGCCCTAATCCAATATGACTGATATCCTTACAGGAAGAAATTAGGACACGGACGCCCACAGAGGGGGGGACCATATGGAGACACAGGGAGATGGCATCCATCTACAAGCCAAGGAGAGAGCCCACAGAAGAACCAACCCAGCCAACGCCTTGATCTTAGACTTCTGACATCCAGAATTAGGAGAAAGCTGGTTTCTGTTAAGCCCCCAGGTCTGCAGTACCTTGTTATGGCAGCCTGAGCAAACTCATACACCCACTCCCAGCTACAAGTCACCTGTACCCAGTCAGAAGGGCCTGGGGTTCTTTCCCTTTCACTGCCTGTGTTCCTTACCAGGTGACCTTCCTCTTCCAGTCCTGGGGAGGTCTCACATCTGTCTTACTGATGAGGGAGCCGAAGGCAAGCTGAGGACAAAACCCAAACTGACACCCCGCAACCCTCCCCCACCCCCACTCGCAAGTGGGACATGTGTGACATTCCTCAGGCACCCCTAGCTGCCCTAAAGCTAAGGGAAGGGAAAATAAATCGTTAAGTAATAGAGATCACAGTCCTGCAAGTCTGAGACTCCCTCAGTTTACAAAAGTCTTAGTGACCTGCAAGGAAAAAGCATTCTTTTTTTTTTTCCTCCCCAAATTTGTTTATTTTAATTTTTCAGTGTTACAAGATTGATTGTTCATGCACCACACCCAGTGCTCCATGCAGTACGTGCCCCTCTCGATACCCACCACCAGGCTCACCCACCCCCCCCACCCCCTCCCCTCCAAAACCCTCAGTTTGTTGCTCAGAGTTCACAGTCTCTCCTGGTTCAACACCCCCTCCGATTTCCCCCCATTCGCCCCTCCCTTCCTTCTCACGATGCCCTCCATGATTTTCTTTATACTCCACACGTAAGTGAGACCATAAGATAATTGCCTCTCTCCGCTTGACTTATTTCATTCCGCATAATCTCTTCTAGTCCTGTCCATGTTGATACAAAAGTTGGATATTCATCCTTTCTGATGGAGGCATAATATTCCATTGTATAGATGTACCACATCTAAGGAAAAAGCATTCTTATCAATAACCTAACTTCCAGAAGGAAATGTAGATAAAAATAAATGTCCTTGTACCCTGCAGCCCACTGACAAATATTTGAGGCAGGCAGAATATAACATTCCTCCAGGAAGCGCCCAACTGTCTTAATGTTAAAGCCTTACTGGAAAGAAAAACAACCTTGCCTCTGGCAAGGCCTCCAGTATCTTCTACCGTCAATATCCTCTTTAGCAGGAAAGTTCTTTTGAAAATGTCCTTTTGTCCTTACCCCCAACTCCCAAGTATATCGTCAGTCACCCCTCACAAACCCAGGGCCGCAGTACTTTCTGCCCCTGGGTCCTGTCCCCATGCTTTAATAAAACCACCTTTTTGCACCAAAGACATCTCAAAAATTCTTTCTTGGCCATCAGCTCTGGACCTCACCTACATTCAAAACTGCATAATTATCCTGCTCCAAGGTCAAGGGCCAAGCTTACCCTTTGTTTAGAAAAATTCAAATCTTTTCCTCCTTCTCAGGCCTGGGTCCTTTCAGACACCCTTCGCAGGCTGTTTCTGACAGGCTGAGGTGACAGCCGACGGGGGCAGAGCAGTCCTGGGCCTCCTGAACTCCTGCTATGGCCTGACCTTTCCAGGCTCTGGCCCTGGGCCAGGTCATATGTCTAGGTCCAGGCTCACAGGAAAATGCAGGCCTGGACCCTTCCAGCTTCAAATACGTTCACAAGCCTGTGTGCAGCCACAACCCTGGTAGGGAGGGGCTCGGTGACGGCGCTGTTTAGAGCCTCCTTCACACTCTTTCATGTTCAAGGCTAAATTTGGAAAATAGAGGTTACCGATTATCTGACATCCAGATGCCAGAGGTATTGTTGTGTGAAGCCAACTTGGGGTTGAAATTGCTTTGGGGAAGATGAACCAAATAATATCCGCTCCATCTCATGTGGAATCAGAAAGGAAGACAAACTACTCTCCCTATGGCACATCTTAGAAAGTCCTGTTGGCTTCCCGTTCCCCAGCCCACCTCCGGGAGCTTTGATTAATGCTAAAAAGCTGATCTCCAAGGGGGCCTGACTGGCTCAGTAGCAAATGACTCTTGATCTTGGGGTCATGAGTTCAAGCCCCAAAGTTCCCTCCTTGGGTGTAGAGATTACTGAAACAAACAAAGTTGATCTCCTGATGATGAAATACCAACTATGTAAGTTTGAAAGACAAATAAATACCATATGATCTCACGCATATGTGGAATTTAAGAAACAAAACAGAAGAACATAGGGGAAGGGAAGGAAAAATAAAATAAGACAGAGAGGGAGACAAACCATAAGAGACTCTTAACTCTAGAAAACAAATGGAGGGCTCCTGGAGGGGTCTGGGGTGGGGGATGGGGTAGCTGAGTGATGGACATGAAGGAGGGCACTTGTTGGAACGAGCACTGGGTGTCATGTGGGATTGAAGAATCACTACATTCTACCTCTAAAACTAATAATACAGTACATGTTAATTAAGTTGAATTTACACTTGATCTTAGCCAAAAGGCCGAGAAGCGATTAATTAAGTTGAATTTAAATTTTTTTCTTAAAGATTTTATTTATTTATTTGAGAGACAGAAAGTGAGAGAGAGCATGAGAGGAGAGAAGGTTAGAGGAAGATGCAGACTCCCCATGGAGCTGGGAGCCCGATGTGGGACTCGATCCCGGAACTCAAGGATCATGACCTGAGCCGAAGGCAGTTGCTCAACCAACTGAGCCACCCAGGCGCCCCTGAATTTAAATTTTTAAAGTCATTTATTTATAAAGAATATTTTTTATTGCTTCTTTTTAAAAAATCTCCGATGCACTGCCTTGGATGAATCATGCTGCCTCATTCTTAGCACATGGTCCTCATCAGTCCCCTCTCCTGTGTTGTTCCTCATTTATTTCTTCTTTCTTTTTTTCCTTTCCCATCTCCTTCACCTGCCCCTCAGAGGCAGCTCTAATGGTATATGTATTATATTTCATTTGTGTAAAGTCTCATAAAAAAGAGCATACTGTTGTTCTGTACATATTACGGTAGGTCTCATTTTCTTTCGTTCCTCACTGAGCACTGTATTTGCAGGATTCTCTGTGTTGCTATGTGTGTTACTTCCAGGTGCCATGGATACTCCACTGGGAGTGTCTCCCACATTTTGTGCATCTGCTCCCACATGTATAAAAACTCCAGATTGCTCCCAACTTGCTGTCATAACAAATAACACTCCAATGAACATCCTCAAATATGCTCCCTATGAGACAGCTACCCGGGAACAGAGTTACTGGTCACAGGGTGGGCATATGGTAAATTGACCATGTACTAGCAGCCACTCTTCTCAGGGGTTTCTCTTTTCTATGTTCCCACCAGGAGGGCCCATTGCTGCTGTTTCCCTCCACTCTCACCAACTCTTAGCATGATCTAGGTGGCTAATTTTGCCAATCTAATAGATATAAAATAATATCCCATTGTTAACTTGTTCTTGCATTTCCGTGAGAAACGATGAGTTTGAGCATCCTTGCTCAGGAGAGAAGTATCAATTTGCCTCCTCTATTGAGCAGCCACTGAAATGGGGCAGCAAGAAGGTTTTTGGGGGGAGATCATGTCTGTGAGAGATGGACGAAGAAGCAGGATTGAACAGAGGCAGGTCAGCCTTGTAGAAGGAAACGGGAGGAAGGAGAACCAGACAGACCATGAAACAGATTGGAGAAGGTCGCAGCCATGCCAGGAGATAGCTCCATAGCAAAGGATGCTTTTTAGAGGAGAAACGGACAGAACCCCTTCCCACCACACTCAATCCCGCTTGGGAAGCGCCCGGCCTCTGAGGCAGCGTCAGCGTCTGAAGGCCCCGCAGCTGAGGACCAGCGAGCTCTAGGGTGACAGCAGATCCGAGCAGGACTTCTCCGTGACGCCCACAAGAGTGTGGAGGAACAACTGGGGAGACCTTAAGAACTTAGGATCGCAAAGGTGTATTTCTGGCTCTGTCTGACCGGGGTCAGGTGGCTCTCCTTGAAGGCTTTCCTCCGAAGGTGATGCTGGGAGCCAAGCTGCTTTCCAGTGAGGGTCTGTGCTTCGCTTATAGATGCAAAGGCCCCGTGTGCAGAGCTCACTGCTAGCAGACTCAGAGCCAAGGCCACACGGCCTTCCCACTCACATCCCCTGTGGGAGATCCCCTCTCACGATCTCAACAGAACTACAGAGGCAGAAGCCAGGAAATACAGTGTGTGGCCATCACTACCGTCTCTGCCACACTCCCTGGTAATTTACCTGGTTAGCTCCTTAGCCCATGTAGCCATTGCAGTTCTTGTCCTCTTCTTATTAGTTTGCAGGAATTCCTCAGATATTCTAGATCTTTATTGGTTTTATCATTTTTTAAAAAGATTTTAGTTATTTGAGGGGCACCTGGGTGGCTGAGTCAGTGAGGCGTCTGCTTTCAGCTCAGGTCATGATCGCAGGGTCCTGGGATCGAGCCCCATGTCCGGCTTTCTGCTCTGTAGGGAGCCTGCTTCCTCCTCTCCCTCTGCCTGCTACTGTACCTGCTTGTGCTCTCGCTCTCCCTGTCAAATAAATAAAATCTTTAATAAAAAATAGTTTAAAAAAAGATTTTATCTCCGCAGAGCAGAGAGCCCGACATGGGACTCGACTCCAGGATCCCGGGATCACAACCCAAGTCAAAGGCAGATGCCCAACTGACTGAGCAACCCAGGGGCCCATTGTAAATATATAATATTTAAATTATATTAAATATATAATATATAAATCAATATAATATTGACATTATAAGTATCTTCTTCCAATCTGTTCTTGGCCTGTTAACTTTATCTATGGTATCCTGCATTAAGCGCACTTCTCAAATTCATCCATTTGTTCCCTTATAATCTGTGCTCTTGAAGTATAACTTAAAAAGTCATTTTCTCCACAGGTCACAAAGATATTTTCCTATATTTTTTCTATTTTGTAAATATTTTGTTTTGTACATTTTGAAAATGTCAAAACATGGGATAAAATACCTAGGAATAAATTTAACCAAGGAGGTAGAAGATTGATACTATAAGATTGATACTATAAGATACTAGAAGATTGACATTGAAAACTATAGAACATTGAAGAAGGCACAAATAAATAGAAAGATAGTCTATGGTTATGGATTAGAAAAATTAGTATCATAAAAATGGCCATACTACCCAAAGCAGTCTACAAATTCAATCCAATCTCTATCAAAATTCCAATGGCATTTTTCATAGAAACAGAAAAAACAATCTTAAAATTCATATGGAACCACAAAAGACCTAGATTAGCCAAAACAATATTTTTTTTCCCCAAATATGTTTATTTTTTCAGTGTTACAAGATTGATTGTTCATGCACCACACCCAGGGCTCCATGCAATACGTGCCCTTCTCAATACCCACCACCAGGCTCGCCCAACCCCCCACCCCCTCCCCTCCAAAACCCTCAGTTTGTTGCTCAGAGTCCACAGTCTCTCCTGGTTCATTGCCCTGTTCGATTTCCCCCCAATCACCCTTCCCTTCCTTCTCACGATGCCCTCCGTGATTTTCTTTATGCTCCACACATAAGTGAGACCAAATGATAATTGACTCTCTCTGCTTGACTTATTTCACTCCGCATAATCTCTTCTAGTCCCATCCAAGTTGATACAAATGTTGGATATTCATTCTTTCTGATAGAGGCATAATATTCCATTGTATAGATGTACCACATCTTCCTTATCCACTCATCTGTTCAAGGGCATTTTGGTTCTTTCCACAGTTTGGCGATTGTGGCCATTTGCTGTTATGAACATTGGGGTACATGTGGCCCTTCTTTGTACTGCATCTGCTTCTTTGGGGTAAATACTCAGCAGTGCAATTGCAGGGTCACAGGGTAGCTCTATTTTTAATTTCTTGAGGAATCTCCACACTGTTTTCCAAAGTGGCTGCACCAACTTGCATTCCCACCAACCGTGGAGGAGGGTTCTCCTTTCTCCACATCCTCTCCAGCATTTGTTGTTTACTGTTTTATTCATTTTTAGCCAAAGCAATCTTAAGAAAGAACAAAGCTGGTGGCATCATGGGTCATGATTTCAAACTATATTACAAAGCTACAGTAATCAAAACAGTGTGATATTTGCGTAAATATAGATACATATGTCACTGAAACAGAATAGTGAGCCCAGAAATAGATACACCCATACATGATCAATTGATTTTCAACAAAGGAGCTAAGAATACTCAGTGTGGAAAAGATAATAAAAAGTGTAGGGAATAGGGGCTACACTATAATAGGGGAATAGGGGCTACACTACTACTAATAGGGGAATAGGAATATTTCCCTAGGGAATAGGAATATTTCCCTAGGGAATAGGGGCTCCTGGTTAGTTCAGTCAGTTGAGTGTCTGCTTTTAGCTTGGGTAGTGATCTGAGGGTCCTGACATCGAGTCCCATATCGAGCTCCCTGCTCAGTGTCTCAGTGTCTCAGAGTCGGCTTCTCCCTCTGCCCCTCCCCCCTGCTCATGCTCTCTCTCTCTCTCTCTCAAATAAATAAAATATTTTTTTAAAAAATTTAGATTTCAGGGGTGCTTGGGTAGCTCAGTGGGTTAAGCCTCTACCTTCAGCTCAGGTCATGACCTCAGGGTCCTGGGATTGAGCCCCACATCGGGCTCTCTGCTCAGCAGGGAGCCTGCTTCCCCCTCTCTCTCTGCCTGCCTCTCTGCCTACTTGTGATCTCTCTCTCTCTGTCAAATAAATAAATAAAATCTTGAAAAAAAATTAGATTTTAGGGGCGCCTGGGGGGCTCAGTCGTTAAGCATCTGCCTTCAGCTCAGGTCATGATCTCAGGGTCCTGGGATCCAGCCCTGCATCGGGCTCTCTGCTCAGTGGGAAGCCTGCTTCTCCCTCTCCCACTCTCTCAGCTTGTGTACTCTCTCTCACTGTGTCTCTTTCTGTCAAATAAATAAATAAAATCGTTATGAAAAAATTTAGATTTTATTTATTTATTTGACAGAGAGAGATCACAAGTAGGCAGAGAGGCAGGCAGAGCTCAGAGAGAGGGAAGCAGGCTCCCCATTAAGCAGAGAGCCCAATGCGGGCCCCGATCCCAGGACCCTGAGATCATGACCTGAGTCGAAGGCAGAGACTTTAATCCATTGAGCCACCCAGGCACCCCTCAAATAAATAAAATCTTTTTTTAAAAAAGTGTAGGGAATAAAAGATATAGGGAAAACTTGAATTCCACATATAAGAGAATTAAAATGGACCCCTCTCTTACCCCATGAACAAAATTCAACTCAAAATGGATTAAAGACTTGAACATAACACTTGAAATAAAATTATTGGAAGAAAACATAGAGAGTAAGCTCTTTCACATTGATCCTGGCAATGACTTTTTTGTATCTGATACCAAAAGCGAAGACAACAAAAGCAAAAAAATATGCAAGTGGAACTACATCAAACTAAAAAGCTTCTGCGAGGCATCCAAATTGGCAAAGAAGAAGTCAAACTCTTTCCAGATGATATAATACTTTATGTGGAAAACCCAAAAGACTCCACTCCAAGACTGCTAGAACTCATACAGGAATTCAATCAAGTCTCAGGATATAAAATTAATGCACAGAAATCAGTTGCATTCCTATACACAAACAGCAAAACAGAAGAAAGAGAAATTAAGGAGTTGATTCCATTTACAATTGCACCCAAAACCATCAGATACCTAGGAATAAACCTAACCAAAGAGGCAAAGAATCTGTACTCAGAAAACTACAAAGTGCTCCTGAAAGAAATTGAGGAAGACACAAAGAAATGGAAAAACGTTCCATGCTCATGGATTGGAAGAGCAAATATTGTGAAAATGTCTATGCTACCTAAAGCAATCTATACATTTAATGCAATCCCTATCAAAATACCATCAATTTATTTCAAAGAAATGAACAAATAATCCTAAAATTTATATGGAACCAGAAAAGACCACGAATAG
>CM052807.1:28311161-28490166 GCA_028533885.1 Nasua narica | reverse complement strand
GGAACTAGAGGGTATTATGCTAAGCGAAATAAGTCAGTCAGAGAAAGACAATTATCATAAGATCTCTCTGATATGAAGAATCTGAGAGGCAGGGCAAGGGGTTATGAGGGGGTGGGGAATAGAAATGAAACAAGATGGGATGGGGAAGGAGACAAACCATAAGAGACTCCTAAACTCACGAAACAAACTAAGGGTTGCTGGGAGGTGGGGGGATAGGGTTATGGACATTGGGGAGGGTATGTGCTATGGCAAATGCTGTGAAATGTGTAAGCCTGATGATTCACAGACATGTACCCTGGGGCAAATAATACATTATATGTTAATAAAAAATTTAAAAAAATTAAAAAGCTTCCGCGCAGCAAAGGAAATCATCAACAAAATGAAAAAGCAACCTACAGAATGAGAGAAAATATTTGCAAATCATATATCTGATATAGGGTTAATATCCAAATATATAAAGAATTCATATAACTCAATAGCAAAAGCAAAAAAAAAAAAAACCCATTAACAAAACAATTTAAAAACAGGCAGAGGAAGTTATCCATTTTTCCAAAGAAGTTATGCAAATGGCCAACAGATAGATTAAAAGGTGCTCAACATCACCAATAATCAGGGAAATGCAAATCAAAACTACAGTGAAATATCACCTCACATCTGTTAGAATGGTTATCATCAAAAAAAAAAAAAAAAATAAGAGGTAAGTGCTGTTGAGAATGTGGAAAAAGGGAACCCTTGTGCACCGTTGGGGAGAATATGGAAAACAGTATGGAGGTTCCTCAAAAAAATTAAAAATAGAGCTATCATATGATCCAGCAATCCTAATTCTGGGTATTTATCTGTAGGAAATGAAATCACTATCACAAAGAGATATCTGCACCCCCAGGTTCACTGCAGCATTATATGGAATAAGCAATACATGAAAGCACTGAAGTGTCCATGGACAGATGAATGGATAAAGAAAATGCCACACACACACACACAGACACACGATTATTAGCCTTAAAAAAGAAGAAAATCCTATGGTTTCCAACAACATGGATGGACCTGGAGGGTATTATGCTAAGTGAGATAAGTCAGGCAGAGAAAGAGGAATACCATATGATCTCACATGTGGAATCTTAAAAAACCCCAAAGCTGAACTCATAGAAACAACAGATGGTGGCCTCAAGAGGCAGGGGATCAGTGTTGGGTTAAGTGGGCAAAGAAGGTCAAAAGGTAAAAACTTCTAGTTACAAGATAAATAAGTTTGTCAGGTACAGCAAGAGGACTGTAGTTAACAACATTGTATTGTGTATTTGAAAGTTGCTAGGGGATAAATATTAGTCCTCAGCACAAGAAAAAAATTGTAACCGGGCACCTGGGTGGCTCAGTTGGTTAAGTGTCAGCTCAGGTCATGATCCTGGAGTCCTGGGATTGAGTCCTGCATCAGCCAGCCTCCTTGCTCAGCGGGGAGTCTGCTTCTCCCTCTGACCCTCCCCACTCTCGTGCTCTCTCTCTCTCAAATAAATAAATAAATAAATAAATAAATAAATAAATAAATAAATAAAAATCTTTTTAAAAAGTTGTAACTATGGGTGCCTGGGTGGCTCAGTTGGTTAAGTGCCTGCCTTCCGCTCGGGTCATGATCCCAGGGTCCTGGGATCGAGTCCCACATCTGGCTCCTTGCTCAGCATGGAGCCTGCTTCTCCCTCGGCCTGCCACTCCCCATCCTTGTGCTCTCCCTCTGACAAATAAATAAATAAAATCTTAAAATAATTGTAACCATGTGAGGTGATGGATATTAATTAAATTTAGTGTGGTGATCATTTCACAATAGATGCATATGTGAATATATTCACATATTTTGAGTGTGAAACTGCCACAATGTTATTGAACAATTATATCTCAATAAAGCTGGGAGAAAAAAGAAGTCCTTTCTCTATAGGTCAAAGATTTCTCCTACATTTTTTCTGGTTTATAAATTTGCAGTTTTACATCTTTAATTCATCCCAAGTTTATATTACATGTAGTGTTACACAGGAGACCGTTTTCATTTTCTCTATATGGTGAGTCAATTTTATTTCCAAACACCATTTGCAAAACAATTCATCTTTCCTATTGATTCATGGGGACTCTTTAATCACAACCTGAGTTTCCATGGACCCTCTGAGTGCTCTTTTTGGCGTGCCATCAGTCTCCTGGTCCTTCTAGCCATACTCCACGGTTTTTACTATTATGGCCTTGCATTAGGTCATACTATAGTTAAGGCAATCCCCCTTTGCTTCTTTCTCAAGGTTATTTTCACTATTCTTATGTTTTTATTCTTTTTTTTTTTAAGATTTTATCTATTTATTTGACAGAGAGAGAGAACAACCAGGGGGAGCGGCAGGCAGAGGGAGAGGGAGAAGCAGACTCCCGGTGAAGCAGGGAGCTCTACTCGGGGCTCAATCCCAGGACGTTGGGACCATGACCCAAGCTAAAGGCAGATGCCCAACACACTGAGCACCCCCAGGCGTCCTGTTTTTATTTTTATTTTTTTTTTTAAAGAAGATTTTATTTGAGAGAGAGCGCGACAGTGAGTGAGAGAGGGAGCACACAAGCAGAGGGGAGGGGCTGAGGGAGAGGGAGAAGCAGGCTCCCTGTGGAGCAGGGAGCCAGATTCAGGACTTGATCTCAGAGCCCTGAGATCATGACCTGAGCCCAGGGCAGACACTTAACTGACTGAGCCATCCAGGTGCCCTCTTTTTCGTTTTAAAGATTTTATTTTTTTTTGTTAATTTTTTAAAGATTTATTTATTCACTTGAAAGAGAGAGAGCGTGAGTGAGCAAGCTCGCACAGGGGAGGGGCAGAAGGAGAGAGAATCCTTAAGTAGACTCCCCATTGAGCGTGGGGCCTACATGTGGCTTAATCTCACAACTCTGAGATCATGACCTGGGCTGAAACCAAGAGTTAGCTTCTCAACCAACTGAGCCACCCAGGTGCTCCAAAGATTTTATTTTTAAGCAATGTCTACACCCAATGTGGAGTTCGAACTCATGACCCTAAGATCAAGAGTCGCATGCTCTACCCCGTGAGCCAGCCAGGTGTGCCCTGTGTTTTTATCCTTTATAAAAATGTGAAAGAATTTCTGAGCCATCCTAGAGGATAGGTTTGGATGGGGAGAGTGCTGGGGAGAGGAAAGTGAGAAGAGGCAAAGTCAGGAAGCTGGAAGGGACCATCAGCTTAGCTTAGTCCAGCTTTGCCGGACTGGGGATAGCAGAGACACAGGGGACGGCAGTGTCTGCAAGACATTTGGGTGCACTAAAGAGTCAACATGTGGCCCAGACCAGAGGCATTGGGGCATTTAGAGAGTAGAGGCGGTGTGTGGGCTGGAGGGATCTGAGCAGGCTGTCTAGGGAGGGTCAGAGGGAGGTCGGCAGGCCTTTTGCATAGTGATTAAGAGCTCAGCCTTTGCAATTTGGTTTTTCAGCTCTGTTTCTTACTAGCTCTGGGGCCCTAGCATGATACCTAATTGCTCTGAGGCTTAGCGATAAAATGGGGATAATAATGCTTCTAAATAGCGACCGGTGTGGTGTTCATGCTCTCGTTATTGCCTATCAAATGGAAAGGAAGGGGAACAGCTATGTATTAGGCATAAAGTCAGAATGAGCAAGGCAAGATCTCAGAACACATAGAAAGGTGGCATGAAGTCGTTGGCATTCCTAAGTTTGTAAACAAGGAGGTCAGCAGCTAACCCCCAAGAAAGCTGAGGCCCCAGAACAAATTTCTTAATTTCCTATTTCCTATCCATAAAAGAAAATGATAGCACATATTTCAAAGTTGCATTTTAAATATATGAACTATGGAAAAGTCTCAGGCGTGGTGTCTGGCACAATAGGAAGGTCTCAGTAAATGGCTGCCATTGCCATTATTACTTGCCGTCCGTCCCTTCAGAGGCTCCCGAGCATCTCTATGCAGTGGAGGGCGCTCGGCTGGGAGTCAGAGGCTGGGGTGCAGGGAGGTGGTTCAGGGAGTAGGAGCTCTATTGCTGGGGTTCCTGAAGGGGCACAAAGAGGAAGGAAGGAGAGGAGAGGGACTGCCTGCTTGCACCCCTGTCCCCTTCCTTTGTGACCTTCCAAGCTGCCTCCACAGACCCTCCCTCAGTGGTTTGCACTGCACACACCTAGACTTGATGATGAACTCCTTCTCCAGGTGTCTCTCATTTCCCTCATTTCCCAGCAGGGGTGGTGCCCGGTTTTGCCTCTCTGCTCTCAATACACCCCAGGGGCCTGGCCCTGGGAAACCCAAGGGATGAAGGAGGGTGGCAGGCCAGTGCCCCTGGGCCCTGTCAGCTGAGCTCTGAGAGCACATGCCCGTGGCTGCCTCGTTGCATTTCGTTCGTGGCGCCTGGCATATTGCACATGTGTGTTGACCAAGTCATTTCTTGTGCCGGCTTCGAGGGCATCTTGTCCCCTCAAACAGCAGGAAGCAGAACCTCTGACTTACCCCAGAGATAAGTCCACGTGGGGTGGGGGCTCTGGGTGGCAGATGCGCTCATGCTCTACCTTCTGGTGCCCGCTTCCCACGAGCACCCCCAAGCCCAGCCTCCCCAGAGGTGTCAGTCTTAGGGTCAGGGTTTCTGCAAGCCCACAAATGCCACTTCTTCCCGTCTTCCCAGTGCTCATGAAAGCCCACCGCTGTGATGCACCCAGCTGCCTCGGAAGCCGTGAAGTCAAGGCTCTTTCCATCTCAGACACCCCCGTCGCCCTCACCTCAGGAACAGAATCTGACAGCAGAGGTCTGGAGCGGTGAATGGGACGTGGGAGGGTTGGGGAGTGGAGGGGAGTGAGGGTGTGACCTCAGGGGTGGGAGGGGCAGGGCCCTGGCGCTGCTCAGAGTACCACATATACATCTAGTTGTTGTCCCCGCTCTGGGATAGGACCGGAGGCTGGGGGCATGTGAGCCCTCCAAGGCTTTCTAAACCAACAGGTAGACTAACCGAGGCGAGAAGAACGTGATGGCTGCTTATTTCCTTATTTCCAAACCCAAGGGAGAAAGTAGCTCAGAGCTTCTGCTCTGTGCCCAACTCGGGACTCCACCGTGGGTCAGGGCAGGGGCTTACCACCCCCGCTGGACCCTGGGCTGACACGTGGGAACAGACAGTGGGGTTAAGGTGCTGTAAGAGAGGCCAACGTGGGAGCCCCGGGGGGAGCTGAAGGAAAGTGCCAGGTTGCAGGGAGCAGTGGTTTCCACGGAGGCGTGACTCCCCTGTCCTTGGACGTGCGTATATGGGGGACAGGGACTGCAGACCGGTGCCTGAGAGGGAAAGTGTCCAAGTGGTTTCCCACCAACACTGAGTCTAGGCTCTGGGCCTTGAAGGACATGTGGGCTCGGAAGGCAGGAGGGTCTAGAGGGAGGAACACCAAACAACTCCTGCTGGAGGAGAGGGGCAAGGTGGCTACCTCCAGGACCGTGGCCTTTGTGGGGCAAAGTTCATGTTCATACCCAAGGTCGAGTACAGGGGGGCTGTCAGCATTGGAAAACGTCGGGCACTTTTTTTTTTTTCTTTTCCCCCAGCCCCGCCTGGTGTGTGTTGTGGACTCAGTGCCTGCACTAGGCTAAACAACCAGTCTGGGATTACCTTAGCAGCCTCTCCCCTGGACCTATTGAGTCAACAACCAGCCATTGCCACTGAGGTTCCCAATTAGGGAATCATAGCAGGGTTTCAGGGGGCTGACTCCTTAGGCCCAGGGGCTAGAAAACCCAGAAATGTCCCCTTCCAGAGTCTGGCTTTGGTCAGAATGCCCTCCAGGGGAAGAGGCAGACAGGAGTTTCTTGGGGGAGGTGGGCTGACTCTGCCAAAGAGCTGGGTCCTCCATCGTTTAACGCCAGGGCTGCCCAGGTCACATGCTCGCCACGCTCTCCTTCGCCTTGTGGCTGCCTTTCCTGGAGTTAGCTCACTGGCTGTTGGCTGATTCATGCCAAACCAAAGGGTGGGCGTGGGGACCCCGAAGTGGAGTAGGGGCCCGGCCATGACTGGCTTGAACGTTTTACATGGCGCTTTGTCAGAGGGAGGGATGTTGAGGAAGAGGGAAGATCAGCATCCGGAATTCTGCTCAAAGACACACAGGTGAAGAATGCCGTGTGGCAGCACACCTGAGCGCTGCGTGTGGAACTGGGTGTCCCCGGAGGGGAGGGCTGTGACTCTCACTGTGAGGGACTCAGGCACACCAGAGCTGGAGCCGGGCTTGGAATCACGAAGGTAAGGAGACACCTGCCTCATATCACACGAAGTTTCTGGCTCTTTATTCCTACTCTGGCTTTCCCACATCCAACCCAAGCCCGTGACGTCCTTTCCTGTCAACACTTTCCTGCCCCCTTCAAGTGTCATCACTCACTTCCCAGGGAGCGGACTTTGAGCAGCTGCTGACGTGCTCCAGTCATCGGCGGGAGGCTCCCCCGCCTCCTGGGTCACCAGCACATCTGCTTGTGGGCAGGGCCCTGGGTTTCATCTTGAGGGGAGCACTTCCGTGTGGCCCCGGTGGCTGGTGTGCCACCGTGACTCAGCAGCCACAGAGGGACAGGGACAGGGCTGACAAAACTCTGAGCACTTGGCATCGTTGATCTCTTCGCAGCCCCACAGACACTTCATGGGGCAGAGAAGGTGACTTTCTTGTTTCGAGGGTAAAAAATAGGTTTGGGGAGCCACGTCCAAGACCAGCCAGCCAGGAAGTGGGCACACTGGGCCAGACGCTCATTTCACACAGCCAAGTGGCCTTCAATCAAGAACTTTCTCCTGGTTAGAGGTGGGGGAGAGAAGGGGATAAGACCCTTGGGATCACCTTTAGAGGAGCGTAAGGGAAAAGGGAGGGGGCAGGGGAGACCACTCTATTGGCTTGGAGGGAAAAGAGGATGGGAAATGTTTTCAATAGCAGACCTCTCCAAATCCATGGGACCAAGCATATCCATTGCACTGCCCAGAGGGGATGCCACAGACTCCGTTCGCTGTGATGAAAACCACAGTGGCCTCTGTTCACTGCTGAAGTCAGTGCTCGGCTCTCAAAGCCAAGGTCAGTTCCTAGGCCTGTGAAGTCCCAAACACATCTGTTGATGTTTAAGCCCTCCTCCGTTGCCAGGTCCAGGGGCACAGACTGACCTCAGCTGGAGGACGACTTGAGAGGCATCCTTCTCAGCCACCACCCCCTGGACAGAAGCAGGCAGCTGTCCCTAGCTCCTGCTATCATGGCCCGATCCACAGAAAGTGGTTGTGTCTCTATTCTCCCCTGGGGTCCTTGGAGAATTCCTTTCCAGGGAGAAGGAAGTATGGAGTTTGGGGTAGGAGGTCTGAAGGTTCTGTTGCTTTCACTTGCTTGCACAAAGTTCTTTATTGGCTTCAACTTTTTTTTTTTTTTTTTTAAGATTTTATTTTTAAGTAATCCCTACACCCAGTATGGGGCTTGAACTTACAACCTCGAGATCAAGAGTTGCACGCTTCACTGACTGAGCCAGCCAGGTGCCCCTGGTTTCCAACTCTTGACTAGGTAGGAGCAGAATGTATGCACTCCCCAGGCTGGGTGGGCAAGGGGGCCAGGCTGCCAGGATGCCCACCACGGAGAGGCCAACAGGCCTGCCCCCCTCCCCTCTATTCAGTGCCATCCAATCCATTCTGCTGATTAAGGCTTCCCCCAGGGTCAACCCATCGATGCCCTTCTCCTTACGAAGGTCCTGACTTGAAATCATCAGGTTCCTAGTTTTTTTTTTTTAATATTTTATTTATTTATTTGACAGAGAGAGAGATCACAAGTAGGCAGAGAGGCAGGCAGAGAGAGAGGGAGAAGCAGACTCCCTGCTGAGCAGAGAGCCCGATGTGGGGCTCAATCCCAGGACCCCGGGATCATGACCTGTGCTGAAGGCAGGGGCTTTAACCCACTGAGCCACCCGGGCACCCCAGGTTCCTAGTTTTTCATCCCTGATCATGTAACTAGGTTTTGAGTCCACGTCTTCTTATTGCTCTTAAGACCCCTCCCATCCTACCTTCTCCAACAGCAGAGGTGCCCTTCCTCCATTAGCCTGGCCACCCCACCACTGTGCTGCAGTGAAACTTCCCATGCTCACCCAGAGATGAAAAAGCGGAAGATGTTGGGGGTAGGGTGGGGTGGAATCCTCAGCTTGGGCAGAAAGACAATTTTTCTGCTTGCTCTTTTCTTTCAAGATACGTAATAGGATCAAAGGAAAGAGAGGCAGGAATATCCTCTTAGCTGGGTTTTCTCCAATCCAAACAAAGTTGTGAGGGCGGGTAGAAAGACTGGAGCGGGGTGGGGTGGGGATGAGTGGGAGGGGCCAGGAGTAAGGAGCAGCAACACAGCTCACCTGCCCCTGTGGCTATGAGCCCTGCTGGAGACCAGGCTGGGTGGGCAGGGGGTCCTGGTACCTCAAGAAGATAAGAAATGATCCTCTTCCACACAGAAGAAAAAAAATAACAACGGACTTTATTTTGGTTGTGGGCCATAGGAGTGCAAACAGTTGGGAGGGTAAATGTGCACTCCACTACACCAAACTGAAGAAAAGTTACTACTTGTTTCTCTCGTTCCTTCCCGCTCAAGACTCAAACTTCATGAGCAGGGTGGGCAGGGCTCTTCACACACACAGGCCGGAACTCAGTGCACATGTCCACGTCAACCCCTCGATGCAGCTGGGTGGGCACACCCCTCTCCCCATGTTCCTCGGGCATGGCATTGCAGAAGACTTGTCTTTTCTTTCTTTTTTTCTTTCTTTTTTTTTTAAGATTTTATTTATTTGACACAGAGAGAGAGATGACAAGTAGGCAGAGAGGCAGGCAGAGAGAGAGGGGGAAGCAGGCTCCATGCTGAGCAGAGAGCCCCATGTGGGGCTCGAGCCCAGGACCCTGAGATCATGACCTGAGCCGAAGGCAGAGGCTTTAACCCACTGAGCCACCCAGGCGTCCCAAGACTTGCCTTTTCTTGATGCTTCTTTCAAATATCTTCCCACAGGAAATCCTGGCAGGGTCCTGGGGCTGCTCTCTGCCTCTTCCAGGAACAGGGGCCCAGACCATGGTGGGGTGATTCACTCAGAAGAGACACTTCCTCTAGGGTCACCACCCCTCAGGAGCTAAGGCTTTACCAACTCTGGTGCCCTGGGCTGCAGATGAGGCAGCAGGGAGAAGAAGAAGAGGGTGTCTCCCTGAGTTGAATGCTGGTTTGTTCCCAAATTGGCATAAGGCACCAAGTGCTGACAAGGCCAGCATCTTCTAGTCTCAAGCACAACCCTCCCCACCTGACCCTTCAGCCTCCCCACCCAGATTTTTTTTTTAAAGATTTCATTCATTTACTTGACAGAGAGAGAGATCACAAGCAGGGAGAGAAGCAGGCAGAGAGAGAGGAGGAAGCAGGCTCCCCGCTGAGCAGAGAGCCGGATGCGGGGCTCGATCCCAGGATCCTGAGACCACGACCCGAGCCGAAGGCAGAGGCTCAACCCACTGAGCCACCCAGGCGCCCTACAGGTGACCTTAACAGGTGATGAAGACTTAAGACATTAATTACTAGGGCCAGGAACCATATTCTGTCCCAATATGAAGGCTGGCACCAGCACCAAGTAAGTCTGGCCCTGGTTATACTTTAAAAATGATATTTAATTCTTTAAAAACATTTTTAAAAGGCGTTAAATAAAATGCAGCTGGGGAGAGGGGGCTGTTGGCTGTCAGGTGCTGCTTATGTTTTTCTCCCATAGGAAAGACCTGGTGTTCACGCTCTTGGGGAGACAGCCTGAAGGCCAGAGGGCCAAACCTTGGGTGTTTATCTGGGCCTTTCTACCAAGAGACACTTTTTCTCGTTGTGTGCTGTGCCAGTCGCCTCTGGTGTGTGTGAGTGAACCCTTGTTTTTTTGGCTCTCGGTCAGCACCATAACCGTAACACACCCTAGCCTTCACCTGGATGAACCCCTTATCCTTGATGATGACTCTGGAGGACCAGGGACCCATGGCATGTCCCCTGGAGCCCCTGTGGGGAGAGCAGGTTTGGTGGAGCTGCCTTAAGATGAAGGTGGAGGTGGCTGGTGGCTGTGGGCTGTAGGAGGAGGCAGGAGGGAAAAGGCTGGGGTGTCCCCTTGAGCTGAGAGTGCTGGTTTGCTCCCCACAAGGCACTGAGGGCTGACTCAGGCTTGGCATTGCCCAGCCTCAGGCGAGCACCCCTCCGCGGCCCAGCTGAAGGTTCTGCGAACACTGTCTGTCTGTAGCAACTGTACTAGGTAAGTTCCTGAGAGGAAACAGAAGATTCAGCCCAGCATTCTGAGTAATTAAAAATACGCACAACTCCGTTGGCTCACCAGATAGATGTGAGATGAACCTGGGTAGAAAGAAGCCAGCCCCTAGAGGTGCCAGGACTGCCTTTCTTCAGTCCTCCTCTGTTTTTTTCAAGGGGAACATTAGTTACTATCACGACAGATGTCTGTCCATCTACAAAGGCCCCAAGTCAAGAATCTCAAACTCTTCAATGTTTTGCCCTCCCGGGGATCCCGTGGGTTGGTTAACTAGCACGGAGGCCCCGACCAGTTAAGTGATAAGCCTCAGGCTTCCTCTGAAGTCAGGGAAAAGGCAGGAACAGAGTCTCAGGTCTGAATGCTAACCTTAATCTCGTCTAACTCCCTTTCCTTACCACTCTCTCACACGTGGACATGGACACCAGCAACCCCCTTCTCATTCCACAAGTTGTGTGAGGCAGCGCCACACCTGCACTCCAAATGCCCCTTCCCCTGGACCTGGGAGAATGCTCCATCCGCCTACTTCAGAGACTGTTCCATACAACTGAAGTCTTCCATGCTCCAGGTTATTTATTGTTACAAGATCCCCAACTTGGATCCTGCCTTAGCCCGGAGCCTGGACCACCACCACGGCTGGTCCCTCCTGGGTCCAAAGGCTTTAAATTCAGCCAGATGTCCACTCTGGTTCAGAAACGCCATGCTGACCACGAAAAGAAAGGTGCTTATGTGTGCGTGCACATGCACGTGAATCGTGTGTGCACTGTGGGACGCTGTCTCCTCTTCTATGTTGGTCTGGTAACAGGTGGCTTCTCAGGCAGAGGCAGCCGCACACATGGGCTACCCCCAGAAGCCAGGACTCTGGCCTCCCTGTTTAAGCCCCACCTGCAAGAAGACCCCAGGGCAGGGGACACAAGGAGTGGGGCTACCTGGTGAAGCTCGGCAGTGACGGTGGTCCATCTGGGAGTGTCCGTGAAAGGCCTGTGTGACCTTGGGCACCTGGTTTAACAGGCAACTCAGCTTAGCGTCCAAGGTGCAGCTCTGGCCCCCAGGCTGATGTCTCAGCTAAGAGGATGGTTTCTTACCCTCTTCACTGAGCATTGCTGGGAGGGGATCTTCTGAGCAGGTAACACAACAGGAGGAGGCAAGTCTCCACCAGTCTGGCCAGTTCATCATATAAAATGGCACGTTCTCTCCGTTTGTCATTTTCCACTCTGATTCCTAAGAAGGGACCAGGGAGATTCAGGGATTGCAGAGCCATAAGAGTTGGTAGTTTCTTGGAAGGAAAGAGGGGATGTGCTTCTGAGGTGGCACTCACTTGGGGGCTTGGGCAGTCTTCCTTTCCAGTTACCTGCCTAAAAACAGCAATCATCATTTCCTGCCACCTCAGTTGCTGCTGTGAACTGCCTGTGAAACTGCCTGTTTCCAGCTCTAACCAAAGGCCCTCTGAGGAACAAAAGGTGACCGACACCAGCACAGGTGATGACTACTGAATTCCAGCCTTCCCCAACAGGCACGCACCATAGCCACGGAATATTCACTCCAGCTAGTTCTGTTTTTTCTCCCTGAGATGTCCACGTCTGTGTCAGAGAGGGATAGCTGGCAATAAAGCTGAAAGGCTCTGGGAACCAGCTTCCATGGCAGTGATTTCTAGGCTGGGCAACTCTCACCACCACCCATCTAGTGCCATTTGGTCTCTCCCTGCTGCCTTTACTGCGCCGGAGGGAGACATGTGCCTTTCGGATTAGCTGTGGGGCCGATGATAAAGTCATCACACCAAGGGAGGGGAAAAGAGCTGGAATATGTCTCCATTCGGAGGGAAACCCAAGAGGCTTCTTGTAGCCAAGAAAGAAGAGCTGGCCAGGACTGTTCCGTTCAATCTCTTGGGGATGATTCCAGTCCAAAGAAGGGTGATATGATCTCTCCAAGACCCTACGCTGAATGTCCTTGTAGACACGGACACATCTAAACGATTAAGGCCTGGAGGCTGCCGACCCCCTGCCACTAGGCTCCCTGGTCAGCTGTGTCCAAGGACAGAGGTCGGGGTGGCACGGAAGCAGGGCTGCCAGGAGCACAGGACCACAGGGCCATGCCGACTTGAAGACTCTCACTTTCACAGAACATGCTTCTTCTAGAGGGTACTGGGCCTGGTTCTGAAGAATAGTGTCAACCACACTAAGCTGTTTTAGGCATTTTCTCAAAGGATAGCAGCTGATGGCTGAGCCAGGATAATATGGAGTCGTGTTCTTTAGACAAGCCTGTACACACACCCACACATGTGCCCAGACATCTAAATGACTTGTGTGGATACCATCTACCTGAAAAAGGCAGGTGCTGGAATGTGGAACCGCATCCCATCTCACAGCCAAGTCTGGTAAAATGACTTAAGAAATACACTCTGTATTTCTTTGAAAAACTTTTATTGCGCAGAAAATGACCCATTCCCTTTTGCTGCTCAGTTATTACCACCTTTCGAATGTTTTTCTTTCAACTATACCTCATGCCCCACTGAAAAATTTCTTCTTTTTTGAAATGATAAATAATCTATCACTGCTGGTCAAAAGCAACTGGAGGATGTTTTCTGGGGGCAAAGGCCCAAAGATATCGCTGGAGCAGGGTGAGAACCCCCCATGGAGGCCCACAGACTCAGGACTGGAGGTGCCTGCTGCCTTCCCTCTGGTGATGCGGAACTGGCTGCTCACCCTATCAGCCTTGTGTTTGGGCTCACTCAAGCTCTGGCATTTCATTTCCTGCGGCCCCTGCCTTCAAGGGGTCTTCAATCTTGGGAAGAAGAGCTGCCTGGAGCTGCAATTCCAGAGCTGGAAAACATTTCATGCAGCACGTTACCAGGGCACTAAAATAAACAGCAAACTAGTGGTTATAAAATGGGAGCTGTAGAAGAAAGGTGCGCTGCTAGAGCTTCAAGGAACACCGTGGCAAGCAGAGCACTGGGGCACGTGTTGGAGGCTTGTGGATTTTGGAAGCTTCTCTGCGAAGTCTTCAGTCCCCTTTCTAGTAACCGCAGGCCACCGTGTGTGCTTCAGAGGGACGCAGAGGTGTTAAAAGGCTGACTGGTCCCAGCCGGCAGCGAGGGCGCAGGTCCCATGTGGCGCTCCACAGACACGAGGCCGCCCAGCATCTCGCTGCGGCCGCGTCCTGCAGCCGCCGCTTGGCACAGCATTGCCTGGTTCTGGGGTTTGCGGGAGCCACGAGGGATGGAGGCGTCTCTCCGGGGGCTGGGCTAGTCCAGGCCGCATTCGAGAGACGGAGAGGGTTAGGGACGAGGCCACACAGGCGATGAAGGTCCTGTCTTAAGTCCAATTTTACTGAAAGGTTGAGGTTTAAAGAGAGAATCCAGAACACCCTCCTCTCACCTTTTTAGGACAGAGAATAAATGTGGACACTCCACCTCATCGGAAAACAGGAGGTGAAGGAGTCAGAGCTGTGATGGTCGCTAGCAGCAGCCCTCCCGTGTTCCCACAGGACAGACATGGCAGCTTTTAGACAAAGTGAAGATAGGTTCTCTACTCCTTTGTACTAGGAATGAAGGTTCAAGTTGAGGCATGGTGGGGCTCCCCATGGAAGTGCCAAGGTCGGCCGGGACACCTGATTTAGGCTGCCCTGATGAGCTGCCAGGCCTCTGTTCGCCCTCCACCGGCCCCTCTCCATCGAAGTCTGCCCAGCGGCCCCTTCCGGATTGGCCCAGCTCGGGCAGGAATCCTCCCTGGACTGACAAATTGTGTCAGTTCTGTGGATGCCCCAACCAGGTCTTCCCTGACTGTGGCTCTGTGAGCTGGCCGGACGATGTCAGTCTCTGGCTCAACTACGAGAAACGAGCAGTCTGACTCAAGGAGTCAGTTCTGTGGTGCTCATTATCCCTGGCCTTCCCATGGAGATCGGGGTACACAGGAGGTCTGGGGTAGAGTCAACTGAGAGACCCACCTAAATTCCGACACCTGCATCTCTGGTTGGCTGTGAGGCTGGGCTGAGGGAATTCTCATCAGCCAGATGGATGACAAGGTCCTGGCACACACTGCCAGCCTGGAAAAGGGCTCATCTTTCATGATAAATGTGCTGTGGGGAGGTGAAACCCTGGCACCAAAACGGAGGGCAAAAATGGGTTCTTTAGAGCCAGGGTTCAAGAGGGAGAGGGGAGTGGCATCTGTGCCCTTTGGCCAGGCCTCCAACAGTGCTGAAATGTACCCTTGACAAATGAATGGTGCAGACACAAAGTTTGGTACCACAGTGAGGGCGGGCCGGGTGAAGGAGGGGGAACCAGAAGCCCAGTACAGGAGGGGAAAGGAGCGCTAGGAGCAAGAGCCCACGCAGGGGTCTCAGCTGCTCCCTGATGCCAGCTGGGTCAGTGACACTCTGAAGAAGGCTAATAAATAGATGGCTGGAACAGCACTCAGTCAGGTTGGGATGGGACCGTGGAGGAGGACGCGGCAGACACCCCCGCCACTCCAACACCGGGTGCCAAGTGATCAGTGTCTCTAGTAAAGATATAAAAATGAAGTTACTTCTTTTCAAGTATTAAAAAAATAAGTTAATTGACAAAAAGGGTCCGAAGCGGCTGAGCGTCTTGCTAGGCTGACGGCTTCAATGTGCAAACACAGGAAAAATGTCAGAGAAAAAGATAATCTCCCACCCTGACATGAGGCGCCGAACAGTAACGACACCTGTCTGTCAGCTGGGGGCTAGAAAGGCAGGGCCTCATCCTGTCCCCCCCAGTCAGTATTTTCCAGTGTCAAAATTGTTGTGAATTCAAAGCAGAATGCAGCAATCCGCAGGCCTCAGGTCACAGCCAGAGAGAGGCCTGGGGCATTTGGCCACGAGGGGTCCAGTGTGTGGTGCAGGGGGCTAGGGAGCAGACCCCTCCTGGGTCCTCCTTACTTGCATCATGAATTCAGCAGCCAGCCCATCTCCAGCTTCCCCTGCGATGCTGGGGTAGGTGCTCACCTGCGGGCCGCTGCCCCCCTCCCCGGGCTTGCTTCCCATCTTGCCCCCCAGGGGTGTCCTCTTCGTGTCTTTGGTGGTGCTTCAGGAAGCATGAAGAAGATCGCCGTCCCCTCTGCTCCGTGGAGGAGCACTCTGGTGGCTGTGGTTTTGCCAGGCGGGGAGCAGCCTCCTTCTCTTGTCTTCTCCTGGGGAAGAGGAGCACCAGCCACCGCAGAGCCTCGGGGAGCAGGCAGGTTTTCTTTTTCCCCACTTCACATGTCAAATGCTCCGTATTCCTCTCTCTCGGGAGCAGGAGATCACGGTGGGCCCCTTCCAAGGAGGCTGAGCATCTCAGATAATCATCTTCGCCGGGGGCTCCCCAGAGCACAGACCCTTGACCCCACTTTTCAAGAGGCACATAGACATTTGTGTGTAAACTCCCAGGAGGTGCCAGGCCTTCTGAGATCTTTCATCCGGGTGGTTTGGGAGAACCCAACCTGGGTCAGGTGGATGCCTCAGACCAGCCAGCCGGAGCACGGGTGGAGCTCAGGACCAGTTCAGGCTGAAGCCCTTGGATAGCATGACGGCCTCCAGATCCTTGTCCTCTTCTTTTTCCCGGAGTCGCTGCTCCTCGAGCAGGGCCACGAGGGCGTCTCTCTGCTCCACCACCTCCAGCATCTCGTTCAGGATCTTCTTCTCCTCTGACAACTCCTCCTCCGTTTTCAGGTGATCTGGGCAGTGGCCGAAGACATTAGGTTTCTAGGCCAGGAGGCAGCAGGCCCACATCCAGCTCTCCCAGGTGCTCCACGGCCCCGCTTCCCGCTTACCTTCCACTGCCATCCGCTCCCGTAGTTCCTGCTGCAGTCGGCTCTGCCGGTCTTCTAGTTCCAGCTCCCGGGCACTGGCATTGGGGACGGGGGCGGGGGAGGGGGTGAGAGGGGGAGACAAGCACGGTGACTCGGGGGCTGTATTTTCTCATCCCCTAAATTATTATTATTATTATTTTTTAAGGATTTTATTTCTTTATTTGACAGTGAGAGAGAGACAGTGAGAGCAGGAACACAAGCAGGGAGCCCAACGCAGGGCTCGATCCCAGGACCCTGGGACCATGACCTGAGCCGAAGGCCAATGCTTAATGACTGAGCCACCCAGGCGCCCCTCTCATCCCCTAAATCAGGAAGCAGCTGTGCTCCTGCTGTGACAGGGGCTGAGCCGAAGGGCCCCCTTGCCTGGTCCCCACCCGAAGGCCACTCACAAGATCATCAGCTCCGACTCGTAGCGCACCATGGCATTTTTCTCTTGCACCAACTTGAACCACTCCTGCATCAGCTTGGGGTCATCTTTCTTGCCCATGCCTGCCAAGAGAGAAGGTGGGTCAGGCGCAGCAAGTGTCTGTCATCTACCCCGGCCGGCAGGAGTCATCACACAGGGGCAAATGTGCAAAGAGAGCCGAGCAGGATGCTGCCGGAACACTCCCAAGCCAGGTCCAAAGTTTGCCTACAGCCATGGAAGGGGGGCACCATGCCCCAGAGCCTGACAGAGTCTGTGCTCTCCACCTGTCCTTCCTAGGCCCAGCCCACACCCCCTCAGGAACCTGGTCACAGCCTGTTTGGACCCTTCCTGCTCAGTGGATTGCTCTCGGTAGGTCTGAAGTGCTTTGCCCTCCTTTCCCCCCTTTTCCCCTCACTCATTTCATATCTGTTTGGTATTTGCTGGGTACTAGGTCTGCTTTAAGAAAACTAGTTTTGCGAACCAAGCAAATGCAAGTTTATAAACTGCACTTATCCTTTCTTTGAAGGGATCCTCACTGACCCAGCTCCTCCCCGGGCTCCTGCCCCTGTCTGGGTCGCTGGTACTGATGCCTGCCCGCGTCTTTAGCTCCCGGTCAGAGAGACGGCTTTTCTCAAACTGTGGCTTTATCAGGCTTCCTGACAAACGCTCCCCCGAGGAACCCTGCATGGTACATGCAGTACCTCCCAGGATGGCTGTCAGGCTTCTCACCAAGGGCAGAGAGAACACCTACTAGGAAATCAGGCAATGCCCTCTGCTCTGACCCAACCCCAGCAGCAGTTTCTGGGGCTGGTACTCTGCACTAACACATAGTTGATAACGCAATCTCCATCAGGGACAGCCTAACCCCGCTGGGCTTAACTGAGGCAGCAAAACTGTAGGAAGAACTTTCCAATGAATCCACCTAAGGATAGAACAAACTCCTTTTCCTTGGAGCACAAAGAAGCTCACGGCAATAGTGTGGTCCTGCCTAAAGCAAATGACAGACTCTATCGGTGGTCTTCAGTATTTTTGGATTTCAAACCATTCTGAGAATCTCAGAAGATCTAGGGATGCTCTTCCTAGAAAAATATATGTCTACACGTCCAACAATTTTATGTAAAACTTCAGGGTGTTTGTGGACTTACTGAAGTCCACCCACGGGCCCCAGGTTAAGAGGCATTGGACTGGGAGATCTTTCCAAGTGCCTTCCATTTTAGGACTCCCTTGGCTGGATGTCCTATCCCAGTAAAGACCAGACCCAGAAACATATGGAATACACCCTCAGGTGGTTGTCAAGCTCCTTACTCACTACTTTCCTACATTCTTCTCACCTGACTTCCTTGCACACTGTTCAAAGACAACTCTCTGTTGTGTTGTTTGCTTGATACGCAGGAGGCCCAAGCCAAGTCTTTCAATGGGGGCCACATTCTGGAGAGGCAGAAACAAATAGCACTCACACAAGCGGGGGTTAGTGTGTGCACGGTGCCCAGGTGCACGTGCGGCTGTGTTTCCAAGGTGGAGGCCTGTCCCTGAGTCCTACTCTGCAAGGCAGAAACTCCCTCCTGACCAGCCGAGCCTGCCTCCGTGGAGTGCTAGAGTGTCTGGGGATGAAAGCTCTCCTTACCCGACCCAATAGACTTGGTCCTTTGGCTTTTAGAGCAGCCCACAGCTCAGTTCCATGCATTCCTTTCTGAGCGTCTCTGCACAGTGTGCCCACATGGCATGGAAGATGGAGCCCTGAGGCATGCAAGTTGTCCAGTGCAGCAAGCTGGGAATGCACTGGGAAGTCTCTCCCTCCTTCCCGCCTCCCCATGAGCAAGGACAAAAATTCCACTGGGAGACATCTGAACACCGCTCATGAGCTATGGGTAGAGACTGTTCACAGCCGATGAGCAAAGGTATATGGCGGGGTGGGTGAAAGTCAAATGTGAGCGCCATGAAGAGCAGAGTTAAGAGGTTAGCAAGGGTTAGTCATGACCACACTCCCCTTTCCCCTTCCCACATGCCTTTTCAACAACAATCTTATCACCACAACAGACTTCAAATCAGACAAACTTTAAAAAAAAATACACACACACACACACACACTCAGCAAGACACAGGGTAGAGAAGTTTGCATTTAGTGTTTTTCTTTTTTTTTTCTTTTGGAAAAGAACTTGGGGGCATTTGTGTAGACCAGTCTTTGTAAGGACAGTATTCCTCGACTCCACCGATATAAATCTCTGCCACACAGGTAGGAGGTTCCTCACCCGTGTGTCCCCTCTATCTGGTTGATTTGAGTCTAAAAAGTCCCACCATGAATGGTGACACAATGTCATGGGATGCTTCAGCTAGAGGCTGAAAGGCCTGGACCTGGAGGCTCTCTGGTTCCTCTCTGTGCCCCAGTCCTCCCCGAGACAGTCAAAGGGATACTGTACCTTGTAAGAAACTGCCACATATTCATGAAATTTTGTAACAAGGCTATCGAGTGTTGGAGAAAAAAGAGAGAAATAGCTGGGTTTTGGGTCCCTGTTTGACTAGTGTTGCTACGACCCCTGAGAGGCAGTGGGGATGAGGTTGGGGGAGTTACGTTACCTTCCTGGACACAGCAAGGGCAGAAGGAGAGAGGTCTACGCCGTGGAGTCCCGCCACTGGGCTCAACTTCAAAAAGGACCAAACAAGGAAAAGGAAGAGGAGGAGACGAAGAAAGACAAAAAGGAAGAGGAGGAAAAGGAGGAGGAAGAGGAGTTTGGAAGTAGAGAGGGACAGGGAGAAGGTGAAATAAAAAACAAGCAAAGGACAAAAAGCATAAGAAGTGAGAAAGGAACAACAGGAGGAAAAGAAAAAAAATACAAGAAATGGAAAAGCAGAAACAAGGGAAACAAAGTCTACAAATGAATTAAGTCCTTTTTTCAGCATGGAAACTGAACAAGAGCAGACCCAGGCACTGGGCGTGCGGCTTAAAAAAGGAAGGCACGTGTTTCCTGGCAATGGCGGGCGGCTCTGGGGGTGAGTGGGCTGCTCCTTCTTCCTCTGTTCCTTACTGCGAGGGTAGTGACATTTGGATATCATCACCTTTGGGTTTTGGGTGTTGGGCTCCCTCCTCAAAAATGCCCAAAGCCCCTGGGACAGGTCTGCCTACCTCTGTGGAACAGTCCATGATCAAATCTGTGCCCAATACTGCTCCCAGGTTTGCAGGTGGTAACTTCAGGTCACCAACCAAACCGTGTGAAACATTCTACGATGTCACCATAGATGCATGCGCTCCCCATACAACTGGCCATGTAGAAGTCTAAAGGGTGAGGAGGGGTCTCCCACCACTGGATTCCCAGGTCCCCAGAAAGCAGCTCTAAGTCTACGGAGGCAGCGCCTCCTCTGGGGATGGGCTTCCAGGGCTGACTCGACAGTGCTTTGAATTCTGAGCCAGGACAAACTGAGGGAAACATATCCACACAGAGGCGACTTCCCCCAGTCCACATCATATCCCCCCCCATGTACCAAGGAGAGCCAACCACCCCCTTTTCTTCTGCCCCTCCATCTCCAGAGAGGACTCCAATGGCACAGCTGGGGGAAGGCTGTCACACTTGGACTGGAAGACCAAAGGGGTGAGCTGACAGGACGTACTGAAAACTCACAGTGACAATGCTGGTAAAAGTCATGAACGGGGCAACCGAGAGAAGACAGGGCGCAGAGAGACATGTCTAGGACTGAGGGAGACCTGACAGTTACTCAGGGAGAGGGAGGGGAGCCCAGCAAGGGACCATCACAGAACCACCGGGGCGCACACACAGGAGACACAGGCTCAGAGAAACGGCCTCAGGACTGCAGGGAGCGGGCCGGTTTGGAACAGGGTTTAAGAAATAGCTGTCTCAGTCAACAGGAAGGCCCAATAGACAAGCTATTGGACGAGGGGCCCTCCTGCTTTACAAATACAGGTATCACATTTTCCCTTTCTTTCTTTTTTTTTTTTTTAAAGATTTTATTTATTTATTTATTAGGAAAGAGAGAGAGTGAGAGAGAGCAGGTCAGAGTGAGAAGCGGACTCCCCATGGAGCTGGGAGCCCGATGTGGGACTCGATCCCGGGACTCCGGGATCATGACCTGAGCCGAAGGCAGTCGCTCAACCAACTGCGCCACCCAGGGGCCCCTCCCTTTCTTTTTAACCCTTCATCATAGTGCTTTGTGCACAGTGTATCTGGTATCGGGTAAAACTTCAAAACTAAAGCCAGAGACTTGTTTGTGCGTGTGCATGTGTGTGTGCAATGTTGATCACATCCAGGGTTCTAAACAGACGTGGCTGTGACCAGCTGATGTGCTAGGGGAGGGGAGAAGGGCTCCTTTCTCTGCTTAGGGCTCATCCACATTCAACCTTCCTCGTTTCAATGTGTAGACTCTATGTTGGTGCTCAGAACACCTGGATAAATACAGTGTTGATGAACAATCTGTGCTGCTTCCTGGTACTGACGTTACACAAACAGACTGGTGTGGAGTAGAACGGTGTCCACAGTCATTGGCAAGGGATGGTGATAGGATTCACAGCCAATACAGCGGAGCCCATGTACTTGCACGTATGTACTTTCTGGATATCACAAAATGTAACTTTTAGTTCCTTTTATGTAGACCACATCCTCATGCACCCTTTCCGATACAGAAGACAATATGAGATAACAGGATATTCAGAATAGAAATTAGAAAATGAAATTAGAAAAGGGGACATCAGGGAAAGCAAGTGTTAAAAAAAGTATATAAAAAAAGAGAGAAGGCATTGCCGTAGTAATAGACAGAAGGCAGAATGGGAGTGGGCCACCCCTCTGAGAAGAGCTGGGCTGAACAGACAGGATGCATGGTTAGGACTCTCTTCTCCAGACTTTCCCTCGTGCTCCAAAGTGTCTAAGTAGTAATGTACACTACTTTTATAATCAGACAAAACACCCAATAAATATTGTTTTAAAAATAAGAAATCAAGGGGAAAAAAAATGAAGGGAGTTCCACCTGGACTTGAATCTGAAATGAGCACACCAGGGAAGCACAGAGGTGTTGATTTCGAGCATAATTTCTTTGCCTTTTTTGGAAATGTGAGAAATAGATGATTTGGCCCACTAGTTCTAGGAGCAAAGATGTCATCAAGCTCGTGGCAAATACAAGTCTTTGAAACTTTTATTATGATTGTTTTAAAATGCTGGGGGGTTGGGTAGGTTTCTGTGTCTTTGCAATGGGCACCACCGTGATCATTTCTCCAACTAACCCTGTGTCCGCTGGACCTCAAGTCAGCACGTCTGAGCAAGCCCAGAACTTGGTCCTGGTTGGAGGCTTCTCACCAGCAGGTCTACATTCTCATCCCAGACTGCTGTGTCTGTCCTCGACATGCTGCAAGCTCGCCTGCCCCACCTTCTACCTCGGCAGCAACTGAACGCCTTCCTCTGCCGCAGCGCTTCCTTCTGCCACGTTCTCTAGCCCACTCATCTGGACGTGGGGACAGCGGAGATGGGCCAGTGACAGCACGTCAGATTCAGTGTGCTGCATGTGATATGCACGCATCCTGCTTTCATTTCAAAACATGCTCACAGGTGTTATTTCGTCTGAACCTTATCCTGCTCCCGGGTGGCTACCTGGCCAGGAGTACCAGCTCTATTTCCACACAAGGGATCTGAGGCTCTGAGCAGTGAAATGTGGCAGAGCCTGACTAAAACCCACATCCTCCTCTCCCATTCCGAACGAAGAGTCTGTCTGCCCTCTTGAAATGGCCCACAAAGGCTCAAGGCAAAGCTAACAAATGGTAGCTCCTGGAAACAGCCAGGAGACGAGGAGTCCCACGTAGACCCTACTCAGAAGGCCAGGCCTAGGAAGGCAGCAGCATCAGCCCTTCCTTCCGTTATTCAGCAGAGGCCCAGAAAGGGTAAGTGAACTCGCTGGGCGCAGGGTGAAGCCAGGACCTGAATCCTAGGTTGGGGGTGTTCCCCATACTATCACTTGGCCCTGACCTGCCAGGACACCTCAGTCTAGGCCCTGCCTCTCACGTGGCCTAGGGCTGGTCTGGGAGCAAGTTGGTGGGCCAGTCTCAAGGATTCCTGGACAAAAATAAAGGGGATGTTCAGGTCTGTTCTGAAGCTCAGAAAGAGCTGTGGGCATCTGCCTCATCCCAGGTACTTATCTCCTCCCACCATACAGGCTCCCGGTTCCTGCTGTTGGACAAAGGAGCCCTTGCCCCAGGCTTAAAGCTTAAGTATCAACTACCAGTGCCTGGTAGACCCTCTAGGAGGGTCTAGACAGATGAGCTAGGGAGAAATCTACATTCCAGAAGTCCCAGCCTGGAATACTATATTTCTTTTTTTTTTTTTAATTAACATATAATGTATTATTTACCCTAGGGTACATGTCTGTGGGAATACTATATTTCTGATGGAATCATGGTTATGTTCTAGAATGTCATAGCCTAGTACTGTGCACTAGAGATATTTATGAGGAAAATGGGCTTTTTATTAGCTTAGCCACCGCCTGTAACTGCATTTTCACAGGAAAAGGCAGAATTCCAAGCAATCAGCTCACAAACATCATAGAAATATCATCCTTTCATAGGCTCAAAATTGCCCCCCCATCCTAACACCTTCCCTTTGATACACTGTCGCTTGTTTCATGTATAAAAATCCATAAAGTAGCCCTGGGTTAGATTACTTCCTTTCCAGCTACATTTTTTGGAAAATCCTACATAAAAGAAGAGATCCTTTTTCACTTCCTTTTGGCCTCTGACCAACAAGCTCCAAGGTATCCTGGATAGGACGCGGGAATGCTTATTTGTCATATTTCATGGTTCCATCTTCCTGCTACGGTAGCCCTGGGCCCGTCTCTGTGGGCCAGCCTGTGCGGCCATCATCTTGCCTAGATGGGGGCTCTCATTTCTCACCGGGTTTTTGGCAGTAATGCCCCTCTGTCTGTGGATAGCTGGCCCAGCACTGCAGCAGTGAATTTTTATATAATTCACGCTTACAGATACTATCAGAATCTTGTTTATCTTTTGGTAAGGAACATCAGGGGGATCACCTTTTATGTCCAAGCTCAATCTACCAGATGAAACCTGCAGAAAGCCCAGGACTAGGAGAATTTCTTGGTGATTCAGGTATAAGGAATGAGGCTTTCATTGATTTCCTTTTCTGTGTAGTTCAGGTTACGTAGCCTGAAGCAAGGGGAGATTGACCAGATGTTTGGCTGTCTGCTCCTAACTTGAGGCAGGCAGCCTTTGTACTGTAGGGATGACGCAGCCAATCCCAAACCCAGGGGGAGTCAAGCTGGCTGGTTTGCAATGCTGCTGAGTGGTAAGCATGCAACATGATAGGGTGGAAAGCCTTCTGGTCTAGCAGGCCAGTCTATGTACCCAGACAGGGCTAAGATGTGCCTGGTGTTATAAAAACTCAGTGTAGAATGAATCTCTAGGTTGGGGAATAAATGAAGCCCCCACCCCCCACCACCAAAGAAAAGGAAAAAAGCAGGTAAGAATGAAGATCTGATACACACACTTGTAAACACACACACACACACAAACACACACACGCTAGAATGCTGGATTTGAAATCTTAAGAATTTCAAAGTTCCTAAGCAAAAACAGAGCAAGGCTAATAATGCTCAGACCAAACAGACAAATAAAAAAATATACCAACATCAAATTACGGCAAGCAAATAGAACAGGAAGGGAAAGAAGTGAGCAGGCCTGGGCTAGGCCTCCCTGTACCTCTACCCCAACTCACCAGCAACAGTGAAAGACCACTTTTCAGGCCTTTCTGTTACATTTCTAAACCATTCATGTTCTTTCAATTTCCTTTGAGACATACAAGTGGGGAAGTCTTCAAAAATAAGACATTAGGTATATATTTTTAATTGAAAGTTCTTTTTTTTTTTAAAGATTTTATTTATTTATTTGACAGAGGGAGAGAGAGATCACAAGCAGGCAGAGTGGCAGGCAGAAGAGAGGGGGAGAAGCAGGGTCCCCACCAAGCAGAGAGCCCAATGTGGGGCTCGATCCCAGGACCCTGAGATCATGACCTGAGCCAAAGGCAGAGGCTTCAACCCACTGAGCCACCCAGGTGCCCCTAATTGAAAGTTCTTTTGAAGAGAGAACATTTTTATCTGAAGACTTCCAGTCATCTATCTGTCCTAGTGCAACAAAACGTGGTGGGTGGACCAGTTAGTGAGAGCACGCTCAGTGTCCGGCGAAGAAAAGGGAAGGGGAGCTAAGTCACTTGGGGGCAGTTCCTCTCTGGTCCAGGGTTCATTATGTATCCTTCTAATGATGTCTTTTGAAATTACAAGATTCAACTATGTGAAGAAGAGATCTTTATTTTCTATACTCTGTGGCTCAAAAAGTGACTTTTTTTGTTCTTTTGGAAAAGAGAGAGTGTGCACGTGCATGCGAGGCTGGGGAAGGGCAGAGGGCAAGGGGGAGAAGCTTAAATGGGTTCTACTCCCAGCATAGAGCCCAATGCGGGGCTTGACCTCATGACCCTGAGAAGACGACCCGAGCTGAAATCAGGAGTTGGACACTTAACCGACTCAGCCACCCATGTGCCCCCAAAAGAGACTTTTAATATAGGTCTGGAACCTTGAAATAGTTAGCTGAGAGCTAGTAGGAAAGACCCTACTAAAGCAATAGTTTCCTGGGCAGAATGTGGGGCAGAGATCAGGAGCCTGGACTCCTCTGGGCAGGGTATGGAATTTTCAACACCTGGACATTGCCTGGAGCTTTGTTTCACCCAACTTGAGAACTAAGATCAGTGCTGGGCCCAGCAATGGGGTTGCTCTGCGGCCTTCTGGGGATGCAAGAGTAGAGAAGCAATCAGGCTCTACAATTCAGGCACCAGATTTGAAAAAGGGGAAACCTCCCCTCCCCCAATAATGAATATTACCAAGTGTTTTTAGAATGAAGCATCAGCAGAAACCAAAAAGGGACCTAATTCTGGCACCTGTTTTCCTCTTGGAGCTGGGCAGGAACAGGGGCCAGAAAGTCCTTGCTCTGTGCCTGGGGTATAAATGACTGCCCTCAGAATGGATGATTCTTTCCTGCTTCATTGGCTGGATAGTAACGGGCTCTATGTGGTGAATGGAACCACAGAGAAGTCTAAATTTAACACTGAAATCATAATGAGCTGGCAAAAGAGGAAGTGATGAGTTGATGAGAACCAAGTAGCAGGGGCTAGAAGGCATTTGGTGGTGGGGTATTTTATAACTCAGAAGATACCCTGGGGCTTATTTTTTCTATTTATTTCCTTTTTCCCTGAAATTTGTTGGAATTCTAAACCTGAGAGGCTAGTAGCTATCAAGGCAAGGACAGAGAACTGAAACAGCCAAGTACATTTCATCCCTCAAGCACGGGGGTAAAGAAAACAAAACTTCAGGCACATGAGGTGATCAGTGTGGCAACAGGATCTTGAGCTGGAGGGAAGGTGAATATAATTGTAAAGAAACGGGTTTTGACAGTTCTTTCCAGGAGATTTTGAATTAATGAGACTCTCACACACTGGAGATTCCTTTAGGATTGACATAAACATCCCCCCCAGGGCATGTTAGGAGGAGACGGGAAAGGAATCAAGGAGGCTATTAGACAGGAAACGGGATTTGTTAAGTGGAATGCAAGCAGTGGCCCTTTTACAACATCAGTGGCCATGAGTATGAAGTCTGAACACACCAGAAGCTCTGGGCACTGAGGGGGTTTTCAGAGGGGTGGGAATCTGTGGCACCCTGGGGATGGAAAGCAGAGAGCAGAGATGAGCAACTACCCAACCCACCGAGGCCAAGAGCCTATTCCCTTATAGCTCGAGGTTCTCTAAGAATATGGTGCTGTCATACAGTAGGAATCATAGAATTAGGCCCTTTGTTTGTAAATAAATGGACCACAAAGTGACTCTTAAAAGGATGGGATTATGGGGAAAAAAAAAAAGGGCAGAGAATAATATTTGCTGGTTCTTCTGTTTTAAGACCACTTCTTAAAAGGCTCTAAAAGAGCCTGCAAAGGGAGTTGAAGAGGTCAGACTGCCCATCAGGATGCAGGAACCCCAAGAAGGGGCCCAAGGCTCCCCTGGTTAACTTCAGGAGCTACTTGGCACTCCTCTTGACAAAACTGCCCAAAGTCTAGAAATGAGACTCATGGATTCATTGTTACTCTAACCTAATACAAGTGGTGAGCTCTGTACAGCCAAGACATCAAAAACCGTGAATTCCTTTAAGATAGTGGTTCTCTGGCTTTAGGGGGCATGAGAATCACCTGGAAGTTCTGTTAAAACACAGATAACCAGGCCTCACCTCTAGAGTTTCTGATTCAGAAGATCTGCAATAGGGCTGGGGAGTTCGCCTTTCTAGTAAGCTACCAAGTAATGTTGCTGGTGCTGCTGGCCCAGAGCCCACACTTTGAGAATCACTGCCTTAGACTTTTCCTACGTTCACTAAAAAGAATAGCAGAGTAAGTTCCATGACGGCAAGGAGGGAGGGACATTATTATAGGCATCTGTCAATACAGCCTCAAGTTCAGTGAATTTGGGAGGAAATCACAAATGACACCTTTCCCATGCAGTTGGATTTTTTAGGGGAAACACTCTCATGAAAACAGGCGAGGTTGAGTCTTTACATGTTTGGTTTCTGAGTGATGACTGACAGGGAGAGTCCTAGTGGATATGATGTCTACAAGTTGTAAGGAATGAGATCAAGGCAGAGGTCACGTTTCGGCGGAGGGCGGACACAGAAAGAGAGAGAGAGAGAGAACAAGAACGAGTACATGTGAGAGTGTGTGCATGTGTGTTACAGGGACCGGGACACAGATGTGGTACAGATGGGTAAGGGCAGGTGAACTCCCATGATAAAAAATTAAAACAATGCAGGGAAGCAAAGGCTCTCTCAAATCTCCCTCTGGACACTGTGGAGGATCCAGCATGCTGCTCTAGTATGAGCTGGAAAAGGGCCTGTGCTTTTGCCAGTTGGTTATCGGGTTGATTTCTTCTTGTTTATGAGTGGGGACTGGGGACCGCGGGTGGGGAGAGGGGGTCAGCAGGGTTAGTGCCAGCAACAGACGGCGCTATACATACCACCTAGATGCAAGTCGATGAGGTCACTGTAATAAGACTCTCCCCAATAGTCTACAACAAGGAATTGGTGAAGAGAGAGTTACTGGATCAGATCACCCTCCTGTGCTCCCAGACCCAAAGCAACCAATGACCCAAGGCATAAGAAACACAGAGATGCAACAAGAGGGCGAGGAGAAACAGCTGGAAAGCATGCATCTCTCTCTGGCAGTGCACTATACACACACATGTGCTGCAGCTATATGCCCTCTGGTGGTGGAAGGAAGAGCGTGCTAAAAACCACAGGTGATATAGTTAACAGCTAATTAGCCACGTGATTGCTATCTGTACCTCTGAGCAGTTAGGACAGGACAGAAGGCCTTGGCTTTGCTGAGAGCCCTGATCCTGCCGGAAGTCAACTGATTCTAAAGAAGATTTTTTAAAAATTCAAGGGTGGATCAGGGGCTACTTACTACTTTAGAATATTAGAAGCCCCAGCCTGAGGGGCCGAAGGTAAGATGTGAACATCCTAGAAAAGCTCTGCAAGGTCACCAAGCCTTAGGTTTAAAGGCAGTCAGAGCTCTCCCAAGAATTCACCTGTGACCTCGCTGCTGAGCATATCAAACTCCTTGCAGAACTGCTTTTACTGGGTAGGTTTGAGATGAAGGAGATCCTGTTTCTTCCGAGGTTAGGCCCCAACTTCAGCCAGGCTTCTCTTTAAAAGCAGAGTCACTATTTGCCGTAAGGC
This sequence comes from Nasua narica, assembly GCA_028533885.1. NCBI lineage: Eukaryota > Metazoa > Chordata > Mammalia > Carnivora > Procyonidae > Nasua > Nasua narica. The sequence goes on along the minus strand of CM052807.1, from coordinate 28,461,959 downwards.
TCTTGGAGGTCTGCCGGCCTCAAGCACTCCTTGCCTTTCAGCTCCATGCGGCTGTCCAGCAAGGAGGTTGCGTTGTTCTTCACATGCCTGAGATGCAGAGCCTGGGCACTGCTGAGGGGCTGGGCTTGGTCGGGCAGTCCTCGTCCTCCCAGAATCATAAACAAATACAGAGTACAACAAAAGGCAGCTGCACCTTGTTATCCTTTGCTTCCAAATCTCTCAGTCTGCATGCTGATCCTGGTGGCCTTTTGTTCCACATGAGGAATCCCCGTTAAGAATGGCCATACCACAACGCAGAGTGTAATCCTGGAATGGTTTTTCAACTCACGCTCAAGGCTGATGCAGTAGATAAAACTTGCACCAGGGTTCCAGAAACAAAAAGGGCTTCTCAGGTACTCCAGACTAGAAATCACTGCTGCCTTAGGCTTGCAGGCTCTGAACCTAACCCTTATGGTCCAGATATACATGAGCCTTAGACAGATCGAGATTAATAGGATGGCAGGTCCGTATCAGATCTCTCGTCTGGAAGGGCAGCCTGGCTAACAGCCTGACCCCTCGGAGAGCTACGGAAGCTCAGGCCCATCGAGCGAGCAGGATGGCAGGCTCAGTCAACTGTGCACCCTCGGGGAAGGGGTCAGCCAGCCTGGCTGGAAGACTCCGAACTGCAATGCTCAGTGGAGATTACCTCCTTAAGGACTCAGCCAGGAGCAACCAGACTAACAAGAGGAACGGAATGCAGAAGCAGGAGAGAAAGGATAGCCAATGGTCACGGTTCAGCCTCAAAGATGATCTCTGCCAAGTAGGAACAGGGCCACTGGGACTACTGACAAGAGGCGAATCTTAGAAGGGATGTGCTTAAAATAAAAAGGAAAATACTATGTTTGGAAATATATTCTTATGGTAGGAGCCACTGTATCCTGAGAATTTCCCAAATGCATCATGGGGAAATCTAATGGAGCTACCAAAGTCTGTCTTTAAAAACAGGGCAAACTTGTATTTGGATGAAGGTGTTTTGATAAAGCTTTGCTTACCAGAGTTTGGATTAGAACAGTGGTTTTCAACTCGTTCTGTGAGACTCTAGGGCTAGGGTCTTCCCCTAGTGGGGAAGACCTAGTGCTCTTCCAACTACCTGATTGACAACTACTTTGAACTCCTTTAAAACGTACAGAAGACACATTATATTCAGAAGTCTGATATGCCGACGTTAACCCACTGAAGACCATCAACACATCCACCATCTGTGCCATCAGGTAAACTTGCTTTTGTGAGGCTCTTAGGACCAAATTTCTTCTGCCCTCCATGTGCAAGTATCTGCACTCTCCAAAAATGTGTCAGGGACGAGGATATCGTACATATTTATTTCAGTTCTAGCTTGCAAGGAGAGTGCTCGTGAATAGCTGTGCAGGGCAGCACCCTGGGGGGCCACCACGCACGGAGACCCAGCCTGACAGAGCAGCTGCTGTCACAGCACGGTCCTCGACGAGGGTAAGATCCAGGCCGTGATAGCACAGCAGGGCTGGCGTTTCTGCTTACCGCATGCTTGGGAGCCCTTCTCTGAGATCTACTCTTCATAAAGAATATGAACTGCGGCTCGATTTAGTAGTGAGTCAACAATTCCTACTGCTCCCACCTTTGGCTTGTGGGATGGAGGCGGTTTAAACTGCACATATCCTGAGATTTCCAAGGGAACTGTTCAAACACTATTGCCATTTCTGGCAACCCCTTCTGTGTGTCAGGATGTTCTCACCACTGGGCCCCGGGGATGGACTAGAGGCTGAGGCCTGTTATCACTTGCAGTTCTCTACTCTAACCTGTATTCCCAAATTGGTGCTCATCAACATTCTAGAGTGGTTCTTTTTTATTTCAACTTAAACTCACAATTTGAAACAAGTTTGAAAACCACTGACTTAAACGAAATCCTGGTGGTATATTTTTATGGCAAGGTAATTACCTAAATAACTAGAAAGGGGAATTTTGGCAAGCTCGCACACCAATCTTCAAGGGTAGTCTATGACCCCCTGGCAGTCCACAGCTTGAATAACATGGCCTGGAAAATAGAAATACTTCTAGAAATACTGAAACAATGCTATAGTCTCAACTGCATGGCCTCTGACAGGTACACAAGTGCTTTGCAGAAACCATCAGCCCTGGGGCGGCCCACCTGAACCTCAGAACCCCGTGAGGAGGAGGCGCAGACTATCTTCCTTGAAGACTTAGGCTACTAAGGAAATGGAGGTACACAAGCCTATTGAGTTAATCTGACCACGTGCTGGAAGATCTATCCCTCATTCTCCATCTTGGCAGGAGTGATCTGTGGGGAATGATAAGAAAGCTCCCTCCTGACATCTGCAGGAAGAGAAAGCAACGAGGGCCCCTGTGAGTCCCGTAACAGCCAGGCAGGGCATCCCTGCTGGGCTTAGGCTAAGTCCCTCCGGGTGGTGAGGCTTAACTCAGGAGGCCAAGGAAGCACATGCAGGGCACGGAGCCAAAACAGGGATGGCGGGGGACATCACAGCTTCATTTGGAAGCCTGGAGACCCTCTGAAGTGAACCCGAATCTCCACTCATCGACACGGGCCAGCGCTTGCCTTGCAGTCACACGTCCCAGGCTTCTGGCTTAACAGGCTGCCCAGTGGTTCGACTTTTTGCATCTCATTTGGCGGCCCAGCCTTCAAGCAGTAACTCCAGCATCAGGTAAGGCACAAAACCAAGAACATCATATCCTCATTTTTCTCCCCATCCCATCTCTTCACCTGAAGGTCATCACTGAGTTGACTGTTCAGCTGTAATATCTAGGCCTTGAAGGGCCCAGAAAGATCTTCTTTTATGCCTGAACCCTGACTCCCCCCACCGCAGGTCCCTAAGAATTCATCTGGACATCCAGCACATCCTGTGAGGTCAGCTCAGCAAGATCCAACGGTGGCAACTGGCCCCATTCCTCGCTGCCTCTTACTGGTCCGTCTTCAGTCTTTACAGAGAGCCTGCCTGCCAGGAGACGTAGCGCCCTGTCCCTCTGCCACGCTAGGGTAAGTGATAAGGGGTCACTGCAAAGTCGGGTCACCTCCTTTCTTCACCCCCAGCCTCACAACTTGATTGCTGACCCTGGAGGCCTGTGCTTTCTACAAAGACAGGGAGGTTTCCCCATCCATAGGCTGGACCAAGACTCATGGACTCTTGAGAAAGCAGAGATCAGAAACTCCATGCCTGAGTTGGGCCTCTAGGTGGTGCTGGCCCAGTGGTTGGAAGGTCCTGAACCAACAGGGCTTCTTCCTGGCCCTTGGGACCACAGATGACTCAGGTACTTCCTCCCTTCCTGTGGGCCCCACTGTGTTGAACCCACCTCGCAGGCTCCTTGGATGAACAGTGGGGGTGGCTGCACTATTCCGCAGCTCTTCCCTGGGCACAGCAGCCACTGAGTATGTGGCCCCCACAGCCATTCCCATGTCTACCTTGTGCTGGCTCACCACCGTCCCCTAAGCCTGTCTACCCTACCCCAGTGACCAGCCGCTGGGAGATACAGAGCCCGGGTGCACACTGGAGGAGGTGGTGAGGGCTCAGCAGGCCATGTGTCCTCCTATTCTCTGTGCGGGCTGAGCGGGAGAGGGAGCCCACAAAGCTGAACGCAGGAGGTGGCGTGTGGGGAGCAGGCTGGGGGCCCCGCTCGTGCAGTTCTGTGATGGCTCCTTGTGGTACAGTGTCCCTCATTCCCAGCTATATTCTTCTAGAGGAAACAAAGGCAGGGAGTGGGAAAGGAGGAAGAAGAGAGGAGGCCCAGTGCTTGCCATCAACACCTAAAGTGGACTCAGAGTTGGTTCTACAGATAAATGGCCAAACCTCCCACACAACGGAAGAACAAGTCTAGGCCTTGGGGCAGTCTCAAACCGAGAGGCTTTCCTTTGCCTTTGCTTAACAGGAAGCCCCAGTCTCAGGGATGAAGGGCCCCAGAGAACCCTGCTGGAAAAGCAGCTGAATTCCACATGAGGTGACACAAAACTAGCCTACCATGGGAGGTGGGGGCAGGGCCTTCCCTTTAGGAACAAACCTCCTCACAAAGGAGAGCCGGACAATACCTGCTTCACCACGGAGCGCCTTCTCCACGGCAACCCCTCTTTCCTCCAGCTGCCTCTGCTTCTCTTCCACTTGCTCCAGCTGCCGCTGGATAATCTATGGGAAAACAGACAGTGTGAGTGTCCCACTTTCTCTTGTCTCCTAGCCTTCAGGAGGACAACTAAACTGTACAAATAGGGAGAAAAACAAATTAGGTCTGAAAGCTGGAAACGCTTTGGTCCACGGGCACTAAGCCCGTAGTGGGGTGGGAAGACCCTTGTGTTGAATCCCCTAGGGCCTGTTGTTAGTAAGCACACAGTGTGCGGTGCTGGTCTGGCCCTCGGCAGGCGGCTGACCGTGGAAGTGACGTGCCTGCAGCCAGGACTGAAGTACTGCATCCTAAGTAGCACCAATGGTGAGGTTGCTAAAGCACTAGTAGGGGTTCTTGGAGCGCACTGCAGAGATCCTGCCTCTAGAAGATTAAAAAAAAAATCTAGAACAGAGCAGTGCACTAGAATCTGTGTCTACATGCTAGAATCACTAGCATATAGTGAGAAGTTTCCCTGTGCTATGGGGGGACTAATCATGGAAATTGGATGGACATTCAACCCCCAAAGCAGCAGCCCATGACATATATCTGGAAAATGGCAGACAGAAAACAAAATAAAACCCAGGGAGCCAATCAGTGCAGAGAATGTGGTACAGAATAATGTTTAAGAAGAGGACTAAAAGACTGGTGGTTTTTGATGCTTGCTATACATGAAATTCAGAGAAATATCTTGGTATTTGGGTTTGCTCTTAATGTTTTTCATTGTTTATAGCTTTTGATTAGTGTACTAATATAAATCCAACTATATATACACAATTTCATTACAAAAACATATTGTACTTAGGTTGTCTTTTAATACTTTATATAAAGAAATTATTTTTTGCTTCAGAAAGAAAATCTGCAATGGTCTAGGTTCTGTGAGGCCTTAAGACAGAGGCTGAGGCCTGGAGAACAGCTCTGACCTGGAAATCCCAGGCCCACCAGAGGCTGATGGGTCAGAGAGGGCCTCTCAGTAACAGTTGTCACAAATGAACTAGTTGACTTTACAAGGATTACACCAGAGCAAGGAATATAGGAAACTCAAAGCCCAGCTCTTCCTTTTCTACCAAGAATTCCATAAAAACAAGGCTTCTGCAGTTGCATCAAGCCAGAGGCTCGTGGCCTGACATGTTGGGGCTGTCCTCTTGGATATCAGGGATACCCCGTCTACCTTTGCTCTGTCCTCTTGACCCTCCCTCGTCGTGGACAAGGACAAGTATGTTGGAGAGGCAGCTCTTTCCCACTCACGAGCTGTGGCCCCTCCGGTGATCTTACCTGGGCTCGGTGTAGCCGCTTTAGTTCTTCTTGCTTGGCCTGTCTCCTAGCTGCCTTCTGCACACGCCGGGTCAGCTTGGCATTCAGTTCCTCCTCCGTGTAAGTTCTTGGCTGGAGAGAATGAGAGAGTTCCTCAGTCCGGTGCAGCAGGCCTGGGCGCGGAGAGCACTTCCCCTCGGTTGGAACTGTCTTTTAGCAGAATGCCCTCGGGGCAGACTCCCGGGCTGCAGCTAAGCCAGAGGCTTCACTGACACTTGTCCTTGCCAGAGCCCTAACTGCTACAAGGTACAGCTAAAGTGCCACAAATGACATACCTCCCTGCTGTGACAGGGACAGGAGGCTAAGTGGGGACCGATTGTTAGGAAGTTAAAAGGACCAAGGGTCATATGCTCCTGTATCACAGAGATCACGTATTTCCAATGGAAGGACATCTGCTCTTTTTAAAACTTTCTGGGTGTAAATATATGATAATTAGTTCCCCCAAGCCTCCCACTTCTCGGAGGTATAGGGGAAGGAAAAAGAAAAATCAGGATCCTTTTATTTCCTTATTTAGTATCAAATGCCACCTCCTTCAGGTGAGTGATATTTATAAGGTTCTCTAAGAAGTAACATATAAAGTAGAGAAAATGGGGATGCTTCTATTTTTAAGTCTGAGTGCACCCCAAGCTAACTAATGCCTTCCGAAGAACGGAGATTGAGTGAACTGGGACCGCTCCCGGGGTCTGCCCGGAGGGGAGGGAGGAGGCGGTCTGGCAGGGCGATCCCAGCCCCTGCCAGACGCAAGCGCCTGAGCAACTCCACCTGTAAATGTGGGCATTGAGGGCGCTAGGCAGCGTCAGATGCCTTGTGTTAACACTGAGCACCCACCAAGAGGCAAATGCTGAGGGGTCTGCCTCTGTTCCTAACATCTTCATTTCCTCCAAGGAAAAAAAAGAGAGAGACTTTGGCAGGCTTTAAAAGAGACTCCCAAATTCGACTCAGAAGTATAGTCTAATATTCTATATTTTAAGAGCTCAAGGACAGTGGAGGGCCAACTGAGCAGCTAAGTCCTTAAGGAACATTGTGGTGTTCTAGCGCCCAAAGCACTTCACCTTGCAGTTGACGGAGCTGAGGGCTCGCGAACTCCCCACTCCTGCGGGGCCCAGTCCCTAAGGGGCAGCCCTGGAGTGAAATGACCACATGCACTCCAGCCAGTCAAGAGCAGGGTGTCTCCCCTTCCTCCGCCATGACACAGCTAAAGAAGGCTCTGCTGGCAGTGGTGGCTACTGCTCCATGCATGTGTGACCAGTTAGTGAGGATGTGGCTGGAGGGCCAGGGCCAGGCGCTGCTCCGGGTGGTTAATCACAGACACGCATGCAACACTGACCAGCCATGAGCATGACACACTACCTTTGATGCATATGATCTCCTGAATGCCAAGGCGAGTGGTACATAAATCGACTTTTAAGGGGATGGCAACGGAAAACAAAACAGAATAGTAATAATAACAATTAAAAAATTAAAAATAGAACACAGAAATGGAGCAAAATCAGTTAGAAGTTTAAAACAAACAGGCGAGACTAAAGACTAAAACACGTGATTATTTTTCACAATGTCACACAGGACTGCGTAAGTGAGGGACCTGGGGGTATGGATCCTAGCAGCAGAGTCTCCGTGAATCTCGGTTCTGAGTAAGGACTGGGTTCACTTTTCTACTGAGAAGACAGCTTCTTCCTCGCTATGGCCCAGATCTCTCTCCTCTCTCCATTCTCCCTTGTACATAATAAACTAAAGCTGTTTAAGTGTATGGTTATAGATGCCATTTCTCCTTTAGTAACCCATCTGCCTGTGGAAATTCAGATGACTTCTTTCAGCCCAGTGAGGGGGTGGGGCACTGGTGGTGGGAAATTCCGTTGCCAGGCACACAAAGATACAGAGCAAACTGAGTGTCAAACCTAATGTTCTCTTCCAAAAGGCTCTCTCGTGGCACTGTGGGCCAGGTGGATTCCTAATGGGCCACCCAGAAATCCTGGATGGGGGTGGGGAACCATTTCTTGATCATGCCCAGTGAAAGGGGCCTAAAATAGCATAAATAACTGATAATCACCAAAAATATATCAGGCACATATGTCCTGCTTCAGACTGACTCATCTCTCCCACAAACCAGAGTGAGAGGATGAATCTCACTATTAGAAAAAAATCAGCTAAAAAGACAGAAGACCGATGAGTTCCCCAAGCCATGTGTGAATTGCTCCATAGGAACTATGAAGCCACAACCTAAGGAGTAGCACTTAATGTCTGCACCTGTGGCTGCTGTAAAAAGTAAAGGGACTGGGGGCAATCCTTGACTGGCCTCTGGCAGGGGAAGGCAGGTACAGACTTGGCAGAGTCAGTGACTCGAGGAGAGAAGTCATGACACATCTGCAGTGCGCTGAGAGAAGGGAGAGAAGGGGCTGCTTCTGCTGCGACACAGGGACTGGGGTCTGTCCCAGAGCAAATGCGCACATCTGTGGCTGGGCCACAGAGGTTAAGACGCGTGCATCACTCATATTTAGAGTCAGGCTCAGGCAAAGAAAAGAGGCTAATGGGAATTATCTTTTGTTGGTAGGGTGACAGGTGATATACAGATTTATATAATTTATACAATAGTCTGTATTATCTTAAATTTTTTTAAGTTAACATTTTAAATAAAAATAAGTATATTTTCAATTTTAGGGTTTTTTTTGTTGTTTGTATTTTATGTTGTTAATTTTTTTATTGTGTTATGTTAGTCATCACATGTGTTGTAATGACCACTGGGTGTTATATGGAAATAAGGAATCACTGAACACTACATCAAAAAACTTATGATGTACTGTGTGGTGTTTTTTTTTTTAAATGAAATAAAACTCAAGCACTTGTTTCCCAGATGCCTGATTCAGAGATGGGTCTGTGACGCAAGGGGAACCATTTCCCGCCCGCTGCTAGAGACGCTCCCTCCTGACTCCCCCCATCCCTTTAGGTGTCCCCACACCCTTCACTTCCTGCTCTGAAAATTTTCAAACCTAGGAAAAGTTGGCAGAGAACAATGAACATCTTTGCCTAGATTTGCTAAATGTTACCACTTTTCTATATAGTTGATATATATAATCTTTATATACAATCTCTTTTTGAATCATTTGTAGGCATTTTTATGCCTACAAATTTTAATATGTACTTCTTAAGAACAGAAACATTTTCCCACATGACTACAGTACTTAATGTCTTACAAAGAACCAAGCACTGATGTGGTAACACTGTATATCTACACATGTTATACTATCTGTGATCAGATTCACTTAATTATTCCGAAGTGTCCAGCATGGCTGTTTTTGTTTTCCTGTTTTAGCTCCCATCCTTGAAAATACAGTGTCTGCTCTCACCCAAGCCGACCCCACACTTCGGTAGGATGCAGGTCAACATGTCCTAGGCTCAGCTTTGTCTTTAGTATTCCCTGCTCAGCCTCCAGCAAAGAGCTCTACCTCTGTGGGGGCACACATGAGACGTGAAGCCCCCCGTGCCTCTGATTCTGGGAGTCTAGGAGTGGGGGCCATGACTCGTTGGTCATGTAGAAGGGGAAGAGCTCCCTGTGTGCCTCAGGCCAGTGGGGCCACAGGGGAGGCTATCCTCGGTGACACATACTGCCAAGAAGAAAGCCTCGGCACGGCCAGCTTGGGCAGCCTGCCATTCCACACTCTGCCGGGATATTTCATTTAATTGAGAAACTGACCACAAAAGCAACCACCGATGGGAGTTTCTGACCAACAGGAGACGAACCGATTGAACATCTGCATATCTGTGCAGAGGCAAAGTGAACCCTGGACCACATTCTCCTTCACAGACGGCCACCCCTCCCACCCCGCCCTGTGAACCCCCTAAGACAGCGCCAGTCCCCAGTGTCAGCACATGTTGAGGGACCCACGTCCATACCCAGAAGCAGTTCTTAGTCCCAATGTTGTACCAATGCTGCTGCCTGGGAAAGTATAATGGGGAGCACTTGATTGGAGACCCACGAAGCTAGGCTCCTGGGGGAGAGCCAGCACACAGGGTCCCTACTCTGACTCAGTGCTGGCCTGGCCGGACAGGTGGGAGTTGGCTTTTCACAGCGCAGGGCGGGATCAGAGGCCTGACTATTCAGGTGTCCTTCTAGGAGAGTGGACAGCTAAAGAGCTGGCACAGCCAAGGGAGGCCAATAGACCAAGAATGAGAGGGGAACGAAAAGATGGATTTCTTCCAGTGTGCCAAGTTGTTAAAGCTGGACCAGGCTGTGGGGAGGGGACTGGCGACAGCTGCAGAAGCTGTCTTTACTGACCAGACATGTGTGAGGCTCAGGTCTGCTATGGCAACTCCCTGGAAGCCAAAAGAGAAGCAGACTCAAATGCAAGCCCTGGAAAGCCTTGTAAAGAAGGCTGTATGATGTTCTGGGGACACCTGTCATTCAGAAAAGGGAGCTGAAGATAGGCGGGCTGTCGCCTGGGACAGGAGGCTGCATGTGTTTCCCAGGCTGGACAACGGAGAAGGCGCAGTGTGAACTGCCCAGGCCTTTCTGGATTGTCGTCCCCACCCCATCACTGTCTCTGTGATGCTGATGCCCTGTTAGAACTTTCTCTAATCCCTCTCCCCTCTCCAATTTCACTGGATCTATAACAGAGCTACAAGAGCCCTCGGAAATCAGAAGACTGAGGAACTATCCAAGAGCCCTCCACATTGGGGGCTCGCTCTCCGGAGAGCTGAGTAGCCACCTCAGCTCCCAAGCCTGGGGCAGTAAGAGGGACCAAGTCAGACCCAGAGTGTCCCACTCAGCACAGAATCCAGGTCAGTTTCCTGGACTGGTTCTTTAATAGCAAAAATTCCTCTCCAACCCACACATGTACAAAGGCAGGATGACAGGGCGCACTCCTTAGTGACTCAGCCTCCATCTACTGCCTAAACCCCATCCCAACCTCCACCAGCTCTGGGCACGGACAACCCTTCTCCTGTCACTCCGGACACTGGTGGATGCTAGTCCCTGTGGGATTTCTGAGGACAAAAGAACAAATGGGCGCCAGCAGCTTGCTAAAAATCAAGTGAATCTTTGACTGTGGAATGTCTCTATCTTCTTCCCAAGAAACACAAAACTCTTGTCATTGAAACAAATAAGCCCCAGCTGTTAAAAAAAGCCCAAGAGAAGAACTCCCTTTATGAACATTCAGCTGTGGGTTCGCTGGGAGATCAGAGGAGGGCATTCACGTTCCACCCTGGGCTGGAACCTCCAACACTTCGCAGAGGTTTGGACTGGGCTTGACTCCTACATACCTCTCGCCTGGATTTCTGGGAGGACCTCTCAAGGATGTCGTCACTGGAGAGGTCCGAGTCCTCCGAGAAGCTCAACTGGCGCCGCAGCTGCAGTTCTAAGGGGATGGAGAGAAGAGGCAAACCGAGGACACCACGTGCTTTCTTTCCTGATTTCTGCACGCACATGTGCCGCCCAGGGGAATCGGGAAGAGGGTGGACTTCTTCCCAGTTTGAGGGGCTCTTAACCTCCCCTCCAGGCTGGTGAGCCAGGATCTTGGAGGATGACCCCTGTGCCGGCAGGGGCAGTGTGACCACTGAACAGACGGTGTCCTGAAGACAGCCCACCTGGTGCGCTCCCCACAGTGCCACAGCTCCGCTGTGCTCTGAATCAGCCCCTGCTCTGGGGCTGAGTGCACACACCGCCCAAGTCTCCCTTACTCAGTGCCAAGCTGGGTTTTAGAATGATTCCATCATGTGGAATATGCCCTGTGAGCCCATGGTTCGGCTTCCTTCTTGCTTACCCCCTTAGCATCGCTCCTAAGAACCCCCAGGGAAGCAGCGGGAGAAATGGATCTTTTGAGAACCAGTGGCTGGAGGACACACCCCTTACCTCCTGCCCCAAGGGGGGACCCCTGTGCTGACGTACCTGCTCTCACAATGGGAGACATCCTGTGCTTGCCCAAGTCTACAGTGGCACCACTGGAAGGAGTGCTAGAACAGGACTTGTCATCGCCCTTCTTCTTCTTGTCCTTCTTGTACCCAGAAAAGACTGACTTCCACAAGGACTTGGGCTTGGCAGTGGCTTCCTCCAGGAGGTTTGGGCCTGGCTTCTCTGGGGGCCGGCCCTCACCTTTGGGCTTCTTCTCTTTCTTGTTTCTGCGGGGGGAGAAGAGTGACGATCTCTTCTTGCTCTTCCCACTGGAGCCCTCGGATGAGGTGACCGAACCATCGGGGCCCCCCGAGTCCGATGGAGGGGAGAGGACCTCCTCACTAGTGGCTTCATGCTTCAGGGTGGGCTCCCTGGGGCCTTTGAGAACTGGGCGTTTAGGGGACTCGGGGCCGAGGTCTTTGCCTTTGGAGGGAACTGAGGAAGCTTTGCGGAAGGTGCCTCCTGGGGGCCTGGAGGTTCCAGCCGCCATCTCCATCTCCTTCATCCTACTCAGCTGCTTGGCCATAGCGTCTCTCAACGCCTGGCTCTTCACAGACTTCTCCCTGGCTCGCATGCGCTCCTCAGCCAGCTCCTTGGCTTCTGGAGAGACTATGGGCAGGCCTCTCTTCTGTGGTTGGACCCCACTCTCCAGAGTAGGCAACCTACCATTCTCCTTGGCTAGGGGTGGGTGGAGGGGCCTCTCGGTGCGGGGCCAGTAGGAGGGGGGTGTAAAGAACTTCTCCTGTAGACTTGAGTCCTCCGTCTTGTCATCATAGGTATCCTCCACGTCATCGGCAAAGGGGATCTCGTCCACGCTCTCCACAAACGACTTCCGCACCTCCTCTCGAAGGGGCTGGGCAGGCTCTCGGGGAGCCCGCATAAAGGAGGCAGGTGGTGGGGGTGGGATCACCAAGGCCTTGGGCTTGGTCTCCTTACGCTCGTAAGTCTGATACGGCTTCCTTCGAAGAGTTGCGGGCTCCTCATCCTGGGGTGGGGGTGGGGGTGGGCTTGAAGGTGGAGTGAGCATGGTGGAGTCCGAGGTGTTGAAGCTCTGGCTGCCCAAGGTTTTCATGTTGGAGGAGCTCCCATGAAGGCCCAGCCCAGAGCTGCTCGAGAGATCTCTTCTCTCCTCATGGGAGTTTTTCAGCTCTCGGTCAGATGGGGACTTGGGGGTTGGCAGAGAGGGCGGGTCACCATCCGACTTTGGCAGGCCTAGCCTCTTAGGAACAGGTGGTTTTAGAAGCTGGAGTCCCTCACTCTGAGGAGACTTCTCAACTGAATAGGACTTTAGGGACACTGGTTTAAAGGCAGGCGAGGGAAAGCTGGACTCGGACACCTTGCTCCGATCTACAGGTGTAAGCCCAAGGCTGCGGCGGATCTCGGCGCTCTTCATCCAGAACTCTGCCACCAGGTCGTTCCGTTTCAGGGCCTCATCCACAGCGAGAGGGCTTCCCAGTCTATCCTTGGCATCCCCTTGGTTCTTCAAGGGGAGGGGAACCACGGGGATGGTTGTTTTAGCTGGAACAGGCTGAAAGCATATGGGGGACTTGGTGGGGGACGGGACAGTGGCCTCAGAGGAAGGCTGAGGCTGGGAGCAAATGGGGAGCTGGGTGGTAGTGGGGGTGGAGGTGGCCAACGGTGACAGGCGCTGTGCGCTAACTGGGGAGGTAGGCGTCCTGGCTTCTGGCGGAGCCACCGGCTGCGATCGGATAGGAGAGCGCACAGCTCTCTGGTCAGTGGGCACTTCCGCTTTGGGCTTCACTTTGGGGAGCAAAGGTTCGGGGAAAAGGCTGTCCTCGGGCAATTTCACCTTGGTAGCAACAGAGACAGGTGGGATTTGGGCCCCCTACAGAAAAGGAAGATAGAAGCTGCTTAGAAGGAAGGGTTCAATGGTCAGAAGAAGCCCACTGGGGAGCTCTCTCTCAAAGGGCCTGTGTTTATGAAGTAAATTCCTCTCTCTCTCCTTTAGGCTATCATTCGAATGGCTCCAGGAGACCCTTTCTCACTTGCCACTCTATTTGTTCAATTTTTAAAGCCACTCTACTTTGCTCAACAGACTCAGCTTTGCGGGTTTGGTTCATCTCAAACACATCCTGCCTTCTTTGTGCACTGAAATAGACACTGGCCAAAACACATTGAAGGAGCCAGCTCTCCTGACTATGGACCCCAAGAGCTCGAGATCTCTGATGTATGAAGACACAGGCCCACGCCGTAAGATTTAAAACAGCTATTTTTTTTAACGGTCTACACTACAAATTGTCCTTCCCAGGAAGCCCAAAGATCCATATATTCCGGCACAAATCCTTATATTGCCCCACCCGTTAGTCTCAGCAAAGCTCTCCCAATTTCATGAATGAAATCACCAAATTCATCTTGCTTCTTAGAATCTCAAAGACCAAATCAGGCTAACCCAGGTCTTGAGTTTGCCCTCCTTCCTGGATCTGTCCTCCATTGCTCTCTTTCCTGGATCCGTCCTCTGGATGGCATTTCACAAACACATTCCATAGGATACACTGTGGCGATTCGCTTATGTACCATTCTCCAATGTGTGGTTCACATACCACTCGTAATCTTGGGTGAATGTTTTTAATTTTAAAACTCAGTCTGACATTCATTTTAACATAACACTAAGAAACAAACACATCTGTCCTATCAAATCAATGAGTTCACAAAAACTATTGCTTTAACTTAAAAAATAAATTTACTTTTAAAATGGTGTCAGAGTGACACGGCAGTGGGATGATGACTCAGGTCCGGGACTGGCACAGCGCTAGGTTAGGGAGATGCTGCCCAGACTGCCTTGTCCTCATGGTGAAAACTGAGCTGGGTCTCCAAGGCCACTCCTGTTTTCAGCAGCCCCACTTAGCACAAGCAGCAAAAAAACGGGTTCACAGCAAGGGCCCTAAGATGAAGGAATTACTATGTCCACTCAGGGTGCCATCAGTTCTGTCCCCCACAATAAACCCTGAGCCCTTACCTCTGCCACAGGGCTGTGCCCTGGGGAGAGCAGACCAGCTTGCTCCTCTGGGGACGGGGCAGGGCTGGGGACTTGGGCAGGACCTGAAGAGAACAGACACAGGGTTTATAAGAGGAAGCACCATCCCCCCTCCTTCCCGCCGAGGGCTCCTCTCCCAGCCAGCTCTGCAGGGAGTCACTGTTGGCCAGCAGCTGGAAAGTGCCTTCCCAGAGTATCCCTGGATGCCACCTCTGCTCACATTGGAAGTGCGGACTTTTGTTCGTGTGTGTGTGATCTGTGTCCAGCTTGGAGGTGCACCTCCTACCCTTTCCCGGCTCCAGAACACACACAGAAGGGGCTGTTGGCCGAAGCCCTGCGCAGGGTTCACGCATGGGGCAGGAGGACAGCAAGCAGAGCTGTTTGCCATTTGCAGGCTCTGCTCCAGCTCTGCTCTGGCTCCACTCCCGTGACCCGTGGCCCGGAGGCTGCTCTCGTCCTTGTAGGCTCCCAGTGGGGATTCTGGAGGCCCCTTCTCCTGAGATGAGAGACTTACTTCTCTCCTGGTGCCCTGGTGTGGGAGCGGGTTGCTCATCCTCGTTTTCGGATACCCTCAGCTCCAGCTCCGCCTCCACGGCTGCCTGGTGCTGCATGCGAAGCTCCGTTTCAGCATCCGATGGGATCTCATCAGACCAGTGCTGATCTGGCGGAGGGGAGAGCACAGCCCACCTGAGTGAGGGCCTGCTTCTTTCTGAGTCTCCTGCTGTCCCCAGAAAGCAGCCAAACCAGCATCATGGCTTGAGCTCTAGACCCGGCTCTGTGCCCCAGCTGGGCCCTGCCTACTGGTCCCCACCGAGCTTCTGAGAGACTCGGCCCACAGCCCCTTATTCTCTGCAACATGGTGCTCTCATCAAAGCCTGCAGCGCTCTGTTTTCTTTTTAAATGCACAAGATGGCACCCAATAGACCAGAACAGAGAGAAACCCAGGGCATGTGCCTGTGACGGGCAGGCCTTGCTTTGTGGACTCACCAATGGTCTGCATTTCCCCCAACACCACAGGGACGATGGCACTCCCTCACGGTCTTGCCTGGACCCTTCTCATTTCTCCCAGGCTAGTCCCTGCCCTCTCTTCCCCAACCCATGAGACTATAATGCTTAAAACACCATCTCCTTGTAGCTACCTTTCGGAGGACATCCACTGAATTGGAGCCCCTGGTCTAAAGCACCCAGTCTGTTCAATTTCTCAACCACAACTTACTGAACGCAGGCTCTGCCGGCTGCTGGCTTAGGGGGGAATGACACACATTCTGGTTAGTGCCAGAACAAGGAACGCGACCAGGAGACCTAGAGCCTTACTATTGCTTTAACATATGTTATCTTTCCTGAGTTGCAGTCATACAGTGGGGAAGAGGGTGGTCAGCACAGTGGAAAGGGGAGGCTCTGGGGTCCCCCGTACCATCATCCAGCTCAGCACCAGTGTCCCCCGTGTCCCCATTCTCCGCTGCCTCCCCTTCTATCTCTGCTGGCTCCGAGTCCACATCTTCCTCCAGGTCATTCTCATCAAATGGGACTGTAAAGCAGAAACGTTCAAAGGAAGGAAGAAAAGGACAGACAGAGGGACAGAGACTGCCTGTGCAGGTGCAAATGGGTGGTGGTCTTCCCAGAGCTGCAATGTGAAGACCCTGAGAAGGGGGGAGATGGACTCTGACGTGTCTGGATTTGGACCCCATGGCAGATGTTAGCCAGATTCGGGGGAGCTAAAAGCAGTGTGCGCACCGGCGAGGGCCCAGGGCCCTTGCTGAACACACAGGACTAGCACTGCCAGGTCTGGTCATCTCCCCACCTCCCCGGGGCTGCTATAAGCTCCTCGGTGTGAGGACAGAGGGGAGACGCTGCTTCTCCAGGCCTGGCCAATACCTGGCTGTGACTGCGTCACATGGCACGAAGTGCTGAGTCCTCACAATGGTACACTAGAGGGACTGGGGGAAACTGAGGCCACCTGCTCACGGCCACACGGCCCCATTTAGCAGCTGCAGTGCTGTCGGGTGAAATCCTGAGTGACCAGCAGGACTGCTGAGGGCACCTACCTCCCCTTTCCGACAGCAGAGGTGGCAGCTTCGCTTGGGATCATTCAGAGAAATTATTATTATTATTTTTAAAGCATGAGGGAGATGGTGAGGGATATGTAAAGTTCATTTTCTAGACTCAGGAGTAGCCCTTCAGTGCTGCAGAACGAGGCAAAGCGCTCATTGACTCTGTTTTCCTCAGGAGGAACCAGCCCCTAAATACACACACACACACACATACACACACACACACACACACACACACAGCTGTGCACACTTGGAACTCACACTAACAGCCTAGAGTAAGAAAAGCAATTAAGAAAGCAACATGTGCTGCTTTAAAGGGTGCCGCGAGACCCCGGTGGTCCCTGAGACTGAAGCTGCCCGTCTGGCACGGGTCCTAAGGGCTTCTTCTAGGGTCTGAAGCACAGCCAACTCCAGAGAGTCCCAATGGTTCTCACTTCAGGAACAGGGGTTATGCTTAGATCTGCATATCCAAGAGCTGGAGGTTCCAAGCCCAAGGGGGTTGAGTGGGCACTGGGCTGTGGCAGAGCTGGCGAGATTTCCTCAAAGGCGGTGCCACAAGAGGCCGTGCAAGGACCAGGTCCTCTCAAGTCGCTGGTCTCCTCACTGTCCAGCCTCGTGAATCTGTACCCCTGCTACGGTAAGCATGTGCACGGTGAGTGCAGACACCAAGGTCTGAGTGTGAGAAAAATCAAGTGACTGCCTCTGGAAGTGGGGTGGGAAGACAGGGAAGGGGCACCCTGAAGATGCTGGCTTGCCCTAGTCACAGGGGTTTTTGTAAAAATATTATATATATTATCCCTTGAGGCACCTGGGAGGCTCAGTTGGTTGAGCGTCTGACTCTTGATTTCAGCTCAGGTCATGATCTCAGGGTGGTGAGATTGAGCCCTGCATGGGGTCCACACTGGGTGTGGAGCCTGTTCAAGATTCTCTCTCCCCCTCTTGCATTTGCCCCCTACCCTCGCTTGCTGGCACAGACACACACACACACACACACACTCTCTCTCAAAAAAACCCCAAAAACCAACCATAAAACCAATTCCTTAAGCTATATAATTATCGTACACTCAGCTTATTAAAAACAAGGTGTGACTTGCAACTAATTCTGGAGAACCATTCGGAAGAGGTTTGGAATGGACCACAGGGAAAGATGGGAGAGTTCCAGAGTAAGTTCTAGGCTGGCAAACAGTTAATGGCACGCTCCTAGTTTGAGATACCAGAGCAACACGCAGAGCTGGTAATCCCAAGATGCTTTCCTGTGATGGTGGCATTTTTTGGGAACAAGACTGGGTGGTAAAACTACTCAATTATTTCCACAGGTTTAAAACCTTTGTGTGGTAACATTGCTGTTTCAGTTCATCAAACACCAAGAAGTAGGATTTCTGAGGATCACAAAAGTCTCTGTGCCTCTTCAAATCTGAGCTTCCTGTCTGGATAATGAGCTCATGGTTTCATGACACCATTTCTGAAGAGGCGGGAACACAGATGCCTCTCTTTGCCCAGCACTTTTCTCCCTTGGCTGTCACGGTTAGGGCCCACTGTCCCCAACATGCATGCTCAGACAAATCTCTGAGTGCCTGGGCATCAAGACGGTAATTTATACTTCTGTTGGCAAGTGCACCGGGTGCGAGCACAAAGGAGATCACAACAGGACTCCCCAGGCTGGCACTGTTCCAGTCACCCTGCCCCACGTCAGCCTGATCCCAGCCCCGGTCCCTTGGCCCTTACGTGGTTCTCCGACTCACAGCTGCTACTAAGAAACTGTGTGGCAGAGTCAGAAAGGTACTAAGTCTACAGTCCTTGGGAAAACCTTGAAAGGAACAATTGTCACATATATTAAAAAACAAACAAGTGAGAAATATCAATGCAGTGCAGCAGATACTGGAGGAACGCAGCTCGAGGGATGGAATTGGAGATTAAACCCAGGTTACGATGGAGTGCAGAGTGCTAGAAGCTGCCACATACTACGGAAGCTCGGAATCATAGACATATGTAGCTTTTGCTTTATTTTGGCCGCTAGCGAGGAAGTCCTGACACCTCGGCCTTCTCCAACCATCCTGGGAGACATGACTGACTAACTAGGAGGAATGCCCAGCAGCTCTGGACACAGAGCTAGGGTCTGGCTGCAGGCCCCGCTCTCCCTGTGGCTCAGTGACTTGTGTACCTGTGTCCACTTCTCCCGCGGCGAGTGAGGACAATGGGTTGGGCTGGTAAGAGGCTGGTGGTAAAGATCCATGAGCTCCAATCCTACCCACCCCAGAAGCAACCACTAGGACCAGACTTCTCAACCAGGGGGCCATGCTGCCCTTCTTCAAGTGGTATTTGATATTGTGTCGGGCCTTTTTTTGGTTGTTGCCTGGATGGCTGGGGCAGGAGCCGCACGGCTGACATTTCGAGAGCCAAGACCAAGAAAGTTAAATGTCCCACAATGCAGAGAACTGTCGTGCCCTCGCTGAGCACTGCTATCACCCGCATTGAGAAACACCTCTCCAGAAAAGGTCAGGAAGGACAACCAAGGTTTCTGAGCTATCTCCTGGCCTAAGTATTTAAAGAGACCCCACACCTCGGTAGGTAGACCCAGTGGACGCTACGTCTAGTTATACCCAGCCTGTCCTACTTTGAGCTGGACAATATCCACCAAGCCTCTGTTCCCCCCTCTTCTCTGAGGAGTCTTCCACAAGTCCCTGAATACTGAATGTCTCCTTCTCTGTACTTCGGTGGGTTTGCGGAATATTAACTGATTCCTCCACTTTCACACCCAACTGCTACACAACTTAATTCCTACAGACTTTAAAAATCACTGCTAAAAATGTCCTCTCAGCTTTGGCCTTTACTCAACCTTTATTAATAATAATAACAACAATAAAAGCTTAGTCAGTTCTATGCTATCGCTCTCCTCCAGATCTTCCCTGAAGGGCATGGGGTGCGCGTCTGGTCCATGCAAGGATGGGCTGCCTGAGTGAGGCATGCATGTGCCCGCCCCCCACCTTGGCATGCACGAGCAGCAGGACCAGAATTCTAGTGTTAAGGTACCAGCAGAGCTGCCGAGAGAGTGGTTATAGTGAATGGAGAGCAAACAAACATCACCAGACTACCTCCGGAGACTGTCTCCAGCCAGGCCTGCACGGCTGCGCGGCGTATGGAGGGAAGGTCAGGCACTGAATTTAAAACAGACGATAGATACAAAGTTACACAGGAATGCGAGGTCCCCGTGAGGAGAGCTGAGGTCATCCTAGAGCCCCCAAACAGGAGAGAAACTGAGAGATGTTACAAGCCAGAGGCCTGTCCGGCACCGACGAGGGCTCAGAATCCTGTTGTAAGCCTACATGATGGGCATTTGGGATGAGAAAAGGAGAGAAAACACAGGGAGGGTCAACGGCGGCTCGAGGCTGCGGAGCCCATGGCTGCTGGCCAGTCTGATGTCCCTGGTCAGCAGGGTCTCTCTCCTCACACCCGTTGAGTGTTTATGCTGCTGCAAAAGTAGTTAACAGGGGTTGGTCTTGCCTGTAGGTGAAGACTTGGGGCTGGGAAGGATCAGATGTCCCTGTAAAGGGCCAAACTTCAGGAAGGCAGGGAGCACCCCTTCTGTCTACTCAGAGCCTGACAAGGGTGTGTGGCCCTGTCAGGCGCTGAATGGAAGCACGAAGAAGAGTGACTGAGAGACAGAGGTTGATGACGCCAGGGTTCCATATTTGGACAGTGGGTATGCTGAGGTGGGAAGGTGTGGAAAATGACATGGCAGCTGGCATATCCTTCCCCAGTCTCCATTTTCCCCTTTTATTGCTTGCTATTCCTAGAAGAAGTCAGGCTAAAGTTCTTCGCCCTCCTGTAGAACACAAACCATCTCACCTGAAACCTACAGCTGGACATTACATTGTCTACTCTAAAGGCCTCCTGGATCTAAATCTCTTCTTAAAACTTCATTTCAGTTCAAAATATACTCCTCCACCCCATCCTGCCAATGTACATTCACACTCAGACACACGCCACACGAGGAAAGTACCAGAACATTTTACCAAGTGGACAGAGCAACCCTGTCTGGTCATAATGGGGAAAGAAAGCAAATTCTTGGTTTTCCCAAGGTAGGGTTCATTTTACTATTTTGCATCTGTGGAGAAAGAACTCATAATCTCTTAACCTGTACAGAACTTAACATATCCTCAAACAATAGCTAAGGGTAGTGGTCACAAATAACATCAGGAAAATAAAATGGTTCGTTGGCTCTTGCATTTCGATCAAACTGATGGCTTTGGTCCTAACAGAAGAGTCCTCTGCAACAATGAGAGGGGAAAGTGCTCTGAGGGGCATTGGGACTTTGGATCTTGAAACAGTTACCTCTAGAAGTGGAGGACTCAGAGGTTGGTACCATCCGCTCCTCCTCCTCTTTCTCTCGAATATGTGTCCAGTGCACATCAGCCTGGATCTCCAAGGGGTCAGCCGGATTTATGATCTGCTGTAGCCTCTGGCTCCCGACTAGTGTACCAGGGTCAGGGGCAGGGGAGATGAGGAAGGGAGAGATGATGGAGGAAGGAAGCAGAAAATAAACAATCAAGGAAAGGAGGGGATGAAAAACCACAGGAAAGGAAACAGAAAGAAAAGTTACTGTATTTGCCCGGATCAGTTTGAATCAGAAAGAGGCAAAAATTGAGAACACACACGTGCGTACACACACACACACACACACACACACACACACACACACACGTGATTTCCACTTGTTCAACTTGATTTAGTTGTTTCAAGCTTCACTTATACTGTTAATTTCAACGAAGAGAACCATACATTACAACTCCGAACAGAAAGAACTTTCCTTTCTGATGCTTTTTTCATCTCTGCACTTGAGAGACCCAAATGCCAAGTCAGAAAAAAGAGCAGGTTACAACTGCCCTCTGAAGGGCCATCCCTCCAGGTCCTGAGTACTCAGCTCTGTTACCCATCACCGTGTGAGATCCTAGAGGATGCACACACTCATGTCCCTTCTGTGTCACACAGCATGGTGCTTACCGCCACCTGCCAAGTGGACAGCTTCTCCTTTGAGATTCAAGCCAAGTGACAAGAGATAAGTGGGATGGGACAGTATCTTCTGTCATGAACCAGCTTACTCACGCAGGACAGAAACTTACTTTGTTGGTACGTTAGTGTTTATCCTTTACAGCTAGAGAGAGAGAGAAAAAAAATCCCCCTGCCACAATAGGTCTCATGCTGCATGCTGGTCTGTGGCAGGGACATGGCTATGGGGAAGAAATGGGAGTTTGGGGAGGCGATGGGTGGGAGAGGAAGCAGAGCTCTATCTTGTAAATTCCCAAAGCTTTGGGAGTTCATGGGCAGGAATAAAACAACACCTCTTTGCTTTTTCTGAGGTCCAGGCTCTTTTCTTTAAAACTCCATTTGGTGTCCCACTGCTCCCCTCTGGACACAAGACCTGCCTTTTCAGCTAAAGGAGAACTCACCAGCAGCCCTTTCCAATGATTCCTGCTGCCAGAGCCTAAGGACTATACATGCAGTCCCTGCCCTATAAGTTCCCTGTCATCAGAGCTTGGACCATGCTATACAGCTGGGTGAAAATAAAGGGATAGCCAGCAACTTGGAGAGGGGACCTTCAAGAGGGAGGGTGGCTTTTCAGGCAGCAAGAGCAGGTGCCACCTGATCTGAAGGACTCTGGGATTCCTGATGGGGGCCCACTCTCAACAGTCTACCTGGACAAATCGGCTTTGGCTTCCCTACCACACCACCTCTTCATTTTCAAGCAATGGAGAACGTGATCTGGACAGGAAGTACCAGTAAGAGCAGCGCATGTGGACATGGGCACCGTGCTGTGTTAAATGTGGGGTGGGAGGCCCGCGTGCACACTCATGTTGAACCTGGTCTCCACAGATTCATTTTCCTCAGGTCAACCGGCCTTTACGGTGTTGGAGAGGGCTAAATCACAGCAAAGTCACCCAACAGCTCAAATATCATGACTAAAGAAGGTAAGTCAAAGAGAAAAGCGGACCCTGTCTTCACCTTCTAAGCAACAAAGAGAAGACGGCGAGTCCTCCTCCCAGATAGTGTGCTGCTTCCTGTCATAAATGTAGCTTTGGGGACATAGCAGCTGGTATGTCCTCCTTTTTTGGGGACATGTGACAAGGCACAGTGCTGGGAGGTTCTGGGGACCTCTGCTGGTGACAACACCTGTGCTGGTTCTGCCACTTATGGGTGGTGTGAGGGCAACGTGAAGTTCTCTACATTGGAAGAGGCTAGTGGTCGCTAGAGCAGAGGGCCTGTAGCAAAGCATATGGGGGGCACAGACGGGCCACATTCAATAAGGCTGCTTCTGGAGTCTTCTCCTCTGACTGCACCTTGCCTCTCCTTTGTCTTACATGCTATTGTGTACGGGACCATTCATGAAGGCTGGGCCCAGGTGCCGAGCTAGGCACGTGCCAAAGCGTCAGCAAAGCTTTAAAAGCACAGATCTTTTTATGTGGGACCTGCTCTTGAAGGCAGATTCTGGATAGCTGCTAGGGAGCCAGGGTAGAAGGTGGGCAACGGGCAGAGTGGGTACCTTTACGTGTACCCGTAGCTTCTTCCTTTGACAGCTGCTGGAGCCACTGGCCTTCAAGGAGTTCTTTGTCCCAGGGGCAGTACTCCCCTTCTACAGCAGGGGGAGCCAGACACCCACAAACACAGCATCAAGACTCCCGCATGGGGATAAACAGAAGAGAGAATGGAAGGGAAGAAAGACAATAGAGAAGAGTTATCTTCAGGTGCAAGGCAAGAACATCCTGTCACTGTCTACACAGCCATCGAAGGCCACCGCCCAGAAGATACACACACCACAGGCTAGGAACACAGGCCCCAGGGTTGGCCTGAATTTGTCGATATGTATTTCTCCAGTTAAATCCCACCCTGCAGGCTGGGTCTTGACGCTAGTTCCAGATCCAGGAAATTAAGTCTGCGGGGAGGAAAGCAGGGCTAAACTCTCCTGTGAAGGGTACAGACTTTGACCCTAAGCTGTGTCTGGGACTAAAGCCACCAAACATATGAATCACCACTTAGAGATAATGACGTCTGAAATGATACAAACAAAATACCTTTCCCCCGGATGCGCTGTGAGCCTGATTGCCCCCCTGACTAACAGGGATGCAGGGGCAGCCCTGAGCCTGCCTTCTTCTTGCACAGACCTTACTCATTTCTCATCAGATGGAGGAGGGAGGGACAGGCCACCAAGGGCTGCCTCTGTGGGCCTCCCCCCAGCCTCTGTCTTTGGAGGGAAGAGCACAGGAGAACTAGGTGAACTTCTCTTCTAGAGAAGCCCCTTAAGCCTGGAGAAAGTGCCTTGCCTCTGACCATTCACACTGGTGTCGGGCACCTTGGGGGAGGAGCTACACAGGGTCTGCCTCACCAAGGTCTCAGAGCTACACAGCTCTCAGGACCGTCTCAGTACTGTGCACCCTGTCTGGGAAGGGCTCTGCATCTATTCAGCACTCAGGCCCTCCCTGTGCCAGACTGTGGGATGGGGTCTGGGCCGCCAAGAACATGGAATTCCAGAAGGAGCAGAGGTAAGCAGAAGAGTGGCAGAGAAATCTAGTGCCAAGTTGATGAGGCCCAGCACTTTCCCAAATTTAATGTGCTCCTCTGACAATGGCTGGGAGGGATTGGTGCTTTAAAGGCCCATGTCCTTCCCTTCTGCCATGTGCCCTGGAGTGAGCATGGTCGTGATTTGACATGGCACTGCTGTCAGGTCTCTACCCATCCTAGTTTCTTCCTCACCACCCACCAGACTTCTGGGCAGCCAGAGCAGGGAAAGAATGACCCTCTCTCAAGAAAAGGAGGCCCACCAAGTTCTTCCTCATCACTCCAGGACACACACAGCCAGAGAAAGGGGCAGAATTGAAACATTTCAAGTCTGAGGCAAGAGAACACTTCAGAGCCAACCAGACTGAGTGCTGGAACGGATGCTCCTTTTCAGGACACTGGTCCAAACACGTTACCATCTGCCATCAACTGAACCCTGTCTAATGGGCGCCTAACCCCTCCTTAGTGACAACAGCTCCGAGCAGAGTGAGAGTCCATGCTCTGCAGTCTCCAATATCCTGGACTCTGAGTCCAGGACTCCTCTAGAAAGCTAAATTCCCTTTCTTTATTAAAACACATTTCTTTAACAGAAACTAAAGGAAAAAAAAGAGAGAAAATGAGGGCGGGAGAATGAGTAACCTCATTTGGATAAAGTCCTTCTGCTGACCCTCTGCCTTCCACTTCCAATTTCTCCTCAGAATTGCACAAAGGACATTATTTCCACTGTCAATGGCTTCCCCTGCTCCCTGAAACTAAGGTCAGAGAGGCAGGAGGGATGGTTTCTGGGGCTGTGGGAGGCACATGTGTGTGCCAGACTCCAGTCCGTGTGCCACAGAAACCTTACTCAGGCACGGAACAGGTTGCCTCAGGGATGGGACCGGGGCAGAGTGAGGGGAAGAGATTTTTTTTCTGACCTTCACTAGACTCTTCCTCTTCCTCCTCATATTCTTCCTCTTCCTCCTCCTCCTCTTCATATTCCTCCTCCTCCTCTTCATTCCCAGGCCCGTAGCTCTTTGAGGCCTCTAGTTCCTCTTCACTCTTTCCTTTCAGAAGAGCATGGATCCTCACAGCCTCCTTCCAAGGAACACCTCCCAGATCTGAGGTGGGCAGAGGGGGCTCCTCTTCCTCCTCCTCCTCCTCTTCCTCCATTTCAGACTCAGAACTGCTGTGGGGGAAACAACCACACAACCAAAGTGAGGACACAGTTAAAAGCCACAACTGGAGGCAAACGGTCCCAGGAAAGCAAGTGCTGGGCAGGAAGGGGAGAGGACAGGCGCAGAGGGGTGCAGCGTGCTTCCCTGCCCAGGTACGACGCACAAGGGAGAGGAGAGTGAGTGGAGGGCCAGAGAAAACACACATATATGAGTAACCCCTACATAAAGCCACACGAGCCAACAGCCCCATCTGGAGGGGTGCTCTGTTCAGTGAATAGCAACTCCACCGAGTTCAGTCTTAGAGGCCCTCAGGGACAGGAGGGGGCACACACTCATTCCGGTATGAACCCATGACCCCAGGAATCAAGAATGGAGAGAGTCTCCTCTCACTGTGATCTACTGTTTGGTTTGAGGACCTCAATTCTACTTGACTCAGGTGGGTTGGAAGGCTCTCATGGGAACCACAGTGAGAAAAAGCTGCTTCCAAGAGGCCTGAACTGAAGTCTTAGCCATAGATGGGCTGGCCGTCAAGGTACTGGAGTGAAGGCCATGTGTTCAGTTCCACAGTGTTCCCAAAGTCCCCCTGGACGTGCCACACCCGGAGCACAATACCACGAGGAACACGCAGTTAACAAGGTAGCAAAGGCACCGTCGCTGAAGTTACAGAACAGGGACTATGGGGAGGGCATGGAAACAAATAGCGCATCCCTGGGATCATCACCCTTGACCACCAGCCATGTTTTCCACCACCATTCTCCCTTGACGGCACACAGCCTAGAGCTTGGCTCGAAAAGGGAAGCAGCACTAAATGCCAGAGACACTAGCAGCGACTTATGCAAGCCCAAATCCTGGAACTCCACCCTCAGAGCCATGGCCCCAGAGAATGTGTACCCTCCTCCCCAGCTGGCAGAGTGAGTGGTCAATAGGTGGTACAAGTATACAATTCAATGCCCCACCACGGGGCTGTGGAGCAGGAGAAAAACCCTAAACATCACGGCACAGATGAAGCTCCTCAGACCTATTTCACGGTCCGATACTTTCCCAAAAGTCTTTTTCAGGAGAGGCTCTGCCCTCAGTGAGAAATATGTAGTTGACCGGGATGGAGGAAAAGTGGCTTTTACTCAAGCATGGGCCAACCTCTGGCATGAGAGAGCCCCAAGCCCCAGAGGCATCGCATATGGGGCTGACTCCAATCCCGTCTTCCTGTGATGGAGAGCTGCTCTCTCCCCGCCTGAGTGGGGCTGTGCACGTGAAGAGGGAATCAGGGAATAGAGTGCGACAAGGTCCACGACACCCCACCCTCAGAGCTATTTGTACCTATGCAGCAAAGAATTTCAACTTGCTCGAAGAGATGGTCTGGCCTTTGTCTCCGGGCCTGGGAGGTCAACTCTAAGCCCCTGGGAGGTCCTGCCTGATGGGAATGTCTTTATTTCTCTGGAATCCTTGGGTCATGGTGGATAGTCTAATAATGTGATTTAGAGGGAGGGCTGACCACATCCGAAAGACCAATAATTTAGGGTGGAGGCTTGAGTCATGCGGTGTTAGTTGGCCTGGAGACTGAATTCAATCACACCACATAGAAAATCAGTCAGTCAATGCCTAGGTAATGGAGCCCCAATAAATCTCTGAACATCAAGGCTTGGGTGAGTAATACTATATGCGCTTTGTCACACATTAAAACCAAGAAAGTAACACAGCCCTGACTCCACAGGGAGAGGACGATGAGAGTTCCATGTCTGTACTTTCTCAGTACACTGGCTCACTTCCTCACCTGGCTAATTTCAATCAGTATCCTTCCCTGTAATTAAACCATAACCATGAGTATAAGCCTTTTGGTGAGCTCTGGGCATCTTTCTAACAAGTTAATGACCTCGAGGGTGGTTTTAGGAATGCCCATACTTCAGCCAGGTCAGAAGGGAGGGCAGTCCAGGAGGCTGTGTGCTGATGACTTCCCAGGTGGCTGATTCTCACAGGGCCACACTGGCTCTGCTCCTTGCCAGCTGTATGACCTTGAGCGGACTACTACTGAGCTTCAGCATCCCCGTCAGTAAGGAGGCAACGTTAATGCCTGCCTCGGAGAAATGTTGTGAAGGTCAGGGATTTTCCTGATTTTCATGTTTGTGTTATACTCTGGGATTCTGGCTATTCACATATCTGTTTCCTCGTTTATATGTTTCTTCATTCATTCAATGAACATTTTTGAGTACCTGGTTAAAGTTCACCCAGTAGGTACAAAAATAAAGAGAGTCTGCTCCTTACTGCGGGCAGCTCCCTTTGGTGAATACTACTTCGTTCACTCATTCACCATTCACCCTCAAAAACTTACTGAGTGTCTTCTACTTGTAATGCACTTCCTAGACATGCAGAAGATACAAGGGTGACATAGAAAAGGTCCTTATTCTTCAGGGGAGATAAGATGCAAACACGGCAATGATAAAAGAAGGCAGAACACAACTGTAAGTGGGATGGAGGCAGTTGAAGGTGAGTAAACGTAAGAATTTGGGCCATGGAAAGCTTAGCTTCTGGATTTTGACTGTTTTTCATGACTTACTTAGGTATTACTTTTGCCTTACTTCTGTATATTCACTTCTTTACTTTTTTACTACTTAACAAGAATGTGTAACCCAACATATATCACATAACATCTTTCCAGTGCGAAATAAGAATAAGAATGCCTCCTTCGCTCATCTTAAATCTTATATTAAAACTTCAGGTGGGCAGAAGGCAGGCCAGCTTGTCCTTCCTTCATAGCCAGGCACACAAGGTTACCCCAGGAGTCAGCAGGCACAACAGGCCCTCACTGCAGCTTCCCGGCTCCTCGTTCCCGTGCCCCGTCATGAGGGCGGCGGCACTGGGCATAATGTGAGCAATGAATGCTCCATGATGAGGGCAATGGGGCCTCACTTACAGCTCTGAGTCCCACACTGGCTAGTTTTATGACAGAGCAAGGACCATGGGAAAATAGCAAGTGAGGCACAGAGCATAAAAAATTGGGTGGAAAGGTCAACACTTGCCTCTCTTCAGAAGCTACCAGCTCTCAGTCCATTTCTGAGAGGC
The DNA here is from genome assembly GCA_028533885.1 of Nasua narica. NCBI lineage: Eukaryota > Metazoa > Chordata > Mammalia > Carnivora > Procyonidae > Nasua > Nasua narica. The sequence continues at coordinate 28,433,822 of CM052807.1, read as the reverse complement.
CTGACTACACTGGTTCTGGAAATCTGAGACAGGCAAACCAGCCTCGCTCACTTTGTGAAGCACAGATAGATTGGAAAGGTGTTGCCAACTGTTCTTTCCTAGGCTATCATCTCCCTAGGACCTTGGAGCCATCCTCGCAGTCTCACCAGGCTCCTTACCTCATGTAAGATTTGTAGTGTAAATTCAGTAGGCCCATTTTACACTTTCTGGCTGTCTCTAGTGCCTGAATTTCTGGGTCTGGGCTTTGAAAAGGCTAGGGGGAGGGGGAAGAGGAGGAACATACAGTGAGGCAGACCACCCCCCACCACTTGGATGCCAGCCTAGAAACTTTTTAAGCGGGGAGAATTGCTACACCAGAACAAAATACAACACAGACAGCCAACTTCTCTGTCCTATTGGGAAGAGAGGGTGACCTCTCAATTTATAGCTTCCTAGGAGAGATGAGGGCCAGAAAATGTAGTCCTCAAGATCAGCATTCCATCACAACAGGTATCTGTTTCTGCACTGCAAACAATCCATTGCTTTGTGTGACTGTTCGATGTGGGTGGGTCCCCCCTGGACTGCATGCTCTCTGAGAGCGGGGACAGGCTACTCAGCTCGCTGCAGGGCTTACCACAGGGCCTTGCACAGTCCGAACAGGCAAGGATGTGCAAGGGAGCACAGTCAGGCAAAGCCAGGGCAAGCTGCTGCCCAAATTTACAGGTGTCACACAGGGGAGACCTCTGAAGTCCATTAGTAGGAACAGACCCTTTCAGTTAGAAGAACATCTTGCAAAAATCCTCCCTGCTACAATACTTATCCAATCCCTGATCTCAAAGCACTTCCCTGAGTTTCCTCTCATTGAGGCTATGATGGAGCCTGGGAGGAGGAAGCCAGACCAGCAGGTATGTGGACTAGATTAGAAAAAAACACGATTTGCTCCACACTTAAATGGGCCAAGCAGAGATTCTGCCATGCCAGGAGGGGAAGGGCCAAGGATACTAACAGTGATGGTGAACGCTACCTGAGCTCTACGAAGTGCCATGTGGCAAAGGCACTTCACATGAATTAGGTCATTTAATTACCCACTGACTCTAGGACACAATAATTCTAGGACTCTAGGACGTATTAATATCCCCACTGTCACAAATGAAGCTGGTGAACCTTAAAGAGGTTGGATCATTGGGGTGAGAGGTCAAGATTCCCACCAATGTCCACAGCATTGTCACACTGTGCCTTCTTGGATGGTTCGCCAAGAACCCAAGAGTTCTTCAGCCACTAGCAGCTGTCAGGGTGGCAAACCCAAGACTAAGACCATGACCATCTCCTGCCTGTCTGGGTCCAACTTCAGACAATGGAGACTGGAAATCTGGGCAGGCCCTACGGTGAATGAGGCAGACTGCTGTGTGAAATACCACTTGAAGTTCTTGGGTGGTTTTCAAGGGAAAATAGGGAATCATAGCTTTTGTTTTGAAATGAATCCACTCTAGATATTGGGGCGTCCACTCCTAGATCTCATCCACTCTGACGACTGTGTAAACAGTTTCTACACGCTCGGCACACTGCTGGAGAAGATGCATGTTGTCCAGCTATCGTTGCATGATGGAAACTTAATCCGTGCTGAAAGCAGCATCCTGCTCAGCGACAGCTCCCATTACTGCCTCTGCTGGAGAAGGGGTAAGGGAGAGAGAGGACCAGTGGGGAAGGGGTTAGGGAGAGAGAGGACCAGTGGGGAAGGGGTGAGGGAGAGAGAGGACCAGTCAGGAATTTTCACTTATTTATGGTCAGCCTGGAGGAGGGGCTTCTCCTTATTGTGTTACTCCGATGGAGGGCCAAGCCCCTTTGGGCTAGCCCATCACGGACTTTCCGGGAGTCCTCTCTGACCAGGCTGCCTCATCTGCAAAGGGCACCTGTTTGCTCTAGCCCTCACTGACTTTCCTCGGGGTCGGGGATGTGCAAACACTGGAGGCCCTCAGCAGACGGGTGCTGCCCAAGCCATCTTCATCGCTTGGGGCGAAAAGTTGCCCCAAGGAAAACAAAACTAAAATCATAAAGCTAGTTTTCGGGGTGCCTGGATGGTTCAATCTGTGAGGCATCTGCCTTCGGCTCAAGTTGTGATCTCAGGGTCCCGGGATGGAGCCCCACGTTGGGCTCTCTGCTCAGCGGGGAGCCTCCTTCTTCCTGTCTCTCCCTCTGTGCTCTCCCTCTCTTGTGCTCTCAAATAAATAAAATCTTAAAAAAAAAAAAAACACCCAAACCCCCAAAACCTAGTTTCCTTTTGTCTTCAGGCACCTGTTCTCTCCCATAGAAAATAAAAGTACTATTTCCAGGGTCTTCTTTGGAAGATGCGCCTCCCTCCCCCACTCCAAGGAAGGGTCATGGAGCTAATTAGATCTGGGCCAGTAGTCTCTGCTTGGGTAAACTAAATCAGGACACCTATAAGATTCACGTAAGGTGTTTGTTCAAAACAGGTACTCCTGGTCTCCAACCCAAGCCCACCAACTCAGTTACTCCAAGGGAGGGTCCAGGATTTACCTTTTTACCAAGTGTCCCAGGTGGCCCTTATCACCAGCAAAATTCGGGAAATTTAGAGCAGTAGTTTGAAAAGTGTGGTCTCTAGACAACAGCATCACCTAGGAACTTTTGAGGACTGCAAATCTTGGCTACAGAGAATCATCCAGTGTATGTCTCAGTGTTAATGCAGGTAATCTCAGTGTTAATGTAGGTGCTCCCACCCTAGAAGCCCTGCACGACAGTCTGACTGATTGTGATTTTACTCTGTCTTTCATCTTGTTCTCTTTTGGTGGCACTGATCATCTTCCATGGAGTGCTCTGAATCCTATACTGACCCTGGCAGACCTGGGCAGCAATGAACAAGAGGCCCTGGGGCAAAAACAGTGGACTCAGGAGGCCTGTGGGGGCTAGAGGGCACACGTCCCCCTCAGGCATCACTCAGTGAGACATCATGAAAATGCTGGCATGGCCACACAAAAAACCACTGGCTGTGTGTGGGGCCCCTGGGACATAGGCTTTTTCCTCCTGTCTTTACCTAGAGGAGGAAGGAAGAAGCCTCGAGAGGTGAGGTGGCTTCCCCAAGACTGCTGGGCTACCTGGGGTTCTAACGGGAGCCCCTCATTCCAACCCTGAAGCTCCTACCACTGACCCAGCACACTGCTTCAGGCCTCTGGTTGTCCCTCCACACATGGCTTGTCCCTCCAGTAAAGCTGTCAACAACAGCCCGAGGACAGGACCTGGGACTGCCATTTTTGTTCTGTTACCTTCTCAACGAATGGCAAAGTGTTAAAATACTTACTGAAATCTCTGAATTACGTCCCATGGGTTGTGATTCTTACGGGCTAATGAGATGAAGAGACAGGGAACTGTGTGGAAAGGGGGAGATCAGCAGGCAGCAGAGAAAACAGGAAGAATCCTGGACTTGGATCCAAGAAACCTGAGTCTGAGTCTTAGTCAACCCTCGATCTTAGTATTAGTCACCAGCAGTCTCCGTAATTACAGAGTGATAAGACGTATGTTGTGGCCTACTTCACAGGACTCCCTCGAGGACGACCAAGCGAGGTGATGGACACAGAAGTCCTTTGGAAGTGGTCCGGCACCACACAGAGGGGTAACAAAGGCAACCGCTATTGACGGGCATGCCATGTCCTGTTTCCAACGCTTCTTACTATTTAACACTCACACCAATTGTGTGAGGCAAGTCCTAGTACTGCCTTCATTTCACAGATGAGGAAATGGAGGCACAGAGAGGTTACATGACTTGCCTAGTGTCACACAGCTGGTAGGTGGCGCCCAGGTCCTATGCTGAGGATACAGTGCTGCCTCCCCCACCGTCAGACAGTACATTCATCTGGGGAAGAGGCTGGCAGGACAAACCACAGGCATGAAGCAGCACACCAGAAAACAGGCTGCAGCCCCTGGGCACAGGCTGACCTGCTGGCCACGTCCTCCTCCACGCCTTTGTCCAGCACGCTGCTCAGGTTGTGCTCGGCCTGCGTCTCCTCGGGCACCTCCTCCAGCTCCTCGGCCTGTTTCACAGACAGGCGGTAGTTCTCCAGCTCGATCCGTTCAGGAGTGCCCCTGAGTCTCTTGGCAATGCTAGGCTCTTCCAGACCATTCACACTTGAACCTGCAAGACAAGCAAAGCGGCAAAGTTCCATGACAAGTGATGGGAAATGACCACATGCAGTGGGGGATGGCGGGGGTGTGAGGGGAGGGAGGAGACGCCGACAGAAGGATATCTAAGCATCCAAGGCAACCACTGCTCATTTAGAGCAGAAACCCTTCCCTGAGCAGGAGAAACAGGAAGACAGCACATCTGCCCCGAGAGGGGAGCCCGGACTGACCCTCCTCCATCAGCACCGAACCACACACAGTGGAGGGAAGAAGTGGTGATGACTGGGGAGGAGGAGGAAAGCAGCCTTGGGTTGGACCCTAAGGAGGCTCTTCCCTCAGACCACGCCCCCCCCCTCAGGTTTCTTTTCTTTTTTTTTTTTTTTAACTTTTATTTTATTTCTTCAGCGCCCCCTCAGGTTTCACTGAGAAGGGGGGTCCTGCCAGCTGCCTACCCCCTGATGACCCAGGACCCAGTCAAGATCCATGCGCTGCCTCTGGCTGATCCATGGAAGCGTCCAGGCTAGCTGCTTGTAGAACATGTGGTGGGTTTGTCTGTCCCCTCGTGATTAGATTCATGGTAAACACTTCCCATCTAGGAAGAACACCATGTGGGTGATGCTGTGCCCCTTCCACTGCACACAGGAGGAACACGGTTGGGCTGCCTCATTCTTCTTTAAACTTTTAAACTTTTTTTTTTCATTTTTATTTATTTGTTTTTGAGAGAGAGAGAGAGAGACAGACAGACAGACAAAGAGAATACAAGCAGGGAGAGGGGCAGAGGGAGAGGGAGGAGCAGGCTCCCCGCTGAGCAGGGAGCCCTATGCGGGGCTCGATCCCAGGATCCTGAGATCATGACCTGAGCTGAAGGCAGACGCTTAACAACAAGCCACCCACCCAGGAGCCCAGGTTGCCTCATTCTTGGTGACACCAGGCTGACTGCCTGGTTAAAGGGGTGCCCAACCATCTTTCTGTTGTAAAGAGGTATCTTCCCCCTTTGTAAATAATAAGTAATCGATGGGGTGATACATAGAAACCACGGGACTATCCTACCCCACCATCCTTTCATCCAGGGGTTTTAGTACCCACTGATGAATGGGGATTTTAAAAATTTTATCATTCCTTCTCTACTGTCGTTCTTAGTAAAGAACTTTTCTTATTTTTTTTTGAGTACCACCATGACTTACGGATTTTGAAAAACTTAACTGTTATATTTGCTGTGTTTTCTTCATCTGCTTTAATCTGGAAATTTCCCGGTCTCCCTCCTTATTATCTCTTTCATCATTATTTTTTTTTATTATGTTCAGTTAGCCAGCATATAGTTTGATGCAACTATGATGCACATCACTAGTTTTTGATGCGTTCAACGATTCATTAGTTGGGTATAACACCCAGTGCTCATCACAACACGTGCCCTCCTTAATACCCATCCTTATTTTTTTGATGTGCCCTTTTTATCCCAAATTTGGTCAGAAGAAGCCGACTGTATTTATTCCTTTTTGTACATCTTCGCTGTAATATGATGTAGGTTTAGATTTAGAGTCAAACAGAGCCAGGCTAGGCCCCCGCAACCACTAGTGACCAGCCGAAGGATCTTAGGAAAATTGTGTCACTCCCGAGAGCTCATTTCCTGATCTATAAATGAGGACAGACCCCAGTTCCTAGATTATTAAGAATACGGGATGGAATTATATACATATATACATAAGTACATGTGTGTGCCACCTCTGCACGTGCCCAAACCCATCATCTTCCTTTTTTACTTAAACCCAGCACTTGGGCAGCAAATACAAATTAAGTGCTATAACTGATGTCTAGTAAAATTCTTAGCACCAGTTTGTGTGTATTTTTGTGCAGATAGGTTGTATCCATTTGCTCTGGATTGCAAACAAGAGTTACCTAACAAAGATGGGAAGGGAGTTCTGGGCAGAGGGAACAGCAACAGTTAAGGTACAGTGACCTGTAATGGCAGGTTGGTATTATTAGATCTTCTAGTGGCAGTATTCTTAAAGTGGTGGAGAAGAGGAAGAGACTGGGATGGGAACAGAGCCCACATGGCCTTTGGTGACATCCTAAGCTCTAAGAGATGACAATGGGCTTTGGCAGGCGACATCATACTGACCCGGTGTTGGGTGACAGATGGGCTATCAGGGGAAAGCCAGAATCTCTGTAAGGACTAAAGGAAAGCGGTGGGACTATTGAGTTAGTAATTTTTGTGACATGATAGGTGCACAGAAAATCTTCTGGAAGCCTGGCATTTTTGTCATGTACAATGTTCTGGACCTCTCCGTATTGTCATCAGAAAGAACTTTCTACGAGTCCAGGCAGTCATAGTAAAGTCTTAGTGCATCTGTCGGATTTATCTGGATCTTCCACCAAATAGCATCTTTCAAATTTATTAGACAGTCTTTACTAAAAAGCAGGACCCAGGTCATGTTCATCTACAAAACTTCTAATGATGGGGTCACAGCATGAAACCTTGGGCTCCCTAGGGCCTCGTGCAATGCCCACCTGTCCTAGTTTTCGTTAACACCCGTTGGGACATTTTACATATCCCTGGTCCATTCTTCAACATGGACCTCAGGGCCCCCAAAGTGTAAGTTATTATGTAGGATCAGAGCATCTGGAAGATGAAGAAATATGCAGACTCCAGCTAACAGCAAAGAAGAGGCAGGGAGCACAGCAGGTGGAATCCCCACAGCAACCCCCACATCTGGTCCCCGGCTCTAACTGCACCAGTTCATCATTTCCAAACAGTCGTCTCCCTGTCCTCTCTTGCTCCTTCCCCTCAGGAAAATCCAGCATGATAAACACGAGAAGGCTAAGGATCTTCTGACTAGAGTATCAATTGATTCTTTCCTTCCCGTCATACATTTTTGACAAATGTCCTTAAACAAAGCAAATAAGAAAGTGAAATAAATGTGAAGCCACTACACAAGTATAAAGTTTTGGGGAACTCTATAGACAAAGAATAAAACCCAGATATATACACAATGGAATACTATGCAGCCATCAAAAAGTCCTAAATCTTGCCATTTGCAACGACATGGATGGAACTAGAGGGTATCATGCTAAGCGAAATAAGTCAGTCAGAGAAAGAATTATCATTTGATCTCTCTGATATGAGGAATTTGAGAGGCAGGACAGGGGTTGTGGGGGGTAGGGAGGGAAAAAAATGAATCAAGATGGGATCGGGAGGGAGATAAACCATAAGAGACTCTTAATCGCAGGACACAAACTGAGGGTTGCTGGGGGGTGGGGGGAAGGAATAGGGTGGCTGCGTGATGGACATCAGGGAGGGTATGTGCTACAGTGAGTGCTGTGAATCGTGTAAGACTGATGATTCACAGACGTGTACCCCTGAAGCAAATAATACATTATATGTTAATAAATAAATACACATACACGAGAAAAAAAACACACCAATATATCTTTTAGCTAGGGAAAGAAGAGAATGATTGCTTCAGGGAAACAAACAACTAACATTCATCAATTCAGATATAAGCAATTTCAAGGTAGAGACATTGAGGTAGAGAAAAATGAAAAAATATATTCATGGAGAGAAACATTCCAGAAGTGATGTCTGTTTTTATCGGGTAAAAACCATATTGTTTGCCAGAGATTTGACTAGAACCTTGGGAAACAAAGCAGATTAAAACACTGTCTACTCTTCAAGAGTTGTAGGCTAGTAACAGAAGAGATAGTCCCATGCAGGAATCATTTCAGCGTGCTGTATCCCGTATCACGGCTCATGCCGCACAGCGGTACTATGGGAGTGCCTAAAAGGGCAGCTCCACTCCCCAAGGGAGTCAAGGATGACTTTCTGGAGGAATATGGAGTTAGCCTAACCAGCTTTAAAGAAAATTCTATGAGCTAGGTTAACAGTTTACAAATGAGGTAACTGAAATTCAGAGACATTAAGCAACCTGCCCAAAGTCACAAAGCTAGTGGGGAGTGGAGCCAAGATCTGAATCCAAGGACAGCATTAATTCAGAAGACTACCATGCTACTCCTGGATTTATGATGTGAAGAAAAGAAAAGGAAGGAGTGTTTCCATACAGTCCTGTTCTGCTCTCTCCTTTGGGACTCCTCACCATTATTTCCACCCCAGTCTAATTTTCGAGATGAGGGACACAGAACTACATGAAAGCATCTTAGAGCACAGGATCTGACATTTGCAATGACATTCTGTCCTCCTTCCAGAGTTAATTCTCTGGGGTTTCTATAAGCTCTGTAGACTAATAGATCATCAAGCAACAGAACTTGGCAGCCCAAACCCAGAGTTTGGGGCTTTGGGGAGGAGAAATGTTGACTTAATTCTGGGCTTGGACATAATCAACAAAAGAGAAACGAGAGGCTCTCAGAACTATTCAGACATTCACACATCGGTCCCACAGAGAAAGGATGCTTTTTCATGAAAACTGTTAGAAGGGAGTCCCACTGGAGATTTTGAAAGAATTGAGGTGGAAGGAAGAGTCAGTCACCTTCCTATGCCCACTGGATCCGCGTCCATATGGAGCTAGACACACCCAGAGCTTTGAGCAACATGGGCACGGCATGACATTCCCCTTAGGGCCGAGGCCCCAGGGAGGTTCTGTTTTCCCAAAGGGAATGTGGCACTTCAGAGGATACTCGGCAAGTATCCAATATTCACCAACTGCCAAAATATGCTTAACATTCCTAGCCCATAACCTCAAAACACCATGGGGAATTAAAAAAGAAAAAAGAAATCAACAAAATCAGCATGCTTGGTTCTCTGTGATACGCAAGGGGCTATAGACTACGTTAACCAGGTGGTGATGATAAACTATGATATCAAAGGAAGGAAGAGTGGAGGGGGCCCAGGCAGTGGCTGGAACAGTGACAGACACAGGACCTCTCCCTCTCTATGAAGAGAAGGGCACGCGGGAGCGAAGGCTATCGGAGCGCAGCTGTAAAAATAGCTGACACATATGGGTTTGGGAAGTGAGAGGATAAGCAGCAGGGTCAGGCTGGCTGGCCAGGGCCCACTTGGCCTCCGCTTCACACGCTTTAGCACAACAGCAACTACACCGGGACTTTCCAGCTCAACGTGGATGAAAGATTTGGAATGATTTCCAAGGCCGTGTCCTCACTAAGTCAGATCTCAGGTCACGGGAGGCCGATTCCAGCTTCACACATACCAAAAGGAAATGGCTCCCAGGATCTGGGTCGTATCCTAAATAGGAAAAAGGCTCTGGGCCTGATCTAAGGGCTCTGTTTTGGAACAGTCACTGCCTGCACGAGCTCCATACATCATCTCGAAAGAAATATTTTTCCTAACAGGACAACCTGCTCTCAGCTGATGTGCAAGAGCTGCCAAAGCCTTTATTTGTGTCTGTCCGATTCCTGAAGGGATATGAGGGATGCAGATGACACTGAAGAGGCGGGCCCTCCCAGTCTTCCCAAGCGGCTCTTCTTCCCCCTTTCCCTCCTGTGGTGGCCTGCGGCCCCAGCCCACTGAAGGATTTCAGGGGACTATGAAGGATGTCAGCTAAGAGACTGGAACATCCGAGGGCTTTTCTCCTTGCGCCATATTCATGTCTGGCCTGTTTCCCTGTTCCTTTTTCCTCTTCTTCTTTACAAGCTTGGGAAAGCATGAATGAAATCTGAAAGTTGAAAAAGGACTTTAGGAGAGGTGCTGGGCAGCTCAGTTGTTAAGCATCTGCCTTTGGCCCAGGTCATGATCCCAGGGTCCTGGGATCGAGCCCCACATCAGGCTCCCTGTTCTGCAGGAAGCCTGCTTCTCCCTCTCCCATTCCTCTTGCTTGTGTTCCCTCTCTCGCTGTGCCTCTGTCAAATAAATAAATAAAATATTTTTTAAAAAATTAAAAAAAAAATAAAAAGGCCTTTAGGAAAAGGCACAGTGAACTGAGATTAAGGATAGATTTTCACCGTATTTTCCACTCCCGTAAGCTGAATGGATGCTCAGCTGAATGGATTCATTTATTCAACTGTACATTAAACAATTATTTACGGAATATCTATTTCCAGCCAGGCACCATGCTAGGCGGTTGGGCGTACCAGTGGACAACACAGGCGAGATTTCTACCCTTGGGGAGCCTGCACTCTGATGGACTATGAGTGTCACCTATCTGCTGGGAGAGACCAACGACCCAGGGTATTAAAAGGTGTCAAATTGTGGCCATGTTCTAATAAGAGATGGCCCTGTGATTTGAAATGATTGGTACTATTTGAGGAGAAAAGCACTCTTTGCCATTTTGGAATACAGAGATCCTCCCTTGAGGTTGCTCTTTCTTACTCCTGTTTCCCTTAACAAGTTACTGGATATTTTTTTGTGATTTCTTTTTTAAGGAGGATAAACTAGACATTTCAGAAGGCCTCCTCACAATCCACCCAAAGCCTTGCCTGTCCATGATCTTGCATGAAAGAAAGCACCAAACCATGAACTAGGTCTGAGCTACAAGGTCTCAAGGAGGTGTTAAGGAAGACGAAGCCTCCTGAAGAAAGAATTACCAGGCTGGCAGTATAAATCAAAATTCCTGGACCCACTGCAAAATTGGTCAAAGTGACTTTTATGTTGCCTTGTTCTCTGGTCTCAGAAACATTCACAAAAATCACCCTGGGAAATTAATGTACCCCTCCTCCCACAGAACCCTAATCCTTACAAGGCTAGGAGGTGGAATTTGTGCCTTAATTATGTTTTCTCCCTGCTTTCGTTAGAAATGACCCAGAAACTATACTCTCCCTGCTTCCTCATATACTGGGGAAGATGGATGAAGCCATTTGAAGTGGCGGCTAGTCAAAAACAGAACCACCGTCTAGCCCAGACACATTTTCCTACGTGGGACAAAGCCTGAGTCTTGGGGCCTGCTTCCTTTTGGAATATATTGGGCTGCAGTCGGACCCTGGTAACTTCAGCCGGGCTGGTCATAATTAGGAGTCACCGTGGATCTTAATCCAGTCCTTCCATCTTGCTTTGAGCTACATATAGTTCCTATATGCGTTTTTGCTTAGTGGCCTGAAAAGTAGGCAGAGCATGCACTATGCCAATTCAGTGTCATCCTGGCTTAGAAACAGAAAATAGGGATGCCTGGGTGGCTCAGTTGGTTAAGTGGCTGTCTTCGGCTCAGGTCATGATCCCAGGGTCCCAGGATCGAGTCCTGCATTGGGCTCTTTGCTCAGCGGGGAGCCTGCTTCTCCCTCTGCCTCTGCCTGCCTCTCCCTGCTTGTGTTCTCTCTCTCTTTCTGGCAAATAAATAAATAAAATCTTAAAAAAGAAAAAAGAAAAAAAGAGACAAATAACATAATTGATCACCTGCCTAAGGGGTCTCTTCACTGCTCTGGTCAAGCTGGACAATGGGATCTGGTATCTGTGAGAGGATCAGAAGGTCACTCCAAGCCTAGAACCCGATCTAGGGAGGAGAGATTTACTAGGGTTGATAAAAGGCCTTTCTTTGCATGTTAGCCAGTGCCTAGAACTACCAACTGGGGCTCTCTGCCCCTTTAGCCCTTCAGTTCGTTTGCCTTAGCAGACCCTGAACTGGGCTCACAGTTTTTTATACCTTTTACAGAGATTTCTCATTCTAAGGGGGCACAAACCACTCTGCACGCCCTGTAGCTGTCCATGGAAAGGGATCGTCTTGTTTCGGAGGCCAAAGAAAGGGGTGTCCAAGCCATTCTTAGGGCAAGGGGGCTTTTGCCCCTACACACTCACCCTCCGACTCGTCTACGGCTTCCTGCTGGCAGGCAACAGGAGTTCACGGAATCTGCCTGTGAAGCAGGTTAACGGAGGAATAAGGAGAGCTGCCTGGGTCAAGCACCGGGACAGCCGTGCTGTACACACTGGCTGTTGCCTGTCCCATCACCGATGGCCAATCACCATTGTTACCTCTACGACACCTGAGTCTCTGTGATGTTAAGTAACATGCCCAAATGTTCAAAGGAGACAGATCCAAGACTAAACCCAGGGCGGTATTACTCTGAAGCCTGGGCTCTTTCCACTAAACCACACAGGATGGAATTGTTAATTGCCCCTTACTCATGAACAATTTATTCTTCATTTGGGGTAATTGTATTTTTATGTGAGGCACAGAGAAAAGTAGGTTATGTGGATTCAAGGGGAAGCTCAGTTGCTTTGGAGGTATCTGATGACCAAGAGTTGGGAAATTCTGTGCTAAATATTGCATGGCAGAAGCCAAGAAAGGAAAAACCCAACAGGGAACAAATCAGAACAGCACCAAAAAATGCCAACCACATGAGAATGGGGACTCCTGCAGACGGGGACTGTCTCTCAGGAATGCTGAGGACACGGGCCCTCCCTTTAGCAGGGTACTCAGCGGCCCTTTCTTCACCATCCATAACCTTTGCTTTTGATCTGTGTGATCCCATGAAACTTTTACCTTTAAGTTCATTTACTAATGTTAAATTATTCTTCCTGCTACTATTATGGTATGTCCCAAAGGCACCTTTTTGGCAGATGGAAATCCTGGTACATCTATCTGGCCAAGGCAAAGGGATTTATTTTAAGGTATATACCCTACTCTTCATTACAAAAATTCTTACCAGTGTATCATGTAGCTCTCTTGACAATGTATTTTTCATGTGTAGTACTATCTCACGGATAAAACTGACTTGTTCCTTCATAGTCAGCTAGGTCACCCTACTAACTAGCGACCTCTTGAGTGTTGGGAAGTTGTGGGCATGTCTAAAGCACAGGGGTCTGGCTGTCTTTTCTCCTAAGTTTTGGGAGAGGTGTGCTCCACCAATATTCTACCTTCCTTCTCTGGCTGCCCACCTTCACATACCTGAGGGTGAAATCTCAGAAGGGTTAACTGTTGTGCAATGGGCCTTAGCAAACTATTGTAACCTATTAGTTTATACAGTGCCTCATAACCCAGGAGATTCTGTACAGTTAAGTATATATAATCTATGAAATCAATCCAGCTGTGGGGCTGACCTCTGAAATCCTAAAAGGCAGGTGAAGAGGATGGTTCAACAAGGTAAGCTAAGACCATCCCTTCTCTCCTACTTCTGCCTATTGCTTCCCAATTCTGCCTACAGACTCTACTTCTGTCCTCCTGAAGGGCTCTTTCATGCACCTATCCCCTGTTCACTGGTCTGAATGCACCCCAAAACTAGATGCTCTTCTAGGGAGGGGAATTATTCCAGTCATCTTTGTGTTTCTGGTGCCTGCTGGTATGTCAGTAACATGTTTTGAATAAATGACCAGCATAAGAGGTCTAAACTACAATATCGCACTATAATTTTAAGAAGTTAGTTGAATGTATCACATATGGTCTCAGTTTCCTCATCCTAATGCAGAAACTTTGTCGGCAAACTTTGTCTCTGTCCCCCAAGTAGCTGGATGCTGTGCAAGGCCCCAAGAACAAGCGAGAGATAGCACCGGTGAAAGGGGGAAGTGTTTAAGACAGCAGCTCTTCCCTTAGCACTGGAGAAAGAGAAATTCTTATGAGGTCACCAATGTCTTTAGAAGGCCACATATTAAGGCTGTGAAGAGTCTACCTCAAAGAATCTGATGTCCAAAAGTGATGGCTGCACTTCCCAGTAGAGAGTGGTCTATTCTGTATAGCAGCTTGCTTACCAGAAGAGCAGATCCAAGAACAAGAGGCAAAGGGGGGAGGTGGAAGGCAGAGAAGGACCATGAATCTGCGGGTGAGGTATTCCAAGTTGGTGTGCTTTTCCCAAGACGGCACGTTGAAATTCCAGCCCCTCCTCCTCTCCAGAGCACAGTGCCAAAGCCAAGTCAAGAGTGTGTCCAAGGTTGGCTCCGAGGTAGCCTACACATGGCCAACTGCTAAGCCAGGAAAGTGGTTCTCAACTTCTCGTGGCTCTGCCCATCATCAAACTATCAATAAGGACAAACCCACAACCTCATAAAACCCTCTCTCAAATAGGTTCCCTCTTAAGGATACAAAACCTCAAAAACAGCATTCCCTTAGCTAGCCAAAGATACATTTTTGGAAAGGAACTAAAATCCCCTCCAGCAATGCCTGCAACTACCACTTGGTACTCGCAGCTACAACAGTTACACCTTTCTTTTCATCCGTTTAAAGGTCACGGAGACGGAGACCCGGCATGCAAAAGAAACATCAGTGCCTGGGGACAGAGGCCGGAGAAGGCTGATGGAATAGGAGCACTGAGCACTGAGCCAGCAGTGCTCAGAGAGGGTCAGAGAACCCCTACTAATGACCAGTGCTTTCTGATCACCCATAAACTTGGGTGATCAGAAATCATAAAATCATAAAATTCTGATTTCCTAGAAAAAAATCAGACTTCCTCTCCTGTAAATGCATCACAACATAGCACTGAGGGGGTGGGGATTGTGGGTCAAAGCAGCATAGACGCAGACAGTGCCTAGGACCATGTATAACCCTAGTTCTGTCTAAGATAAGGCCAACTGACTCCTGGTCAGTCCTGACTTCTGGGTCAGACGTTAAAAATTTAGTTTAATGTAAACCCTATGTAGGATTGTTTTTACTTTCATTACTACAGTGAAGAGCCCCCAGGGTATCATGGAATTAGTAGGTGACTTCACATCCATCCATGCAGGCTGAGAAAAGAGTCATGCCAAATTTAGCCAAGCACTTGCAGAGCCTTAATAATGATTCAAAAAACCTGGCATTCGGTGCAAGTCAACTCCCCCCAGCCCATTCTGCTGAAGACTAGAGAGAGCCAAGCCCTTCTTACTGTTCTGTTCCCCTAAGCCTCTGCCGGTTAGAACACAACCCAATGGACCTTCTTGTGCTAACCCCAAAGGATGCACATACCAGAGCAGGAGACTGTCCGTCCGTGAGTATAAACAGTCCTCACTTTCTCACTCTGATTACTCCAGAATTTTCTGGAATCCCTACTAATGATAATAATACTTGATATTCCTGTAATGTTTTTAAATAAACAAGTTTCCATACATTTTGGCTTATTTGATCTTCACAACAATCTTATGAAGTAGAGAGAAGAAGGTTGCATTTTTTTTTTCATTTTATAATTTCGTAAGTTAGGGAAATGGAGGCTCAGAGAGGTTAATGACCAAAGATGACAAGGATAACAGGCTGCAGACTTAGAACTCAAATTAGCATCTTCTGTTTGTAAGAACTCTACTTGTTCCACTTAGACCCAGGCCAGTGCTCTAAGGCTATAGTCTCCACAGAAGGATGACTACATTCTGAGGATTGCAGGGACAATTAGTTCATTGGGGTAGAGAAGAGAAACACTAGATCTTCCTACTTAATTTTTTACTCTGCTTTCTAAAATGTTTTGTAAATGTCCAATAGCACACGCAATATTAGTGGAGTACCGCATGTAAATAAGTACATTTTGGGGGACATAGATGCTCACGATTTTCACAGGGGGAGGCAGTAAGGTTTAGAGGCACTCCTGTAAGGCTCCAACATGGTTCTGTATCACTTTCATTATTCTCACTCATTCTCTTTCCTGATCTCTTACTGGAAACAAAATTGACATTAATTGTATGTCAATGTCACGCCCTTTTTTTCTCAGTGGTGATTTCGCAATGGCTGGAGACAACTTTGGTCATCACATCCTTGGGAGGGGGCATGTTCTAACATCTAACAGGTAGAGGGCAGGTATATTGCCAAATATCCTACAATGCACAGGCCAGCCCTCCACAACAAAGAGTTGTCCAGCCCCAAATGTCTACACTGCTGAGCCTGAGAAGCACTGCCCTAGAAGTTACATCAAACTCTCCCTAATCTCTCCCCAATAAGTCAACCAATCCACCAAATATTCTGACTGTGGCTTAACTGGATGGGGTGCATGTAGAACACGGACTAGTGAGCTCACAAATCTTCATGTCTGCTGTCAAGGTAAGATATCTTGACCAATGGAAGTGTAATACATGAAGGACCAACTGAGAACCGCCATGCTGAACAGACAGCTCTTGGTATGGTACCCACAAAAAGGGAATCTCAGGAAGATGTTCAGATGTTAAGCAGAGGTACCATAAGTCACTGCATGAGACTTCTGGACTTTTCATCTTATGGTACAACTCCACTTACAAGCTGATCCTGCTCACCCTTTGCAATGCCCCTCAAGGACAACCTACACATACCCCCACATGATCCACACCTGCCTTGGGTGTAAGTCCTACTATTAGGCCAAAGTAGGAATGAAAGGGGACCAAAAAATGCATTTGATTAATTTCTCCTTTCACCCACTTTTCCCCAGCTGGATATAGCAGCCTGCTGATAGCTGGAATAGTCCTGTGGCACATTATTGGTGGACCTCTCACTAAACCCAGGGAAAAAACTAGACTCGAAAACACAGGTGGAAAAATGCATCTTTTTTCTCTTTTTTCCCACTTACCAAAAACATCCTATCTACAAGCTCTAAGAGATCCCTGTCCTGGCATGCCTTTTCAAAGCTATGTCTACACATGCTCAGGAGATCTCCTGAAATCATTTCTGTGCCTAAACCAAATTTTATCTAACAGGGCAAAATCAAAACTGCTTACCCAGAATGATAAGCACTTTTAATCCAAAGACTTAAAAGTCAGTCATTTTACATGTGAGTTGAGTCCAAAGTAGCCCAAACTTGGGTAGGTATGAACTTCCACATTTCTCTCTGATGTCACAGGTGACTCTGCTCAAACTGTCAGTAGTACAAAAGGAGGCATAATATCATGTCCCTCTTCCCTCATACCCTAAACTCTACCCAGGCCCAGGCAGGTATTTTCCTAACGAGGACTGTGAATGACAGCTATGATGAACATGTCAGGCAGTTCAATCATCATGGGGCCTTTTTAAAAAGTCCAATCAAACAAGATAGCAGAGACAGAGAATAAGGTGAACGATCTATAAGTTAGAAGCAGTTACACTGGGCCCAGAGAACAAGAAACATCCCCCTTGAACAGAATCCCATCTCCTCTAGGTTGTTGGCAGCATATGTTCCATTTGGAGGGACACATTCCAGTTCTGGGATTACTCTTAATAATGCAGCTTTAGGCTTGATTTTATCTGTAATGAGCAATGAAAGCTGACATGGGGAAAATGAAGAGGGAGTCCATTTCATATTACTTACAGTTGAGTCAGTGATTATTATGCTCTTCCTCAATTTCTTTTGATGACTTTCTCCCCTCAGACACCAGTGATGAAATCTTTTTCTCTTTAGTATCTTTTTTTTTAAGATTGTATTTATTGAGACAGAGAGAGAGAGAGAGAGAGTGCACGTGCAGGCCGGGAGGGGTAAGCAGGGAGAGAAGAACAAGCAGACTCCAAGCTAAGCACAGAGCCCCATGTGGGATCTAATCCTACGACCCTGAAATCACAGCCCGAGCAGAAATCAAGAGTCAGACACTCAACCGACTGAGCCACGAGGCGCCCCTAATCTAGTATCTTTCCAAAGACACGTTCCTACCCTGAGATCACTGCCCAAGACACTGGGCAGGGGGGAGGCATATGTTTCTCAGAAATAATCTAATGACTACTCATTGATTTATACAGGGCATTTACCTATGTTTAAAAAAAATCTTACTTGTGGAACGAAACAGTGTCTTTCCCTCTTACCTACTGACAAGGGGAGGTTCCAGAGCAGATGAAGGGCAGCTGTAGGGCATGGTGTGAGAACAATGCTCTCATATCTTCAGTATAATTCTATCCTAACTCTGCAATGATTAGCTATGTGGCCTTGACCAAGTTTGCTTGACTTCTGTGTGCCTGTTTCCTTACTTGTAAAATGACACTTCCCTCACAAGCTCCTGTGTGGATTACATGAGGGCTACACATAAAGGTCCTGGACAGTGCCCAGCACAAGGGAGGTGCTGTGTTATTACCAGTCATTATCATGACTACATGTCTTCCCACATTATTTTCTGAGTTAGTACAACAGAGACTACGATGGTAAATTGGCCAGTATTAATCACAGGGGGGAAACGACAGGAGTTAGCATATTTTGAGTTTTAATCTCTATTTTTATTAGAAGAAAAGATTTCAGAGAGAAGGGGGCTTCCTTGATTATAAATATAGATGACCCTTTGGCACAATATTTCTAGCAGCATAGAGGATGGTTGCCAGCTCTCAGCAATACAGCAAAGCCTTTAAGACTTTGGCTGTTAACTCCTGCAGGCCATCAAAATTCCCTGTTACCATAGTTACCCCAGACACCTAGTGCCACCTACTTCTCTGAAGTTACAAAGCCCTTCACTGAGATTTGGACAGCCCTGGAGCCGCCTTCCCTGCACACCCCCCCTCCCCCCGCCATGTCCCAGTGTTCTAGGCTTCTCTACCAGTACTAATTCCCCAAGAAAGGTGGACCAGGTAAAACGCAAGCAAATAGCTGGTTTAGAGTAACTCACATTAGACTAAACTCCAGGAGAGAATATGTACTTTTTTTTTAAGATTTACTTATTTGAGAGAGAGAGAGTAAGAAGAGAGAGTGAGAGAGTGAGTATGAGCGGGGTAGGGGACAGGGGGAGAGGAAGAGAGCACCTCAAGCAGACTCTGAGCATAGAGCCCAACACAGGGCTTGATCTCACAACCATGAGATCATGACCTGACCAGAGGTGAAACCAAGAGTTGGATGCTTAACTGACTGATGATCCACCTAGGTGCCCTGAGAATATTTACTTTTAAAAGAACAATCTACTAACTCAAATATGTCACTTGCTGGTAAAATGGTGGGAGGGATTTTATAGCTGGTCTCTAACCTGATCTTTCTAGATCCTGACTTAGTTCTAGAAAACAGGGAAACAAGAATAAGTAAGCTGTTATAATCCTCTTTATAGTCAGTATCAGCTATTCTTTGGTTAAGGGGTTGAACCAGTCCAAGAAACCCACTGTGGTTTAGCTTTATGGAGATAAACTCTTCTCCCTAAGGTTCCAAATAAAGTCTACCTAATCACACTTTTTACTGTCAGGTCTGATCTCTGAGCAGCTACTAAATGTCAAGAGGATTACCCTCCCTGGAATTTACTTTCATAGTATTCCTGGGTTTATTAACCTTGAAAGAACAAGAGGATGGAAGGAAAACATATTTATTTAGGTCTCACCAGTGAAATAGCTCCGGTTTTGTTCTGTTTGTCACGGAAACCAAAACTCACTGAGGTCCTGAGTCTTCTGGTGCCTGTAGGTCCTTGCCTGGTAGTGGCAGTCTTTAGTAACTGAACTTGGGGTCTGTACCCTTTTAAATGGGTTCATCTTTTTTCAGGGAGGTGGCTTTGATAGAAGCCCAGGAACATGAGGACACAGGGTGCAGGGAAGGCAGCTCTTGAACTTTAAGAGAAGCAAGTGGCCCCAGGCGAAAAGTTCTTCTGGTAACAGGATTACTTACTATGAAATAATTATGAAAGACCTACAATGTCAGGCGAGGGCCTAAACAAAGTAAGGCTACACTATGAAATAACAATGATAAAATGGCAATAATCCTGATATATTACAAAAGTACAGAAGAAGGAATTCAATCACTTAATAGGCACACTTGGAACAGTTTCATGTGATTAATGTACAATCACAACAAGCTGGGTAAATAAGCAAGAAGAGAGGTGGAGGAAACGTAAGAGGCCAATAGAAATCTGACTCAATTGTAAGAATTTTTCTTGTAATTCTCCTAGCATGGCCCCAAGAGACTCTGTTCTGTAGCCAGGCAGAGCTGGGGCCCTGGGCTCCCTTTCTGTTGAAGCGTGTTCCCCAAACTCCCCCTTTTATGTTGATGAGGGCCCTCCGGGAGGGCTGGGAGCCTTCTTCACATTTTGGGAGCCCTCTGACTACACTTGTGCATAAAGGGTGGGAGGAAAAGAACAACATCAAAGGCAAGGTCGAGTTTAGTTAGCCTGAGTTAGGGTTTGGGTGCTGGCAGTAACTCAACCTTTTGCTCATTGTCCTTGAAGGCCCATAAAACTGCCTCAGAAATATTCAAAATGTTCATAAACTATGCAAAGCTATGTGGGAGTTGACCCACAGGAAGTAAAAAAGGAAATGGTGTTCACGTGGATGGTGAAACCTGGAAGTAATTGAAGGAGAGTCACATATGCTGGAGCCCCGCCTGTCTTCTCTGGCGTATGGAAGGTGTTTCTGCGCAGAAGCCTACCCCCTCCAGAACGTACGTGTTGAAGAGACAAGGAGCAATTGTGAAGAAAGAGGCATCCGCAGCCAACACACACAACTGAGAATTGTGGGCAATGATGAGAGAGAGAGAGAGAGAGAGAGAGAGAGAGGAACACAGCAACCCCATGGCTGAACCTAGACAGGGAGCGCCAATTTGACATCCCTCCCCCTCATTTCTTTATGACTAATCTACTTGTTGGCACTTGCTGGGTGCTTGGCTGGATCTGAGTTCCAAGGTAAGGACCGGTTTTGGAGTCTGGATAAGGTTTTGAAGCTTTGTGAAAGGAACTGGGATTCAGGGAGGATTCTCCCTTAAATCTCTGCCTGGCTGTTATATTTAAGACAGCCCTACATGGGGATTTTTCTTTTATTTGTACCTCAAGGGGGACGCTTGTAGGACCTGGGTCCTACATGGCCTTATCTTGCCCTATTTTTCGGTATGAAAATAGAGAGTGGTCCATTTTTATTGCCTATACTGCTTCCACGTCTACACCACAGGATTCTCCTAGGGAGTATCTCAATTAGGGACATCTCCAGGGAATTTATAAAAAAGAGAGAGAGAGAGAGAATAGAATTCAAGAAGTTTCAGAAAGAAACTGGGACTCAAAGGGAATCATCCAGGGTCTTCACAATGGGTGGCACAGGATCACATCCGTTGTCACCACCTTCCTGTTAGATGGTTCAGTAATCTGTTCTAAACAATCTTGGCTCTCCTCCCCTTTATTACTGGGGCATGGGACAGACAACAGAAGCAAAGGTCTAAAGTTTGAAAATTATATACGTGATCTAGCCTTGTCGATTCTTAAGTCAATTTATTCACTGTCGCTTATTGCATCCCCCACATCCCGGTTCTTTTACTCCCAGCCTTTTGCAGGCACCAGGATACTGACAGACTTATTTCAGAGAAAGGGGAACAACAGACTACAAACTTGGAGGATGGGCTAGGAATGAGGACTCAAACTCTCCATCGGGATCAATTCTGAAGCAGCAATGCTCTAAGGATTAAAATGGTACAGTGTTCTGACAGAACAGGAAGCTATGGAAGGATGCAGACCCTCCCTGATAGGGAGGGTAATAATCTAGAATGCCAAGAGAACCCAGCACTCTGTTTCTCTATTCTGTGGGTAAGCCTGAGAACCCGGAGTCCTAAGTGGGCTGCTTCTGGTAGAGGAGGCCAGGAAGGCCTTTTTAACAACAGAAATCCAATTTCCTAGAACCAGTGGGAGCAGAGTCGGTGCTGAGTGCTCCCCCACCAGGTGCCCTCTTTTGGCCCAATTTAGCACCAAAGATGGGCTGTGCCACTGTGGTCAGTGTGCCAACACGGCACAAGAGGCTGCTACTGCTAAGGTCACAGCAGTGTGTGGGAGAAGGCAACAGGCTCATCTCTCCAGGCTTGAGGGTGAGTGGCCAAGCTGGATATCCTAGCTCGGCGTGCAGGTCACAGCAGAGACAGCATGAGAGGGACCTCAGCTGGAGAGAACAGAACAAGAACCTTCAATGTCACCAGGAGCGAAGTCACTGTGCCTTAGCAAAAGCCTCAAAGCAGAGGAGACACACGTAACTGCTCCCAGTTCCCTGACCAGCCTGCCAGAGGGGGGAACAGGAAAGGCAAGCATCTGGCTCCGGGTCCCCATGGCAGACATGGGCTCCGCGTGAATTTCTATCCCTCCCTCTGTTCTAGCCCTCAAGTCCCTCATGCTGCCTGACTGGCTGTGGGGCATAGGTGACACCTTTTCGCTCTTTTCTACCTGCAGCTGCTACAGAACAAAATGTCTTCCACCACGCCAACCCCCGTGGACAGAGGCCCTTCTGTTAACGACCATCTGTATTTTAGGTATAAACACCCCATTTCACCATTTTACTACATCCACACTCTCTCCTGACCCCACCTCAGAAGTGACAGTCCTTAGGCACAATAGCCTTCAGGCCTACTCTTGAGACCTGACTAAGCTAACCCCTTTCCCACCCTCCGAACAGGAAAAAGCGAAGAAAAAGAAAAACTCAGAAACCTGAAGATTGTTTGGAATTTATTCTCTTAAATAAGAATGGTAACATTTGTTAAAAAAAAAATTAAAAGCACAACACCTTAGTTTCACAGTAACGGCAAAAACAAAGTTACACAATTAAATTAAAAAACTCACAAAGAAACACACCAAAAACTCACAGAACAGATTAAAAACAAGGGCAAAAGTAAAGGCTGTAGGGAAGGCCAGAAGCAGACAGGTGATGCATTCCTTCGGAGTGTGTCTTCCCTCGCTATGGCGACTTTGTACCATGGCTGTGGGAACCTGGCTGCCTGCCATCCCCCACCTCCCCCCTTAGTTCCACCTCAAGCTGAACGGCCCAGAAAAAAGGGAAGCCCTTAATCCACTGGGCAGGCCTTCAAGGCCATGCTGAGGCCCATTTAGGAGGGACTAAGAACGGTCCATGGCCTTACAGAGACACACCGAACACCAAAAGACAGAAAGAAGCTGCAGTAACTAAGCCAGTGGAACTGATACACACGCCTGGAAGCAAAACAGATCGGGGTGTGTGTGTGTGTGTGTGTGTGTGTGGTCTGCCTCTCTGTGGTTGTCCACGAGCAACAGAACCTCTGCTTTCCTAGTCTGCTCGTGAGTCAACTTCTGGAGGTTGGAGCCATGCACGGCTCATTTTCTGAGATATGCACCTCCCACCCTCAAAGTCTCCACCGCCACACATGTGCTGGCCTGCTCTGTTCCCTCCAAACCCTGACCTGACTCTAAGCCAGGCCAGTGGCACCGAAAGCTCCCTTGATTTTCAGAACCAAGGAGCAAGAAGCTTCAGAAACAGCTTCATTATTATGGTTATAATTATTTAGGACATGATAGATAAATATCTACTTGTATATATGAAATTATACCTACATAAATATACATGTGTATATGCATAAATATTTACACATCACCATCAAACTATGACTCTTGGGGGAGAGTTGGGGAGTTAAGCTGGACTGCATAATTCTCTTTGCTCTACTAAGTGGTTTTCCAGAAATGACAGTAAGGGAAGAGGGCTTGGGAAGCAATGAGATTCCCTAACTTCGTCCGACAGGCAGGAACCCCAGGATTGCACAGTATTCCTTATATTGCATGGCTATTCTAGCCCATTTAGCACCCAAACTATAGAACCTAATGTTGATCGTGCAAGGATTGTCTAGGGACAGGGAGCAGGCCTCTTGTTAATTGTCAGACAACTTTTAAAGTTAAGCCTGTCTTTTCCATTCCATCTCTGTTGTCTTTACGTTTCATTTTTGATTATCCTCTATATGAAATGTAAAGGGGATTCTTCCAAACAAAGAAAGGATCCAAAAAACCTGCAATTGAGAGTCTTATGTCCAAGGAGAAAATATCTCATTTGGGCTTTTTCTTTCTCTACCTGTTGTTGTCTCAACTTTTCTTAAAGTTGGGGCAGGTACCAGGAGGCCAGGGTAGAAAATCTTTGTCAGGTCCACTGATCTATAGCAGTTAAGCATAAGAAGCTTGGCAACAAAGCACTTACAGATTTGGGGAACAGAAAGGAGCTTTTCTATATTATAGCACATAATAAACAACAGTACATTAAAAGCACATTATAAACAACAGTACTGTAAACCATGTCCTCCTCCAAACACAACTTAGCAGTAGTTACCGATTAGGTTACCAGAGAGAGAGAACACAGCAAAGCAGGCCTGGAATAGGTTCTTTCACCTTGGGAGTTGTGTGGGGTTTTTTTTGGCAACAGCATTAATTTTGGCATAAGGGGACAAGCACATAGGGAAAAGAGGGCACTGCCACAAACACAGAGGCGGCCCAGAGCAAATGCACAGTAAAGTGCCAGCTACGGCCACAGCTTTTTCAGCTCTGCCTTCTAGGGGATATGGGTCTAGGAGGATGGCTTATTTATACACAGTGAAATCAAGTTCATTAATTTACAGCTTCTTCTTGTCTACACTGCAAGAGAGGAAATGTACCATGGATCTGAGTTCATGAATTACCGAGGACACATATTCTGAAACCCTGAAATACCTGAGGTTTTCTGAAGCTTTTCAAAAGGAAATTCCAGTTAACCAATCAAAGCTTTAGTGTGGGATTTAGAGAAAGACATCCCTATCAAAAGAAAAAAAGAAATCTACTTCATGCCAACTATAAAATACCACCCATAATTCTGTCCCTTTTCTATAGAGGCTAGCAAGAATTTGACACCTTATAGGGGAAGTTCTGGGGCCTTGGAGCACATTCAGATTCAGCACTTTCACTTCCAAAAGCCCTAGTCCCCAGAGGCAGATATGAACTGAACCCCATTAGCCCTCAGCTGCCTTAAAGTGGGGGGACAATGCCTGCCTCATTCATGTTAGGGATTCAAGCAGGGATTCCTTTGGGATGCACACCTTGAACCCCTTGTGCTAGAACAGGGAAGTCATCTTCAGAATCATGAACCATAGGGGCTTAGACATCCTCAGGGACTTGATTCTTTCTTGGTTGAGTCTTTAATGACATTGTCAAACTCTTATCTTCTCTCCTTGCTTTGTAGAATATTCTCCTCCTCTATAGAAACTTTAAATCCACTATGCTTTCAAACTAGACAGTAAGAATGGCAAACTGAACCACACAAATTTGGCTTGCTCAGAAACGACCTGAACTTCATTGTGTTTAGATTTTTTAAAAAGAATGTTCTTGATACCCAAAAAGAAAGTTTCATTTCTCTGAGTTGTTTTACTGAGTACCCAAGTTCCTTGGGAAATCCATCTCTGCTGGAAGAAGGCCCAGACTGATGAGGGGGTGCTCTCACCTGGTCAAATGCACATTCTAGACCCCACAACTGAAGACTCTGTCTAGATCCCTGTGGTGATTTTCGCTACCAGCACTTCCCCTGGTGCTCAAAGAGTGTCAACTGCAAAAGGTTGCCAGCATTTCGTGGGAAAGACAGATTGTAAAGGGTTTCAAAGTCATTCATGGCTTTAAACATTGCTATAAAATGTTGGTCCAATTCACAGGGCACTTAAAAAGCTTCCCTGGATTATAATAAGGGCACACACAGAAGCAGAAGCCGAATTCACCTAGCTCAGCTGGAGTTTGCTGGGTCTTAGCCTCGAACTCACTGCCCTCTCTGGGCACATTCTCCCTTTTTCTAATTCTTAAGCACTTGGAAAGAAGCAACTCTGAAAACCTCTCATTTGAAAGTAGAGTGGATCATTCTCTTTTCCCATTATGGAAATTCCACTACCAACTCCTGCTCCATAGTTTCTAGCATTAGTTGATAATCTTTAGTTTTTATATGGTAATTTTCATGAGTTTATAAATGGCTGCTTGAGCTCTATCTGCTGTGAAAGAGAAAGTGTGAGAAGCAGAAAAAAACGGCCCCCCGTGGACTCCTCTCTCACCTACACAATGACCCTGGATTGTATACAGTCTGTGGCTTCACTGGGGGTATTGGGACCACCCAGCAGTTTGTGGAACTGGAGACACATCTCACAGGCTGGCTTGACACGGAGCAGAGAGAGGCAATTTTAAGGGAAAAACTACAATTCTTTCAACATGAGTCCATGAACTAAAAACCATAATAAATGTATTTTCAGAGGTAGGGATAGTGTCATTCACTTCCTGACACAAGGAAATGATTAGTGGAAATGGAACAAATTAGGGTTTGGTCCTTATTAGAAGTTCAAATGCCCCAAAGTGATTAGGACAGGGCATGGCCTATAGTGGTTACATGTCAAATGGAAGTGCAGCATCAGCTTATGTAGATACCCAAACAGGGAGTGGGATGCAAGAATTTCAAGTTTAGGTGAACATAAATCCAGATCATGGGGCCTTATTACAATTCCATGCTGTCCAAGAAGTCCAAAACAAGAAGGCCCTGTGACTCTGGCAAGCAGCCTGTTCTGAATTCCTGTCTACCTGGGTGGGGCCTGGACAGACCACCCCAGTGTATCTTAGGGGTGTGGGCAGCCTCCGGGGTCCCAGCAACAATACTTTGAGGTTGTGAACAGACATTCCTGAAGCTCAGGTGATCCCGCTTACCAGACGGCTCCCCTACTGGCTCACGGTCTGCCAGTGAAACTCCCCTCTGATTTGTACCAGCACCTCCGACAGGCCATAGAGAAAGGGGACTCCGAATGCAAGCAGCTGGCACATGAAAAAGGAGTCCAAAGGGTTTTGGGCTACTTGATGCCCAATCGAAGAAATGTTGCTTTGGAGGTGCTGGCTCATCCCCTTGGCCTTGTCACAGAGGCCGAGAGAGTGACGCACCACCCAGCCAAACAAGGAAGTGAGGCTACCTGGAGTTCTCTCAGCAGGGCTGGCGATGGCGCTGGCCCGTCCACTTGTGTCCACAGTGGGGCCATCCTGCAGGGATTCTCTGGCCTCCTAGGAACAGAGGAGGAAAAGAAGAGTGACTGACTGTAGCACTCAAATCTCACAAGGTGATGGCCCCTGCCTGGCTAGTTCGCTGCTCTCAACAGTCAATCCAGATGATATTTCTCACACAGTCAGTCTTTCTTTAAAAACCCAGGACGTAGTTCACAGAGAAATCACCAGGAGTCAAAATCTAGGTCTACCTTGGAAAGTTTCCTTTCCAAGTTTCCTTTCCCCACAGGTCCCTCTGCAGTCAACAGGAGCCCCTCCAGGATGGGTTAGTCAGCCTGCACGCTGACAAGGGGACACCCTATAGTGAAGGGAATACCCGGTTCACCTGGACAACAAGTGGAGGAGCTACTCTCATTAAAAAGGAAAAAAGAAAGGTACTTTGATAAGTAATTCACAGAATAAAGAAAGTGAAAGGAATTGACAAGCAGAGCATATTATATACAGCCAAGTTCCTATGTAGGGTGTCCTTCTCTCAGAAAGATGCTTATTTACAATGACCGAAGTCTTATATAGAGTAAACAGAAGGGACTAACACAGTCTCTCAAATAAATCTGACTCAGGTGGTAGATGGAACATTACCTTAGCGAAATGCAGTATCCAAATTACATTTGAAAAGTTGGTTTCCTCCCAGCTGGATTGTGACCGTCTCGCAGACCCGGCTAACCACACCCTCACCTGTGAACACGCTAAAATGCACCTGCTGCTTCTCCCCTACTTACAGATGGATGTCATTACCTTTCCAGAGAGAGGAGCCACTGCCGGTCTCTTCCTCTGCGCGGAGCCTGAGAGTCGATAACAGTAGTGTGGTTTGCAGTAGAATTTACCTGTAGGCAGCAAGAGGCAGGGGAAAAGGAAGTGAGTGAGACTCTTAATTCTGAACTTGACTCCTTGGTCTCAGCACACTCCTGTCTCTCTCCTCTAGCCACAAGGTGCTGTCACCACTGCCTAGGCTTCTTGTCCAGGGAGGCCAAACCCTCTCTATAAACTTTGATTTCAGCCCTCCTCTCCCCTTTGCCTGAAGGGGGCGGGGGTCTCTTTTGGATATGTGAAGGCCATTGAGCTATCACCCAATCAGCGTCCACAGCAAAGATGTGAAGCCTGCATGGCAGGGCCAGTGAACAAAGTGGCAGTGTGTGCAGAACAAAGATGTGGTCACATGGAAAGCTGGGAGTAGCATTTCTGGGGAAACCAAGAATGAACATAAGCGCAGGGTGGAGGCGTGAAAGCTGCAGGGGGTGGGGCAGCATCGAGAACTGGCTCTGACAGGACCTCCTCTATTGCTCCCTTCTCCTGTAACCATCCATGAGCCAGCCTTAGGACTCTGTAGTGGGTCAGGATCGGCATTAAAAAACAACACAAAACCAAACCAAACAATCCTACAACGGACTACAAATAGAATGAAGCAGAATAACATGCATTAAAGTGCATAGTGGCATAATCAGAGTCAAGTATTAGTCCTTACAGCTTTTAGTTTTGTCTATATGTGTTTACTGGGTCCTAATGGAACATGTATTTTCTTTTGCAGGTGTGGTCCATAGTTTGAAAAACAATGATCTTGGCTTTTCCCATGACACCGGTAGTGGGAGTCAGTCACAAAGGGTCATTTTTTTCCTGGCTCTTTCCTTACTCCCACTTTAAAGAGCCAAGGCTTTTGAAAATTGAAGCATAGACCCTATTATAGAAACTGTTGAAACAGGAGTAATCCCATTTATCCTTTTCATTTGCAGAGGGTACTCCTTTGACAAATGAACTTACCTGTTCTCAAAGTTAAAATAAGATATTCTAACCAGAAAACCAATAAAAAAAGGTCAATGGAAACCAAGGGCTGGCTTTTTGAAAAGATAAACAAAATTGACAAGCTTTTACTCTACTAATTCAGAAAAAACAGTAGACTCAAGTAAGTAAAATCAGAAATGAAAGAGGAGACGTTACAACTGATACCACAGAAATACAAAGGATCACAAGAAGCTACTACATATAATTATACACCAAGCTGGATAACCTACAAGAAATGAACAGAGTCCTAAAAACATATAACATACCAAGACTGAATCATGAAGACAGAGAAAGTCTGAATAGACCAATACTGATTAAGGAGAGTGAATCAGTAATCAAAACCCTTCCCAAACAGAAAAGCTCAGGACCAGAAGCTCAGTGAAGCTCAGGCTTCACTGGTAAATTCCACCAAATATTTAAAGAAGAATTAACAGCAATCTTTCTCAAACTCTTCCAAAATATCAAACAGGACGGAAAATTCCCAAACTTATTTTACAACGCCAGCATTACCCTGACACCAGAGCAGATGAGGACATGACAAGAAAAGAAAATTATAGACCAATATCCCTGATGAACACAGATGCAAAAAATTTCAACAAAATACTAGCAAACACAGTTCAACAGCACATTAAAACAGTCACTCACCACAACAAAGTGGCATTTATCTCTGGGATACAAGGATGTTTGAATATACACAAATCAATAAATGAGATATACCACATGAACAGAACAAAAGATAAAAATCATGTGTTCTCAACAGATTCAGAAAAAGTATTTGACAAAGTTTAACACCCTTTCATGATAAAAACACTCAACAGACTGGGTTACAGAAGTAGCATAATTCAGTACAAGAAAGAGCACATACAATAAACCCACAGCTAACACATCATTCTCAAAGGTGTAAAGTTGAAAACCTTTCCTCTCAGATTTGGAACACAAGGATGCCCACTCTCACCACTCCTACTCAACAAGTCCTAGCCAGAGTAATTGTGTAAGAAATAAAAGGCATCCAAATAAAAAAGGAAAGAATAAAACTATCTTTGTTTGAAGATGATATGATCTTATATGTAGAAAATCCTAGTCTAGACTCCACTGAAATACCACCAGAACTAATCAATAATTCAGTAAAATTGCAGGATACAAAATCAACACATAGAAAGCAATTGTTTCTACAAATCAACAACCAAACATCTGAAAAAGAAAACAATCCCATTCACACTAGTATCAAAAACATAAAATACTTAGGAATAAATATAATCAAGGAAATGAAAGATCAACACACTGAAAACTACAAGACTGTGATAAAAGAGATTGAAGAAGACACAAATAAATGGAAAGATATCCATGTTTGTGGATTGGATGAATTAATATTGTTAAAATGTCCATATTACCCCAAACCATCTAAAGGTCCAATGCAATTTCTATCAAAATTCCAACGGCATTTTTCACAGAAATAGAAAAAAATCTTAAAATTTGTATGGAGCCACAAAAGACTCTGAATAGCTAAGGCAATATTGAGAAGAACAAAGCCAGAGGCATCATACATCTTGATTTCAAACTATATCACAAAGTAACAACATAGTATATGGCACTGGCATAAAAACAGACAGACCAAGGGAGCACCCAGAAATAAACCCCAGTTTGAGAAGAGAGCCAAGCCTTACTTGATGGGGAAAGGCTATCTTATACCACTCACAAAAATGAACGTGAAATGGATTAAAGATTTAAGTTTAAGGCCTGAAACCACACACCTACAAGAAAACAGGGGAAAAGCAACTTGACACTGGTCTCGGCAGTGATTTCCTAGATATGAGAGCAAAAGCACAAGCAAAAGAAGTAAAATCTATACAAGTGGGACTACATCAAAGTAAAAAGCTTCTGCACAGTACAAGAAACAATCAACAAAATGAAAAGGCACTATTTTTCCCTACAGAATGGGAGAAAATGCACATCATCTGACAAGGGGTTAATATCCAAATATGTAAAGAACTCATACAACTCAACAGCAAAAAACTAACAATCTGACTGAAAAATGCACAGAAACTGAAGAAACAGTTTTCCCAAAAAGACATGCAAATGTCCAATAG
The DNA here is from genome assembly GCA_028533885.1 of Nasua narica. NCBI lineage: Eukaryota > Metazoa > Chordata > Mammalia > Carnivora > Procyonidae > Nasua > Nasua narica. The sequence goes on along the minus strand of CM052807.1, from coordinate 28,403,432 downwards.
GTAGATGAAAAGGTACTCAACATTACCAGTCATTAGGGAAATGCGAATCAAAGCCACAAGATATCCCCTCACACCAGTCATAATGGCCATCATTAAAAAGAGAGGAGTTAAGTATTGGTGAAGGTGTGGAAAAAGGGAACCCTAATGAACATCAGGTAGGAATGTAAATTGGTGCAGCCCCTATGGACAACACTATGGAGGTACCTCAATAAATGAAATATAGAACTACCATATGATCCAGCAATTCTACTTCTGGGTAGATACTCAAAGAAACTGAAAATCAGGATCTTGTAGCGTTATTTGTATTCCGATATTCATTACAGCATTACAATAGCCAAAATATGGAAATAATCTTAAGTGTCTGTCAATGAATGAATGGATAAAAAAGATGTGGTACATAGATATAAGAGAGTATTATCCAGCTATGAGAAAGAAGGAAATCTTGCCATTTTTAATAACTTAGATGGACCCTGAAGGCACTATGCTAAGTCAGATGGTGAAAGACAAACACTGTATGACCTCACTTACATGTGGAATCTAAAGAAGACAAATTCAGAGAAACAGAGAGCAGAATGGTGGTTGCCAGGGGTTAAGGGGTGGGGAACATGATGAGATACTGGTCAAAGGGTACAAACTTCCAGTTATAAGATTAATAAGTTTGGGGATCTAATGTACAGAATGGTGGTTACAGTTGATTATATTGTATTATATACTTGAATGTTGCTAAGAAAATGGACCTTAAAAGTTCTCACCACAGAGGCACCTGAGTGGCTCAGGCATTTGGGCATCTGACTCCTGATTTTGGCTTGGGTCATGATCTCAGGGTCATGATCTCAGGGTCATGAGATCAAGCCCTGTGCTGGGCTCTGCGCTCAGAGGAGCATGGGGGGTGGGGGGTGGAGGTGGGGGTGGGTGGGTGTCTGCTTGAGATTCTCTTTCTCCCTCCTCCCCACTTGCGAGCACACGTGTGTGTGCGCATGTGCGCTTGCTCGCTCTCTCTCAATAAATAAACACACAAATAAATAAATAAATCCATCCTTTAAAAAAGAAAAAATTCTCACCACAAAAAAGAATTAGGAACTATGTGATAGGATGCAGATGGACCTAATACTATGATGGTAATAACTTTACAGTTTATAAAAGTATAAATCAACAAATTATATACTTTAAACTTACATAGTGTTATGTGTCAACTGTATCTCGATAAATCTAGGGAGAAAGGGGAGGACATAAAAGTCAAAGGAAATAAAGGTGAGATGGCTTTCTTTCTTTTTCAGAGCTGGTGCTCTGATTACTGTATCTTTCCTCTTTTCCTTCAAAGTAACTTGACTTCTGTGTTCTCTTACCTGTACCCTGTCTCCCAACATTGTTTAAATCTTTCAGAAAAATGTAGCTTATGGATTTCATAATTTCAAATAATATGCACATATATAGCATGTTTTCTGAAATAGAATTTCCCATTAGCTCTTGGCACGTAACCAGAACTCAGAGACACTACGTCTATTGTCAGGAACACTGATAGCCAAAGGACCATCAATCTCACTGCTGATTTCTCGATGAGGGACTTGAATCACTGGTTATTTTTTTCAGCTTAGACACAATCTCTTTTTACAATCTGTAACAAATCATTTCACTTTTGCGAATTTTTTTAAAGATTTTATTTATTTATTTAACACAGAGAAAGAGATCACAAGTAGGCAGAGAGGCAGGCAGAGAGGAGGAAACAGGCTCCCTGCTGAGTAGAGAGCCCAATGTGGGGCTAGATCTCAGGACGCTCAGATCATGACCCGAGCCAAAGGCAGAGGCTTTAAACCACTGAGCCACCCAGGCGCCCCTGCGAATTTTTTAAAAAGAGATTTTATTTATTTATTTATTAGAGAGAGAGGGAGAGTGTGTCTGCGCAAGCAAGGAAAGCAGCAGAGGGCGAAGGAAAAGCAGGCTCTCCACTGAGCAGGGAGTCCACACCAGGTGTGATCCCAGGACCCTGGGATCATGACCTAAGACTAAGGCAGATGCTTAAGCGACTGAGCCACCCAGGCGCCCCTCACTTTTGTGGATTTTGGCTAAGATAAAATGTAATTAGGGTAAGACAGGATTTATTAGTGCTTGGATCATATACTACTCTTTTGTCTGTTTTGTCTTTCTTTTTAAAATTTACTTATTTGAGAGAGAGACAGAGAGAGAGACAACATGAGCAGGGTGAGGGGCAGAGGGAGAAGTAGATTCCCTGCCAAGCATGGAGCCTGATGCGGGACTAGAGCCTGATGGGACTGGAGCCCGATGTGGGACTCGATCCCGGAACTTCGGGGTCATGACCTGAGCCAGAGGCAGATGCTCAACTGACTGAGCCACCCAGGTGCCTGTATCTTATTCTTTAAAGAATGCTCCGGTGATGCCTGGGTGGCTCAGTCGTTAAGCATCTGCCTTCAGCTCAGGTCCTGATCCCAGGGTCCTGGGATCGAGCCCTGCATCATGGTCCCTGCTCAGCGGAAAGCCTGCCTCTCTCCCTCTTCCACTGCCCCTGCTTGTGCTCCCTCTCTTGCTGTCTCTCTGTCAAATAAATGAATAAAATCTTTAAAAAAAAATATTCCTTTCTCCTCCGTGTGATTCTGATGGGCTATCAACCATGTGGCCTAACATTATCCACCAAAGGAATAAATATATGATCCATATAGATCAATCAGACTATCCCCTTTCCTTCCATCCCACTCCAGGATAGAGCATGTGGCTAAGTCAAGCTAACCAGAGCCATTCTGGGGGGTGCTCAGGGATGGTAGGACAAAAGGGACAGACCTTCTCTGAGAATGCTATCTACAAAGAAGATATAAATCTAATGCTTCCACTTTAATCTGACTTGGGTTTCTATTATTTAAAACCAAGTCTTGTTTTATTACAGTATCAGAAAACTATAGTTAGAGTTACTTTCATTCCTTTCTTCTATTTTTTTCCTGCATTAGTTTGCTTTTTTCTACTAGATTCCTAGGTTTTAAAATACAACTCAATAGGCTAAACTCCATGGAGTCCTCATTGAATTCTGCTAGACTATCCTAAATTAATAAAGAAAAAGAGGCTTAGGTTTTAATAGTATTTTTTAAAAAGATTCTATTCATTTATTTGAGAGAGAGAGAGAGAGAGTGAGCATGAGAGGGGAGAAGGTCAGAGGGAGAAGCAGACTGCCTGCGGAGCTGGGAGCCCGATGCAGGACTCAATCCCGGGACTCCGGGATCATGACCTGAGCCGAAGGCAGTTGCCCAACCAACTGAGCCAGCCAGGCACCCGAGGCTCAGGTTTTATTTATTTATTATTATTTTTTTATTTGTCAGAGATAGAGAGAAAGCAAGCACAAGCAGGGGGAGCGGCAGGCAGAGAGAGAAGCAGGATCCCTGCCGAGCAGGGAGCCCGATGTGGGACTCGATACCAGGACCCTGGAATCACGACCTGAGCCGAAGGCAGCGGCTTAACCGACTGAGCCACCCAGGTGTCCCCCAAGGCTTGGGTTTTAAAACAAGTCCCAAACCTGACCAAAAGGTAATTTTCAGGAAAAGTCCAGAAATCGTTTTCTCTAAAAATGCAGGATGTGATGGAAGGAACATGAGCACTGAAGTCAGATCTCAGTTTAAATACTGTCTTAATCACGCAATAGCCACGTGAACTATTTAGCATTTTGAAATACATCTCTTCATGTAAAATATGAAGATAATACTCACAGGATGAGATAAGTAAATGAGAAATCACATTATGTGTTGCAGGTACTCAATTAATATATTTCCTCAAACCCCTTCCCAAGCTCAACTTGATGGTACTTTTTGCTTCTTTGATTAAATAACAAAAAGAGCTAATTTTTTTTTAAGATTTTATTTATTTATTTAACAGAGAGAGAACACAAGCAGCAGAGAGGCAGGCAGAGGCAGAGAGAGGAGCAGGCTCCCTGCGGAGCAAGGAGCCCGATGTGGGACTCGATCCCAAGACGCTGGGATCATAACCTGAGCCAAAGGCAGCCGCTCAACCTACTGAGCCACCCAGGCGTCCCCAAAAAGAGCTAATTTTTATCTAACATTTACCATGTGCCAGATACTATCATAACTATTATAAAATCTACCAACTCATTTAGTCCTCAGAACTCAATAAGGTAGATATTGTTACTGTCTACCTTTTTCCAGGAGAGACACAGAAGGGTTAAGCTACTTGCCTGAAGTGTCCCCCACTCGGTAAACCTCACTGAGGATCTGAACCCAGGAAGCTTGGCTCCAAAGTCTATACCTTTAATCACTACGATATCTGTCTCTATCAGTGAATACGGCCACGCTAATGTTATAAACTAACCACAAATCATGGTTGATTCTGTCAAGCCACTGATTTTAGACGGTCCAAATAAATTAAATCTTGATAATTAAATGTGGGAGGGACTGGAAAAAGAAATTGGAAACAAATGGCTAAAGGGCAAGCTTAAGACATAATGGGCCATGACTCATTCATTCAACAGCTCACTGAATGCCATCATTGGACAGGTACTAATCTAAACACTGAGAATGTTCCAGTCAGGAAGACAGACTAGTCTTTGCTCAGAAGAGCAGACGATGTGTGAATAAGCACCAGGTAGTAATGAGTACCACACAGATCAGGAGGTCTGCAAATGTCTCTCTGGGAAGGGACCTATGTAAGCGAAGCTGTGAATGACAGGAAGCCCACCCTGTGAAGAGTAGTGGGAAGTGCATTGCAAGAGAGGAGACAGCTAGAGCAAAGTCCTAAGGTAGCAGCAGCCTAATCAGGTTTATGAAATGGAAAGAAACCAAAGTGGCAGGAGTAGAGGGAGCTAAGGGACAGCTGGCAGCAGAGAGGAAATGTAGGCCCGGGTAGACAAGTGAAACTCTCAGCCTGAGCGGATTCTATGTGTACTGCAGCAGACTGTAAGGGTACAAAGCAGGAGACTGGAAAGATCTGATTTACATCTTTTAAGATCCCTCAGTTGCTTTGTGGAAGCAGCCTGTAGCGGGCAATGGTGGAGGCAGGGAGACCAGTAGTCCTGGTGGAGGACGCCGAGGGTGGTAAGGGTGGTTGGTACTTGAAGAGACAGAGAGCCGTGGACTGTTTCAGGCTTGTCACTACTGATGGTGGCCCTTCATAGACCATCTTAGCAGGTAGTGGGTTTTCTCTCCCTGAGATGACAGGGAAGACCTGACACAATGTCCGATTTAGAGTCCTTATCTTAAGATTTGGCAGCAGTTGAAAATAAGCTAGTATTTGGCAACAGAAAGAGGAGCTTAGTTTTAGGGCAGACTGCATCCTTTTAAAAGAGCTGAAGGGAAGACTAATCAGGACAAGGGCGGAACATGGATATTTCTTGAAGCGTAAGATTCTCAATTTGCCAGTGTGGAGCTGACATGGGCCCAGAGTCACTAATTCCAGAACGTCTGACCTGGAAGGGATCCCAGAGGTCATTTAATACAAACCAGCACTTACTAGTTTTGTGTGAACTTGAACAAGGAACTTATGACTTCTCTGAATTTGCTTTCCAGATTTGTAAAATTGCAATAATGTAACCAGTTACTGTACAGGGTTGTTGTGAGGATGGAAGGACATGGTATGTGTTAGAGGGCCCACCACAGTGTCTGGGTTACTTCTTTTCTCCTACAAATGACCTCTGACTTCCCCGTCTTTCTTATCTGAGGCCCTTCAGTTAGATTTCTGAGTCATACAGTAATGTGGATAAAGACCAGACTAAAACTTCAAGATCCCTAAAATTCCATCCTTTTTTCTAGTTCACCTGTCCTTTGTGGAGGGGCTGAGTCGATGAAAAGTTCATTTGGGTTAGAAATTGGGGAGCTGGTTTAGTTCTGTTGTCCTCCCTGCCCCAGTGTCAACAACAATGCACCCGACCAGGCTGGCCTGCCTTGTCTGCTCCCAACGTCATGGTCATTCCCATCTGACCTCCTGTCATTCTGTCGTTCTCTTGCCTGGTATGCCATCTCTTCCCCCACTGAGACATTTTATATTTACTTATTGTCTGTCAGAGTCTAGTCTAAGGTCAGTTCAGTCATTCCTAAAAACTGGGGAGCTTCACTGATTTCTTCATCCTCTGAACTTCTGCAAAGTTAGAATCTATATTTTGTCTCCTGTCACCATCGGTAGCGACAAGCCCTTAATTATATACTCTTCATCGTCTGTTGTTTCTCCATGTGCCCTTATCAGGCCCATCAGAATGTAAGCTCCTTGAGGAACATTTTACCTTTTGTCTGTGTCCTCAAGAGAATGTGGCAGAGATGAGTACACGATCAGTGGGCAAAAATACATGGGGATCTATTGGCTAGAACTTGAAGGATCTTCTTTCCAGACAGACTTCGGTAAAACGCTAACTAAAATAACCTGAGCATTAAGGACAGTTTTTTTTTTTTTTTTTTAAAGATTTTATTTATTTATTTATTAGGAAAGAGAGAGAGTGAGAGAGAACATGAGAAGGGAGAAGGTCAGAGTGAGAAGCGGACTCCCCATGGAGCTGGGAGCCCGATGTGGGACTTGATCTCAGGACTCCGGGATCATGGCCTGAGCCGAAGGCAGTCGCTTAACCAACTGCGCCACCCAGGCGCCCCAGCATTAAGGACAGTTAAAAGACATTGGTGGGCTCCGTCCGCCAACCCCTTTCCTTGGAGATCAAAGGCATTACCAAAAAGAGCACGTGTGGGGGAATGGTGCGAAAGAATATACTTTTTCTATCTAGACATATCTAAGGATATACTTTTGTTATCTAGACAACCGTCTTACCTCTTCCCTCACATGGTGGTGCTTTTTACTAAGGTCACAAAAGGCAGGTACCATCACGGAAAGAGTTAGCTTTTCTCAGTTCATCACTTTGGCTCCTCTGTTGCTACTTCTTTTTTTTTTTTTTAAAGATATTTCTTTCTTTCTTTCTTTCTTTCTTTCTTTCTTTCTTTCTTTCTTTCTTTCTTTCTTTCTTTCTTTCTTTCTTTATTTATTTAACAGAGAGAGAGAACACAAGCAGGCAGAGAGGCAGGCAGAGGCAGAGAGAGGAGCAGGCTCCCCGCGGAGCAAGGAGCCTGATGCGGGACTCGATCCCAAGACGCCGGGATCATGACCCGAGCCAAAGGCAGTTGCTTAACCAACTGAGCCACCCAGGCGTCCCCTCTGTTGCTACTTCTGACAGAGCTACCTATTTATCCATTATTAGCAGAGCCTGGATGACTGAGGTGGCTATTTCATGGCATCCCTCTCCTATGTGACATCATCTTACTGTTTCCTTAGTCAAAAATTACCTACCACTGTAGTAATGAATGTACAATATTGTGATTTACAAGACATACGTATCAGAAAACCAAATATATTTCTCATATACATTTGGTCTAGGTCCAAAGTTCTTGACTCAGCTCCAAACACTTGGAATTCCCTAGATAAAGGCATCTTTTGTTGTAATAATTAAGGTGACTTTTAGACCCCACCCCAGGGCAGGGTTTGGTTGCCAGAAGGACGAACCGTGAGAGCAGAAGGTATCCCTTTTCAAGGTACCCCTAACTCTCTAGGGGAGAGGGCTGGAGATTGAATTAAACAATGGTCAATGACTTAGTCAAACATGACTGCAATGAAACCTCTGTAAAAACCCAAGACAATGGGGTTTGGAGAATTTCTGGGTTGGTGAACATGTCGAGCTATAGGGAGAGTGGTGTGCCCCTGGAGAGGTGCCCCATGGAAGCTCTATGCCCTTTTTCCAAACCTTGCCCTATGTATCTCTTCATGTGGCTGTTGATTTGTAGCTTTTATAATATTCTTTAGTAAACTGGTAAACTTAAGTGTTTTCCTGAGTTCTGTGAGCCACTCTAGCAAATGAAAAGACCCTAAGGAAGAGGTTGTTGGGATCTCCAATCTGCAGCTGATGGGTCAGAAGCACAAGTAACAGCCTGGGGCTTGTGATTGGTGTCTAAAGTGGGGGGTGAGGGGCAGTCTTCCAGGCCTGAGCTCTTAAACTGCGGAATCTGATGCTATCACTGGGCAGAGCAGATAGTGTCAGAACTGAGCTGAATTCTCAGACATCCTGTTGGTGTCAACGAATTGCTTGGCGGTGTGGGGCTTGGGGGGGTGAGGCACTCCCCCAACTCCTACATTGGACTTTGGTCCAAGATTCCAAAAAGAGGTCACATAATGCCACCTCTGTGAGGACTCCTATTAATCTAGGTGTTTTCATTACTTTTGAATCAGTAAGACTGCCCCTCATGAAGTTCCTTCAACACTCCACAGGAATGAGTACAGTAATCATCAATGTCTTTGGTGACCGGTTAATTAATCTTAAAGAGTTTTCAAGTGGCAGGCATGGCAGTCTGCCTCTGTCTGTCTATCAGGCTTTGTCATCTATTTGTATAATTCCCCACCTTTTGTTCCATTAAGGTCTTTCACTATAAAAACAATACATTCCATGAAAGGCCAGGGCTTGAACACTGTGGTAAATTAGATTTAGATCCTGTGTAACACACTCTCCGTTCATCAGAGAGATGCTGATGCTAGAGAGAGATGGGCGTAATTTGGTCATCCTCCAGAAGCAAAGTCTGAGAATCCGGGTGGCATGAGATCCAGTTTTAATTTGCTATCATTGACCTGTGACAAGAGATAGGACTTCGACCGATCTGTGACTTCCCCCTCCTTAAAGTAAAGAAAAAAAAAAGGCTCATCCTCTTTGTGTCCCTTTTATTTTAAGATCCCACCCTAAGGTAAGAAATAAGTGTCTGTGAAGCCAGGGAGTGATTTAGGTAAACACATGCCATTCTCATTACCATCGCTGCTGAATAATTCTATGCTACAGCCTGGTGACTTTAGGGAAATATTTATAAGAAATAGTCTCAGAGAAAAAAAAAGAGTAGAGGGAGATGGATGGGAAGGGTGAGGTGAGGTAGGAAAAATGTATATATAAGAACACAGTAAGAGGCCCTAAGATCAGCTCACATAGAAAATAGCGTTTATAGGCCCAGTTTCTAAGTATGGCCTCAAGTGCAAACAGGCTTACCATCCTCGATGTCATAGGCGTAGGCAGAGAGGCGCAGGGTGGTGGCGCAGTATTCGCATTTGAAGCAGCTCCGATGGAAGAACTTGCCCTCAGCACTCAGCCTTTCCATCACGTAGACCCGCTTCCGGCAGAAATAGCACGTGTCGCTGCCTCCCAAGTTCTGTGGGAACTCCTTCTTTATTGAGCCCTGTAATGGGGGGCGGTGGGAGGCATGTCAGGGCGACACTTCTCAGGCTCACCTCCGGGAGGTGCATGATCCTCTCCATATGTGACACCAACCCTCACTAAGCGACTGTGTTTTGAGACAAATTAAGCTGGCTCCCTCTGCTACTGGCTCTCCCCAAACACAGCAGCACTAGGGCAGTGACTGTCACACGTGCCTTCTGTGCAGCAAGCCACAAAGGCAAGTTCTGAATCGATGTTAACCAACAGTCCAGAGGAAACCCCAGTTGGTTTTACAGAGCTGCACAACAATCAAACCAAATTATTTTGACAGAATTCTGTTTTGCAGGTAGCATAAAAATACCTCTTCAGTGTTCAAATGGTTCTACAGGGATCTGGGTCCCCTGGACTCTAAAGCAATCACTTTTAGAGATGCTAAGTATGTTTTTCCACATGACATTCTAAACCACCACTCAGTCCTAGAAATTGAGTTACAAAATTCAGACAACCTAAAAAAAAAATTACCACATGGCAGATATTGGCAATACATGTTACTAAGCTACTTAGAATTAACCAGGTTTATTTACCACAGCTGTGCTATATCTAGATAGACAGTGCCCTTAACATATCTCTTACCAGTTCCTTCTTGTCTAGAAGGGTTTTGGGCTGTTCTTTCCTTTGAAGCTGATTGGCTATCTGCTCAGCCAATGAGCTCACTCCGCCCGTGTACATCTTTATATACTTCTATTGGTTGGAGATTATAAAATGACCAGAATGAAGGGAAATGAGAAGGAAAAAAAATACATAAATTAAGAAGACAGGGAAAAAAATCTTTGAAAGGTACAAAATGAATACAAGGTGCAGCAGCAAACCATGCCAACACAGTGCCCACAAGCAGGGAAACTTGGTGGTAAGAAAACAGGTGTCATTGTCCACACAGACGTATCTGCACTGGTGAGAATAATGGCTGTAGGAATAATTAAATTCAGCAAGGCAGAACTTAGTCTTTCATGTCTTTCCGGAATATATAGTTCAGGGAGGTGGGAAGACAGGATGCATAAAAATATAGAACAGAATAAGCCCATATCCTAGTGACTCAAATTACATATAAAGAATATAAGAGGAAAAACTCCTACCAAGACGGCAGATGTCCAGATGAACAGCTTGTTTCAAGCTGGGTCTGGGGAGGGCTTGGGAAGTTATTTCCTCATTTAGAAAGAAACCAAGCTTACATTTGCAAAGCTGACTCTCCGCTTGGGTAAAAGGCGCCAAAGCCTAGTATTACTAGTGATGATCACCTTCTTCCTATTAATGCTTCGCTCATAACCCCTGTCACATGCATCAAATATTTCTGAGATTTATCTCGAAGAATCATTCTTGGCCCATTCTCCCTATTGATATTTATGTGTTACAGCTGGGCACTACGGCTAAAACCTAGACAGAGCTGGGCTTCTTAAACTCGGCTGCAGGAAGCTAACACCTGCAGCCATGCAGACAAGAGGCTCAGTATAGTCTTGGGAAATCAGAATGCATTTTTAGTTCAGGAGGGATTATTGTTTCACAGGTTGAAAAAAAGAGAAAAGAAAAAATCCAACCAATTCAATCCTCTTTCTAGCACTGCGGAAGAAGGAACAAGAAACTACCAAATTTCAATTGTAGGCCTTCCTCGCTTTGAGCCTTTCCCCAGAGAATGAGGTCAAAGCCTTGCTGGCCATCCTTTAGAGACTCCACAGTCACCCTTCCACGTGGAGATGTCAGGACACCCCGTGTGTGTGACACTCCTTTTGTAAACTATGTGCATAGGACAGCTGCCGGTTGGGTTTGAGGAGTCCTGACTCTCATTCTCAGAAACCCCCCAGGGCCGATGTCTTGAGCATGTCCACAACCCGTTAGGCAGTGGTGTGGAAACACACACAAAGCCACATGTAAGGGACTTGCTGGCCTAAGCAACGGCATGGCCTGGGCTGGGCAGCAACAAATAAGAGCAGTGCTCTGGGGAAAACTAACTCCATGTGAACTCTGCGGGAATAACAGAAGCACAAATGAGCAAACAATTCTCCAAGGTTCTGCTGGAACCGAGGACTCAATTCTGTTTTTCAATTTAAAATAAGAAGATTTCCAAGGATTGGTGCCACTTGCTCATTAACTCCACAGCTTATACCCATTAATAGTTGAGAAAAACAAGTGGCTCTAAAATCTAAACCTTCTTTCGCTGAGAGCGATCAGGGAAGCTCGTGCCTGGAACAGACTGGCACCAGGCAAAGCGGAGCAGATCATCTAACAGCTGACATTGAGGGTGCGGGAAACTGCACTTCATTCTGCAGAAAGTAAGTGAGAGCATAAACCAGATGTCACACATGAAGCTGGGATGCTGAGCAAGCCCAGGGTCCTCACTGCTCAGCCAGGACCCTTTCCTCCTACCAGGAACCGGCATCCTCAGCAAATACAGCCCAGGGCTGCCCCGTGTAAAGGCACAGGTCACATTCAGTTCTCAGTGATGTGGTAATACTGACAAGCATCCCCCCCACGAGAGGTGGAGACTTAAGCTCTATTTTTTCTGGTGTGAAAAGCAGATGGTTTCCTTCTCCCTGCTCTTAAGAAATAGACTAGCTGTAGCAATTGTTGGACTTACACTTTTGCCACCACACATGCCTATGCTTCTGTACACGTACCGCACAGACTGCTCGAGAACAGGAAACATAAACAGAAAGGGCAGAAAGACCCGCCAATTGCTCTCTAAACTACTCTATAGCTGGATCCGTTCCATCGTAGGAAATAGCAGGGCTCATTCTTCAAATGATTACAATTAAGGAGGCACCTAGAATACTGCATAATCACCATTCCACTGAAGAGATTTAATTACACTATGGTTCATATTTTGTCATACAGATTAATATGAGGACACCTGGAATTTAAAAAGCTAATGGCTGAAAATACTTATTATTGAAAAATTGAAATATAATAAAAGTGGGTTTATTTGACAGAATTTGATGCAATGAAAGCTAGCAGCCTCTGTAACTTTGGTGTATGCCTACAGACCTCACATGCAAAACAGACAGAAACACACACACACACACGCACACACACACACATGGATTCCCACAGAAGAGAGGCCAAAGTTAAGAGCACTGCAACCTCACTGGGCTACATGACATCTGTGTAGGTGAACTGAGGAGAGGCTGAAGAGGAAAGAGCTTTGCCCAAGTTCCAGGTTGTGCTACCTGTCGGAGGGAGTCAGAGGAGGGAGAGGCAGGGCGGTTGGAGGAGCGGAGACTAAGAGAAAGCTCCCACTGGTCAACAAAAAATCGACGAGAAGGTTCAGGCTCTGGCTACAAAATACAAGATGGAGAAAAAAAATCAAAGGATACATTAAATAAAAAGTTACACACGGACCTGAGCGTATGGAATTCGGGAGTTTTAGACTTTATCTCAATAAATATATGAAGTAAAGAAATATTCTTAGTGCCCCAAAGCATTAATGAGTCATTCAAGCCTGCTTTTAGCTCACCGTTGCCTCATGCTTACAGTGAAGCTCACTCTGGAACACCGTCACTGTAGTTGTGAGCCTCCTCTTTCCGAAAGCCCCGTCTTCTGTTTGGCGGGTTTACTCAATCCACCGCAAGTGGAAAACACTGCCAGCCAGGAGGCGGCAGAGGGCAGAGGTGGTATTCTGCTCTCTCACACACACTCTTTATGCTCCACAGAGCCCCTCACTGGCGTGAGCTGGGACTTCTCTTGGGCAGAAGGAGATTCTACCACCTTACAAACGGTAAACAGAGACAGCAAATCTAGAGCAAAGCTGACTTGTTCTCCATAAAGGCCAGAAATGTGGCCTTTCACACACAGAAATGTGTGCCTCTTTCTATTGCCAGAGCTCAGAGAAACTCTGCCTGCCAAGGAGCCAGCCAAATCTCAGCAATGATCAGGAGAAAAGATCCCAGGTCTCCTGCAGACTGCATGCAGCATGTGTAACAAAAGTAAGCCAGGATCCTCCGTGGCCCATGCAGCCAGGAGCTGTCAGTCCCCACAGAGAGGAAGAAGGGGACTGAGAGTTCTGGTAAGTGATAACTGCTTAGTTTCCTACCAGGTTCAGGGTGAAGTATTTGCAGGGCAGAGGGAAGAAGAGGGAAGAAGCCAGCCCTCTGTCCCTCTAGCTCCAAGCAGATCCACTGCACTCCCAGTTCAGTGCCCCCACTAACGTGGAGTGTAAACCACCCCTGCTCTAGACGCTCAGTCAACTCACTGGCTCTCAGCTCAGTTCGCGGGGCAGGCTCAGAAACACAGACCCAAGGCGGGGTGGTGGTGGTGGTGGTGGTGGTGGTGGATATCTCTGTAGAAGAGTAGCACCCACCAGAGAGAAACAAGACAGAAGGTAGCTCCCCCAGAGACGGCAAAGCAGTAAAGCTGATGGGAAGACCGGGGGCGGGAGGGTGAGAGAGCAGGTGAGTGCACAGGCAAGATTATGGAATAGTGGAGAGAAAATCCCGGAAGAGAACATAAACAGTAACCCCTAAAGGTATCTACATAGGAACACTGCAGTGAAGAATCTGGAAACCAGCTCATTGGGAAAATTCTACCTTTCCTTCTGGGCATTGCAGCCCCAGACGTCTGATAGCTTCTCCCTGCCCATCTCTCCTTTTCCTCGACACATTTCCCTCTGTTCTTCTTCGCTTAGGCACTGTTTCATGAAAAATCATCAGGAACTCACTAAATATGCATTCCCTGAAATGTAGGGCTTGCCCTTCTCCAGGAAAATGCCTACTTTTCTTTCTGAGAGGAATAGAGCCTGGGAAGAAGAAAGAGGCTGGGCACACACAGTGCTCGGTGGAGGAAGCAGCCCCAGCAGAAGGGAAGGAGGCAGAGCAAAGCTGTGCGTGAGGAGATGAAAGGGATGTCCTCTTCCCATGTCCACCCTGGCCTCTTCTCCCTCACCCAGCACCGATACACGTGTGGTCCTGGCAGCACAGAGCCCACCTGCTTCTCACGTGGTGACAGGGCCCAAGGAGACAGCACTAGCTTCCTTAGCTGTGGCTCTATTTCTCAGAGAGTAAAAGCAAAAGAGAGGTCAAAAGAAAAAAGCCCATGTGAAATTAAGAGATGATTCTTCACTCTTGCTGCAGAGCTATCCCACTCAGGGACCGGGTTTAAGGGCAAAAATAACAACCCCAAAATCTTTATAAAATAAGCAGGCTTTTTCAAAGGGGCATCTCTGCTATTTGTCAAATGAAATAATGTCCAGGTGTCATCAGTAACTGCCCCTTCAGTTTTTCAGAAAAGAGTAGCTGAAGCTTTTCATTACGCATCTTGTTTATTGCCTTCCTTCCCCTCCATCCTCTTCATACTTACAAAATCCCCACACGAGTAAGAGCTTTGGCTCTCTCAGTATTTCTACCTCTAGACCCGAATGGCAAAAGACAGAAGCAAGTGCCACCTGCTTATTGGTCTGAATGCTGGGCAGATGAATGCTCTCCTGTGAATGATATTACATTGGCCAACGCGGTTAGCAACAAGAATTCTTGCTCTTGGCTGGGTGACAAGAGTGTGCAGAAAGCAAGGGGAGCAGGGACCATCCCCACCTTCCCTCTGCCCCACCACCACAGCGTGCCCGATCTGTTTGGCCCTTAGCATCTCATGCCATGGTTCATGCTCTTTTACCCTCTCCTGATGGGGACTCTGCTTGCCACGGCTGTCAGCATCAAGATCCCTGTATCTCTGTTGGCAACAAAGTAGAAACTTAAGCTCCATCCACATGTTCTATGTGGACCTACTAAGTGACAGTGCCAGAAATTCAGAATTCATTTCAACACAGATCGCCTGCCCCTGACAGATCCCCACCCCAGACAACCACAATCCCGTCCATATCAAATCCCATGACCCTAGGACAGCTCCCTGTCCAGCACTCTGTCCATCTGGCCTCCAGTAAGGTCAGCCACAGATTATAAAGAACTATGGTTAGTACCAAAGTGGAACAAACGTATTTCTTTCACACAGTGGCACAAGATCAGAGGCATTAAATGGAAGGCTTAATAGGTGAGGCCGGTTAGGAGGGTGAAGCTTTCCAACAACAAGACATTAGAAAGGAAAGGTGGGGAGATGGAAACTGGCTGGAACACATGGCCGTTACAACAGTCCAGAGGAAACTCCACGGTGGGGAGTGGTCCCTGAGCAGGAACATGAGACTAGAGCATTATTTGTTAAAGGGAGATGTGGACAACAACTGGCAGCATTTTCAGTCAACAGACAGGAATATGTACATGACAGGGATCGAAATCTGGACGACAGGTATATGGCTGCCGCCACCGACCTGAGGAAACCACTATCAGCAATCATGTGAGGAAAGGAAGGCTACTCTTACCACTCTTTGGATTACTGCCGAGGATTCAGCTTATGGCCATGTGCTGATGGAAAAACTAACCCAAAGTTGGTAATGGGGCCCAGGAGCATCTTGTCTCTACAGGCAGGATGAAGCCAGAACCTGGGCTCAAGTCACACCACCCAGATTCAACTCCTGGCTCCATTACTTACTGCTCAAACTTGTACCAAGTGCTTGACCTCCCTACCCTATGCCTCAGTCTCGTCATCTGTGAAACAGAGACAATAATAGTACCTGCCTTGCAGGGTTACTGTGAGAATTGTTGAGATAACATAAGAAGAGCAGAGAATACCACCTGCATCTGTGTGTAGGTTCTTCTGTAGAGACAAGACACGGCATAATCACTAAATCTACAGTGGCTCACTTCTTAGACCCAGGAACACAGTGTGGGGTCTCTAACAATCAGACACATTACTTTTAAATAAGCCACCTTAGTTGAGAAAATGTCTCTCCATAGTTCCTGCCTTTAAAATTAGCATTTTATTTTATAGGGCTACTCTACAAAGGTCAATTTATATTCTATAAATGTACTTGATATAAGTATCTTTGTTGTCATATTTAATGATGTCTGTGGTTAACTGCTCTATAAAGCATTTTTCAAATGATCTGCCTGAAGTATGAGCGGGGTAGACAGGATGGGTAGGGCCTTGCTGGCACAAGTTAGATAGACAAGAAGCAGGGCTCTCAAAATCAGAAGGAACCAAACTCACAAAATGAGGCCCTATAAAAGCTTTCCAAAAGTCCATCTTAATTATATCTCCTTGGATGGCAAGACAAAAGGGGCTGCTTTAAATGAGGTTATATAAAAATGTGCTGCTCTCCAGGGCTTTTGGACCTTGCATCTGTGACAAATATAGTTTTAGTCTGTGCTTGCATAGTTGTTTTTCTATGATGTGCAACTAGATTCAACCAGCCAGGGTTTGAATATATTATGTGCCATCTTGGGGTCTGATCGGGAATTGCTCATTTGTAGCAGTTAGGTTGCTTCTGCTACAAATGGTCTTTCTGTTTTTTAATTGTTAGTTCTGAAAAGAGGGAATCCTGATTTGGTCTCTACCCTAGCCACCTACACAGGCAGGCAGGCAGGAAGACAGAGACGAGGACCACGGAGCATGCAGAGAGGATCACCTGCTGGCTGCCACGCGCCCGACAGGGAGGTGGAGGAGGGGGAGGAGAGAGCGTGATCACTTTTTTGGGGCAGGTCCGAGAACGCTCCTTTTCCCGTGGCTTTTACACCAACAGACACAAACAGAGAGAACATTGGTGAAACAGGGGCCAAGTTTAGGCTGGTTCTGGAAGGATTAAGAGCATTTGCCAAAGTCATCCCTCCCGTGCCTCTCCATCCTCCACGACAATCGCTGTGTGGTCAGGGAGGACGGCTGGTCACAGTTGGCGGCTGGTCTCCAGGCCATACTCGTGCTGTCTGGTAAGCGCAGACCACATGGGTCATCTCTGCAGCAGGTCTTGGGGCAGGACTTGCGTGTAACACTTTCTAAATACCAGGGATCAAGGATATGTTCTTTGTTGGTTTTATCAGGGAAGTTGAGGATAGAAGAAATGAGATCAGATGTAGGTAGAGAGAAAGGGCACACAGGCCGACCACCACGAGGGGAGTGTGGAGACCGCCTCCCGAGGGCTCAGTCACCTGTACACCCACTAGCAGCAAAGCGGCACCCTCCCTGAGCGTGCGCCCGAGACAACACCCTGCCATGGCTTCCCTCTCCTCAGCCCCTGGAGCACACTTAAAAGGTTCTGGAAAACCACCAGGGAAATACAAGAAAGTACAGGAAACAGAATGTAAGAATATAAGTACATCTGTCACTAATTAACACCATATATATCCATGGATTATTTCCCCATTTTGCCCCTCTTCATTGTATGTGAATCTGTGAATGAGAGAATTCCTGTGAATCTATGATTTAGAGAACTCTTCAGTACTTAAGAAACAATTACTTATTTCTAGGCCAGAGGAATCCTCCATTTCCTTAGCCCCGCAATGACCATGTGGGGCAGCACACAGGGGAAGCTTGGGAGGGAGAAAAAGCTGTGGAGATTGTGAGGCCAGGGGAAACAGCCCCCCTGTTCGTTCCAACCTCTCACGACAATTTACTTCCAAACCAAGACTGGACAATGTGCAGAGTTTGCTTGCCGGATGCATTTCTGAGATCAAAAGGCAGAGGGGGTGGGGAGGGAAGAGCCAAAGAAAGATAAAATAGAGAAGCCACTGGCAAGCAAAGTGTTATTTATTTTCCCTCTTCCATACCATGACCGAAGTTAAAACTGATCCTCGTGCCACCTCAGCCACCAACGATTGCTTTGCCACACCCTCCTGCCTCAAGCCAAACCTCTTCAAGAAAAACAAAAAGTGAGTCACGGTAAGGTATGGCTGGTAAGCCCCTCGTTCCTAAAGGGAGTTAAAGAAGGCCACTGTCAGGATGAGTCAGAACCAGAGGGCCACTGGAGCACACCATTGGAGTTCCTCTGTTCCCATGTTTCTGGAGCACCAGCATGTTCCTGTTCTCTCAGGAGATAAACTGACAGGGCCAAGACTCGCAACACCATCCCTGATTTAGTGCTGAGGAAAAATTACATGTAACTGTGAGTTACAGTTCTTTCACAACCAAGTAAATTTGCAATTCCCAACTCTATCTAGCAACGACCTAATAGGATTTTCATGGCTCATGGTTTTTCACTTACCAAAATCTACCCAGATACTCCTTCCAACTGTAATCACTGCTGCCCACTTCACAGAACCCAGGTTTGACTTCAAGGGCTCTCTTTTGCTGCCTGTAGAGCCTAGCAATATTCTACTTCATTGACTGTGATCATAAATTATCCAGATGACAACCTAGCTGTTATGTCTCCGTGTAGCACCCACACAAGGTCAGAGGCCATCAGATGCTTCATAGACAGGGGAAACACAAGCAGGCCCACCAACACCAAGTTCCTGATGCCCCTTCAGGAGAGCTCCATCAGGTGATGAGCTGACACGCCAGTCTTCACCAGGACAGAGGCTTGGCTGAGCCAGGCTCCTTGGGTCACACTTACTGCCCTTGAGACTGCTCAGCAAGCCAACCCAAAGGTGCTCTGGGCACGTGCCATTTAAAGTCATCTGTTCATCCACTACTACACGTGTTACAACCGACTTCCCTTCCCCCTTGCTCCTCCCTTCTCAGGTGACCTTGATGAATACTGTCAGAATCTAGAGTTTGGGAGGAATTTAGTTTAGAGTTCACTTTCTCCTTTGGCAGATCCTCAACCAAAAATTACCTTTCAAATCGTACATTCCACATAGACTTCAAGGCAAAGGGTAAGAAACTAAAATGGATTTTCCAATGAGTTTTGTTTGTTTCCCAGAAGACTTCCTCCAAACACAGAGAAAGAAGCAGCTTGGTTTCTGTTGTGAGTTTGGACATTGCTCCCTGGCTTCCATCTCAGCCTCATGGAGGCTGCCTTTAATGTGGCATATTATTTAAAAGAGGTTAGAAAGGAAACTTTTGCCCTGAATGTAATTCAAATAAAATCCACTTGCCACTCCCCAGCACCTCTCAGCAATAGCTGGCACTCTACAGCACAAGAAATCGAGGGTCAGCTCACCTGACCTCTCAGAATCTTGGTTAGATGATACCAAACCACTAGAGAGAGAATCCAGGCTGCACTCACTAGAACAGGAACTTGCTCAACTGTGACTTGGGAGAAAATACAGTAGAGGCCCCAATCCTTCCGATGGGTTTCCTATTATCAACTAGGTGACAACTAGTTGTCCACCCACTTTTTTCTGTCCTATCCAATACTGCTTGGATGCAGCTTTGTAGGAGATCCTGTAAAAACTTGACTGAAAATTTTCAAGACGCATTTTAAAAGGAGACAAAATGCCAAGAAAATGCCCATGATAATCTTTGTTGAGGGTCTGAAAAAAATAAAAATCATAGTTCAAGATATTTCTTGGCTAACATTTTCCTATTTAACATGAAAAGCTCCACTGCCCCAATTCTCAGCCTTGCTGAGTTCAGGATTCTCCCTCCACTAGTTATAAGAACACAGGTAGGCAAAAAGTCAACTTGGGTCAAAGGTTACAGTGGTAAAGCCAGAGAAGCTAAGGTCCCTGGAACAACTTCCCACAGAGCTTTAGCTAGCTTCAACGCCAAATTACCACCTACTCTTTTAACTGATTTCTCAAATCCCAAGGAGTTAAATCATGCAATACAATCAGCACTGTCTGTTAAACTTTTCCCCAGAGCTGCTACTCAAATGAATACAGAAGCTTCCTGTCCTTGGGAGCCAGGATTCTGAAGTGTAGGCCTCAGCTCTGGCTGGCTCAGAGGGATGAGGAGGGTGGGAAGGCCCAGAGAAGCAGCACCCATTCTGACCCCTGGGCAGCTCCTTTACCTGTTTCCACTGGGGAGTGGGAGCAGGGCGACCCTGCTCAGGTAGACAACAGGACGGCTGGCTGACCCCACGCTCTTGTGTCGGCTGTGACACACAGGTCAAGTATGGGTGGGGGACAGGACATGGAGACAAAACAAAATAAAATACATTAAGGTAGGAGAAGACACAAAAAAGATACTCACGGTGGACCGACACACATCTATGAGCGCGGAGTGGGGGCAGACACAGAATTAATTCTTAGAAAGTTACATTTATAAAGGAAACAAAATACCCCACCCCAAAAGCAAATGCAAAAGGAAAAAAACGAAATCAGAAGCTGTAATTTTCACTCTCCTCTTTCTTAGCTCAAAGCTCTGAACCTAAACTAATTCTGGTTTGGAAAACTAATCATTCTACTCAAAATGAGGAACACAACCTTCTCTTTAGGGGCAAACTTCCTCCCATGGAGAGCATTCTGGACCTCCTGAGATGGGGCAGATCCCACAGTTGCCAGAACTGCCAGGCAACCTCAGATGTCTCTGTGAACCACAATATATATGACTAGAGTGTAAAAATTAATAACCAAAGGCTAAATGTAACAAGAAGTTGATTCTGGCCAGATTCCAAGCAAAGTCAGTACCCCCTCACCCCTGGTCCTTAGAATAATGGCAGATATGTATGAAAAAGTTGAAGAAAGAGAGTAAAAGAATAAAAAGAATGGGCTCCATTTCCTTTGGATGTTCTCTCAGGTCATTAGGGAGCTTATAAGAAACTTCCTGTGTTAATCTCCAAATCCCAGCACCTCCTCTTACAAGAAGTCTTAGTGACTTTCAGATAAGCAAGAGGAGAGACAAGACCTAACAAAGACAAGTCAAATGCTCCTGTCTAGCACTTTCAAGTTAGTATCCATGATGACTCTTTAACATGTTTGTAACTCCTGACCTAGTTCAAGGATAGCTTACAAAAACCATCCACAACACACAAAAGAAGATTTATCACAAGAACATTTATTATCTCTATACTTCATCATGAAAGATGAGCAACATCAAAAACATCCAATACTAGAGGAAGAGTTAAGAAAAGCATGGTACACACACATATCCGAAGATGCTTGTATAGTTTGGAACAACATGGGAATATGGTGAACAAAGCAGAACAGAAAGTGACCGAATGACCTCAACTATGAAAACAAAAATGCACTGAAAACAAATGAGAAAGAAATATAACAAAATGTTAACAGAATTAGAGGTGTCTTGATTACCTTTATTATTGTCTCCAGCATTTTCCTCAATAAACATCTACCTCTTTTTTTTAAACATCTACCTCTAATAATTTAAATTGTGCACGTATGTGAGCATATAAATATGTATAGATATTTATACAACTTCAAATCCCCCTTCTAAATTTTTGCCATAGACACCTCAGGCATGAATGGTGAGGAGAAAGCAGGGCTGAAAGCATGAGGGGAGCTTATAAAATGCTTTTCTCTGCCATAGTCAGACAAGAAGAAAACTGTACACAGTCTTGAGTGCATGAGTGCTTGGCTGAGACACGTCCCATCCCACTTCATTTAACTGAGAAGATTACTCCTTCCTATATGGCTGGACCAAGCGTGAACGGGTGAGATACGAAGTGGGGCTTACCTGTCTCCTCATGCCAGTGGACTGTGGGGGTGCATTCTCTTCAAATTTGGCCAGCAGCTGGGTCGCCATGTACTTCACTTTGTTCTGATTGCCAAGGGCTACATCCATCCTCCTGTCTGTCAGGGTGCTCACCAGTGTGGGCCTTCCTCCTCTGTAGCCGCGGGGCACATCCTCCTGACAAATACCAACACCCGAGAACCAGCCATGGTTAGAGAAGCTCCCCACAGATGCCCTTCCCTCAAAGAAGGAGTGCAGCCAGTGCCTGGCATGGCAGCTGCTATTTTTGCTTCAGGTTAAGCTTAACAGCTCCTTCAAAGTTCTAATCTCCAGATGCGGCCAGCAAGACTTTTGGTGCGTGGGGCAGTATAAGAGGTACTCGGACATGGGCTGGTATTGGCCTATCTCAGGAAAGCCATCGCCCCCCACAAAATGTAAAATTCTAAAGACAAAGGAAAGTACCAGTGCACATGTGTGTGTACGTTCTCTTAGATGCTCTCCAAAACACTGTGCAAAAGAAAGAGCTCACAAAGATTCTCATAAAAA
This sequence comes from Nasua narica, assembly GCA_028533885.1. NCBI lineage: Eukaryota > Metazoa > Chordata > Mammalia > Carnivora > Procyonidae > Nasua > Nasua narica. The sequence goes on along the minus strand of CM052807.1, from coordinate 28,381,339 downwards.
TGAATATGACAAGATCTAGCAATTATCAATTTAGAAATTAATTTCAGCCCCAAAGGGCAATTCGGTATGACCATTCTAGCAAATCCCAGATAATTCTTACCTCTTCCGATTGACTGGTCTTTCTCCTCTTTCCAGCACCATCCAAGTCCTTTTCCTTTTTATCCTATACCAAGAGAGGAGGGAGACTGCATTATCCTAGCCACCATCCCTCGCCTTTAGATTCGTAGCCAGTCAAAAACCACTTCCATTTACCTTGGGAGAACGCTTCCGAGATATGGTCTGTCCAAGTTTGCTGAGGAAGGAGATGGGGGATTTGGTGCTGGCTATAAGAACTGCTTTCTCCTCGGCATTCAGGTCCAGGGCATCTGTCAACAGGAAGCAATGTTGAGCACAGCTCTGGACGGGGCTTCAAAATACTGGCCAGAACTACACTCCTTGCAGGTGGCTTACAGAACCTCAGAAAACTCTAAGGTTCATCTGCTCTGACAAAAGGCAAGAGGAACTCAGCAGGAAATTCAACCACGGAAATGCACACTATGATATGTCTGGATATTGAGTTTCTCTTTTCCATCCATGTTAACAGAACCAACTCTTTTTTCCAATCCATTTCTGTCACAAAACCCTCCACTTTCGCTTTTCAAAGGGTAGAATCTGCCTATGATTGTTAGTTACAACAGACTGCTAACGCCTCACCTTTGTAATAAAAATTTCAAGGTAGAGGGAGAAAGGGAGGAAGGGTATGTAGCTCAGGATCATTGGCTTTGATTATACAGACACTGTGTACACAGGTGCACATAACAGGAAGGCTCTCCCTAAACAGGTATATTGATGTGAGAGTTGTGGATTCCTGTTGTAAGAACTGCATATCTGATCAGAAAAAACCACGGATATCTGTAAGAGTACATAGGCTAGAAGACACTGGAGAACCACAAACTCTGTGGATTCTAATGTTTTATTAGTAACAGCGGTAATTTAAAAAGTAATTGAAACTAATAATATACTGCTGATATTAAATGCTTCTGTTTGCCAAACACTCTCCTTAGCACATCAGTTTTATATTATATGTACAAAAAATCCAGTTTATGGATGGCAAAACTGAGGCACAGGGAAATTTAGTAACTTGCCTAAGGTCAAACAGGTGGAAATACTGGGAAGTAAATCCAGGTTGGGTGTCATCGTCAACACTCTAAAGCATTATGTATACTTACTCCAAGGGACAATAAATGACAACGGGAATATTTTTTTTGTAGTGTTCTGGTAGACTGAGGCAGCAGATTGAGGGTCAAACAAAGACTTGGAAAAACATTAAAAGGTTGGAGAAGAGAGAGAGGCCTGAGAAGGAACAGTTACAGAAGAAAGAGAATGAAGCAAACAACTACAGGACCACAGAGGCCAATGAGAAGAGAGAATTTCAAGAAAAAGAATATCGTTCCATAGTGGTGAATAATGCAGAAAATCCAAGTGAGTGAGAGATGCAAAATGTGAAAAGAAGAATGCAGATTTGGTGATTTTTCATCACTATAAGAATAGTTTTGGCAGAGCAGTAAAAACAGAAGCCAGGTTGCAGTGTTACAAATTTTAGGCTTTAGGAGGCAGAGGTCCTACTAGGTACAAACCACTTTTTCAAAAAGGCTGGCTCTGAGAGGAAGGGTATGAGAAAGTAGTAGAATCAAGGAAAACATTTTGCATAGGAATGATTTTTACATACTTATAGACTTAGTGAGAAAGATTTGGGAAGAGAAAGAATGGCTGAGAATATACTAGTCAAGAAGGAAGAAATAATGGAGCAAAGTTCCAGGGCCTTACCTGGATAGCCAACCACTAATAACACAGAGTAAGTGCAGGTTTGCTTTTGGTGGTACTGATGAAGGACATGGTTAGAAGCAAAGAAAGAAAAGCCAGGCAACAAAAGAGAAGAAATGGAAGAAATGGCCTTCCATACCCATGCCCGCCAGCCCTTACCACTGGAGGGGAGTGAGTCCTTGAACATCTCATAGAACTGAGTCAGGTACATCACCATAGAAAGCTTGTCAGGCTCCCCCACTGAGGCCATTTCTTTGCCTGTCATGATGGGAGAAATGCCCAGTTCCTTCTCGGCAATATCAAAGGCCAGCTGGTTATTCTTCTCCACATTTTGCTCATCCAAAGAATCAAAATCTCTAAGAAACAGAAGGAGAAAAACATATCAAGAAGGGTTGCTTGTTCTCAGGCCAGAAAACACAGTATCAGTGGAGTCATCATCATTTCTTAGTCTTTCAGCTAAAATCCAGGGTGCAGGGGTCTCACCGCAATCTGAGAGCCAACCTGTTCATCTCACCTGTTGGTATCCTCCCTTTCACTAAGAATATGCAAATCATCCCCAAGGAGAAGAAATGAATAAAGATCTACCCAGAAAGGAAAAAAGAGGGGAAAACTTTAAGAACTACTCTCATTTTCCCAATAACATAAATTTCTTACTAAAAAGTAAGCTCAAGAATAGGAACTATCTTTAATATGTATCCTCTTGTACCTTGTATTTGATCTGTACATATTAAACCAATACTCAATAACGATAAATATCCTATTTGGATCAGACTGCCTCTAAAGGCCTACGACTATCACTCGCTGTGTCATTCAGACCAGAGAAGCTGTTGATGGACTAAATCAGCTCTGGTAATCTGGTAATCTGGTAATCAGCTCTTATTCAGCTTTCTACTCGAAGAGAAATTCCAAAACCTTCCTTAAAAGAATTTTCTACTGCTAAATTTCTTGAGTTTTCCCAAGTACTTAAATCAACAAACACTCCCCTCTGGGTCTCAAACTTCTTGCCATTCAATGAAGTAAAGACTGATAGCATTCTTCTGAAAGAGGTGATTTCAGATCAACTGGGCAGGCCTTATTTTGTGCTAACCTACTACTGACTCCATAGCAAGGTTTTCATTTTCCTAAATGTTTTTCTCTATAGATTAAGTCTATTAAACCAGGAAGACCTCATCCTGAATGACATCATTGTAGTCTAAACAGGGCCAATGGCTTTGTGTTCTGTCACACAGAACTTCCCTAGACCTTCTGCAAGCAGCCTTCTCCCTCTACCACCCCCCACTCACCTGCTAGCTTCCCTTCAGCTACTTTTGTCTCCATCTCCTTTTCTTTCCTGCCTTCCCTTTGGAAGAGAACAGGATTCACCCGGTCTTTTGTCATTCTTCACAATCCTTCTCAAACTACTCCCTCTTCCTCTCCTGTCTTTTCTTTATTGGGGGTAGGAGGGAGGCAGACCTACTTTCACTTACCATTTACCAACCTCTGCATTAGCTATGGGACAGGACCACTGGACAGGTCACTTAGCTTTAATCCAAACAAATCAGAAATTCCCATTCCTAAAGCATACAATATGTAAGGCTGTTTCTATTAGCTCTGGCCTCATTGATTTATAACCTAATATAAACAGGAACTATGTTTCTTAGGTTTCCTTAAGCAATCATTAAGCAAACGCATAAATTTGGGCTCTAATGGTAAAAGGATAGACAGCCAAAATAATTCAACAGTCTTTTCTTTTGTTTCTGGATCTTCTTGTTTGGCTTCCATGGTAACGAATGCCTATGGGGGAAATCTGAGGGCACTGGTCACTGCAGTTGACCTGGGGTCATCCTACTGTAGTGATTTTGCATTTAGGTGAGTAAAGAATGGCCCAAAGAGAAGGTATCACTGATATAAGTGGGTAATGTGGCCTAAATCTTATGGGCCTGTGCATAGTATATTTGAAAAAGGCTGAATTCTTAACAGAGAAAATACCAATAAACCATGATAAATCAGGTAAATATTCACTGCCTTCCAGTTTGTTGGTAGTGACATATTTGCCTTTAGCCAGCCAAATGTTCTAGTGAGGTTTTCCTTATGACCAAGAGCATCTGAAAAATAGCTGGCCGAAATGAAGAGTTCAACCTGAGGCCAATAAACAGTTTTCCTTTGTGTGATGTTAATAGGACCAGGTGGGTGTTAAAACCGGTTTTTGACCTTCTGAGTGCTGTGATTTTTAAAACCTCAGCTGGAGTCAGCTATACGATGCTTGACACAAGTTTTAAATATAATTAACTTGAAATTAATCACTGCCTTCTAGAAAAAAGTATCTTGCTTTGTATCTCATTCTAGGAAGAAATGCAAAATTTGGCTACCTGATAGCAAAATAGTCTGAGGTCCTGAGAGAATACAAAATGAAACACAAAGTTTGTCACAACTTACATCAGATCAGGACGATATCTATGGATGATCGCACATAAGGCCAGTCCACTTTTCCAAGACATAGTGAGATCTGTGACATTTACCCCTGCATAGCCATCTGTCTGCCTTTGGCACCAACCCAGCAGTTTGCTTGAACGAGCTACAGACTCTAAAACAACAAAAAAATCATCAAAAGTGTGGTCACCTGGTCGCACTGGTGTACGATCCTCCTTGTAGTACACATATCGAGTTTGAAAACTTACTAAAGGCCGGAACAAAATAGTTGTCACTGTTCTTCAAAAGTAAAAAGCTATATAATTGGTATCACAATAGTGAAATTTAAGGTTGATAAGAAACTACCAATTTACCCACCCTCTGATATCAACACCAGTGCCTCTAACAGAATGGTAAGTCACAAGAGAGATGAACTGGATCTGCTGGTCCTGAAGCCCAGGGTCCCTGCCCCACTCTTGGATACTGACTTAGATGGAAGAGTGCCATCTACTGACCTGTCACCCTCACCTGCAGAAGGTTTGGCAGAGAGCTGAGGAAGCTCCTTCCCTTCAAATTATATTGGGAGGAGTAGAGCAAAAAAAGTCCATTCTCTCTAGCAACACATTAAACCAATAACGAGCAAAGCCCACTCTTACACATTCCAGGGTACAGAGTGATTTGCCAAATGAAGAAACTGTACGATCACACCGGCAAGGCCAAGGACTCCAGACCAGAACAACCCCCCAGGCCAGGACTGGCACTCCATATTATAAATGATTACATCTTGAAAAAGTGAACACATCAACACATACACTTGGATGTTTTCCAGTTCACTGCTGTGTCTTCTTAAACATGAATGGCCTTTCTAAAAGTCTGTTTTTCTTAAATGCATCAGAGGAGCTCTGATCTGGAGCATTCAGAAGAATCTGTGAGCTCCTATTTGTGTCTGTTCTCTTACCTTTGGCAGCTGGAAATATCTAACCTTATATGAAGTCATTTAGTGACGGGAACATAAGATAAAAACTGCTTATCATAAAAATCCTGTTTTATTTAAGTCTTTTGGTGAAAACGTATTCTAAAACTATACAGAGAAACACTCCCGCTGTTATCATCATAAATCAGAAATTTACTTCAGAAATTAACTGTTCAGATGCCTCCCAAGTCTGTCACCAATTGAACATGTACTGGGCAACTTCAATATTTCAGGCTCTAAAATGATAGTGACAAAGGTATACTGTCTGCTTTTAAGTAGATGACACCCGACTGGACAAAGATGAAAATGTTTCTGACTGCCTGTTGGGTTGTGAAATCCACCCTGATATTGCAATAATGTGTCAAACTCAAAACAGACCCAAACCTTCTATCCTCCTGTTTCCTTGTCCAAACTGATGGCAGCACTATCTGCAACCATCTCTTGACCCATGCAACCAAACTGCCGATGCCTGTTGATTCTGGCTCTTTAATCTACTCTCACTTGCAGAATTAATAACGACAATGACAAAATGACTGCCATTTGTGAGCACAGTGGAAGCAGCTGTTTCTTAACGTCCATTTTACAGGCAAGGAAACCAAAGTTCAGAGGTGCAAAATAACCTGTTCTAGCCCACACACTTCATAAATGGCAAAGCTTAGATTGGGACCCAGCTGCACTTGGTCCCAAAGTCAGACTATGCTCCAACACCCTTGTCCATCTTTGACATGAGCACCAGATTCAGGCCTCCACGGTTAGCTTGACTGCTACAGTGTATTTCTAACTCGTGGCCCTGCCTCTCGCATTTCCCTTCTCCATCCCATCTTCCATGTAGTTGACCGGGTATATTCACGCACTCTCCTTTTAAGAAAATCTACAGGGGGCCCTTCAGTGAACATAAAACATGGAATGGCTTTTATCTCTATAACTGTATCTTGGCAATGTCATAGTACTCAGCTAAAATGCCACTGCTTTTTCCTAAAGCCTCCCCTAGAAACTTTAGTTGGTGTGTGCGTGCGCACTCACTTCTTCTCTCTCAACAGCATTTGTATCTGATTTCTCTGGGTTGTCCCCTGACATTCCTGACATTTCTGGCTAGACAATTCTTTGTTGTGGGAGCTGACTTGCACACTATAGGAGGTTTAGCGCCCTCCCCCAGTCATGACAATCAAAAATGTCAGCAAACACTACCAAATGTCCCCTGGGGGGCAAAACCACCCTTGGTTGAGAACCACTGCCTATAGAGTACTGTGCGTATTAACAACTCAGTGAATAAGTACAGACTTCTTTGAACAGGGTACTTGCGTTTAAAAGGTCATTACCAGAACTCACCATTACGAGTCAGCTTTGGGGTAGTTCGGGAATTCACCAGGTTTTCCATTTCCAGATGAATATCTTTTGTTTCCCCAGTATCGTATAAATGGCGCACCTGGCAGAAAGTTAAGAAGGAAAATCAAACATCATGTAACAAGTTCCCACCTGAGAGCAAAATGAAAGACTAAGATAGCAGGTTGGGCAAAGTCCAGATAAAAGCTATGACAATGACCTTTAAATCCTTTCTGGAATATGGTGGAGCTACATGTAAACAAAGACATATTAGTGTAAAAAAGTCGTGCTAAAAATTAGCTACTCAGCCAAGGAAAGCCTTTTGATAGTCACTATTGAACCATTAATACTGCCCACTGACAGCAGGTCTCACAGGTCCCTTACATAGAGGTACACAGAAGGTTTAAAGCCATAAACTTCAGATAGAAAGCGAATAAACGGGGTGCCTGCGTGGCTCAGTGGGTTAAAGCCTCTGCCTTCGGCTCAGGTCATGATCCCAGGGTCCTGGGATCGAGCCCCACATTGGGCTATCTGCTCAGCGGGGAACCTGCTTCCCCCTCTCTGCCTACTTGTGATCTCTCTCTCTGTCAAATAAATAAATAAAATCTTTAAAATAAAAAATTAAAAAAAAAAGAAAGCGAATAAAAAATTATACAAGTACAGAGGCAAATATGTTGAATGGACTGCTTTCTGAATATTGTTGTGTTCTTTGGGATTATTGCACTTTGTCAAATGTCATTCTCAATGTAATTATAAGGCTTTAGACATTGTGAGAAATGACTCAGCCCTGCACAAAACTGACCAACGGTATCTTTAACTCGTGCAGAGGGTCCTAAATTTCAAAGTTCCTTCAGGTGAACAATCTCATTTGCCCTCACAATGGTCCTGTGAATAGCAGGATTATCACCTCCACTTTATCAATGAAGAAACTGGGGTGCAGAGAAGACAGGATGACACGTCTACATCAAAGTGACCGGTGGCAATAATGCAAGAAGTCCCATTTCATGAGTAATGAGCAAGTGTGCTCTCCCCTACAACATGCAGCTTGAATGAGGAAGCCTTGGAGAAAATCCTGAATTCACCATTTTGGTCACATGGGATCTACTGGCAAGTCTATTCAACAACTCCTTCCCTTAGCTGCTCAATCTGTTGAGGGAAAGTGATACCATTCCAGGGAGACATCTACTTGGATTATGAAAGAAGTGTGTGTATATGGTATTAATAGACACATTTCAGTGTTTCAGAGGCCTGATCCATCCTGAAAATGGGCCCAGATGTAGATAACTGACTAGAAGGTTCTTACCTGGCTTGGGCGGAGGAAGTTGACGTTAATATTGGGATATCTGGTGACAGGGTCAATGCTGTATTGGCTGAAGTTTTTACTCACATTCTCAGGGGTGGTCTGAGGCAGCAACCTATAAATGCTTTCCCTGCAAGAACATATGACAATTTACTCAGGGCACTGACAAGCACCACACATATCTCCCTCTCCTTTGATAATATTCCTATTTTTTGACAGTGTCCCAAATAATCTGAAGGAACGAACAGATCCTCATCCTTGACCATTTTTCTCCAAACCTACATTAGCCCTTGCTCCCATTCCCACAGTGTCAGTGATTCCACAGCACTAGACTGGTTAAGGACCAGTAGCAAGAGCAAGTACAGTGTGGTGGGCTGGGATAAAAAGCCTGATTCTCATTTAAAAGGCAAATAACTTACTTTTTGTTTTTTTTTTTTAAGTAGGCCAATATTTAAGAAAACCACAGATGAAAAAAGACTTGCCACCAAACTTGCCCAGAGTACCTTGGGTAACAGACTTAAAGTGCTATCAACCACCAATTACACCCAGGAAATCTTATTTCTCTAGTTTTTCCGGTCGAGGCATTTGTTCTTTATTAGCAAACAAATCCTAGGATTCTTACCTCATATGCAATAATCTGTTTCAACATATCTGACATTTGAAGATTTGAGAAATGTTTACAAGCAATTTGGGGTTTTCTTTTGAATCCAAAGTCATTTTGTATTTTCTTATGTTACTATGTCCCCTGCTACCACACTGGCTTCATTAGTGTAAGTCTTTCTACTTTAAGGACAGGAAGACTTAATGTACTATGCTTATATATTTGTTCATGTGACTGTCATAAAGGAATCAGATACTGTTCTTTAATGGAATACAGAGATTCAGATACCATTCGCTAGTAACAAATTTAATTTGGAAAGAAATAAGAGCACTTAAATTAGATAGTCTTTACATATCTATGATTTTATTAATCAGTATCTTGCTTTTCTTCTCTTAAATATGAAAACATCTTTAATTAAGAAAGGAGAGCGCCTGGGTGGCTCAGTTGGTTAAGTGACTGCCTTTGGCTCCGGTCAGGATCCCGGAGTCCTGGGATCGAGTCTTGCGTCAGACTCCTGGCTCCACGGGGAGACTGCTTCTCCCCTCTGACCTTCTCCCCTCTCACGCTCTCTCTCTCTCAAATAAATAAATAAAATCTTTAAAAAAAAATTAAGAAAGGAAAAGAGAGAGTGAGAGAGTGAGAGAGAGAGAGAGAGAGAGAGAGAGAAAAGGAAGAAAACCTGGACTCTGCCTGAGGAGCAAACCATTCATTACTCCCAGTTCTCTCGAGGAAGGGACCCCTGGCTCCTTCCCATTACCTCTCGGCCAGGACCTCCAAGGGGCTTGTTCCTAGAGACCAACTTCGTACCATCCAGGCTGAGTCCATAGCAGCTAGAAATCCTCGGGCTATTCCTGTCCCCATTGGCCAAAAAGGCTATGAAGGAGACAGAAAACAAAGAATTAAAATAAATTACCTTTCAATAAAGGGAAACTAAACTAAGAGAGAAAGTCTGCTGTTGACAGTACTTTTTGGCAACTATTCAGATACTGGAATTTCCCACTTCATAAACCGGCAGAGGAGCAAATCACAAAAGCTGCTGAGCTTCCACCTTTACTTAGCAACTTCCCTACTTCCTGGTGTATCTCCCGCAGGGAGTCTACCTCTGCTGCACAATGCTGTAGACACTTTACGACCTGGGATACTCATGTTTGTTCCTAATTATTACTGCTTCCTTACTATTGCCTCTACTATAAAGCGCTGCCATCCTTACCACTCACCTCTAGGAGGCTGTCCCCAACCAGTGCCACTAATAACTGGTGTCCATTCTGCTCCCGTACCAAGGCAGCATTCTCAGAGGCGTACATACAAGTGAAGTCGAACATGGCCACATCAGGCTGCCCATAGTGATTGATGGCAAAATCCAGAGACGGCAGCTGCTGCTGAGTGGAGAAGTCGGCCGCCTCCCTGGCATAGTTCAGCAGAGCCTCTTGGTCCACATTCTCCCGGGAAAGCAAGAGCTCTGTGTCAGCGTAGTCCTGTCTCCAGAGAGAGAAGAGGGTTGAAGGAAAAGCCCCACTAGAGCCACACTACACATGTCAGATATAAGCTGGTTCCATAGCCTTTCCCTTCTTCCTAGTGATTTCATATTCCAAAACAAGTCTTCTACACAAATTAAGAGAAAAGGAGGAGGCTGTTTCTTTTAAAAAATTTTTTATTTGTTTTTTAAAATATCATTTGTTTATTAGAGAGAAAGCAGAGAGAGAACACACATGAAGGGGCAGGTGCAGAGGGAGGAGGAGAAGCAGGCTCTCCACTGAGCAGGCCAGGACCATGGGAGCATGACCTGAGCTGAAAGCAGATGCATAACTGACTGAGCCACCTAGGTGGCCCTTCTTTAAATTAAAAAAAAAAAAAAATTGAGAGAGTGTGTGTGCGTGCATGTATGCATGGGGGGAGGGGCACGAAACCCTATGATCCCAAGACTCTGAGATCATGACCTGAGACAAAATCAAGAGTCAGATGCTCAACCAACTGAGCCACCCAGGTGCCCCATGGGGGAGGCTGTTTCTAAAAGAGCACAGGTTTGCCAACCAGTGTTTCCATTTACTTGGAGCATGTCATACTCTTTAATCTTGCCTAATCCAGCTCATGGAATTGTTTTGAATACCAAATAAAATAATTTATGTGATGGTACTTTCTAAACTGAAAACGTATTTTATAATTTATGTTATATTGGCGATCATTATCCTCTGGGTAGCAAACAGCGTCTGGCAAATGGGAACACACTAAATACTCAGCATTGTGTAATTCATCAAACCCAAAGGAAGCACCCAAAAGCTCTAGTGCCAAAAAAATGTGAAGTGGAACAATAGCAGTCCAGGGGGTGGGAAGAAACACAATGAAAATGGAACAGAGGTTTTCAAAATAATACATAAGATTCTGAAAGGCACCATAGAAACCCACCAACAAAGAAAAACAGTGATGAGAGGAAAAAGGGCTTTCCACATAAAGGACTGAAAAACTTCTTTTTTGGAGATTCCTGGCTAACTGAGCCAAATCTTTATTCTCCTAAAGTGAGGCCCAAGGTTTGTTTCCAAGTGTCCCTGATAGTACTTTCAGCTACCACTGCAGGATGTTAACAGTCAAAACACAAATACTCAAGTTGGTTCTAGAAACCATGTTTGTTCAACATCGAGTAAGTGACCACAACTGGTTTAGTACTTAGCAGCACACATAGAAACGTGGTCCCTGCCCTCTAAAAGAATAAATAAAAAGCAAAAGTAAATCGGGTCTTGGCATTCTACATTGTTCCTACATATAGCTATGCCTTCGAGATACTGCAGGTTCAGTTCCAGACCACTGCAATAAAGTGAATGTCACAATAAAGTGAATGTCACAATTTGCAGTCAAATGAATTTTTTTGGCTTCCCAGTACATACAAGTTATGTTTACACTATGCCGTGATCTAATAAGTGTGCAATAGCATTATGTCTAAAAAAACAATGAACTTACCTTAACTAAAAAATATTGCTAAAAAATGCTAACCATTATTGGAGTTTTCAGTGAGTTATAATCTCTGATTACAGATCACCATAACAAATAAAATAATGAAAATGAAGTATTGTCAAGAATTACCAAAATATGACAGAAATGTGAAATGGGCAAATGCTATTGGAAAAACGGCACCAACACTCTTGTTCAGCATAGGATTGCCACAAATCCTCAATTTTGTAAAATGAATGAATGACTGAATGAATGAATAAATAAACAAAAGCACTAATTATGAAGCACAATAAAACAATAATTTCAACTGATAACCACTATTTCTGCCTAAGATGGTGGATTTGTCTTAACTTGGTCCACAGCCCACCACAAGGTTCACTGGCTATTTCTTATTGATAAAGCATCTAACCAAGTACATCTTGCTTATGCTTTTGGCAGAATGGGCTGTATGAACTGCTCTGTCCTGTTTCTCCTCATGTACATGAAGGAGCTCAAGGCTGAGAATCAGATAACGAGGTCTGTGACTGGGAAGAGGCTGTGCAGCAGGCTACACGCTCACTGGTTTGCCCCCAACACTGCTCTCAGATCCGGCAACAGTATAACTCAGTCCTGCAGAGACAAAGGCACCCTGAAATTCAGCTACAAGTCTGTGGTAAGAACTGTAGAGGCCTGAATCAGCACATATGGTGCCTCTTCTCTCCAGCCCATCACATGGGGATAGTAATTCTGATTCAGAGTTGAGCACCAAATAAGACTTAAGAGACTCTCCTTAAAGAACTACCTATTCCTGTGGTTCTCTGGTTTCATATTCCGTTCATCATCTCAGGGAATGTCATACAATTATCCACCTGGAAAAAAGGCTGAGCCAGACCTCTCATCCTTGTTAGGTCACGAAGAGGTCTAAATATGCCCTGATCCAGCCAGTGTTCCCTAGACTTCTGAGAGACATATCTGCAGTAAAACCAGAACCATTCTCAGATTTCCAGGTCAAACTCCCTTCCCCCTACCACCCTGTCCCAAAAGACGACCTACTAACCAACTATTAATCAGTCATATGTATAATGACATACCTACTCACCTAAAATTAAACTGGGTATCCGAGATAACTGAGACCTGAGATTTGCTTGATGGCAAATGGCAGGAGTGGGGAGTGGGGTGAGGTACTACTGAAGTAGTACTATTTATAATATAAATATATATATATATATATGTATATATATATATAATATAATACTGAAATAATACTGGTCATGTGTTGATAATTGTTAAAGCAAGATAATGGGCATGGGGGGGTTCACTGTGTGATTCTCTCTACTTTTGTTTACATCTGAAATTCTCCATAACAAAAGATTTTTTAGAAGTTAAACTAAAAAACATTAGAGTAGAGTGCATGTTTCCAGGAGACGAGTTGGGTGCTCATTTTCCTTCCCATGCAGGAAAAACTCATCAGACAATAAAATTCTTTCTCTTAGTGGTCCCATTACCTAGTACAACATAAGAAGACGTTTAAAAGAAATCCATTACTCACGTGCAGTATCACCCCTTTGTCTAGCAAACTCTGCTTTTTGGCTGTCATAACAAAATAGTGTGTGTCGTCTTTGTAGTAGACAATATTCTCTAAGTCGATACCTGCAACCAGAAAACAAATCTGTCACATGTGGGCTTGCTGACATGAAGGTATGTTAGGGTAGCCAGAAAGTTTACATGGGTCCACAGAGACCAGGGCTGTAACACTCCGGGCAGAGAAAGTAAAAATAACAAGATGTCTGAGCCCATATTCTTATTTCCTGCATATTCAGTTCATGAGAAGAGGAGGGAGCTATGTTCATACCTGCATTGCTCTGTAATTCCCTTGATACCCTAAATTATCCTAAAAACCATGATCAATAGTAAGCAGAAATAGAAGGACCGGAATAAAAAGAAAGGTCAACTGCCAGTAAGAGGTCAGAGTTAGTTCTCAAGTTAAACGTCATTAAGACAACTGGGAGAATCACCTCTGCTCTTTATAGGACAGATACCTACATGCCTGGAAGCAGAGCATGAACTACTGACTTTTTAATTCAATAATCTAAAAAACAGATGTAATTGAAAGCAGTCATGTTCTAGAAAAGAGAGAAATTAAATCTGAAGCACATTTTTGTGGCAGCAAATTAAGTTGATTTGTTCAAAAGCTATCATACAATAATCTCATTCCTATCTAGCATGTGGTTTACTTCACCCCCAGACTGGAACACCAGAAGACTGTATACTTAGTATCTAAAGTCAGGTTCTAGAGAACCAGAGAACTACCCATCAGTAGCTTACTGTATTGAGCACCATCACTTAGAGCCACAGTATAGGGGAAAGGGTTGGAGAAGAGTTTGTAAAAGGCAGAATGAACCCTTAAAAACAAACAAATAAATAGAAACTAAGCCCAGAGCAGCCCCGTCACTGTAGAGAGGATAAAGAACGCCAGAGGAGGAGACAATGGTAAGGAGAGCACTACAGAAAGAGCAGTGGGGCAAACAATGGCAATAATGCCAATGACCACCCACTCTCCCAAACCTCTGAGAAAAAAATCACAAATAGTTATGATTTTCTATCATAACTAAATTTCTATCCTTTATTGCTTTGGCGGCATCTACACCAACCTGTGGCTTCCCTCAATTCCTGGAAAAATTTTTGGTTGAATATAAAAGCCACTCCACTGATCTCTTCCACTTTGGCTTCCGCTGTTGTATTTCGGTTAATAAAATTTGCCGTAATGGCAATGGCCAGCTTGCCACGAAATTCCTTCCGGCGAAATCCTGGAAGGAAAGAAATTTTTAGAGGTGACCATAGCTTGCTAGAGAAGAAGGAAGATCACTTCAAACAGGAACGGGTGTTGATGAAGACATTAGGAAACATGTGGGATGGGAATCAGTGAGAAAATTTTAGGGCAATTCTATTCTTGCTGAAAATAAGATGTTTACTTGCCAAAAAAATATATTAATTTCAGGAAGGAAGTCAAAGTCTCCTACACACTAACAATTTGAAATCTAACTGACCAGAATACTACTCAGTGCAAGGGATTCCACTGAAAGAAAGAAAGAAAAAAAAAAAGAACAGGAAGCCACCAGTTTACTAAACATAGATATAATCCTGCAGTGTCAACCAATTAATTACTACCTGTTAGTGCCCTAAAAAAAAGTGCCCTGTAAGAAGTAACCCAAGTACCAGTTGGCTAGTGGAAGCCTGGGCCTGTCATTAGTTAGAATAGATAGCACACGTAAGCGGATATAAGGAATGTGGATTCTGATGATACAAACTCTCCCCCCAGGGTTGTGGAGGGTCACCATTCACTCTGCTATCAACCAGGCAAAGCAACATTGACCAATACCTTCCAAGGTGTTCCTACGGCCATCGCCTCCGATGATCACCTCAAATTCATATTCTGACACGGGATGGGTTTTGGGGTGGACCAGTGCCCGCCAACCTATCCCTGTGGACCAAAGTAAAAATGGAAGTCATTACCAGACTATATTCACACACCTAAGACACCTCTAGATACAAACTGCACAAAACCCCAAACCTAAAACACTAGGAGTAAAAGCACGGGATACAAAACACAGGAAAAAAAGAAGCCTTGAAGAAGGCTCACAAAAGAATGTTCCCCAAGCCATGATTTGTTATAATGTTATATATATATATTATTGTTATATATATTATGTTATGTTATATATTAATATATATTATATATGTTATGTTATATATATTAATCTTATATACATATATTATATATAATATTTATATATAATGTTATAATGGATACAACTGTTTGTAACATCTAATACTGTGTCAAAAGCCTCCTCATTAAGTCAAAAGTTCCTTGAAAGAGATAGGCTGTACAACTGAAGAAACCTCTTTAACTAGTTCTGAAAACAACCCAGAGTCTTGTACTTTTCTCCCTTGAGCTCATGTTTTCTCACACACTCCATGCCCTTTTATCCATCCTTCGTTTGTCCAATCCAACTCACGTTCATTTTCTTGGTCCTCAGGAGGCTGTACAAGACCTTGGAATTCCACATTGACATGGATCTCAATGCCTAGGATCAGGGCTACTTTCAAAAGTATTAGTTGAAGTTGACGGATACCTGGGGGAACAAAAAGATGATACTAGTGAGGGTCCACTGAGAAGAGAGTACTAGTCAGCAATTTTTGCTAGGGTTCTCACCTGCCCACCTACACAGTTTATCCTGTTTCTCAAAGCCTTCTGTAGCTGGAGACATTTTCCAAGCCATGTTCTATAGCTTCTTTCTTTCTTTTTCAAGGGCAAATACAATTCAGTGCAAGAAATGTTCTAGAAAGACATACAAAGCCACTCCTACCTTTCGGGCTGGGTGTTCAAGACAACCAAAAGCTCTGAGATAACACGGATTGTGGCTAACAGGAGACCTTCTTTTCCATCTTCCCCTCATTCCATCAGAGCCACAGTCATCTAGCGAAATCCATAATTCTGACAGGACATGGGACTTACCATAAAAGGCAAAAGGTATGCACCCTGAGGTGGGTTTTCCAGTTTGATACAAAGGGGCTGCACTACTTCCCAAGATTCCCACAGCATCTCCCTTTCATCCTGATCTTACACTCTTATAAAGTGAAAAGGGGAAACCTTCATCCAACCTTAGTCTCTTACCATTCCCCCTGCCACCACTGGTTTACAGGTGCAGAAACTGAGGCTCAAAATGAGTGAAAATCTTGCTCATTATCACAGTGAGATTTACTTATTCTGTGTCCAATAAGTGACCACCAAGTGTCAGACACGGTAGCAGCCCCAGGCCTACTGAGATAAAAATCTAGTCCCTAATGTAGGACCCTCACAGCTTCAAGGTAAATCCCACATAAGGCAGACAAATCCAATGACCCTTGGTCCTCTCTTAAGACCCGTCTCACCTGCAGCCACTGACTAACATGGTACGTGCAGATCCTCACCTACGTCATCTCGGTTCTTTTCCCCAGCTTATCACAACCACCACCCTTCTGAGTCACACTCCTAGAGGCTCATTAAATCCCATTCTAGCATACATTTAATATTTGCAGACAACTGGATTCCAAGATGCTTTACATATTATAGCCCAACAGATGGGCAGAGTGTTTCCTCTGCCAATGGAATGTGGCAGCTGTCAGCCAATGTTTGATAAACTGACACAACCACTATAAAGAGTAAACAGTCCAGCAGTTTGATGTATTTGCAGGACACATCTGGAGGAGCTCAGAACAAAAGTTCCTTGATAAGAATCTCCTGGAATCATTAACAATGATCAGTAAACAAGACTCAAAACTCCATCATTTAGACATCGTCTATTCTGAATCACTTTTCAGATAGGCCACTTAACAGTCATGGAAAGAAAATCACTGTCTGCATTGACTTGTATCTACTCTATAGGATCTCAGAGAAGCATAGGCCCAAGCTGAGCTTGGAGATGACAAAATTACAGCAAGAGTTATCCAAGGCTGTAGACCTCATGAGAATCACCTAACCAAATGAATCTCACTACAGATTTGCCATTGGTGACCAAACTAGGAGGCTGCTTCTAAAACTATGGTTTCCCCAGTACTGTCCCCACAGCATTTCATTCTTACATTAGTAGAGTATCTATCATATCACATTACAGAGAGCTTCATGCTTTGTGCTTCTTCCACTGGACTAAGAACGATCAGAGGGTCAAGGCTCAAATTGGTAGTGTTTCCTAGTCTGGCCTCAATGCCCATCCCACCCACTACAAGTGCTCAGGAAGAGTTCAAGGCCTAACTTTAGAAATCCTTAAGGCAGGGGCACCTGGGTGGCTCAGTGGGTTAAGCCTCTGCCTTTGGCTCAGGTCGTGATCCCGGGGTCCTGGGATCGAGCCCCGCATCAGGCTCTCTGCTCAGCAAGGAGCCTGCTTCCCCCCACCCTTCTGCCTGCCTCTCTGCCTACTTGTGATCTCTCTGTCAAATAAATAAATAAAATCTTAAAAAAAAAAATCCTTAAGTTAAACTCATGTCATAGGAGATAACACTCACAGTTTAGAGTCCTAGGTTATAGACCACCACATCACAGGTATTTTGACTCCTGTGCACATTGGACATTAATGATATCAGAACAAATTGGATTGCTGAGTGTGAATTCCTCAAATAATCTGCCTCTTTCTACTGAACAAGTGGGTAGGGGGCAGGCGTGGGATCCTGCAGGAGGATTGGTTTTACTTACTGATATGGTCAATCGCTCCAGCACAAAACTTGCCGTAGAACTTCTTGGCACCCAGACCTCGCAGATCATGTATGGTGAATGGCCAGAGATGCAAGACATTGTTGCGGGAGAAGGCATCTCGTTTCTCAATAACGACCACCTTAGCTCCCAATAAGGATAAGTCAATGGCTGTACGGAGACCACAGGGCCCAGCTCCAATGATGAGACACTGAAAAACACAGCTGCTTTCAGGGCAAAGGCAGCACCTCTTAGGAAAGCTCACATTTCTGTAACAGTTTCATGATCTTATAACCATCATTCCCTAAAGCCCCCAAGTAAGGCTATTCTCCTAAGAAATCTTCAGACCTGTCTGAGTCACAGGAGAACATCTGCAGTGGCTTGTGAAAAGCTGGTGATTGTTATGGACAGAGAAGACTGTTAACTGTTAGTGCTGCACATAAACCCAGCGTGTGTTCACCTTGTAGGTCTGCAATATATTGAAGTGGTCATCATTTCAACAAATAACTCGAAAATGACATGTCACCTTTTATTAGCAGGAGAGGACCTTCTGAAAGGTTTCTAAGTCAAGCAGATTTCTGCCCAAGGAGACACAGGTTATTAAATACATACTTGAAACAATATTGAGAGTCCTGAAATGAATCTACCACTCAAGGATTCTGAGAAGGCAACTTTCAAGAGCCAAAATTTTTTGTGCTGAAAAGAGTTCTAAAATCACCATCTTAGGACTGAAAGTTCAGGGAAATGATGTTAAAAGCCCATATTCTAGAGAAGCACTCAAGGTGAGAATGGACACTTAACTAATTTGTATGATTCTTAATAAAACACCACAACTCATTCATAAAAGTCACGCCTCTCTGAATTTCTTGAATTTAGCTGATGAGTATCTACCCAGAGGCAAACCCCTAGGAGGGAGGGTCTCTAGGTCTCCATACAGAGCAAATTAAAGCTCATGAAAGGACATTAATAATCTAGTCAAGAAATTATCTGCAACTTCATTTCCCTGCTAGTTTTTTCCATACTTCTCACAGAAGGTGTTTTCACGTAAGGAGGAAAGCAGGAAATATATTGTCCCTTCTCACTTCCCTGTACCTATTCCTCCACAGGTGACTGAATATCTCACCTGTTTCATGAAAACTCTATTTCCCTAGATTGTGAAGAAAGCAAAAGAAATATTTTGGCTCACAAGGCCCTTGCTTATCAAAACAAACCTTTGGAATACGGATGAAGAGAGGTCTGAAGCTTGTGACAGATCCCCAAGTCAGCAAATACTGTCTAGACCTCCTTAGTCATTGAGTGGAATGACGACTTTATAAAGATGACATGCCAGGCATCACGAAGCCATGTTCAGACAGGATGGTAACAGGGCATGGCTTCTTCTTTGCTAAGCAACCTGCATCCTCCTAACAGTGTGAGAGTCAAAACAGAGCCCTCAGGGGGAAAATAAAAGTTTCTATACCACTTGACTTCAGGGTTATACTTAAATCGCTGAAACCCTGTCCAATGTGAATATATGAAATAAGAACAGGGTCTGGGACATGGAACAGTCAACTCAACACGGGTAATGGACTCACAGAGTTTGACTTTCTGTACTAAACCTCTGCTAGATTCTGCCTAGTTCTCACCCAGTCTACCTCTATTCAATGCCTTTCTTTGGCCTACTTGTCCTCACAATCTTTTCTTTTATGGTTAAATTCTTAAGTCAGTGACCCCAAGGCCTGGGAGAAGCCAAATCCTTACCTTGGTGTTAGTGCACGCTTTTCCCTTTTTGTAGTCTTTGTGGCTGCCCCGCTTGTCCAACTTTGCCCACAGCGCTTTGGCTTTCCAGTAGTTAAGCTTAGACTTGAGCTTGTGATAAAAGGAGCGGTAGTCCTTAGGCTTCAGTTCTAGGTGGTCACAGAGCTCTTGGAAGGCCTTGAGGGTCCCCTTGCAGGTGGTGGCCTGCACAAAGCGGTCAAAGAGGACGTGAGCGCGATTCATTGTCTCGTTCTTACTGTCCTCCATGCTTCCCCACTCTCAGCTACCCCCAACAAAGGGGGCAGTGGGATGGCTGTTGATCCACCTGATTCTGTCACATTAATCTAACAAAAATAAAGAAAGAAAAAGGAATGGTTAGCAAATCCAAATTACTACCTACAAACATTTTTCTATGAGACGTTAACTCCTTCTCAAATGGAGTTCTGAAGTATCATAGTCATTCATTCAACAAATGTATATCCTATACCTCCTGTACTCCTGGCACTATCTGTGACAATAGGGATAGAAAGATGAGTTAAGACAGTGTTTGCTTTCAAGGATCTTACAGTTTAATGGGTGAGACAGACTCATAAATAGAATGTTAAACATACTTTGCTAAGTGTCGTTAGAGAGTGAGAGGCATAAGGGATTTGGGAACATAGACGATGAGTACCTAATTGGAGTGGGTCCTTGTTGTAGATCAATCTCAAAGGTGATAGCTGAGTCAGGGTAAGTCAGTGTTAGCCAGGCAGGGAAGAAGTGTGGAAGGTATGAAAAGAAATAAAGTAGGAAGGGTTGTGAGGGAGTGACTTTTACAGGTGAAAGACTCAAGAATGATTCCTGGGTTTCCAGCTGGGTTTCCAGGCCAAGGAATTAAAAATAGAGGATCTCATTTGTGAGGGGAGAGCAGTGAGTTCCCTTCTGGCTTGTTACATCTGAGCTGCCTTAACAGGCGCTCGCTAGGCAGTCAGGTATGTATTTGAAGCTCAGGGGAGTAGGGACCCAGGCCCAGGGACCCCAGCAGGGACCCAGGCCCAGGTTCAGGAATCATTAGCATACAGATGGTAGTTGCACCTTCAAAAGTGGTACAATCACACAAGGGAGCCCAATGGGAAGAGAGAGCCACGGGCCCTGGCTGAGATCTGGGACTCATCAACTTGTAGGGAATTGGCAGAGAAAGATGAGCTCTCTAACAAGATTGTGAGGCACAGTAGAGAGGGGTCTGAGGAGAAGCAAAGGGCAGTGTCACATCAGTCTAAGAAGGACAAAGTCCAGAAATGGCCAAGTCAGTAGGGTTTTAAAGGACTGAAAAAGTCCTGCCCCAGCGTGTGGTACATGACAGGGTGGGAAGATTTTGTAGCCATTTCATTTTGCCCACAAACATATCTGATAGTAATGATAATGTCTACACCTTCCACTTACCAAAAACATCTATACATCCACCACCCTCTGTTTGCTGGACAGAAGTTTTAAGATGGGAGAAGGCACCTTACATGCTCCTTTAATGCACTCACTCCCTTGAGCCTGTTTCATCATTTTTGTACCACATTTCATGAATGTATCATCACTACTTAGAACTCTTATTGGGAGGTAGGAGGCAAAGGGCCAAGAGCAAAAACTAAGGCATAGTAAGAACAGAGAAGCAGGTCAGAGCAAGGAGATGAGCACTAATAGAGCTCCAAGCCCTGTGTGCCAGATATTGGTTGCACGACCTTGGGCAAGTCACTTTGCCTCACCAGGTCTCGATTTTCCCTTTGTAAGATGAGGGGGTTACCCTGGATGGTCTCTAACCTCCTCTTCCAATTCTGAAGTTCTCCGAGTTTAGTGCTGAGAAAATCCCCATGGTCACAGTGCTCACTCCTGGTGTTCTAGTCAGAATGCTCCACCATAGGCATACCACCCATTTGCTCCTAGTGTTGACAAACAGGACTACACTGAAACTTTGCTTTAAAGAAGACTAACTCTTGGATGTGGGGGGGACAGAGGTAGGAGGCGGGTGTTGATCCACTGTGGTGAGGAGGGGTACAGAAGTAAGAAGTGACTCACTCACTATTTAGTGAAGCAACCTAAGAGTACTGGGAACCATCAAACTGTATGTGCTGATGAAATCAATTGTCAGAAGAAGGCACCAAGCTCTGGACATGGACAAGACCATGTTCTGTCCCAAAGCTCTTACACTGGGTTAAGTGTCTGTGCGACAGAATCCCCCTTTGTGAAGCAGAAGTAACATCATGCGCCTCTCTACACCTCACCATGATATTATAAGGCTAAACCAAATCAACAAGAGACCTGTCTTAAGCTACGTGGGAGAAAGCAATAGCTATCCACAAAGAACTGACATTCTCCCTTTATGTCAGCAGACCCGGCACTCTTCATACACTGTGGAGGCCGAGTCGAAGATGGTAACTCTTCACCTGCAACACTGACGTGGCTTCTCATCTCAGATATATACTTACTCAACAATCTCTCCTGGCTCTGGATAGAAAAACTACACTGCTACAAAGCACAGATTGTCTCAATAGCCACTTGGCCAAGAGTCCATCGAGAAACGGAAGTAAGTGGAACTAACCTCCAGTTCCCCCTAAATAAAAGTTTATTCTAGGAAACAATATGCAGCAAGAGAAATATTTTAAAGTTCCTAAAAAGAGCCCATTCTTTTTCTTACACGCCAAGGCTCATCTTAGAAATGGTACGTAGTTAAAAAGAGGTCTTATAGAAACAGAAAAAAGGTGCGTCTATCTAAAGGCAGAAGGGTGACAGGTAACAACCAATGACTAGAAACAAAGGTCCCAGAGTGACTGCCTCTTGCCTTCCTTGTGTAGATTTCTGTGGCTTTATTTGCATTTTTGGCAAACAGACAGCATTTTGCAATCCTGACCCTGCAGCACACCTGACCTGTGTTCATAGTCGACTTTGACTCCACCAGAGTCATAATGTTTGGAAAGCTTTGAAAACACCTGGTCTGGTCTCTCTGCCTCTTGTCAAAGAAGAAAATGATTTCTTTTTGTTCCTAAACAGCAGTCACCTTCCACTCCTTGCCAAGATTTGGAGCATTCAGTACTAGGATGTTCTTGCTGAAACCAACACATTAAAAATCCTGCAACTTTGGAGCACCTGGGTGGCTCAGCTGGTTAAACATCTGACTCTTGGTTTCGGCTTGGGTCGTGATCCCAGGGTCATAAGATTAAGCCCCAAGTTCGGCTTTCCGTTGAGTATGGTCTGCCTGAGATTCTCTCCCTGTCTCGCTGCCGCCCCCCCCCCCCCACTTGCATGCATGCGGGCGCTCTTTCTCTCTCATTCAAATAAATAAAATCTTAAAAAAAAATCCTGCAACATTATTTCTAAAAGCCTTTCCCCTGTCATAATGCCTGTCTTATGCTTACACCTCCCGAAAGCGTCTCGGGCATTTATTTTCAAAACTTCTGCTTTGTACGCTAACACCCCCTTGGTTGGCTGTCACCCACCCCGTTTGAAATATTCACTTCCACAGAGCCACCAACCAGCATAGAGAATTCCCAAATCAACCCCCATTCCAGATGAACACCTTCATTAATAACCGGCCTCCGATGCTTCTGCTGACTTTTGGGTTTCAGCCACAGCTCCCAGACAGCTGCAGACAGTCTGCTTCCAAGCAGCAGTCAAGTATTAAATGCCCAGTCTAAGGGATTTCAACCTGCAGGTCACTAATGACAACAGATAAATAGAGGTAAGTTGGCTCCTGGAACAATGCGACAAGCACCCCAGGTAAGAGTACACAAGGTTAATTCCCCTGGGCTGCCTCACTTTTCCTACTTTGCAAGCCAAATGACGACAGCAGAAAGACACTCCCAAGTGCTACAGCATTACCCTGTAACTCTGATGGACTGAGACTATGTCATGTAGCAAGGGGAATCTGGCATTCTGATTCATTCTGAGAGCAGCTGGGGAAAACTGCAGAAGGGCCATTCCTGTTGTCGCCCTCATTTCCCTCATTCCTGAAGGTCAACTCAGATCCTGCTCCTCCTGGCCTCTCCTGGACCATCCCTGTGTGCCAAACATCCTAGTATCCTGGGAAAATTTCATATTTGTAATTACAAGGACCTAGAGACCAGGAAGCCTGGCCGGAAGGTGCCAGAAATCCTGGGGACTGAAAAGCCAAGGTGTGGAAGGAAGGGAAAAGGGAAGCGAGGAGCCCGAGGAGGGAAGAGAAAGAGGAGATGATGCCAGGTTTCCAGGGCACTGGTGCAATTTCTGCCAGTGGACAATATCCTGCATGTTTTGTCCCATGGCAGCTGAGTGCTGACTCAGAAGCCTTGCACATTCCTTGGCTGTGGAGGAAAATGCTGGAAAGGCAGCCTATGAAGTATATGCAGGCACACAATTTATGTTTCTATTTACAACAAGAGTAAAAGGCTGTCACTGACTCATGGCTGATTATGAGAACACTCAATCTCTACCTCTGAGAATAGGTGGACGATTATTTGTAGTAAGGGAGAACTATCTTTAAAAATAGAAAAGGGAGGGGCACGCTGGGTGGCTCAGTTGGTTAAGCAGCTGCCTTTGGCTCAGGTCATGATCCCAGGGTCCTGGGATCGAGTCCCGCTTCAGACTCCCTGCTCAGCGGGGAGCCCGCTTCTCTTTCACCCTCTGTCCTCTCCCCATCCCCCACTCATGCTCTCTCTCTCAAATTAATAAATAAAATCTTTAAAAAAAATAGAAAAGGGAAAGGAAAACAAAACAAGAAACCAGTGATTATACTTTAAGAGTATGAAACCAGGGGCACCTTAGTGTCTCAGTCAGTTAAGTGTCTGACTCTTGGTTTTGACTCAGGTCACAGAATCAGGGTTGTAGGATTGAACCCCGTGTCACGCTCCATGCCCAGTGTGGAGACTGCTTAAGATTCTCCCTCTCCCTCTCCCTCTCTGAAAAAAATAAACAGTATGAAACCAGAGTAAAGTTTAATTTTCTCCCTAGCCACTGCAGCATCAATATGTCAGCAGATGTGTAAATCTCTGAATCTTATTAAGGAATCTATGAAATGCTTCTTTCCCTAGCCCATTCAGTCAGAGGTGTAACCTGTCTACACAGATCTTAGGAGTAAGTAGATCCATAGGAAGGCAGATTTTGGAATGTGATTAGGAGGAAACTTAGATGAAAACTGCACTTCAGATTACAGAGATTCCTTTGTGTTTTGTCTCAGAAACAAAGACCAAAGTTGCCAAATGCCTTGAGTTCTTCAACAGTCTTTCTGCAACAAAAGCCACTCAGGCTACTATCATCTGTGGATGGGAACACTGAGGCCCTCGCCTCGGCAGGCAGTGAGCTGACTGAACCAGACTGGAAATGAGACTTCTTGTCGCCCCCTACTGCTTTCCATCTTCGGCACCAACAGCTTATCTCTCACAGCCTTATCTAAGGTTCTCTGGGTCCCTAAGAAGCAAGCCCAAGATACAATAAGGAAAGCAGTCTTTCTCCTGTATTCTTGTTTCTGCACTATTCCATCCTCAGCTCGTTTCTGACTTCCCATCCTATTTAGCATCAAACTGACACTCTGCAAGATGCTGAGGACACAGGAAACCAGCCCCCACCCTACCTCCATGCCCCTCCTCAAACCCTAGATCTGCTCTTTAGTCATATTGTATTACTCACCTACAACTAATTGTCAGTTCGCAAAGTCATTATTTAAATGGCTCTCTCCTCCACTAAGCACTTCTTTAGGGTAGAGACCAGGTCTTTGTAGCTATAGCCTGACCTGTAGTGGAAACACTATGTTCCTTTGGAGCTGATGAGGGAGAACAGCATCTTCTCAAGGGATTCTGTAGGGGAACCCAGAAGCTCCACACTGGAAGGACCATTCCTGAGGAAAAGCACTGGCCTTGGCCTGTGTGGCTGGGGAAGGTGGAGGATACATGTTACAGAGATTTCTACCTTGCTATCAAAAAAAGTTGTATTTAAAAATGCAAAGGTAAGCCTGGACAGGGAGTGATGTCTTTAGAAGAGTAGTAAGAATGTAGCACTTTTCAAGATATGGAAGCAACCCAAGTATCCATCCACAGATGGCTGGATCAAGATGTGACGTACAATGAAGTTATTACTCAACCATAAAAAAAGAATTAAATCTTGTCATTTGCAACAACATGGCTGGTTCTAAAGGGTATAATGCTAAGTGAAATAAGTCAGAGAAAGACAAATACCATATAATTTCACTTATATGTGAAATTTAAGAAACAAAATAAATGAACAAACAAAAAAAAGACCAAAAAACAGACTCAAATACAAAGAACAAACTAGTGACTGCTAGACGGGAGGTGGGTGCGAAGATGGGTGAAACAGATAAAGGAAATTAAGAGTACATTTACCTTGATGAGCACTGAGAAATGTATAGAACTGCTGAATCATATTGTACACCTAAAACTAATATAACATTGTATGTTAATTCTACTTGAATAAAACAAATATTTTTTTATTTATTCATTTGTGAGAAAGTGCACAAGCATGAGTAGGGGAGAGGGTCAGAGGGAGAGGGAGAAGCAGGTTCCCCACTGAATAGGGAACCCTGACATAGGACTTGATCCCAGGACCCCCATATCATGACCTGAGCCAAAGGCACATGCTTAACCAACTGAGCCACCCAGGTGCCCCTTCTATTTATTTTATTTATTTTTACATCATGATAAATGTTCTCTTTAATCTCCATCTACTACTTCCCCATCTCCCCACCTCCTCTCTGGAAAAAAGAAAATACTAAACATAGTAAAAACATGAGTGACAGTCAACAGGAAAAAAAATAGCACATGAACAAACCCAGGAATTATAATAGAGTATAATATAACTTAGTATAATACACTTTATAAGCAAAAAACGAAATGAACACTGGTTTTTATTTTATTTTTAAGATTTGATTTATTTATTTGGCAGAGAGGAGAGAGATTACAAGTAGGCAGAGAGGCAGGTAGAAAGAGATGGGGAAGCAGGCTCTCTGCTGAGCAGAGAGCCCGATGTGGGGCTCGATCCCAGGACCCTGAGATCATGACCTGAGCCAAAGGCAGAGGCTTTAACCCACTGAGCCACCCAGGTGCCCCAACGGGCCGGTTTCTTACAAATAGTTTCCTCATCTACAAAATGAAGTAATACCCTTGGGATCACAGAGTTTTGCAGGAACCGAAGTAATGAATATAAAATGTTTAGCAATGGCAGGCACATAGCAGGACCCTGTAAGTGGCAGGAGTTATTATTAACCAGTCATTTATAATCCCGGCAACAAAAGGTTATACCCCGGCTAAATAAATGGCTCACACACCAGGACTCGAGTGCTCAGATAGATTCGTTTTTTGAAAGAAAAATGTTTCAAAACTTTCTTTGTTCCATCATTGCCCTCTACCTCTCTATTTCCATCTGTTCTAGAAGGTGTGATAATGGTGGAGGGCTCTAGGAATAAGATCTGTGTAAGTTCCTGCCAAGCTTAAGTATTAAAACAAGAAAGATGGACTTCCATCAATAATGGTAAAAATAGCTAACATACTGAATGAACAGTTACTAGCTGTCAGATATTTCATCTTCACCTCCGTCTTCTGAGGTAGAATCCACTCTCTCCATTTGCAGATGGGGAAACTTCAATTTGAAGAGCTTTAAAGGCCACACGGCAAGAAAGTAGTGCAGCCGTGTTTTGCATCCAGAGCTACTTCAGAGCCCAAAGCCTCACCATTATGAGAAACCACCTGAGAATACGGCTGGAGAAATAAGGGCGCACTGGAAAGCATGCTCCCAGCCCCTTGCTGCCCGAGAGCCAGAACTTGCATGTGTACACACAGACCACAGGCAGACCCTGCCTGCTACGAAGGTCGCTGCCCAGCTACCTACAGGCAGGCAGTTCCAAGTAAATTTAGTAAGGGTACACAATGCACGATTCTTTTTCTTCTCACAAGTTATCGCTGCATCTGCTCCTTTGAAATAGAGCCCTTTCATACATGGCAGTAAGAGCGGTCTGGTTTCACAGTAATTCTTCCCATTGGCTGCTGAAGGGCTAGGTAACTAAAATAGTACTAGCAGAGTTCTTATCAGTCCGCATTCTTCAGAAGGCTCTAGTAGCCCAGCCAACAGCAACACCTTTCAGGAGTCCATTACAAAAAATGTTTGAATCCTCTAGTGCCATTCCACTCATTGTAAGAACTCAGGGCAGGACAGGAGGTGAACCTCAACCTACCCACTACCAAGAGAACAGTACTGAGTCACAAAGACCCAGCCTCCCAGGGTGATGAACGGCCTCTGATCGGGAGAAACGCTCACTGAGGTTGTGGGAAAGCACAACCCAAAAGCTGCTCTTCTACACAAAGGTGGGCTCCCATCTACTTTGCTCAGTTCTATGTACCAGTTCTAGGCACACAATAAATGTTCAATGAGGTTTTGTTGACTAAATGGACACCAAGCCACCTACAGCCTGTACAGACTCAGGAAATAGTCCAGCTGACAGCTGGGCAGGGTGCTAGGTAGGGCCAACTAAGCACAGGGGCTCGGAGAAAACCAACGCTGCGGCAGTCCAAAGGGACATAAACACCCCCATAAAGATGACTGCAGAGCTGCTGGGAAAAATTCAAGGTCCCGTAAAGGCACTCACTCTGTCCCATCTTAACGATCTGAATCTCCCAGGGGCAGACCTGCAGCCAAAGCATTCACAGAACATACGAACAACTGGCAAGAGATTAACCTAGAACAGAATTTGGGGTTTCTCAGTTGTCCAGTCTGCCTACTACCAGTTACCATGAATCACAAAATACACAATGGTCAAGGCTGGGTGGGATCTGAACGATCATCTAACCTAGCTAGCCATCCCACACTTGCATCTTCTATATACCATCCACAACACAGGAACACCTCCAATGACAGGTAACTTTCTACCTTAGGAAGGAGTCTTCACAATCTTCGATCAGCTTGAAATGCTAATCCCCAAGGACTCAATTTCTACATAGACCAAAATCATTCTGCCCATAATTTTTTACCCAGTGGTCCAAAAGTTACCTCTTAGAGGTATCCAGAACAAAACTAGTTCCTCTCTTTTACACAATAACCTTCCAAATATTTGCTATCTACACATTCTCCTTCAATCGTTTCAATTTTGACATGGTTTTCAGTTTACCTTCTTTAGCGTTCTTCCACAAGCTCCCATCAGTAATGTCTATACCCATCTCATCTGCCTTTCCTCCTCTAACAGTGAGCAGACAACTATCCACATGCATACCTGAAGCAACCCTCCACCTGTGCACCCAATCCCATCCCCTCCTACTCAACTGCACGGCCTCGTGCACTGGTTCCTCTCTCCTGCTTCAACCTCCTCCCCCAAACTGAACTATTTCCATCAATGTAACACCTCTCATCTTGAAAAACCATGCCCTGTCCCCATCTTCTCTGACTAGCTTACTCCATTCCCAGAAAGAACTGCTTGAGGTCACAACTTTTTCTTCTCCTATTCTCTTTTGAACCTACAGCAATTAGCATCATCCCCACCACTCCACAGAAATATCCCATCAAGGACATGCATCATTTCCCTACTGGCAAATCTAACAGCCAATTCTCAATCCTAGTGTCCGCAACCTGCATGTGTCTGCACATGCTGCAGACCTAGTGTCTGCAGCATGAGTCATAGTGGATCAACCCTCTTCTTGGCCTCTAGGACACCACTCTCTTGGTTCTCCTCTTGCCTCACTAGCCACTTCCCTGTGTCCTCTGCTGGTCCCTCGCACATTGCCATCTGATGCATGTTGAAATGGCCACAGGATCACCCTGTCTTTGGGCACTCTTCTCAATCTACATCTACTCCCTAAACATCATTCATTGGTGGCTTTAAAATTTTTAAATTGAACACAGATTTATCTCTCTGTAAATATAATTTTTTTTAAAACTTTCACATAGTTTACCTTACTACTGAGATATTCTGATGGTTTGTATTCCTTTTCACTTAAAAAAAAAATTACTGATCCCCACTGTATTGATTTCATGACCCATTAATGAGACACAATCCACTTTGAAAATCCTCCTGTCCCATGGCTTTAAGCACCATTTCATAGTAGAGATAGTTGATGGTGTTCCAATATTTATTTTCTCTCTTCTAAACTTGTATAACCAATTGCTTATTTGACACTTTTTACTTGGACATTTGACAGGCATCTCAGACTTAACATACCCAAAACCAAGCTCTTGGTTCCCATTCCTACCCTCAGCCTGCTTCTTCCTCAGTATTCTGTATCTTAGCAAATGACACCACCATCCACCTAGTCACTCAATCCAAAAGCCTTAGAACTATCCTAATTTCTGTCAGATCTCATGGTCAATTTCTCAGTAACTTTGGTCTACCTTCAAAATACAGCCCAAATCCAACCACTTTTCACCATCTCTTCTTTTACCACCATCACCAAAGTCAATCATCTCTTACTTGGATCATTGCAATAGCCTCTCTCCCTTTCCACAGTCCAAATCCCGCTCCCCAACTCCAAATATTTTCTATACAGCAGCCCTAGTATTCACTTAAACATGAGTCAAATCAGATGATATACAACTGCTCAGATGCTCCAATGGCTTCCTACCCTATAGCTAAATCCAAAGTCCTTACAATGGCTTATAAGGCCTTGAGTGACCTGCCCCCACCTTCAGTATCTCCTTGTTTATGTCCTACTACTCTCCCTTATGCGCCTTAGACTCTAGCTAGATTGGGCTCTTCCTGTTCATCAAGCACCCTCAGCAGGCTGTGCTCCCAGAGTCTCTGATCTTCCTTGTCTCTCTGCCTGGTAATCTCCACCCAGACAGCTACATGCTTTCTTCCTCACTTTCTTCAGATCTTTGCTCAAATACCACCTTATTAGTCAAACCTTTCCTGACCACCTACATGAAAGAACACCAGTCTCCTATCACTCTTGCTTTATTTTTCCTCTGGCATTTGTTATCACTTGACACAGTGTGTGGTTTATTTGCTTATTATCCATCTCCTCCAGCAGAATGGAGGCCCAACTAAAAAAGTAAAGAGCTTGACTGAAATGTACCCTAAGCTGTTCATACATACTGTATAGTACAGCTCCAAATTCTTAAATTCTAAAATATGTCTCCCTCACCCTATACTTATGTGCTTTGTTTTCAAGATCCCTCAGGACCTTTTAACTACTTTCACTAAATTTCATGTTATTTGACTCAGCCAGAGCCATGGCTATAGCTCCCATCTTAGGGGAAAAAATAAACATTTTTACAATGGCCTACAAGGCCTTGTAGAAGTATTTCACATAATTTTGGTCCCAGGGTTCCTCTATACTCTTGAAAATACTGAGGGCCCAAAGGTCTATCCATATTTATTGTATTTGAGGTTAAAAGAGAAAAAAATTTCAATAGTTCTTAGTTATTAGTTCATTTAAAAATAACAGTCCATTATATAGCCACATAATTAACATTATATTTAATGTTATATTACATGTTATTTATTTAAATGTTATTTATTTAAATATAAATATGTTATTTATGTTATTTAATAATATATTTTATATTTTATAAAAAAATATTTTCCAAAGCAAAATTTAGTGAGAAGAGTGATGTTTTTACAAATCTCCTTAATGTCTGTCTTATGAAGACAGCTGAATTCCCATATCTGCTTTCTACATTCCATCTGTTGCAACACACACACAACATGTAGCCTCCAGAAAACTCCACTGTACACTTATGAGTATAAAATAGAAAAGGCAAATAATATCTTAGTATTGTTGTGAAAGTAGTTTTGACCTAATGGACCCCCTGAAAAGGTCTCAGGGAGCCCTAAAGATCTACACCTCGTACACACCTTACCCCTCTCCTATCCTCTTCCTGCTACCCATCGTGCACACGCCCTCAGCCAGACTAGCCCCTCTGATGTTCCCCATACACACCAGTCACACACACCTCAGCCTCTGCACTAGCTGTTCCCTTTGTCTGAAATACTCTTTCCTCAGATCATTCATGCATTCAAAAAATACTGAGCATCCATTATGTGCTGAGTACTTTTCTAGGTTCTTGAAACAATACAGTGAGCAGAGGGAAAACCACTCTCACCTTCAAGGGCAGAAGTCTTCTAATGGAGCTGACATGAGCACAGTTTACTCCCTCACTACCCTTGGATATTTATTCAAATGTCACCTTTTTAGTGTGGCCTTCCCTGAGCACATTATTTAAAATTGACTCCCCACTCTGCATATTTTCTTTCCTGGTTTTCCCTGAAGCACTTAAATTGTTATTTATTTACTATCTGTCTTCCTCTCTAGAATGTAAGCCCCAGGAGGGTAAGGATTTTTGCCAATTTGTCCACCGCTGTTTTATTACTACGCCTGGGACAGTTCTTGGTTCATAGCAGGTATACAATAATTACTTCTTAAGTGAGTAAGTGGATAGGTAAATAAACTTCTCCAGCCTGCCCAGGCAGAATTCTAGTAGGATTTGAGACATAAGTTATATCAAATGAAAATGGATTGACTATCTTTGGGCAAGTGCCATCAGGCTGGGAGAAGGAGTACACATACAGAGATCAGGGAATCCCACAAGGAGAATCCAGATGGTTTCAACCCTCTGGTCTGCTGGATTATGTGGTCCTTCTGCATGACCACTACCTGCTCTAGACCTGCCTTATCCAGGCCCTGCCCAGCAGGAGGCCACTGCACCCAGTCAGGACCTGCCAGCACTAGAGGAGAGCAGGATAGGAGCCAAGACCTGGAGGTAGCTTAGTTTCAACAGCCAAATAGGTTCAAAGTTAACTGTCCCCTATAAAAAGAAACTAGGTTCTGGAAAAGAATAGTATCAGTGGCATGAAATGCTATACAACAGCCCCCAGCCCACTTCTCTAGAGAGATAAGTGAAGCAGCCATAATATTTCTAAATCCAAATTGTGTGTGTATTTTTTTAAATCTGCATCAGAAAACCATGAACCTGTCTTAAGCCCAGGGTGTCTGAAAAGGCAGCACTTTTTCATTCAAGGTAGGGTAACAAAGGGGAGCCAAAGGGTTATTGTGCATTTCACTATTCACCAGCTTCTCTGATAAAGCTGTGGAGAGGTAGGGAGGCAAACACAGACAGATAGCATGGCACTTGAAATACCAGCTTCAGAAGTGGAATAGGGATGGGATAAAAACAACTTTTCTAAGCTGCTGGAGGGAAAAATTAAAAAGTCAGCCACGCAGACTGAAGTGGCCACACTGCTACCATCAGCTCCAACCAAGGCGGGGGTCCTCAATCCTACCCAGCAATTCTTTCGTGGAACCTACTCTGGTTCCTGTACCCCTGGCTCTGTGTTCTCAGGTCCCCTAACTCCATACCTCCCTTTCCACTCTCAATGCCCTTGCCTCTCACATGGTCAAGAAGAGAGTAAAGGATGCCCTCACCATCCTGCTCCCCCATCTCAGAGAAAAGTCCCACTGGCCAGAGACTGTCCAGCCCATCCACATGGTTCTCCTCTGAATCTGGGTCCATCTACTAGCGTACATTTTGCCCCCATTTTAAGCATCTGTAAGTGTACAGCTTGATGGCATTAAGTACATCCATGTGTTGTATAACCATTACCACCATCCATCTGTCATACATTTTAAACTTCTTCACTACCAGCTTACTTCTCCTTTAGCCCGCCGATATGCTAGAGTCTGTCCATCTTACACACAGACACACACAGACACACACACACACACACACACACACACACACACACACACACACTAAACCTGTATGCCCTCCAACCTAATAATCTCTCGCCTGCTTTCATAACTGGGCTTCCTGGAAAAGCAGTCGACTCTTCTGTCAACACTTCATGACCTCTTAACGACTCTTCTGTCCATCTTTTCATTCCCTCTCCAATCTGGCTTCTGTCTCCATCACTCCGCCAAGGTCTACAATGGCTTCCTAATTGTGAAAGGCTCAGACAATTCAATCCTTAGCTTACTTGTTCCCTCTCAGTAGCTCTTCCTAGAAACTGCCCCTCTCCCGCTTCTCCTACTACTATTCTCATTGCTGCTCAGTTCTCTCAAATGGATCCAATGATTTCATCTGTCCGTCTTTCATAAAATTGGATGACCCCTAAACTTTTATCTTTTGTGACCTTGCTCCTGAGGTCCAGATGTTACTAAGTATCTTCACCTAGACATCCCGTATTCCCCAGACTAAGGAATCCAAAATTTCTGCTCTCCTCCCCAATTTACACTGTCTTATATAGACTAATGCCACAACCATCCACCAATCAAATGGAAATTTGGGGTCATCTCAGACCCTCCTCTGTCTTCACCTCTCAATCTAATCAACCAAAAGCAAAGTCCCACTGATTCTCTCTAGGACTTCTATTTATAGAGTTCATATTCACTACCATTCTCTTGGTGAAAGAAGCCACGATTTCTAGCTTGGACTATACTATAATAGCTTTTTAATCTTTTTTTTTTTTTTAAAGAAAAGATTTTATTTATTTGAGAGACAGAGAGCAAGAGAGCAAGCACAAGTTAGGGGTGGGGGAGAGAGAAGCAGACTCTCTGCTGAGCAGGGCTTGATCCCAGGACTCCGGGATCATGACCTGAGCTGAAGGCAGATATTTAACTGATTGAACCACCCGGGTGCTCCAGCCTTTTAATCTTAATTCCCCTCTGATCCACCCTCCACAAATGCCAGAGTGTTCTTGTTTAAGAGCAAGTGTGATTCTTTGCCTCTAATGTGATGTTACAGCCCTCCACTATCTTTAGTGGATACTTAGAAGGTCCATCAAGATCTAGCACCAGTCTTCTTTCCTACACTTCCAAAC
This sequence comes from Nasua narica, assembly GCA_028533885.1. Classification (NCBI taxonomy): domain Eukaryota; kingdom Metazoa; phylum Chordata; class Mammalia; order Carnivora; family Procyonidae; genus Nasua; species Nasua narica. Next base: position 28,347,314 of record CM052807.1, on the reverse strand, counting down.
ACAAACCATTTTCTTCAGTCACACTTGCAGTTACTGGGATGTACCACACTCTTACAAACCTCTTCAACTTTCTTCATGTCATTCCCCTTTGCCTAGTGTGCCCTTTCTCCCCGTACACTTGAAATGACCTCACCTACCCAATCCCCCTACCAAAGTTCATCACTTCCTCCTCTGTGTCTCTTCTCACCTTGGTACCTATCTCTCTTTCAACACTGAAATTATGTCCATTTCTGTCTACCCATTACTCATGTGATGCTAGTTAGGAGGAAGAGTAATTCATTTTTATTGCACTTATTACACATGTCAGTGGAAAAGCAGGTGCCAGGAAAGAAGAAAAAAGATAAATGAAAGGCTTACTTGGGCCACAATGTTTAATGTCACAGAAGGATAGAAAAGGGGAAAAGGAGGGTGCCTGGGGGGCTCAGTCATTAAGCATCTGCCTTCAGCTCAAGTCATGATCCCAGGATCCTGGGACTGAGTCTTGAATTGGGCTCCCTGCTTGGCGGGAGACCTGCTTCTCCCTCTCCCACTCCCCCTGCTTGTGTTCCCTCTCTCGCTGTGTGTGTCTCTCTCTGTCAAATAAATGAATAAAATCTTAAAAAAAAGAAGAAGAAAAGAAAAAAGAAAAGGGGAAAAGGTATTTGTGTGACGATTAGTTTGTTATTGACTTATTATTGATTTAGGGTGTGAGAAAAAGGCAAGGAAGTGGTCAAGGCATCTCTGGACAGTTCCAGATTATAGAAGGATCGCTACTTTCAATTCACATTCCAGAATGGAATTTTTCAAATACCAAATGATCCCTAAGTCACTGGAATTGTGATTTCGAAGCTCCCAAAGTTAAGAGCATCTAAAGAAAAAAACATTTACTAGATGTCCCCTAGGGTTCTTGGAGATGGGAAAGGGGAAAGAAGGGAGAGACAAAGCAAGTGAAGTATGCACTCTTCCGAGAAGAGCGGCTGTAACTCAGGAGTGCTAAATGAAGCTGTTTCAGGAGGCTGACAGCTAACAAAGAGATCTTGATTTCCCAGCAAGGTACTTGTGCCCCATCCACCTCAACTCCATTCACCAAGCGAACTCATGAAGATCTGCCTTGGCTCCAGGCCACAAGAGGTGGGGCTACCTGGCTCCAAGGCCTGGTTTCTTCAATCACTTTTATAAGAAAAACTTCAGTTGTTCCTCCAAAGCAGAAATAAACCAAGAGGCCTCATTTTAAACCAGCTCTATAGAATACACTTTCCCTTCTGAATTAGCTTAAAAGGGTACAAGACTGAGGCATAATTTCCCCAGTGAAACAGAAGTCTTCTCTGTATCAAATGCTCAAGGCCAACCCCTCACTCTGCTCTGAGTCTTGTTGAGCTCTGAGATCAGATGATCACTCCCACAGCTGTATCTCTTAACTCCTTCACATGGGAAAGAGTCCATTTGGTTAGAAATGAAACATCCAAAGAAAGGGAATAACAACATACTTTTCTTTTTTATGTTTAAGGAACATTAAAAATTCCCCAAGTAACACTCTGGCAGGGTCTTGAAAGTGTACAGCCCACAGCTACTCCCTACTTGCACCACCCCTGGCCCCTGGGGATGACCCCCCACCCTGTCCAAGGCATGTGCTGAAGTACTGCCAAAACATTAGCTTCTATTCTCCCAAAGACCAACCATCAAAAACCAACTGATATGAGACCTTTGGGCTCTACTAAGGGCTCAAACCCAGCAACCTACAAAGTTTTTCTACAGAAGATTAATTAATCTTTACTTATTTCAGTGCCAATGAGTTTAGGTGATATAGCCCTGAAAGGGCCTCAAAACTATATTCCCCATCCATTCCTGTCCTAAAACGCCAACACCAGATGGCCAAGAGGCCCAGGGCCACCACCAGGCAGCCTTCTCTGGTTTGGCAGCAGCATAGTGTCAGGTTACAAAAGCTGTTCCTTGCCTACCACCTGATTTTCTAAAACTCTTGCCTAATTTATTACAGACATAGGATAACTGCTAATTGACCTGCTGGCTCTGGCATACAGAAGGTAAACACTTTGGCTTGCTCCGTGGACTGAAATCTAAAATCCCAAGAGAACCCTAGCTCCCTAGGGGCTATTATAAAGTGTTACTTACTGCTTGACCCTCTCACCATTGTGGCTTAGGCAGGTCCAACTCCAGGGAAGCCGTCCTTGGGTAGAAGGCACCAAAGGATACTACCTGACCTTTCACAAACTGGAAGATTTCTATGCCTGTAGCCGCCAGTCAAGACTATTTAATAGCAAGCTTTACAAGCTGAGGTGGGCGCATCTCACCCTCTAAGGTTCCCCTTTTGAGTATTAAGTATACCACCTTGAGAAGTATCACTCACTTTGGGACAGGAAAAAGTGAATGCATTCTAACTTAAATATGTACTTGATCCAAATACTGGGCATGACAGACATAGAGACTTTGTATTAAAAAAAGACCCTTAACTTGAAGACCCTTAACTAACAACCTTGTATTTCAGAAGGCATCTGGCCAGAAGCACCAGAGCACCTCCAAGTACAGTGTGAGGGCAGTAGGAACTCAATAGTTTTCACACTAGGATGACATCAAACCGGGCAGCCTTTCTTTGTGCTCTGGCTGCTCATCTCCTGTGAAGCAATTTAACCCACCGGTTTGTATTAAAGCTTCAATTCCCGCTAGTAACAATGAAAATGGGCAAGATCATTGCCATCATGACTTATGGCTCCCGAAGAGAAAGTCAGTAACCAGCAAATAGTAAACCAAACTTTACTGCTATCTAACTGGGTAGGGTGGCATTTGGGGTGAAGGCAGGAAAACGTTTTTTACCTCATTTTCAGTCATCTAGACAATTTGGGGAAGAAAGCAGAAGAGGATAAAGAGGTTAGAAAATATACAGACAACTGGAATCATTACTTAACCTTTTTCCCCACTGAACCTTCAAATGGAACTGCTGAGAAATGGCCATACTGCAAGGTTCTAGTTGCACTGAAATAGCCTGCTTACCCTGTAACCTGTGTGTTAACAGAGTAAAAAGGCCAAACAGCAAGGGAAAATAAGAGGCATCCAGATCAGAATAGACCACAAACTTCGTAATTGGCCTCTGGGCCCTAGAAAGCCTGGACTACTCACCTTTTAGCCTCGCAAAAGAAATATAACTGGCTGGTAGTCCAACCAGGTTGGGTGCTGGATGCACTGGGCAGAGCAAGTGGAAAGGAGCCAGGCGACGGCCACAAGCTGTGCCAAATTCCTGAGAGAACTCTCCGGGACTTGGCCAAGAGCCGAGAGGACTTTGAGTAGTGCTCAAAAAGAGTAGCACTTAGGCCGGAGAAATGTTCAGGATTGGAGGAGATGTTTTTCTAAACAACTTTGGTGAGATGTAACTTACAAACACTAAGAACCACCCACAATTCAATGATTTTTAGTAAATTTACCAAGCTATCCAACTATCACCACTAAACCTAGTTTCAGAACATTTCCATCAGTTCAAGGAGGCTTTTTAATAACTCCCAAACCTAAAGATGATTATGGCTTAGTCAGGTTTAAGAAGCTGAAGGATAGGAAGAAAGACATTAGTATCCATTTGCTATTGTTGCCAATTCAGCACCTGGAAAGGAACTCAGAGCAAGCCACAGAAGGGAAGTCACAGCCGTCTTGCCTGAAAAGCACTTGGCTGGGCTTGGCTTGGGGGACCTGGAAACTTACACAATTTTTTTAAAAGAAGTAACAAAAACTATTGCTTCCCAAACTAAAAGGAAGACTACCTTAATCTGTTTACATTTTCTGGCACCCTCCCCCAATGATGTCTCAGTAGTACTACTGCAAAAATCTCTTTTCATCAGGACAGATTTTGAGTACTAGGGCAAAAGAATCAAATTCAAAAGAATCAATTAAATCTTGAAGCAGACACTGTCACTTCCCTCCTGACAGCTGTGTGCTTTCAAAAGCACAGCGTAAAACAAGAGGTTATAATAATTTTCCAAATCACCGATCAAACAAAAGAAATGAGATTTATGAAGAAAATGTGTTAACCTTTTTGAAAAACATAAACATACCGGCACCTTAATTTTACCCATGGGATTGTAGGTTTTTACATATGTCTTTTATCCTGAGATTGATGTTGGTCAAAAGCTATCAATTTTTCTTCATATGCAGAATAAGAAACAAAAGAAGCAATAAAGGGACAACTGAATCAGAAAATTAGGAAAGGTTAGAAGACTACTGGTCTACAACTTCCCAATACACAACTGAATTGCTTAGACATGAATACACTTCCCCGAGTGCATTTTACTACACTCACCTTCAGTACTCCAGATGTGTGGGCCCTCCGAAGGACAACCTGGCTTGCTGAGGGAATACCCCAAGAGAGAAGTATGACTCCATTAAGAACAATCAGAACGCCAATCCAGCAAAAGACAGAGGACTACACAACTGAACTCCCCTCCCCTGGTTTCCCTTGGGTTGCTCCTCCAACTTCTGCCACACCGAGAAATAATGACAGCTCCCAGGACTCCGCCCTTGGCCTTTTTTACCGTTGATTTCATTCTGCACCATTTTTGTAACTCCCTCCTGGACATCTCCATCAGCATATGTCAGGGTGCCTCCAACTCAGGTACTCAAAACAGAACTCTTCATCTTCTATTCCAAACTTGTCCTCCCCTCCCCCACCTGGATTGTAACCCTCATATAAAACTGCCACCCACCAGAACCAGAATTCCAGGTGTCAGCCTCCACATCTGCCTTAGTTTCCAAGTTCTTCTCAATGGCGAAAAAAAGAGAGATGGGGATTATACTACACTAAGTACTGGAGAGAACACAGGATAGTACAGAATACATTCATTCCCATTTGGTCTTCCTAAATTTCTCTCAGATATCCCTTCCTTTTCAAATTCATTGCCTTGAAGTTTGTTATCTCTACCTTGATTCCTGCAACAGTCAAGACATACTGTTAGATCTCCTAGATGTAGATCTTGCCTCAAGGTAGGTTTTTTTTATTTTTATTTTTTCTGGTAAGATATATAAATTTACCATTTTAGCCATTTCTTTAGGCATACAATTCAGCAGCATGAAGTAAATTCACAATGTTATATAACAATTACTACTATTTTCAGAACTCTTTCATCACCCCCAACAGAAACTCTATAAGCCATTAAACAATAACTCCCCATGTTCCCTCCTCTCCATCCCCTGGTAATCGCTATTCAACTTTCTTTATGAGTCCGCCTACTCTAAGGTACCTCATATAAGTAGAATATATAATATTTGTCCTCTCTTCCTGGTTTGTTTCACTTAGCATAACATTTTCAAATGTTTATTGACGCTGTAGCATGCATCAGAAACTTCATTCCTTTTTATGGCTGAATAATATTAATAATATTAATATTAATATTACTAATAATATTAATAATATTCATCTATCGACAGACACTTGGGTTGTTTCTATCTTTTGGTTACTGTCAATAATGCTGCTGTGAACATGTGTGTACAAGTTTATAGACCCTGTCTCAATTTGAAATTCCAATTCATATACCACATTTCTTTCAAAGTGATCTTTCTAAACAAATCTAACTATGCCACTCTCCTGTTTTCACCCTCTGAAAGACAACATTTTCCTGAAACACTAAACTCCTTGGCTGCCAGCATATGCTGGCCCCAGCTTCAGCCCCATCCTCATCACTCTCTACATCTGCCGTCATGCACCCCCTGCTTCAGCCATTCACATCTGCTGGCTGCTCCAGGAACATGCTATGTATGCTCTTTCCCATACATTTTGTTTTCATAGCTTACAATGTGCTTGCTCACCCAAGCACACACATTCAACCTCCTTCAATCTTTTCTAAACCAAGGTAGATGATGAATACAAACCTACTCATCCATCAGGGCTTCGATTTCACATTTTCTCTGAGCGCTTCTCTGCCCAACTTTGCTCTTCCCTTCTTCCGAGGTATAGATCTCTCCTCTGTTCCTCAAATACTTCCCACTGGGCTCTGTGCTCCTAGGAAATAGCAAGTTTCATAGCCAGGTTTCTACCCTCAGCTCTTAACTAAGTCAGATCCACAACTAACACTCAAATTTTTATGGAATGAATTAAATTTTTGGTTTGTGAGTATATATTTTGAGTGCACAAGATAAATTGTATTTTTAAAAAGCAAGAGAAATATTTGTGGGTCCAATATTTTATTTTTAAAACCACACGTAGGTTGGGTTGGTAATTTCTAGTCCGGCACTGTATTAATTCCCTGAGAAAAGAGCAATAAATAACGACATTTTTCCCAAAGGCTCCTCTCTTCTCACCTATTCACTGTTTCTGAAGGAACATACCTCCTTAAAACCAAAGGGCTACCTGTAACTGAGAAAAATCTCACATCCAGAAGATGTGAAGGATTTGTACAAAACAATAAGAAAGATGCAGACATCCAATGAAGAATGAGCACAAGATCTGACCAGGTACTTCACAAAAGAAGACATCTAAACTGCCAAAAAGCATCTGAACAGGCACCCAATATCATTAGTTATCCAGAAAACATCAAGCAAAACCACAATGAGATACTATTACACACCCATTAGAATGACTAAAATGAAAGACTGATAATCCCAGGGGTAGAAAAGGATACGGAACACCTGAACTCTCAGACACTCACAGTGTACACAATCAACCTCCTTCAACCTCATTCAACTAGCCTAACCACGTTGTAGACTGTTCAGCACTAGTTCCTGAAGCCAAACATACATTTAACCATAAGGCTCAGAAATTCTATTCTTGGAGATACATCCAAAAGAAATAAAATGTCTATGTTGATCAAAAGATAAATACGAGAATGTTTATAGCAGCTTTATTCATAATACTCTCAAACTGGAAACAATCTTAAATGGCCAAAAATAATAAAATGAGAAATAAGCGGCAGTTATAATCCTATAATGGAATTCTATGCAGCAGTGAAAAAGAATGAACCACTGCAATGTGTAACAATACAGATGAATTCATAGATCAATGGTGAGCAAAGATGGCACACATACAAAAAGATCATATTGCATGACTCCATTTACATAACTTAATCAGCGGGGAGTCTGCTTCTCCCTCTCCCTCTGCCCACCTCCCCCCCGCCAGGTTTACTTTCTCCCGAAATAAATAAAATCTTAAAAAAAATTTTTTTAAGGCACCTGGGTGGCTCAGTCGCTAAGTGTCCGCATTCAGCTCAGGTCATGATCCTGGGGTCCTGGGATCAAGTCCTACGTTGGGCTCCCTGCTCAGTAGGAGGCTTGCTTCTCCCTCTCCCACTCTCTCTGTTTGTATTCCCTCTCTCACTGTCATTCTGTCAAATAAATAAATAAAATCTTTTAAAAATTAAAAAATATTTAGTTGCAAAAAAAATTTCAAGTTGTACACTTTAGGTACGTGTCCTTAAGAACATACATTATACCACCATTAAAAAAAAAAAGTCAAAAAAATAAACCAAAAAAGGGCATCTCTTCAGAATTCTAAGAGAACAGCAATCTGAGGGGCACCCAGCACCATATATGAACGAAATCTACACTATGCCTCACATACCAAGGAAGAACCTGACACAGTGCTACTTGGCATAAGCTGGGGACAGACAGCTGGGAACCCAAGGGGTGCGGCCTCTGACCAAGAGCCAGGATGGTACACTTTATAAATAGTAAATAGGTCACATGCTCCCTATCTGGCAAGGTCTCAACTCCCTGGAACCAAGTTCCACAGTTCAGAGTGAGTTTTCCCTTTCCAAGGGACAGAGTCACCAAATTCAATGTGCACATGAGTTTAGGGTCTCTAAATGGGTAGAAAGGGACACGTGGGGGAAGGGGAGAGATGAGTCACAAATCCAGCCTGTTGCATTTAGAACCTGCAGTCGGGAGGTGCTACAGCAGTCTCAGGCACAGACACCCTGCCTCTGGTTGTACCCACAAAAGAATGAGATATATACCTGGGCATTCCCAAAGTAGCTGTTTTCCAGGCAGAAGACCAAGAGGTCTTGTCGCCCCCTTTCACTTCATTCATCAAATTATTTATTGAGTGTGCAGTATATGTCAGGCTCTAAGCCTGGCATTATATTTACTTTGGTGAATGAAAACAGTGCCAAGGAAGTTTACTGTTATAAAAATTTAGTTGCAGGGCTGCCTGAGTGGCTCAGTTGGTTAAGCGTCTGCCTTTGGCTCAGGTCATGATCCTGGGATTGAGCCCCACACTGGGATCCCTGCTCAGCAAAGGAAGTTTACTGCCTAGTGGAGGATATGGACAGAAAACAAGTAAGCAAACAAGCATATAATTATAAAATATGAGTGCGAGGAAGGAGATGCAGATTCTTTGACTTAGAATAATAGGAGGGGCCCTAAAATAAGTTGGTCACGGAAGCTCTTCTGAGTAGGTAACTTAAAGCAGACGCCTGAAGGATAAGAAGAGGGAACAGCATGTGCTCAGTTGAACATTTCCACCGGTTTCCTCTCTGATTCTTTTTTTTTTCCCTCTCTCTAGCTGATTCTTAGTGCCATCTTCCTCTATAAAGAGAATGGAGTCTTGGAACACTGAAAAAATAAAATTAAAATAAAATAAAGAGAATGGAGTGATGTCTATGTACTGCTCTCAACCACACCACCATGTAAGTAGTACTTCCTGCTTCTTAAAGCACTTTCACACACATTGCACTACTTACTCCCTGCACAATTCTGAGTATGGAAGGCAGAGAAAATAAGAGTTGAGAGAGATGAAATAACTTGTCCTGAGTCACACAAGCTACCAATAGCACTGCAATTGAAGGGTTAAATTCTCTCTATTATCCCCCTTTGCTTCTTTACATCATACTTTTAAGCAAGCCAAAGAAATACTCCCTAACTCATCTACTACAGGTCCTTCCAAGGACCCGTCAACCCTCCAAGGACACCAATTTAAGTTAGATAATATAAAGGCTAGCTTTCTCCCCATCTACTTCAGTCCTGTATTTACTGTAAAAAGACAAGTTCGGCCCAAAGTCGGAAATAAAAAAGGATGCTTGCTATCAAAGATAGATTGCTTACTTTGCCACATCCCATACTGACTTCTATCATGACACCTAGAAGGTTTAGTTATTCTCCAATATAACCAGTTTATATGACTATCTCCTAAATTTCTAAGTTCCTAGGGGCAAGGAGCATGTCCTATCCCCAGCATTAAAGCAGTTAAGGTAGGAGTAAACCAAACAACTTAAAAAAAACCCCAAACTGGAAGAGATTACGCTGAGTGAAATAAGTCAAGCAGAGAGAGTCAGTTATCATATGGTTGCACTTACATGTGGAGCATAAGGAAAAAGATGGAGGACATTGGGAAAAGGAATGGAAGGGTGAATTGGGAGAAATCAGAGGGGGAGATAAAACATGAGAGACTGTGGACTCTGAGAAACAAACTGAGGGTTTTGGAGGGGTTGGGGTGGGGGGGGTTGGCTGAGCCTGGTGGTGGGTATTGAGGAGGGCACGTATTGCATGGAGCACTGGGTGTGATGCGTGAACAGTGAATCTTAGAACACTGAAAAAATAAAATAAAATATTTAAAAAACATATATTCTCTTTTCCCTCTTATAAATGGTTATAACAATCAGATTTCAAGCTAAGAGTAAGACTTTACAAATACTCTCTGCTTTGGAAGGAGGCTTAAGAAGTTTGTTGGCCATCCCTTGTCGATTATAACAACTGTCACCATTTACTACTTTCCTATGTGCCAAGCATTATATGTTGGCACCTCACAGAAATCTTTTAATTTGGTCCTCACAACAGCCCTATAAGACCTCTTATGACTCTCATTGTGCATGTGAGAAAACTGAGTATCAGAGGATAATTAACTTGTCTAGCTAATAAGTTGAAAATGGTAACACTCAAACCCAGGAGTGCCTCACTCTAACACCCAAATGATCCCACCTCCTTCCCAAGAAGTCTAAGGCATCAAAAATGGAATACAAATGTATACCTCTGTAGGGAGACCAGAGCACCCAATGGGAAAGGAAATCGTTCCGAACCTTAGACATTTAATATCATGATTTATTATACTACTAAGCTCAACAGGGTTCAGCTCCAACCACTCCATAGGAAAAGATGGGGGGTAGAGGGGACATGAAGTTTCCTTACAATGCTGCCCCTAAAGATGTCAAACCTGAGAGGTAACTGTGCTATACTCTGGTGCCAAATACAATTTTGGACAAAAAATTTGGATGTCAAGATGAATTAGGAGTCCCTTGGTCTAAGATGATGCTTTGAGAACCAGACAACTGGAATCTAAATGGACTAAATGGAAGCTGGGCAGAGAGTGAGGCCACTTCTCCCTTGTGTTCCCGCCTGTGCTCCTGGCTCTAGTTGAAATCTCAAGGACATTAAGCACTTGCAGCAAAAAACCATTTGGGTATCAAGTTAACGAAGGATAAATATCCATCCATACAGTCATTAGAGCTCATGATTCTGAATAAATACCAGGCTCTTGCTTCCCAACCCCTGGCCACCATGTGGAACACCGCAAGCTCTCCAGTTAAAAGGGGAAATGGACGGGGGCTGAAATGTGGCCTACAACCCCACTCAGAAAACTATACATCTGGTGAGGAGGAGCATGAGCACATTACTCACACCAAGGCCCTCTCGGAGCCAGTGATGGCCACGAACCCCTGCCATACATCAGGGAGAACAAACACAAGGAGGTGGGGCAGGAAGTCCTTGAGTGCTGATCTGGACTATGGGCAGCGAATTCGCCAGGTGAAAGGGCTCAGTGTACCTTGTCAAGACAGATCCATCTGTCTCTGCAATTCTGAAAGGTGGCATCACACCACTTCCGCTTCCACACACCACACTTGCTTCCAAAGGAGTCAAATACTTCTTTCCATAATTAGAAATGAAAAGTCCTTCCTGGCTGGAGAGAGACTTGGGAAACTAGGCTCCTATCTTTTTTTTTTTTTTTTTTTTAGATTTTATTTATTTGACAGAGAGGAGAGAGATCGCAAGTAGGCAGAGAGGCAGGCAGAGAGAGAGGGGGAAGCAGGCTCCCCACCGAGCAGAGAGCCTGATGCAGGGCTCGATCCCAGGATCACGACCTGAGCCCAAGGCAGAGGTTTGACCCACTGAACCACCCAGGTGCCCCTAATCTTTATTAGAGCAACTGCCCTCTCCTAAGGCAAACAGTCCCACTCACTACTGCCTTGTCTACTACTAGAAAGTTACCTCATTCAAGGCACTGTGGAAACATGTGGTACCTGTTCAAAAACATCTGGAACCACTAACCCTACGGGATAAACTTTAAGCAGCCATAGGAACACGTTATTATATTTACTGAAGGTATTACTATTCCTCCAAGTAGGGGTGCCTGGGTGGCTCAGTGGGTTAAAGCCTCTGCCTTCGGCTCAGGTCATGATCTCAGGGTCCTGGGTCATCGGGCTCTCTGCTCGGTGGGGAGCCTGCTTCTTCCTCTCTCTCTGCCTGCCTCTCTGCCTACTTGTGATCTCTCTCTCTGTGTCAAATAAATAAATAAATAAAATCTAAAAAAAATATATTCCTCCAAGTAGCCCTAGAAGTCGTGTCATAACAACCAGCAATCCTGTTCTGTTCCTAGGTCAGAACACGCCTGTACGATCACCACAAAAGGCCTTGGGTTTTATAACTCGGAGGCCAAGGACAAAAGACTGGCAAAGAAATGCCAAGGTCTAACAGTTCTCCCCCCACTCCTGCCACCAAAAATACAGCCACTTTTTCTTCTTTTACTAGCAAAATGAAATAACCAAGTTATAAATATATATTTGCAAAATACCTTAAAGACTTTCACCTTTGCCTTTTAAAGGTATACGTATGTGCTATATTTTCAAGACAAGGGAAATAGGTAAATTAGTTTAATTACAAGTTATAAATATATGTATTACTCAGCCATAAAAAAGAATGAAATCTTGCCATTTGTGACAATATGCATGGACCTAAGAGGGTATTATGGTAAATGAAGTAAGTCAGACAGAGACAAATACCATATGATTTCACTTATATGTAAAATATAAAAATAAAATAAATGAACAAACAGAGTCCTTAATACAGAGAAGAAAGTGGTGCTTGTAGGGGCAACAAGGTGTACCTTTGACAAGCAAAACAGGTGAAGGGGATTAAGGGGATTAAGAGATACAAACTTCCAGTTACAAAATCAGTAAGTCATCACCTAAGTAACCTATTCCTGATTATAATCACTGATTAATTATCAAAATAGTGTTTCAGGGAAAATAAAATAGTTAATGCTATTTCAAAAGATGTTTATAGGTTAACTTGACTTCTGGGCAAAAGGAACTAACTGAATATCCTCAAATCATTAACTAACAAAAAAAGCCTGGGACAAATGAATTTTATCAAGAATTTTATAGCACATATATTGAAATTTTCTGCATTGTCTTCCAAAACATTGTAAATATGTTAATAGGTGATACTGAGATGATATTTTTCCAGGAAGCTTATAAACACTGGAATTCTTTCCGCTCCCAGCCACCATATCCAAAAAATTCCCAAAGACCGTATATGAGAGGTATCCAATTACTGAGAGGCTAATCATCTTTATTAACATATTTTGCATCCAAATGCCAATATTAATTTGGGCTAAACCATGTCATGAACTTCCTTTTCCTGGACTGCACTCCAGATTAGGACCTCAAAGCAAATAACCAGGCTTTCTTTGTATTCTCTTAATATGTTAAGATATTATTTGATTACTGAAAACAGGTAATAAAATGAGCTAAGAAATTTTAAAAAAGAAAATAAGTCATGAAGATGAAAAGCACAGCATAAGAAATATTGTCAATAATATTGTCATAATGTTGTATGATGACAGATGGTGATTATTATCATGGTAAGCATTAAGTAACGTACTAAATTTTTGAGTCACTATGTGAAACTAAATATAACACTGTATGTCAACTATACTTTAATAAAAAGCATATATGTTAAAATTTTTTAAATGTTAAGACTGTGGTAACTGACTTGCTCTACTTAAGCTGATCTACTTAATTTATTTGATGAAAATAAAATGTCATATTTAATGATTAACCAAAATAATCTAAAACTGACCACCTTATATTTTTCTAATATCAAAAGTTTCAAATCCTATATATATATATATCTATTCAATAAGGGATTGTTAATACTGACGATCACTCAACTTGATATGGTTGGATTTGAATAAAAGGAGTAAAAAGTCAAGATTACCAATAGGGCTAGTGCTCACTCTTCCTCAATGAAACTGACACAAAATTTACCAAATATCTTATTTTCAACCAACAGGATGACTCCTTAGCTTCTTATGTTACCATACTTTTCTTCCCATAATGCTCTGAACTTTGTTATTCCTTCTCTTACCTTCAAACCTCAAATCTGGCCATTGTGCATTCTACAACTATGGCTCCATACCCAAACAACTCCCCTACATATCCAGTCTCATTTCCCAGAGCTTTCTCCCTATTCTTGCTTCAGCTGAACTCTCTCCTAAGGCATATCCTCTGGAGTCTTTCCAAGTAGGTGCTTACTAAGAGGCAGTATGCTTGGAGTCCACTGATTCCTACGGTCTCTTCCAGATTTCACCTGTCTCCCATCTTATAGGATACCTGGACTTTTGAGGACCAAGGTCTGATTTTTTTAATGTATCATTAACTGCTTGGGGGTGGGGGAGGCAGAGGGAGAAAATCTTAAACAGGCTCCACACCCAGTGCAGAGCCTGAGTTGGGGCTCGATCTCACAACCCTGAGATCATGACCTGAGCCGAAACCAAGAGTCAAATGATTAACTGAATGAGCCACCCAGGTGCCCCTAATTAGCTGCCATTTTAATATCTGTTCTTTCTGGGCCAGTTGAACACCACTTCAAAAACAAGATTTCACACAGGTGAAAAGGATTTGTGAATCAGCCCACAAAGAAGAGAACCGATCTCGATGAAAGCTGTTAACCTGTACAACACAACATTAGAAAAACCAAATCAAACCCAAAGATCAAAGGGAACAAGGAAGGACTAGTTCCACGGAATAGTCAAGTCCAGTGGTGGAAGATACAAAAGAACATAACATACGTGGGAATAAAAAAAAAATGCTCATCACAGGAAAGAGGCAAAGGTAGTATAAACTCAAGTCTGTCTAAATACAAAAGCAATGGCAGCTGCAAGGGGCTCAGAAAGGGAAACTATGTAGAGAAAGGCATAGAAGTGAGGTAGTGAATACTCAAGGAGTTAAAGAACATTTTCTCAAACTATGAACTAATTTATTCTCCAAGAAAAAGCTATAAATTCTGCCTCTGACAGATTAGTGCCAAATGTTCAGAGAGCTATTAAATCACAGTGTAATAAATTACATAAAACAAGCCAAAAGCCATGCAAACTCCCACAATCAGGTCAGAACTCTGATAGAATGATGGGCCAACCTGATCCCTCCCACCTGCCCACCAAAAACGTACAGGACACCCAGCTGTGCTCAGAGGCCACCAGACAACTGAATTAGGTAGAGACTTCTTCCCCCCACTTGATCACAGGTACAGCAGGTGCATGCACCCAACACTGACTGTACCCCACAATTCTCATTCTCTTAAACCTATAACAAGTCTTCATTTTGGTTATTGTAGGGGAAACTGAAGCAAAGAGCTGTTCCACGCCATTTTTCTCTGGCCTGGAGAAGAGAACAAAAATATTAATGTCTATTATTAGCCAAGCTGAAAATCCAGCCATCCTCAGGAGGGGAGACAAAGCCTTCAATCAGTGGAGAGTGGTAACAGCAGGCCAGGGTCTTGAGCGTTTCAAGCACTTCCCCATTCTCAGTTTTTCTGGAGAGAAGTATCTGGGGCTCAGAGAGATGCCCTCAGTAGACCTATGATTGGGTTCCTCCCAGAAGACAAGGGGGCTCCCTCGCAAAGATGGAAGTTAAAAGAAGGAAAGAAGGAAGAAATAAGTTGAGCGTCAAATGCCATGCCAGAGCAACAGGTGTCACTGCTCAGAAAATGTAGGCAACTCTCAACTACTAGAAAGAATTATTTTATGATTAAGAATTTTATGATGGGAAAGAAACTACCATGTACTTCATATGTACCATTCTGGGGGTACATTTTATTATACTCTTGAGATTAGCTATTTATTCATTAGACTCATCAAGGAACTTGACAACATTTACCAATGCCAGGCCCTACCCCGATCAATCCAATCCAAATCTCAGTGGTGGCATGGGGATAGGTATATGTCACTCTCCCCCCACCATGATTTTGCTGTGCCACCAGAGTTGAGTAGGGAAATAGAAGGCAAATCTGGGAATGCAACACACATCTGGCTGAATAATGGCTGAATAATGAGAGACTCATCTATCTTCAAATGGGCCTTCTCCCTTACATACATGTCAACCGGGTATCTGAAAATTCTCTACTATCCCCAAACTTAAAATAACATTAACAAAAAGGGAGAGTTCCCCAGCAAAGGACTGAGTAATATTCCACACAGCTCAAGGAAATGGTGTGCCCAATCTCTCAGTGTGTATGTTTTGTTCAGGAAAATGTAAACCAGCTGTAATGTTCTGTCTCTCCTGGGTGAAGTTACACCACAGCATATCTAAAGATAGCCCGGTGATTGTATGTTTGCAGGGAAGCACAGAATTAAGCACAAACTAAGCAGGCGAAGAAGACTGTACACGAGTTGACTGTGGTTGCCAACCGGCTTTAGAGTTTCCTTTTGTCCAACAAATCAAAGTCCTGGGGGCTTCAGTGAGAGTAAATATAGACTGGCCCCACCAAGGACAGCTCTGTGGGTTGGGAGAGACTCCTGTCCAGGCCTCTGTCCTGCCAATGATGCCTTCTGTCAGACATGCCTCACCTCCTCCACTTGCCAGAGTGGTGTGTCTTTTCCGGTCAATCTTTCTGAAAATGGTCATTAAGGTTAGTGGTAATTCAGGTATTACCACAACCCTGAAAAAAGAAAGGTGGGTTGAAAAAATATGCCCTGAGGTAACTTGCTGGGCCTCTGGACATGATCATGTGTAAAATCTAAGGGGAAAGGCTTTCCAATGCTCAGTGACCTTACCAAGTCTGAAGACAGTCATCAGTGGATACCTGATGAAAGAGAGAGCTTTGTTTAGATGCTTCATTCATTGGTGCTATCTGCTGCAGAAGCCCCTGAAGGAGCCTGGACCCTCCCCTAGGCTTCCAGATGTTTTGAGCAGCTTAGATGACAAGTGTCTATTAATTCTGGTAACTCTGCTGGGCAGCATAAGGTGAGCCCAACCCCTGATGTCAACCAAGGCAGTCCTGAAGGTTCAAGTCTGATGGGTCCTACTCCAGATTCAGGCCAGGTCCTTCTGCTCTGCCTGCACCACAGTAGGCCCAGTAAGGTCCAAGGTGAAAGTGAATCTCATCAAGTCCACTCAAGACTAGACTCACATGTAACTTCTCTTCCTTGGGCTCTTTAGATCAGATGTAACACTCTGAGGTTGTACCATTCCCTTAATTCACATATTAGAGTTGTCATTATAGAGCTAAAGTTTACTTCCATGACAGAAGCATGCTGACAGTACGAGTTGCCAAGTTCTGTGAGGAACCAAGTGAAATTCTTCCAATTATTATTTATTTTCCTGTTTTCTTGGGCCTGTATGGTTTTCTTGAAAAAGCCTCTATCCTTCCCTTAACAGAGATTAAAGCAAAAAGATCAAAATCTCTTCTGTGCAAAAAGTACTAGGTCCTCTCAGGAAAAAACAAAGGCTCTTTCCATATATGAGAAGCTTCCCTATTCCAGGTGCTGGAGACTGAGCTTGATGAATAAATCAAAGTGATCTGCTGCCATGGCTCTGCTCCCACCTTTTTCCATCTCATTTGAGAGCATGAACCGGAGGAGACAAAAGAGCAAGAGCTCTACTGTCTGCTGTTTTTCGTCCCACAGAGAAAACAATCAGTTTGAATTTTATGCCATGACATCATCAGCCACCAATCAACACAGAGAAGGTGGAGCAGGTTCCATCCATGAAACCAACCATGACAATTGTTAAACTGTAAAAGACAGTGCAGGTGTGAGGAAAGGGTTTCTTTTACCTTGTTTTTATGTTAAACTACGGGAGAAAGTGAGAAGTAGAGGGAGAAATACTTGTCTATGGAAAAAATATAGAAACTCCACAATTCTCTAGATGTAAACAAAGACCATCTAGGCCCCTATACCTGTCCCTCTCCACTTTCTACTCCTGCCAAGATTGACACAGAAGTCTTTGTTCTGGGAGGCACTGAATGGAATCTTCCCAGTGCTCCCTGCCAAGGAAATTGTCAGTTTTAGGAAAGTTGTTTTTTGTTACATGAGTGTGCATGTGTGTGTGTGTGTGTGTGTGTGTGTGCGTATGTACACGTATGCATGTATTTTCAAATAGCATTTCAAAGTAGCAAAGGGAGTGGGAAATACAAGGAAAGTACTTTGCTTATGTAGACATTAGTTAAAATCTCTATCCAGAAACTAAGCAGTTTTTACTAGTGCATGACAACTGGAGGTTCTTGGGACTTAGTTATTTTCAGTCCATTCTCCTCCCAGAAAACACTGACCATCTTATGAATGAAGCTGTTTAGACAAGGTTAGAAAATGCAAGAGAGGGGGGTGGTGGTGGCAGAGGGCTCCAGGAGAGTAGAGGGTGAAGGAGAAAACTTACAGAGCAAATATTGTTTACAACTGCAGAGCCAAGCTAATGTGGTCTCTCCGCCTGTTCAAGCATATTATTACATTAAGTCCTGAACAATAAAGTCGGAGGCAGGGAGAGCAGGGCCGACCCAGCCTCCGCTTTGCTAATGGCATGAGGGCAACATTCCATGCAAAGTCTGCCCAGCAACGTGTGCGCCAGCTCTCCTGGGACTCTACTACAAACTGAGACTGCTGGGCACAGCCAGGCAGCAAGGGGAACAAGCACTCAACTCTGATTAAAGGCCAGAGCGACTAGGTTGCAAGAGATGGGCACCACATTCACATGCAGCTGTATGAGAAAGCATGTAGGAGGAACTGCATTTTTAAATGAAAATAGGGTGCAATTGAACATATTAAGAGAAGCATAGGCTGCTGGGTCCTCAAACAGCCCTCTGGGAATGGAGCACACTATGCTGGTGGGAGAGGAAACAGTTACTGGGAAATCACTGCCCTATTTATTTCTGATAATATCACTACACCCCTCCGAGCTCTTAAAACTTACTCTAAGTGATAAATACACTATCCAATGCCATTAAATATAAATGTTTCACACATGAACAGTGGGACTCCATTTTTTTAAACAGTACGACTAGATACGATTAAGTCAATCAACATCATCTAATATTAGGTTCAGGCTAGACTCAATCTAGCCTTTTAGGGCTGACTACTGTCAACTGTGATTCTCCCTGACTTCCAGAAGAGAAGGTTCAGCTTTTCTCTCACATTGTCATTTCTGTTTTTACCTTCTCTCAAGAGTTGTTTCTCTGGTGCAAGGTTAGAGTTCTCTCTGTCTCCGTATTTCCTTCCCCGGTTCGGCTCAGCCTGTGGTGGAGACTGCCAGCTGATAGCCTAAGTCTAAAACTATCACAATGGCCTGTGTTTCCTTTCCCTCAGCCATGAATATACATGAAAATCTGCATTCAAAGGACGCCCTGGGCTCTGGGCTCACACTGAGGTTCACCCTGGCCCAATATGAAAGCAGGGTCCTTGGTTGGCTCACCCCACAGCATGCAGCTCAACATCTTCTGCGAGCCCTGAGTGCATCCCCACCCACCAACCAATGGATTGTGTGAGGACAGTCACCTGTTACAGAAAAAAAGCCACCCACTAAGAAGATCCTCAATCACTAATATTCCCGTGTTTCTCCCCAAGTAGAACAACAGCAAAATTCACATGAGGAACTGCTTTCTTCTACTAGAGAAGCTACTCCTTGTGACTTGGGGTAATGTGGACCACATTACCAAGCTACTCCTTGTGTCATGGGTTAATGTGGACCACAATGCCCAGGAAGAGGAGTTCTGTGAGAGCAGTGGGGTTTCCCCGCTGCAAGCCTGCCAGAAGCATCAGTGTGCCCCAGTTCTACCATATGCTTCCACACCCACCCAAGAATGCCTTTCTAGTCCATTCCCCACATCAAAGTGGGATGTCCCCCCCACATCAAAGACCACAGACAAAGCTTGTCTTCTGCCCAGAGATCAGAGAAAGGGTGAGAGAAAGAAGAGGCTATATTTAGTTAACAGACAAAGATAAAAGGAATGAAATGAGTCATAGAGGCCAGCACCACACAAGGACTTCACTAGCGCCCAGTCCAGTGGAAGGTCCGGCCGCAAGCCACGTCAGAGTAGGATCAGGGGTGGGGGCAGTTTGCTGAAGAGTACAGCTACTTTCTCAGGTTACAGGAAAAGGCCGAAACAAGCACAGAGGGGCATACACAAGCAATAACCTTATTTTTAAGTTGTTAGAAATCAGTCTGAAAGTCAGAACAGAAAATTCTCCCTCTTAAAAACAGGATACTGAATATTAGGAGGAAGATGTGGCAAGCAGGTATAAATGACCTAAAGCATCTCAAGGACTTTCTATTGTTTTCCTTGAAGTCCCCTTTGGCTATCCTGGGGCAAGTAGAGGGGACTCTCACCAGCCTGAATCAGCAACTTTTGTGTCTGCTAGATAGTCTGGGAGGGAGTTCAGGGAAGATTTTAATTTCTGTGATTGTTGGGGAGGGGGCAGGGGGAAGGTGGGAGGTGAGGAGATCACTACTTTATAAAAGGACTGAAAAAGGAGGGACAAGAGTAGCTGGCACAGCTTGCTTTTTGACCCTCTGCTCTGCAGCTGGTATGCCTCCTGTGTGAAACAATGACCCGGACTGCATATATACTGTAGAAACACTGCCCAGGGGAGTTTCTCCCATTTAGGGTAAGGAGAGTTGCCTTGTAAATGGGACACATCTTTCTTTCTATGTGCAAAAGATCTCTTGAGAAAAACCTTTGTGAGAACAGCTGCCTACAGTCCCAGAACGTCTCAGCACCTGACACAATGAACCACTTTAGTGCCAGGCACGCGGGGACACCTGCACACACACATTTCCAAACACATATATCCCCAGAACTTCAAGGGGACACACATCCAAAACCACCAGGCCATTTGGAAAAGTTCCTCTTATCTGGAACATATAGTAAAAGTCTACATTTTGTGGTGATGTTTCCTTCTTTTCCTTTTCCTTTCTTGTAAAATCCTGTATTTTGTGATGTTTCTTTCTTCTCTTCTTCCTTCCTCCTTCCTTCCCTCCCTCCTTTCTCTCTCTCCCTTCCTTTATTCTCTCTCTTTCTTTTAATGAGAGGTGACTTATTTCCTCTTCTTTGTTCCCAAACCATCACTATACTCCAAGCTAGGTTATCATGGGAGGACCATATCTGACCTGAAAGAAGAGTAAGCAGGTTCTTCCAAGCTGCCTATTTTTAGCCTCTGGTCCTTCCTGCCTTCTTCCCTAGGGACATCCCGCCCTCTGTGCTCCAGCAAACCGCTCTGGCTGCTGGAGCACAGGCTCCTGCCATCAAGCGGGAAGGTGAAGCTGTGGGAGCCCTGATATGGCCTCCCCATACTTCAGACTTCAAAGAATATGGACTGAGGGGCCCGGAGTAAAAGTTGGGGGGGGGGTTAAATCACAAAGAAAGTAGGAGTATGACTTCAGAAGAGAAAGACTGTACATAAATTGTCTGTTGTTCATCTAAGAGCAGAACAACGCTGGCTGTACCACATGGCTGGACTGGCCTACATTCTCCTCTTTGTTCTCTCAGGCCAGCCCACGGCTCCTGCGCACAGTAATCTTGCAACCCGCACCCCCGTGGGCAAGGCTGAACCAGCCAAGACAACTACTCAACCTGAAGAGACCAAGGCCGCCCACCAACCTAACAACAACTCCAATCGCACACTCAGTCTCACCCTTAACAATGCAGCTAATTCAGAGGAAAGAACTCCTTTAAGGTAACAGGAACATACTCTGATACCTGCCTCATGCTAACTCCAAGATAATGGCCCTCCTTCCACTAAACCTCAGGGTATCATATACACGCAGTTGTTACAGAATGGCCAATGTGAACTGAAACATCAATTTTCCTTGACTTGTCATTGTAGAATTAGAAGTATTAGGGAGCCGTCTCAATCCCTTCAAAAGTTAGAAATTTTTTAACATGACTTATAACAAGGTCAGACATCCAATGTTGAAAACAAGGCATTCCCTCTATTTTATTTTGAAGAAGTAAAGGAAATGATGGTCCAGCTGGTAACCTTAATGACTTTCACCTTCAAAGAGTCAGAAGCATATTTGTGAACACATCCACATATACCCTGCCTGGCTCCAGACAGACATTACACGTTCAACAGCAAAAAGTAAAACACAACCAGTCAGCGTGGATCTCAGGCGCCAACTCTAAGGTCTCCAAGGTCCCCAAGCCTCTGCTCCAACAAAGTAAATGTACAATAGCTTAATGGGTCCCACGCTGATCTACCAGATGCTTATCCCATCCATCTCCCCTTCTGCTCCTTGCCATTGAAGGACAAATTAGGTCATAATCTGACAAGCCCTTACTCCCGTGCCCTGTGCAGAAGTATAAGGAAGGGCTTGCAGGAAGACATTTCCAGTGTGTTGCCACAATCTTGTTGACTTTGTACCTACTTCTGAGAGCTCCCACGAGAGCTGCTTGGGCTAGAGTTCACCTTTTTGTAGTCAGCTTTGTGCATGGATTTGTAAAAGCATAACTACTAGGTGGGAGAGGGGGAGATGAGATGGGCACGGTGTTCCAAGGCCGGGCTAGCAAGCAGCAGTGTTCCTCTCCCTCTATCAAGCTCCTGCTCCTCCCACGTCCTCACACACCAGCTGAATAGCATTTAATATCAGGCACTCCTTCCTGGGACAAGTGTTATTGGGGAAATCAAATACACAAGACAGGGACCTTGTCTCTCAGGAGCTTATGACCCATCGTGGAAATCATGAAACAATACAAGCGAGCGTAGATGTAACATGACTCTTACGAAAGTTCTATTTTATCCCTTTTATAAAGCAGAAGATAATTCAAAGATTAACAAAAATCCAATGAAGTGACATACTCCCCCAGGGCACACACAGATAGCAAGTGATGAAGTTGGGAGAATTATCTATGGAAGCGTGGCTGGTTCAATGCCTATATGCCTCTTCCACAAATGCTGCTTCATTTGGTGGACTCAAATTTATGTCCTCGCTCACATTTTTTTAACCTTTAGCAGTAAATTTTTATGAGTACACGTCACATCTCTCATATGATCCGTACATGCTCTGACGAATTTTCTAAATTGACTAGTGACTGCTCTGTACCCAGTTTACATCAAGTACTGCAAAGAGATTAAAAGCAAATAAATTTGTAAATGGCGAGGAAGAAATAGTGAAACAGTTAACTAATAATAAAAGATGATAAATAAATACAATATGAGAACTATAAGCAAATGATTCTCCATGCACACAATCACCTGGGAATCCTGCGACAATGCATATTCAGATTTAGTGGGTCTAACTAGGGTTCCGAGATGCTGCCTTTCTTTCTTTTTTTTTTTTTTTTAAGATTTTATTTATTTGAGACAGAGAGAGCATGAGCAAGTACAACTAGAGGGGAGAGGCAGAAGCAGACTCCCCACTGAGCAAGGAGCCCAATGCAGGGTTTGATCCCAGGACCCTGAGATCATGACCTGAGCCGAAGACAGACGCTTAATCGATGAGCCACTCAGGCACCCCTGATGCTGTGTTTCTAACAAGCTCTGATCTACGAGCTAGAGTATTTCAAAGGTCTGCCTGGGCTGCCCTAGGAAAGGTAAAGAAGTGAATCAGAAACAGAGCCCTCAAAAGACTGAGTAGAATTGGAGAAGTCCAGGGTGGAGTGTTGGGAAGAAAGAAAATTATATGTTACATATATAAAAATACATAAATATATTTTTTTAAGTAGGCTCCACACCCAGCGTGCAGCCCAGTGCAGGGTTTGACCTCACAACCCTAAGATCTAGACCTGAGCTGAGATCAAGAGTTGGACGCTTAACAGTTGGAGCCACCCAGGTGTCCCCCAAAATGATATTTAAGATGGAGGGGATAAACAAAACAAACTCCAGGAAAGGAGAAGCACAGACACTCAGGTCATTCAGGGTATAGATGTCTATTTAAAAAAAGATAAAAACACTCCTAAACCGTATCACCACTTAATTCCTAGGAATTATGAGACTTCATTCTCTTTGAAGAACCCTGAGCTTCTTACTGGCTGGCCTGAGAATAAGTGCAAGGTAGGGAATGACCTTAGTTCGTTGATCTAATAAAGGGTAACACCATGATAAATATCTTATAGAAGGCAGCCTCAACTACTCAGCTACAGTAATGCTCAGAAGTTTAGAGCCATGAACTTTGGCACACACCCAGTCACTAGCCAAAGAATGTTTCACGAGACATTTTTAAATACTTACCATCCCATAATGAACAGGAAAGCAAATCCCACTGTCAGCCCCACCCTATGTTGGCCTCCTAACACAGATCTCCCAAGAGAAGGGCCAGAATAGTGGTCTCTCCAACTATACCATCTGGTGATGTGGCCCAACTTCCTGGCTGGGTCATTTCCTCTGCTGTTTCAGACACAGTGGCACTGCCTTTTCCCAATGAATTCCTCAGCAAACAAAAATGAATGCCCAGATGCAAGGAAAGGTCACACAGTGTGCACATTGTGTTTGGGAAGAGGCAGGGTAGTGTGTGTGGCAGGGGAGCACTGTATTCAGAATTAGAAACAGGGATCTGAATCAGGGTTCTGTCATTTACTAAGCTCTATAACCTCTCCTGAGCCATTTTCACGTTTACAAAACAGAAATTATAATCCAAGCTATTATGAGTCAAATTTGGCAATGTATGTGAAAAGGCTTCACAAGTTGTAAAGCACTATAAAAACACAATTCCTTACCCCTAAAGGGTTCTTAAAAATAAGAGGCCCTTTATGACATTCTTCCTTTTATGTCAGTACTCCTTGTATATATCTAGTATTTATTATTCCTTTTTTTACAAAAGGAAAAACTCGGGCTCCCTCAGTGGCTCAGTCAGTTAAGCGTCTGACTCTTGGTTTCCGCTCAGGTCGTGATCTCAGGGTCATGGGATTGAGTCCTGCATGGGGCTTGTGCTCAGCCCAGAGTCTGCCTGAGATTCTTTCTCTCCCTCTCCCTCCGCCCCTTCCCCACTCACATGTATGCAAGCACTAGCACTCTCTCTTCAAAATAAAAAAATAAAATTGTTACAAAACAAAAAACAAAAGGAAAAACTCAAAGCACAAAGAAACCATGGCCTTGTTTAAGGTCAAACACTAAGTAACAGTTTGATTCTTGAATAACATGGGTTTGAACTATGTAGGTCCACTTAAATGTGGATTTTTTTACAATACAGCACCAAAAAGTTATTTTTATTTCCTTACGATTTTTTTCAAAAAGATTTATTTATTTATTTGAGCAGGGGAGGGGGAGAGGGAGAGAGAGAATCTTAAGCAGACTCCCCACTAAGGGAGAAGCCAAATGAAGGGCCTGATCTCACGACCCTGAGATCATGACCTGAGCCAAAATCAAGAGTCAGATGCTTAACTGATTGACCTACCCAGGCACCCATCCTTACAATTTTCTAAGTATTTTCTTTCCTCTAGCTAACTTTATTGTAAGAATACAGTATACATATAACATATAAAATATGTGCTAACTGACTATATTACTGGTAAGGCTTCTAGTCAACAGTAGCTATTAGTTAAGTTTTTAGGGAGTCATAAGTTTTATGCAGATTTTCTGCTGTAAGAGGAGCTGGGATCCCAACCCCCTCATTGAGGATGTATCGACTATACATGACTTTTGCGGAATGAAATGACCACTAAAGGTTGCCAGGAAGTCAAACATTTCTCTGTTATGGGATAATAAGAGAGCAATCTACTAATTCACTTCAAGAGAATCAATATTGTAACTGTTTTCTAAAGAAGCCCTACAGGAGTCAAATCACTTAGCTCTCTACCTGCATTATCTGACACATGAAAACCCAAGGTGGAATTGACTACAAGCATGGCAACAAGATTCCAGCACTGACTCGGTGGCTCATTAGATCATACAACCTTGGATACAACACTTGTTTGGGCAAAGATTCAGATTCCTTTTTTGTAAAAAGACAGGACTGTACTAGCTAAGTGATTAAAGCTTTTGTTAGTGGCCAGTGCCCGACATCTATCCAGGACAGGTAAAAGCTTCTCTGACTGAAATAGGGGTGGGTGGCCCCCAGCTACCCCAATACCCCAATTATCTCTTTCCAGACACTTCCAACAATCCTGTGTTTTCATTTCCTTGTGGCACCACCAAAGAAACCCCAGCATCCAGATTATAAACCTCCCAAGTAAGCGACCAGCTCTGACATGCAAAGGCAGCATGCCTCCTCTTCAAATCTCCTATTGCATTCCACTGTCCTAGCCTTTTAAAATGTGCTACAATTCTGGAGACCAGGAGGCAGAACTAAGCCAACTTGGGTGTGTTTTGGGGGAGGGAGAGAAGGAGTGGGAACTGGGCTTGGCCTTGCCCCATTGTCATACCACCTGTGCCCGATGGGCCAGCTGGCCACAATCTACCCTCTTTTCCTGGATCTACATTACAATTCGCCCACTTGGATATTCCACACACTGGGGACAGCAACATCAGTGTGTGTTCCTACTTCCAGGGAACCCCTCCATTGTCTCAGGTGGCTTTACTAAGCCATGGCCAAGGAGGCCACTGCATTCCCCAAACTTGTTTTGGGTATGAATGTCCAAAAGCCCCCTCCCGCTACAGTCCTGTGCCCTGGTCCTCAGATACCAATTCTGAGACTTGATCTCAGTCAGGTCTTGATGGTTTCAGAGGGACCAGGGAAGGGAGAGAGCATTCTTTTAATTTCCAGAAAGCTCTTTTTTCTAGAAGGAATACACCAGTACTCATTTGTAACTCCTGGAGAAAGAGACAACTTTCTTCAAGGTCCTCTTAGTAGACTTTGTAGCCAGGGCAGTCCCGGCTCAGGCCCTGAGAGGTCTCCTATCCATTTTCTACCCAGCTGGATCCAAACGGATAGTCCGCAGAGGAATTTGGAGTTTCCCTGTTGCATATGCCTAATATCAGAAAATTGATAGCAATGTCAAATTCAAAATTCTTCGTTCACTAGATCTCATGAGCACAAGATGAATATACTTTAAGCCCATAACTGCATTGTTCTTGGTATAAATTAATTTTATAATTAATAAAATTAATTTCCCTCCTCTTTCTTCTGAATTAAGAAGTCATCTGTCTCCAGGTACCTGAATCTGATCTGAAGGCAGACAAAAACATTCAGCTAACCTTCTCTCATATCCATCTTATATCCATAAGGCCTAAAGCAGATGGCTGGGGCGGCAAGAGGCGGACTGACTGACAACTCCATTTGCATGCATGGAGTATGCATCTCAATGTGTAAAATAAATTGAACACAAGAACCTCTGAGACAAGCCCTACAGGCAGCTCATAGCAAGAATTGACATTAACACTGATTTTTTTTTATCATGGATTTCTTTTTTTTTTTAAGATTTTATTTATTTGTCAGACAGAGAGGAAGAGTGAGTGAGCACAAGCAGGGAGAGCAGCAGGCAGAGGGAGAAGCAGGTTCCTTGATGAGCTGGGAGCCAGATGTGGGACTTGATCCCAGGACCCCGGGATCATGACCCGAGCCAGAGGCAGCCACCCAACCGACTGAGCCACCCAGGCGCCCCTTTATCACTGATTTCTTGACCTTTACTCCTAGCTACCTCAAAAAAACACTTCTGGGGGTGGGGAAGGAGAGGGAAGCCAAAGAACTCTATCCACGTAAGTCAGGAAAAAGAAAGGAAATGATCTGACGGGCAAGGTCAGATCCCAGGTATGAGTAAACTCCTAAGCACCCCTAGGCCTCCCATAAGTGCTACATCTTACTGCCCCAATGATCGGCTTTGATAACAGGTGCAGGTGGGAGTAGGGATCAATATCCCAATATCTAACAAATAAGAAACCCCTTGTTCTAGTAATGTAGAAAAAGAAGAGTCATTTAAGGAACATCCTGTGTGTGTTTGCGGTATGTGTGTGTGTGTGATATTTATAGAAAACATGGGGATGGAAAGATGGAATACAGGAAACTGTGAAAGAAGGTGGGAAATTACCCCCTGCTGAAACAGAACCTCCACGAGAACAAGGACTGTTATCGGTTTGGCTCACTGCTATTCTCCAGCACCTGGAACCGTGCTTGGAAGAGAATGAGCACTCAAACACTTGCTAAAAGAATGAAAGAAAGAGGGAGAAGCAGATATCTGATACAGTTAAGGGCACAGGTTTTGAATCAAACAGAATGAGATTGAAATCCTGGTTCTGCTACTTATTAAGTATGTGACTAATCAAGTCACTCAAGCTCTCTCAAATTCAGTACCATCACAGGATTCTTGTTAAGGATTTAATGACCAAGCATTTATTTACTTAGAATGCCTAGCGTACAGTAAGCTCTCAACAATTGGTGGCTATTAGCTATAATCATTTTCTCTCCCTGTCCCATTCTTCAAAACCCCCCTGGTTTGGGGCAGCAAAGGAAGGCAAGCACCACAAAGAATCAAAGGATCAGACTGGAGTGACAGCCCTGTTCCATCCCAACCCTAACCTAAAGACACAGGTGTGCCTGCCCTGCCCCCAACCCCTTTGTTCCTGTGAAATCCTTGCTCACCCATCCCCCTCTCTACAGAGAAGCTTCTTTCTGTCCTGCTCAGGAGGGGATGTAAATACCAATATATTGAGGAATTAGCAGTGACTTACTCACCCAAGACAGACCCAGCACTGAAAGACGCTGTGTGCCGCAGGGGAAAGACTGAGAACCAGTGAAAATCTAAGAGCCACGCCAGTCTCCCCCACTCACACACTCATTCCCACCTACTACCATCCCATAATACACCAACTTAATTCTCACAAATTAACACTTTCCCAAGCTGCTCCCAGGAGCAGTGCTTTCCAAGATGAAGCCACATTTCCCTTGACAACTCCATTTGCATGCATGGAGTATGCATCTCAATGTGTCAGTGACAATTTCCGGACAACTTCCAGCCAGGCCTGGGAGGTGGAAATAGATCTCATGCCCAAAAAGCCCCAAGTTGACATCACAGAACTGCTGAGGATTTGATCTGGAAAAGATCCAAGAGATCTCAACTCACTCACTGAGCTGAGTATACAACCCAGATTTCCTGAGGACTTGGGTCCAGAGAATTTCGGAATTTCAGATTTTTAGCCATAAACCAAAATCTTGGCCCATTGAACAGCATTTGTGAATTTATGTATGTACAAAGCGGGAGAAAATGAGCAGGAAGAAGGACCCTTGAGAATGCATCTTCTGTAATCCCTGATCTCTTCAGGAGATGCAGCTGCAGAAGAGAATTTGCAGGGAAGGCACACAAACACACGCACCACCTTCTTATGCTCAACTCTGCATTGGCTTAATCTGCACATTCAGAGGCGCTGTGTGCTCACCTAGCTAGTGCCCAATCCCCGCCCCCAGGTCCTGTGATGGTATGCTAAGCGAAGAAGCTAAAAAGGTTTCACATCTGAGATCACAACTTCTAAACAAAACAAGCTACAGAGAGGAGAACAGAAAGAACCCAGAGACATAAGAAAAGCTACCTCCCAGGTATGCCCCAGCCTGCACTGCTACCACAGCTACTAGTCAAGCGGTCACCTACAGAAATACTCGCATACTTTCACCCACTCGGCTTCCAACTGACTCCTGCAATTACATTACTATTTGGCTAAAAGGAGAGATGCAAGGACAGAATCTGGAGAAAGGATCCCTATGTGCTTATATGTTCAGCTCCTCTCCATGTCCATGGGAGACAGGGCAGAAAGAAGTTAGACATACTAACTAGTGCAAAGATTTCTTTCTTAATAATAGAACACCAAGGGCGCTTGGTGGCTCAGTCAGTTAAGTGTCTGCCATTGGCTGGGGTCATGATCCCAGGGTCCTGGGATCAAGCCCTCTGTTGGGCTCCCTGCCCAGTGGGGAGTCTGCTTCTCCTTCATCCTCTGACCCTCCTTCCGTTCTCTCTCTCAAATGGATAAATACAAAATCTTTTAAAAAATATGCAGAACTTCAATTTTATTAGCAATATCACAAAATCAAATTTCCCAGCCTGCCTTAAAGTCAACTATGACCATGTTTTCTTAAGTGCTGGCTAACGAGATATAAGCAGAAGTGTGTGAAAGTCTCCTTTCAAGGTGTTGTCTCACATGGCAGAACAACTTTTTGTCTTTCTCCATTTCTTCCCTTTTGTGTTTTCCCTGGAAACAGCAATATGATGGTTGGAGGAGCTCCAGCAGCCACATCTGACCATGAGTAACCTAAATGATGGAAATGGATGGAAATCATGCACCAGGACAGTAGAGTTAGGTCAAGTTAACCTATGAATCCATGGAGCAGACCACATGCTGCAGCTAACACAGCAGAACTTCTACCACCCTAGCCACAGTCCTGATGTCCATGGAACCGGCCATACTGGCTCTGGGCTTCCCACCTCTAGGCTTCTTTTACATAATGGAGAAAACTTTCATGTTTCAGCCATATTTTGCAATTCCCAACTGAAACTAATCCTAACTGACACCACTGACCTTAACAGAAGCCCTTTACTTACCAAAGGAAGCTCTGAAGGAGATAAAATGGTACATAGTCTTATATACAGGTATAGCGCAGACTCCACCTGGCAGCTTATCAACTGGTACCTGCTTACAAAAACACAGCTTTGGCTGCAGTTTCATCTAGTAAGTGCAGAGCTTCTCCTGGGGAGCTAAGACGAAGGAAGATTCATCCCCAAGAAACTAAATATTCCATATTATCCATAACTGAAATCTCGGGAAAAACAGATTCAGTAAGGTGGCATGATCTGATCTCTTCAGTGAACCCTAGATGATATAAAACTAGATCTTCCTCACCAGTTAAAACAATGCAAACCCCATTACAATCAATTTCTAACAGCTTTAGACCAGCTTATCTTCTACTACTACCTACTGCAAAAAAGCCCTACTGATCCAAAGCTCAGCGAATTTCTAAACCTTCAGTTCATTAACTCACCAACCAAGACTCACCCTTATTAGGGTTCACGCCTCAGGACATGTTAATTGTATTATGCTCTCCCAAATGTAAATGCCTGACAGTCAGAGCCTCAGCTGAATGAATACTCTCCACAGCACTGATGCTGGTAACAAATGGCTGGAGGTGGTCAGAGAAGAAAGGAAAACGGAGCTACAGCTTGGCTCTGTCCTCCTTCCAAAGGAGATCCTTCCAAAGATGATCTTGCATGGATCTGGGATGCATCTCTCCTTTTAGCTAAATAATAATGTAATTGCAGGCATCAGTTGGAAGCCGGGTGGGTGAAAGCATGTGAGTATTTCTGTGGGCGACCGCTTGGTTAGTAGCCATGGCAGCAGTGCAGGCTGGGGCATACCTGGGAGGTAGCTTTTCTTATGTCTCTGGGTTCTTTCTGTTCTCCTCTCTGAAGCTTGTTTTGTTTAGAAGTTGTGATCTCGGATGGATCTCGGAGATCCTTCCTACTTTCTAGCCAGCCTGAGACCCCACCCTCTTCTCCTGTTAAAGCTGAAACAGATGTGCTTCTTCACCCCAAGAGCCTAAGATAACCCTCAACAGGTCAAACCAAACTGTCCATCGGTGAGTGGATCATACCATAGCTGCAGATAGTAGGCCCAGAACTGGCCATAAGAAGGGGGCTTAGGTGGTGGAAGCTCCAGCCCTAGAGCCTGTTTTACACGAAGGTAGAGTGCTGAATGCAGCTGGCACCAATGGTGATTTACAATGACTGCCTACTGTCTGGAGAAGGGAGGAGGGGGGTTTTGCCAGTAAAACACTAGGTAGATAATATTCCTCCCTGGTAGGGATGTGATCCTTCCAGGACAGAAAAACAAAGAGGGAAACAAAGATAAACAAAGAGGGGAAAAAACTGGAAAGGGTACAGAGAAAAAAAAAAGATTAACTGGATAGAAGACAGACCTTATAAGGGAAGGTTAAAGGAATTGGATTCATTTGGCATGAAGATGAAAATACTCATGATACTTTCCCTGCTTTCAAGATCTAGTAGTATTCCGGTGTCTACAAGTATACAAGTGTATGCAAAAAAAAGCATTTAATATTTGTTGATTGATTAGCAAAGGGAAGCTGAGATTCTCACTCAGCCCTGTGGGGAAGGAGAAAGCAGATATGCACAAAGAATGACAGAATGTGTTTAGGTAAGCCAGCCTCAGAGCTAAGAGTCTGTGCCACTCTCCCAGCCCCTCTCCCTCCCCCAGCCTGGACAGTTTCCTCCCTACCCCTACAGAAATTTATTTCTCTCTCCTTCAGTTGTACTTTCACTCCACTGCTATTACTTCACTGTTTGCTCCTCACCAGACAGTGAGCTCATTGGGGGGAGAGGAGGGTAGCAAAATTCCCATCTTATTCCTGTGTGTATAGTGTGTGTAGTGTGTGTGTGTGTGTGTGTGTGTGTGCCCCAGAACATGGTTCCTAGTGCATAATGGGTGCAGAATAACTGAATGAAGCCACCAAATATGTATTGTTCATGCCCTGCACGCCTGGCACTGGGGACAGGACAGTGAATGAGACAAACATTCCTGCCCTTGTAGAGTTCTACAGGCGGACAGACAGCATGCAAGTGAACCCTGACCAACATATAAACCTCCCTCCTTCTGTGTCCTAGAATTAGTTCCCCCTATAATAATAATCCCCCGGCCATTCTCACTGTGTGTGTCCCCCCCTGGGGAAGATGGTCACCTGGCAGAGGTCCTCTCCCATGCTCCAGATCTGCCACCAGGGCGTCCTCTCCAGATCCAGCCTCTCACCTCCAACTTTGCCTCCTGCATTCTCAGAACCAGGAACCCTCCCTAGGTGGATGGGCACAGGGTCTCACACCCTCAGAATCTGCTCCCAGAGCTCCTTACCAATCCAGAACAGGTCTGGGACAGCTCAATGGAGCTCCTGATAAAGCAGAAGCCCACATTCTTAGCACATACACAACTGCTAGAGTTTCTTCCCCACACTTTGAGCTACTTGAGGAAGCCATAATGGCAGAAAGTGGTATAGAATTGGGGTTGGAGGTAGGAGAGAACAGGAGATAAGAAGGGTAAGTCAAGAGAGGTTGAGTGTCTATACACCAAACCCACTCTCACTCAGGTGGGCCTGCCCTCAGCCATTCTAGAGCGTCTCCTGCTCAACCGAAGGCCTCCCAGCCCCACGCCACCCCTGATGCCACCACTAATACCACTATGTCACCCATCAAGGGTGACTCCTCTCCTCTACCCCCTCACCTTCCAAAGACCAAAGGGGTACTTTACATTTCTGTGACATTCATCTTTAAAAACTGTTTAAAAACTGTTTGGAAAAAATAATAATAATAAATAAAAACATAAATAAAATTATAAATTTATTTATAAATAAATAAATAAAAACTGGGGCTTCTGACAAATCCATACAAGCTATGTCCTGAATATTCAGTCTGAGACAGACAAGTCATACAGAAAAAAGAATTCAAAATGGACCAGAGGTAGGAAAGTGCTTCTTACTGATTATTTTCTAGGCCAGTGACTATGAGAGTGGTAAGTTTAAGTGTTTGCTGACTGCTCACAATGTGACCAACGTATCCTGGCTGATGAAAGAAGTATATACAACAAGACAATATCCCTACCCTCATGAAGCTTCCAATCCAGTCAAGGAAAAACTAACACATATACCCCAGCAAACAAGCAAACGCATCCTAAAACTGTATGGCCAGGCTCTCAGGGTTAGGATGGTTATGATTCAGGAAGACTGGGAAGAAAAGGCAGAGACAGGATAAGAAGCCTTAGAACACATGCAGAAGACTGGGAGGAGGGTAAGAAGTTCCCTATGAGCTTTTGAAGCCACGTAAAAGAGGAGCCATTCGACTGGGGCCATATGAGGCGCAGCCCGGCCTCAAAGCAGAATGGCCTGGCCACGCCAGAAGGGTGGTAAGAAGCAAGATGGAACTGCAGCCAAGCAATGTCCAGGAGGCCACGCAATCACTTGGGCCCCGAATGGAAGGGAACCGGATCAGAGCTGTGGCAGTGGAGAACCGAAATTTTAAAAGGGAAGGTTATTTAACAAATACTGAGAACCAATTATGCAGATATAGTTTTAGGTGCTGGAGATAAGCAGTTTCCAAAGACATTCTGAAGAAAGAAATAACAAAGCAGATTAGATATAGAGGTTATGCAAACCAACTGTTGACTTTATTTATCATCTGCATCCTGTTCAAAGGCGGGAAGGCTGACAAATCCGTCTATACTTCAGTCACTGCCTTAACTTTACCTACAACTGTCCTAAACAAAGAATTTTTTATTTTTTAAAGATTTTATTTACTAATCAGAGAGAGAGAGAAAGTGCGCACAAGTAGGGGGAGCAGCAAGCATTGGGAGAAACAGGCTCCCCCCTGAGCAAGGAGCCCAATGAGGGGCTCGACCCTAGGACCCTGGGGTCATGACCTGAGCCGAAGGCAGTTGCTTAACTGACTAAGCCACCCAGGCATCCCCTGAACACAGGATGTTTAAAGAACGACTCCATTAGTCTTCTATGCATGAGACCAAGTGATGCTCATCTCCACTCTTGCATAGCAATTATTCTGTTATGCTCCATTTTACATAAATATGGAGAAAAATATCTGAAAATTCCTAACTACTTCCCAAACAGTAAAACACAACAATTGTTAACATTCGATGGGCCTACTTTCCCCATCCTTTTACCTCACTGTGGCCAACCACCATGTTCCCTCTGGGTGAACCCAAGGAAATGAGGACAATGGGCAGGAGCTTGAAGGGTACTTATGACTCCACAGGCACTAAGGAAAACTTGTCACTCACCTAAGCTCCCTTCCCGCCCCTTGAACCTCAAAAGTCCCCACAAACCTGGCAAGTTACGCTCTGCTGAGGACATGGCCACATGCACTAAAGGGGCCACAAGTCTCTTCTGCTGCCTCCTAACCAAATAAAATGCCACACACTCAATTACCAGCCTTTCAAGATAAGATGCTCCTAGCTTCAGACAAGCAGCCTCTTCACCCACTAAGTAACTAGCTGAGGGTCAAATGTCCAGAAGGTTCTATGGTTTTTTTTTTAAGTAGGTTCCATGCCCAGCGTGGAGCCCAAGGCGGGGCTTGAACTCACCACCCTGGGATCAAGACCTGAGCTGAGATCAAGAGTTGGGACATCAAGAATGGCTGAGGAACCACACAGGCACCCCAGTCCTAGGGACATTTTTAAAGACAGTCCCCATCTTTACTGCATTTATAGTATATGGCAAAATCTGACCCCCTCACGGATTTTTTACATGCAATGGCAATTACAACCAAGATAGTAATAGAGACTTTCTTCTAGTCTTCCCCCAAAACAGATGGAGATCTGTTTGCTTTCTAACCCCAATCTATAGGACATAAGTGAAATTAATTCAAAATGGCATTATTATTATTGGAGTTGGAATTCTATGTTCTAATAAGAATGAAGAAAAGAGCCAGTCATTACCCAAAAAACAACCTCTCCCCCTCAGAGCCAGGGCAAATCCAAGAAAGGCAAAGCTAGAGGTAAAGCTTGTTGCTATCATTCTGTCACTCTGTGTTCTTCAGCACCCAGCAAAAAGGCTGTCCTCCCATCATATCCTTCTGATTGCATTTTTATCTTGCACAGTTGAGGCCAAGTATACACAGCCCAGTCTTTTGGCCCTTTCCAAAGTAACTGCTAATCAAAGGCTTCGTTCCATGTAAGACACCACTGCCAATGCCAGAGGCTCCCAAATGATAAGTCTTTATTTTTGTTTGATCATCTGCCCATATGGCTAATGTGTGCATTTGGGTTTTGTTCACCATCTTGGCCCATGGCATACATCCACGCATTTTACCCTATAATGGGGGTGTGTAGGTGTCAAAGGGATTAGCTCCACAAGGTTCTGACCCTACCTGAGATTAAAGTCTTAAAACCAAACTCATGCACCTGTGCAGCTGTCACCCACCTCAACACTGTCATAGTCTTCACAAGAATCCTACAGACAACAAGGTTCTGCGGGTAGGGAATTTGGTCCACAAATAAACTGTCCCTTTAAAGATCTGTAGCAATTTAAAAGCAGCTGGTTTCTGGTATGAGCCAGTCCTCAGAAAACAACTCTCACTTCATCTACAAAGGACAAGGTCCAACAATTTGAGTTTTGGGTATTTAAAAAAAAAGGGGGGGGGGGGAGAATTGCTCCACACAGATATAGTCAAGATTCAGACTCAGTTGCTAGTTTAAGACCATGGAGTTGGGGTCTTTTAGAAGCAGCAACCAGCACGCACCAGCCTTGGCTGCTGAATATAACTGCATGGCTAAAGCCCCACGTGCTAGTCTAGGTCTGGGACAAAGGGAGGAGAAATATTCCTAAGCAGAAACACTGTAGCTCAAAGGTCACAAAGCTGGCCCTGAACTCCCATGGGAGCCTCAGTGCCACTCAGTCCCAGGACAGATCCAGCAGGGCTGGCCTCATCCCACAAAGGCAGCTGCCTCTCACTCACAGAGGTAGGAAGACCTCTGACAGAGAGAGAACTGTGTGGCCAAAGCAAATCTAGGCTTTCTCCTCTCTCCTTTCCCTCCTCCCATCTTTTTATTTAAATAACAAGAGAAATATTTTCATGCCTGAGAAAAAGTTGTGATTGCAACTTTGCAAGTTGTGACCTTTTTTTTAAAGATTTTTATTTATTTATTTGACAGAGAAAGAGATCACAAGTAGACAGAGAGGCAGGCAGGCAGACAGAGAGGGGGAAGCAGGCTCCCTGCTGAGCAGAAAGCCCGATGTGGGGCTCAATCCCAGGACCCCGAGATCACGACCTGAGCCAAAGGCAGAGGCTTTAACCCACTGAGCCACCCAGGCACCCCGCAAGTTGTGACTTTTTAAAGAATTTCAGTAATACCTGGAATTGCCAAATGATCCTGAAATTGGGGGGAGATGGGTATAATTTTAGTGCTTAAGAGAAGCACTGGGTAGCTGTATATTTAATTTCCTGAGGAATCTCCATACTGTTTTCCAAAGTGGCTGCACCAACTTGCATCCCCAAAGAAGCAGATGCAGTACAAAGAAGGGCCACATGTACCCCAATGTTCATAGCCGCAATGGCCACAAT
>CM052807.1:28291590-28311061 GCA_028533885.1 Nasua narica | reverse complement strand
TTGGAGGGGAGGGGGTGGAGGGGGTGGGTGAGCCTGGTGGTGGGTATCGAGAGGGGCACGTACTGCATGGAGCACTGGGTGTGGTGCATGAACAATCAATCTTGTAACACTGAAAGATTAAAATAAACAAATTTGGGGAGAAAAAAAAAAAAGAGAAGCACTGGGGGCGCCTGGGTGGCTCAGTTGGTTAAGTGTCTGCCTTCGGCTCAGGTCATGATCTCAGGGTCCTGGGATCAAGTCTTGCATCCGGCTCCCTGCTCAGCAGGGAGTCTGCTTGTCCCTCTCCCTCTGCCTCTCCCCAGCTCGTGCCCTCTCTCTCAAATAAATAAATAAAATCATTTTTTTAAAGAAAGAGAAGCGCTGAAGACACATCATTTCTCCAGTTTAATTAGAGGTAGTTTATTGCTATATATTTTAGAGGCTTTACTCTTTGTTTTCCTGCCTTAAAGAAAACACATACTCCATGGCAACTACTGTGGCAACAGTGGTGATGCAGATGGACAGCAGCTCTGCTTTATTAATCACGTTACCATGTGCCAGCATTGTGTAAGAGCTAGCTACTATCCACTGATCTATCTCTCCTCATTTAATCTCATTGTGAAGTAGGTATAATTTTATAGATAACAAAAAGAAGACACAGAGAGGTTCAGTAATTTGCCTAAAGTCACACAGTAAGTTGAGTTGGCATTTGATCCCAGAAAGTCTGGAACCACTAGACTATTAAATAGCCTCTGTATTTACATTTGTTAGTCTCCTGATCCTGGAACAACTCTTAGTTGTCACTGTTATCTGCAAATCACAGATGGAGGGGAAAAAGAGAATGAAAAAAGGTGAGACAACTTGTCTGGCCAGCAGTCAAATCCAGGTCTCTGACCTCCATGTTTAGTACTTTGTCACTTTGCCACACCGGGATGGTTTAATCAGCCAGCAGAGAACCTCTGTACAGATGGCTACTCCTGGGACCAGAAGAGGTGACCTTAGGTCCCAGGGGCACACAGGGAAGGAAGCTTTAAGAAAGGAGAACTAGACATGAGAGTGAAGGCAACAATTGTGCCATGAGCAATCTGCCATCTGCTGCCAACCTCGCGGCTCTAAACAGAAAATTCACCCTGTCACATCCCACTCAAAAATCAACAGATTTGCTGGCTCTAGTCACCCAGTCTCCTCTCCCACTTTCCCTGAGATACTCTGC
The DNA here is from genome assembly GCA_028533885.1 of Nasua narica. Classification (NCBI taxonomy): domain Eukaryota; kingdom Metazoa; phylum Chordata; class Mammalia; order Carnivora; family Procyonidae; genus Nasua; species Nasua narica. Next base: position 28,309,869 of record CM052807.1, on the reverse strand, counting down.
CCTCCAGCTGGGCCAGTCCCATCCCCATCCCTGCCCCTGCCCCTGCTGCCCCTCAGCACATCCTCCTCAGGCCTTCCGCTCATGGCAGTCCCGCACCCGAATTCCACCATATTCAGAACCCAGCAGAAGATGGGCCCCTCCGTGCAGCCCCTCAGCTCCTCTGGTTCTGCCTGCGTCCCTCCACCTCTGAGCTCCTTCACAGTTCTAGATATTTTAATACTTACTCATAACCAAGCAGTATAGCTTGCCATTGTTTCTGTTTCCCCAGTGGAAAATTCCTTAGGGGAACAACCATGTCGGATCCTCAGGAGGTGCAGATGCTAGATGGCCTCCAGGTACAGGCTTGGGAGTCCAAGTGAGATTGGATGCAGACTGCCGCACCCTCGGCTGTCCAATTCTTACATAAGTCACTTGTAAAATGCAGATAGAAACGGTGCCTACATAATAGGGTATTTCTAGGAAGTAAATGAAAGAATGCATTTCTAAGGTATTTTCCACAATGCCTGACAAAGTGCTCCACAAATAATTATGTAAATGATAATGGTGTCTGCCTGCAGCCTAGCCAAATGCCTGCTGAATGTGCAGTTGGAGCTCAACAAGTAGTTGCAATGCAGTGATGGGAAGTTATTAGAGGTTAAGGATTCTTTATAAAAACTGGACAAGAAGAGAAGCAAGAGGGAGCTCAAGAAAATAAAATATTACAGTGGGATAGGTAGTGGAACAGGGAAAATAAGATCTCAAGATTAAATCAAACCTGTATATATTTCCTGGGCACTGACTATGTACAAGTGCTCCAAGGGCCCATACTCGTGGGGCTTACATTCTAGCCAAGCAGTTAAGGCAACACATAAAATAACTAAAAATACAAAAAAGTACATACATGCCAAATGGATAGGATAGCCAGTAGTTCCCAGTTTTGGCGGAGGGGGGGGGCGGCATGATGACTCCTTTTCACCATCAACTATTGGTTATTGTTGTTATGTGATATAGGCTATTCTTTAAAACCTGCTGATTGAAAAAAAATGCCTAACAATACCAAAAACCTACCATGAAAAACCTGCCATGAATTCAACATTTTCCAATGAACTTACATGTTGTTAATCACAAGTGTCTATACTTGGCAAAAAAAAAAAAAGCAAAATATATATGTTCAAGACAGCACTAACTCAAACCAAACTTGGGCCATTAACACACACAAATGGTCACTGCCCTCAGCATGAGGATTACTGGCACAGACTCCTACTGACAACAGGAGTTCAGAAGCCAGGTAGAGATTGGACTACAAACTTCTAATAGATTCAATTCAATAAACATGCAATTAACTTAATTACAATAAACATTTAGCTATGATAATAAAAAATAGTGCATGTAAAAATAGGTAAGTAGATCCAAGCAAGTTTCATAGAAGGACAGGTAGATCTAAGGAGATCTTGCAGGATGAGTAAGGAGGAGATGAACAGAGAGAAGGGGAAAGGAAGGAACATAAAAAATTATTATGATGAGCAAAGGAGAGATACAGCAGCAAATCAAAGTACTGAAGCCTGCCTTTCTGGGAATGGTGGTGCGGGAAAAGGGAGAAAAGGACAGTAACCCTGACACAAAGTTTAGACTCTCGATACTGAAGAGACATAGCTTCTCAAAAAAGATGAGTAGTACAGATGTCAGAGGCTACTGTGGAAACTGGCTCTAGAATCCCACAGATCTGGACTTGAATCTGGTAATCTGGTATCCACCAGTTACTACACCCTTGGATAGTCAAGGCTTCCTAAGCCTACATTTCCCCACTGTGAAGCAGAGATCCAATACTATTGAACTCCTAGGATATAATGATTTTGTAATGAGGCTCAAAATAGACAACCACAGGGCACCTGGGTGGCTCAGTTGGTTGGGCCGCTGCCTTCGGCTCAGGTCATGGTCTCGGAGTCCTGGGATCGAGCCCCGCATAGGGGGTCTCTGCTCGGCGGGGAGCCTGCTTCCTCCTCTCTCTCTACCTGCCTCTCTGTCTACTTGTGATCTCTCTCTCTGTCAAATAAATAAATAAAATCTTTAAAAAAAAAAAATAGGCAACCACTTTGAAGTGCCTAGGACATGTCCAACACAGAGCAGAGAACTCCATGATCACCATGATTACTCAAAACCCACAAGGTAGTCTTAAAGGTAGGGCCGGTTCTATGCTGGTCCACCATTTCTCAAATAGATTTGGCTACAAAATAGTTTCACATTAAAACTTACAAAAGAATACTAAAGGAGCTCAAGGAGTAATAGGGGCACTTAGATTAGCATGAGACAACAAATTGAGGAAGTGCCTAGTGATCCAAACTATGAATTCAACAACATTTTGGATAAAGTTGTATTCTATTAACCACAAATCAAAAAGGTCTCATAGATAAATTAACTGTTGCAGAAAATAATCACTTTTTAAAACTTTATAAACAAAATCCTCACCCCTACCAAAAAAGTAAGTAAAATTCAATTATCTTATTAAGAAATGTTTTAATTTTCTCTAGAACACTTCTTAACACTCTATGGAACACAGTTTAGGATGCACTGCCTCAAAGTGGGTAGGGTGCTGAAACAGAGGACAAGATAAAAAACAGAAACAGGGAAAACACAGTAAATAAAACCCTCTCCTGCATTTTGGTGAATCCTGCTAAATTATATGGTACCTCTTCCCACCACCTCCAACTTAAGAACTATTAAAACACCTATTGTATGCCAAGAACATAATAAGCATTAGGCAATAAGACTTCATAAGAGGGAGGAGGGGACACAGGAAGAGGCAATGAGGGGGAAGCGATCAAATTCTGCTTCTGAATTTGAATTTTTTAAAAAATATATGTACAAGAAGGGGGGGCGCCTGAGTGGCTCAATCAGTTGAGCGTCCAACTCTTGATCTCAGCTCAGGTCTCAATCTCAGGGTAGTGAGTTCAGGCCCCTCACTGGGCTCTGTACTACATATGGAGACTACATTAAAAAACATATATATCTGAAATAAAAAAAAAAAATACATCTACAAGCGGGGTGCCTGGCTAGCCCGGTCGGTGGAGCCAAGGACTCTTGATCTCGAGGTCATGAGTTCAAGCCCCATGATGGGTGTAGAGATCACTTAAAAAAAAAAAAAATGTATGATTTTACTGAAATCTGATGCTTTTTAAGAAGTGAAAACTAGGGGTGCCTGGGTGGCTCAGTCATTAAGCATCTGCCTTTAGCTCAGGTCATGATCCCAGGGTCCTGGGATTGAGCCCCACATTGGGCTCCCTGCTTGTCAGGAAGCCTGCTTCTCCCTCTCCCACCCCCCTGCTTATGTTCCCTCTCTCGCTGTGTCTCTCTGTCAAATAAGTAAATAAAATCTTAAAAAAAAAAAAAAAAAAAAAAAGAAGTGAAAACTAAAACTTAAAAACAAATAAGATGGGGCGCCTGGGTGGCTCAGCGGGTTAGGGCCTCTGCCTTCAGCTCAGGTCATGATCTCAGGGTCCTGGGATCCAGCCCCAAATCAGGCTCTCTGCTCAGCAGGGAGCCTGCTTCCCCCTCTCTCTCTGCCTGCCTTTCTGACTACTTGTGATCTCTCTCTCTGTCAAATAAATAAAAATAAAAAACAAATAAGACGATCTCCTACTGCAATAAAAGGGACACAGTTCTGACTGCAGAAGCTTCTTTATCTGTCTCCCAGAGGGATCCCTGCCTGGTAGGGACTGGGGTAGAGAATGGAGACCCTTGAGATGTGGGCCTCATGTTTGGATAAGTGGGTCAATGTTCACTGAAGAATAGACTGAAAGGTTTAGAACATGGTACCCACTCCCAACTTATATTCAAGCAAGAAGGGCTACTGAAGAAGAACCAGAACCCCCTCTTCTTGCCTGGCTGAGAAAAGTAGGTGTCAGAGGCCGCTGAAAATAGCATGCAGGACTGAAGGCCGGCAGAGGCAGAGACAGCCATCCAGAGGAACCAAAGACTGTGTCAGAGCATTCATTCAGACCGCTGCCACTCCTCAAACTGAGGACAGTCACTCAGAGTGTTTATCCACAGTCTGTGCCACCATGCCAAGAGGGGGGTTGGGAAAGATGATCCAGTTACTTTCCGTATGTTAATCCTGGCAGCCTAAGCAGCAGCAGAAGGCAAACCCAGGGCAGAGAAGTGGACCAAAGGAAAGTCTGATTAATAATTATCCTGAGTTTACAGAGTGCTTCTTTCTTTCCTGAAGAACTTGAAGTGCTTTAGAGACATTACTTCACTAGATCCTTCAGGTTCTTTGTTTAAACATTTTCACAGGCAAGTCATAGACAGGATCCAGCACATGGGAAAGTGAAGATGTTAAATCCACCCTAACAAATGAGGAAAAGCACACATACCCACACCAATTTGCCCCAGGGAAGTCTGAAGAAAGGGGACGAGCAGCACCTTCTCCTAGCTGTTCTGGTGAGTAGCAAAGGCTGCTTCTCAAATACAATTCTGAGAGCTTAGAAAAAAGTGAGTATCCCAAAGGTCCGCCCCAAAAGTGTCTAGAATTCCACTGAATAGAAGAATAGTCCTGCCCTCCGCCTCCCAGTATGGAACAGATAGAGGGCCAAAGCTGCCTTAACTAAGTCAAAAAAGGAGGGAGGCAAGATGAGAGAAAAGAGAAGGAAAGGAAAAAAGCAAATAAATTTTGCCAGGATCAAAGAAGTTTCCATTTTTATCTCAAGAGAGGGATATGGGGTGGGTCCGTAAGGCCTGTCTATTGCAGACCAACCAAAGCCGTAGATCACACGATAAATCACCACTCATTTTTTTCCTTTCCTATCCCTTAAAAAAAAAGTACATACATTTCTATAAGAATACCCAATCACTTAAGCATTTCCTGTGAGAATATTAAATACCAGACATTGTATTGGGTCTGACTGGGTACAGAATGGGAACAAAGTGCTAACTAGGCCTCTTATGTGCCAGAAATGGAAATTTAGTGGTGGACAGAACCATCAGCAGAGAAGTGTCAACACATACACAAGTAAGTTTATACTTATGTCCTACGAAAAAGTCTGTGGTGGAAAAGAATACTGAATGTAAGAGAGAATAACAGAAGGGACCTTCTTGGCTGAGGCAGTCAGGAAAGGCCTTGGTAAGGAAGTATTATCCGGCTTGAGCCCAGAAGGATGGCGTTAAGTGAAAGTAGGCGCTTTCTCTGGGGGCAGAAAGAAGCACATGTGCACAAGCTTTCTGGTGACAACAGACCTGGGCCTTCCACGAACCAAGGCCAGTGGGCTTAAGAGTTCACTCGAGAGGAAGAAGAGGTTGGCAGGGCAAATGCAGCCAGCCACACCATGCCAGGCCAGGCTAGGCATCTTGAGGAATCTGGATATAAGGACCTTGGTTTTTTCCCTTTGTTCCCAGCCCAATGCCTCCCTCATGGCAGACACTAAGAAAATACATGCTTAATTCAGCAAGTCAAATATAAACCAGTGACCATTTAACAAGCAATGCAATGACTTAAAATCTTGGCCCTCAAGAATCTTATAATCTGGTTTGTAGAAAAAAGAAACCAGATCACCCATTCACCCTAAATGACAAATGTTCTTGAGATAAGAAAAATATCCTAAGGCAATATCTGATTAAATGCCAAATGAAACATTCAAGTCATATACAGTTCACTGGAAGGGGGAATAATTTTAGGCTATTGTGACAACAGGTTTCCCAGGGAGATTGGGACTCCAAGTAGAAACTGAAGTCCAGGGAGTATTTAACTAAGCCACCTGCAGAGGATACTCAAGGCATGGGAAACAGTGTAAATGGAGGTGCAGAAGTAGAAACGAGCAAGGTCCATTTGGGAGAAATAAGCACACGGGGACAACTGAGCCCACCCTAAAACATACAGCAGTCCCCCACATAGGCTGCTCCAGGCTCGCTCACCCCAACGTCAGGTCCTTGCTTAGAGACAAAAGGAAGATTCCCACAGGCCAGGGCCCCAGGCTGGTCTCCTCCCTGGCACACCCCTAGGGAGCAGGAAAAGGAAAATGAGTGAAACTGTCTGCCCCCAAGGGAAGGAGAGGCAGAGAGCTATGGATCCCATTCACTGGGATAAAAAAATTCAATGTCAAGAAAGGCAAGAAGGGGAAAAAAATCCAAGTTGTTGTAGTATTATGCAACTGAAATTCCATGCATAAGCCAGGAAACTCAAAGGTCACAGTTCCCACAGCAACTGTAACCTGAACCACCAGCGCATGTAGTCTTTGGCACTGCCAGACCCAATGCAACCTACCATGCTCCGAACCGGGAAGCCCCTGAGCTTCCAGCACATACCTGCGGCTCAGCCGCCCTGTGGTCCCGCCCTTTAGCGCCAGGGAGGCCGCCCGGGCCCTCTGCTCACAGCTCACCAGGGTGACCCACATCAGGCTGCACCAGGCCATGGGCCATTCTCTGCAGTCTCGGATTCTTTTGGGCAGAGCTTTGCCCTGACTCCATGCCTACTTAACTATGGGTCTTTAATCCTAACTCTTCTGTGTGTTGTTATTTTAAAAAGAAGGGAAGTGTATGCAGGTGGCAGAGAGGGAGTGCTACTACCTTCTTCTCTTGCATGTTGTGACATCCCAACATTTGCAAAGCCTCACCTAATGGGAAACAGGGCAGGGCCTGGGGGAAGAGATGGAGGGGCGGCAAGAGAATGTTGGGTTTCAAAGGATATCTATCAAAAAGTGAGAAGATTTCTGCAAATCAAATCTGATAAGAGACTTATTTCTAGGGAATATGCAACTATGCCCATGTTCCTTCCCAAGAGAGGACAAGACACTGGTAGAGTCATCCGGACCCTGCACTCATCCTGAGGCCTGTATGTTGTGACCATGGAGAATGGGGCAAGAACCCCCTTCCTTCCACATTCATTCCCCCGCCTGGGGTGGCAGTGAAGGCAGTGAGTGCAAGAAAGACCAACAGGCACCTGGCTTAGAAATGGATGACCAATGCCTGACTGTTGGTCCTCCTCTCCTCACTGTTCAATCATCACAACAGAAAAGCCTCACCCAAAAAAAGTTTATATCTTGGAAATCTTACCTCCCACTAGGCCATGGCTTATGTGCATAACTGAAATTACAGGCTCATGGAAAAGAAAGACTTTCCTGTTACTTTGGCTGCCAAGGTGAACAGAGACAAGGGAAGCAATACAGTAGTTAGTTGAGAGAAAGCCCAGCTCCTGAGAGCTGTGTGACCAAGACTAGCTGCTCCACACTGAGCAGCTGTCGGACTGTGAGCATGTCCCTCAATAATGCTGATCAACTACCCTGCATGACCTCCACGAGAACTAACTGAGGAAGTATAAGTCCTATACTACAGGGCCTAACAGACAGGAGGTGCTTAATAAATAGCAACTATGGAGACTGTTATTTCTTTTCACACTTCATGTTTTACCAAAAATACTGCTACCCAACCTGACTGCCCACTTCATTTACAAAAGCTGGGTCCAAATCAATGTTTTGGTCATTTCACAGCAACAGCAATGACAAATAATAGCGGCTAACATTTAATGTGTGCTTACGATGTGACGAGCACTATATTGCATGCTGTTCTTTAACCATCACACAGGATTTCCTTTAATTCTCCAAAATGCCATGAGATAGGTACTAATATACACATTTTATAGGTGAAGAGATAGAAATTTAGTAATGTACTCAAGGTCACATAGTACTAAGTAGTAGAAGAAGGAACTTAACCCAGGCAATCTAACTTTAGAGTCCTCATACTTAACCACATCATGTCCATCTTCAAAGTATCTGCCCTCACCAAGAATAAAGTAGGCAAAGAGGCCAAAGTATCACAGGTTCCAAAAATATTCCAAGAGTGACTTCTTTGAAAGAACTGCCAGTATCAGGTTGACCTGGTGATCACAAAACCTTATGGCATGGTTCTATGGAAGACAAAGGCCGGAGCAATCTAAGATGGCCCCATCACCCACTATCATCCACTTGATCCCAGGCAGCCCAATTCAAAGTGGGAATATGGGACCATGCTTCATTTCAAAATTGCACTTGCTAAAGGCATCCAAGCATTTTGATACCTCAGGGTAAAAAGAAGTGGATAAGCCTAGGAATCTTTAAATTGCTTTACAGCCTACTTGATTCACTTCCTATTTTATAAATTCCCATTACTTTCTTACAGCTGGAAAGATAGAACTTCTCATCTCTACTTTTCCTGATTATTAATCAGGTTTCCTCTCCCTCTCACATTTTTGTTCTTATGTTCCACACACTCCCAGCCCCCAGCTGCACAATTTATACCTACTTGTTCAGATTACATGCAAAGGAAAAAACTTCACACATTCATTCATCCCAACTTAGAAATGGAAATACCTGATAAAGAGAGTTAAAGGGATACAGAACAAATGAGGCTCTGAAATACCACATTTGCAAGTCATCCCAAGTATGCCCCCCCAAAGGGACCCCAGCATTCCTACCTACTAGTAGGAATGTGATCTTGGACAAGAAACAACACCTGCTGCATATCCCCTGAGCTTGCTCCCTCATTGATAGGAAACAGTATTTACCATCCCAGAGGTGCTAGGTAGCTCAGAGGAGGTAACGAAACAGGCAACAGAACAAACATTAATATGTAAGCAAAATGTCTTCTTTTTAGCCCTGTCTTAACAATATAAGGACAAGGTAGACCACTAAAATATTTTGTAGGGATCCAGGTAGAAGATAGTTTAAGTATTTCACTCTGGTAACGTATCTACATAACCCAGATGGACTTCTTGTTATTAAATTCCTTGCCTTATAGAGTAAATACAGCCGAAAATCTTGTTAGATAACACAAAGGAGTTAAGATTACAATAGGAAATGACACTGCTCCATTTTCCTGGCCTGTGCTTAAATACAACCTCAATACCCTTGTGTCTAACATCCAACTATTCCCAGAAGCCTGGCCCCAATGGGTTCAGTAGTCATCAGCTTATGGTTGTATTTTTACCAGTGATATGGTGACTAAAATGCTATTAAGAGTCTATATGCCTTAGTCTTTGCTTTCAGAGGATTTTAAGTTTCTAAAAGCTAAAACAGGGGCACCTGGGTGGCTCAGTTTGTTAAGTGGCCAACTCTTGATTTTGGCTCAGGTCATTAATCTCAGGGTTGTGAGATGGAGCCTGCTTGGGATTCTCTCTCCCTCTCCTTCTGCTCCACCCCCCCATCCCACCCCCAGCTTGTGAATGCGTGCTCCCATGCTCACGCATGCTCTCTCTCTCTCTCTCTCTCTCTCTTAAATAAATAAATAAGTAAAAGCTAAAACAAACTCACCAACATAAGAAGTTGCAAGTAGGGGCGCCTGGGTGGTTCAGTGGGTTAAAACCTCTGCCTTTGGCGCTCTCTCTCTCTCTCTCTCTCTCTCTCTCGAATGAATGAATAAATAAATAAATAAAAGCTAAAACAAACTCACCAACATAAGAAGTTGCAAGTAAGGGCACCTGGGTGGCTCAATGGTTTAAAGCTTCTGCCTTCGGCTCTCTCTCTCGCTTTCGCTCTCTCTCTCCCTCTCTCTCTCATGAATGAATGAATGAATGAATGAATAAATAAATAAATAAACAAATAAAAGCTAAAACAAACTCACCAACATAAGAAGTTGCAAGTAGGGGCACCTGGGTGGCTCAGTGTAAGGTTAAAGCCTCTGCCTTCGGCTCAGGTCATGATCCCAGGGTCCTAGGATCAAGCGCTGTAACCGGCTCTCTGCTCAGTGGGGAGCCTACTTCCCCCTTCTCTCTCTGCCTGCCTCTCTGCCTACTTGTGACCTCTCTCTCTCTGTCAAAAAAATAAAATCTTAAAAAAAAAAGTTGCAAGTATTAAAGGTTATCAGACTGGCTGTACACTATTCAACTCTAAAGACTTGTTAAATATAACAAATATATTTTGTTTAAATATAGCATAGAAATCTGTAGTGTAAATCTGGGTTTACTCAAGAACTGAGGGCAAATTTGACTCATCGAAATTAATTAAACTTTTATGCTCCAAAGCAAAAAGGATACCATCAAGAAACTGAAAAGACAACCCACAGAATGAGGTAAACTATTAGCAAATCATATATCTGATAAGGAACTTTATCTAGACTATATAAAGAACTCTTACAACTCCATAATAAAAAGTAACCTAAATTTTTAAATGGGCAAAGGAGTTGAATAGATGTTTCTCCAAAGAAGATATACAAATGGCCAAAAAGCACACGAAAAGATGCTCAACATCATTAACCACTACAGAAATGGAAATCAAAACCACAATGCAATATGGCTTCGCATCCACTAGGATGGCTACAGTCAAAAAGACAGATAACAGCAAGTGGTGATGAGATGTGGAGAGACTGGAATCCTCATACATTTCTGGTGGGAATGCAAAATAGTGCAACTACTTTTGCAAATAGGTAGGCACTTCCTCAAAATGTTGAACACTGAGTTACCATCTGATCCAGCAATTTCACTCCTAGGTACACAAATAAAATAGAGAAATGAAAACATATGTCCACACAAAACTTGTACAGAACATTCATAGCAACATTACTCAAAATAGCCCAAAGCAGAACTGTTGAATGGATAAATGGAGTCTATCCATAAAACGGAACATTTGGCCATAAAAAGGAATGAAGTTCTCATGCATGCTACAACACGGATGAACTTTAAAATACTATACTAAAGGAAAGAAGCTAGTCACAAAAGACCACATATTGTATGATTCCATTTATATGAAATATCCAGAATAACAAATTTACAGAGACAGAAAAGTTGACTACTGGCTGCATAGGAAGAGGGCCACTGGAGAGAAGTAAAGAGTCAATGCTATGGGTATACAGCCTCTTTTGGGGATGACAAAAATGATCTCTAACATTGATTGGAGTGATGGTTGTAAACTCTCTTATTACACTAAGAACCACTGAGTTGTACAATCTGAATGAATGAAATGTATGATACGTGAATTATATAATAAAGCTGTTAAAAATAAAAACCCAGCTGAGAGCAAGGGCTGGCACAAGGGCCTGCCACACAGTAGGTACTTAATAAATGCTGGTTAAATAAAGAAAATAGGTATGTTGAGTCTTTCACCAAAGATTTCATTAGAGGAATTCCCTGCTGTATTCGGCGACTTCAGTGAGACAAGTCCCAGCCTAGAGGAGACAAGAGCCCCTCTGTAGCACCTTCTCCCAGCCCTGCCCCACCCCCTACGCATTAGGTTTCTTTCATTAGTTTCTTCTAAACCTGGATTCTAAGATGCTTTGCTGGTGAACATAAAAAGCCAACAAATATTTCTGAAAGCACATAATGTGAGCTCCTGGTCAGGTGCTCAGAGGAACAGGAGCCAAGTCTGGGATGTGGTCCCTCTCTAGCAGCCTGGTTGGAGGCAAAACTGGCATTCATGAAATAAGCTGAAACTCCAGGGCAGTGGATGATGGCGATAAATCAGGAATCTTTGGTCAAAAGCAGGATATTCTCCTGGGGTCCCCAAGTAAATTACTGCAAAACTACTATCATGCCTTGTCCATATGGCCTTCCCCATCCTACATCAGAATTAATTGCTTCCTCCACAACATTTTGTTCAAAGCCAGCTTATATTACAGTTAATTGCATGTGTTTCTGCTCGCCCCCACCGTGCAATACATTCCTGGCAGGTAAGGATAGCATTAGATTTGTCTCCTTGAAAACCATCAGCACTTGAGGAATTTGAGAGGCAGGGCAGAGGAGTTGTGGGGGGGGGGGGGTGGGAAGGAAAAAAATGAAGCAAGATGGGGCCAGGGAGGGAGACAAACCATAAGAGAAAACAAACTGAGGAAATGAAATGAGGGTTGCTGGAGGGTGGGGGGAGAGGGATAGGGTGACTGCGTTATGGACATTGGGGAGTGTATGTGCTGTGGTGAGCACTATGAATTGTGTAAGGCTGATGATTCACGGACCTGTACCCCTGAAACAAATAATATATGTTAATAAAAAAAAAAAACCATTAGCACCAAGTCCTACATACAATAAGTGGATAATTCATATCTGTCAACTTTAAGTATTTACTTCACAAAAATATTTAAAATAAATTATTATATATTTTTATATATTATTAAAAACAATAATAAAAATATTATTAATGCCTCTTTTCTTATTTCTTAAACCACATTAGTTGGCTAAAGTAACGTTGGCATCTTAGTTGCCAAACAGCCTGAAAGCAGAATCCTTAGATTGTTACCATGACTTTCACATGATCTACAGCAAGCACCCACACAATGTGGTCCACGCCCACCTTTCTTTCCAGAACTGCCCCCTCCTTCTTTCTTATCATTATGTTTCAGTCCAAGGACTTGTTTACTCCTCAACCCCGTACACCTCCTGCAGGCCTAAACTGTTCACTCTGCCCCAGGCCCTCCTCCACTCCCCAGTCACTGGCTGTCTGTGCTTAACTTATGTATCCTTTCCCCTGGGAGGCCTTACCCACCTCCCCACTCCAGCCCAGATGAAGTACTCTGTGCTACACTTTTCCTGGATCCTGCGCTGATCCTTCCTGCAGGCCCTTCACAGACTTAGGTATCTCTGTGACTCTACTTGTTTGTCTGTCTCCCCAACTAAACTGTGAACTCCATGAAGGCTGTGTTTATTTAACTCACTAGGGTGGGGTGCTGGTAAATGCTTAACTGCCTATTCTCCAAAACATGCTCATGTCTTTACAGGTATATTTATGTGCACATATATCACATTTATAATAAATTTTACTGATATAAAAATGTGTAGCATACAACAGTAACAAAATATACAGAATAGTAATAAATATACAATAAAGTATACAGTAATTAAATACATAATACTTTCTACTGTAAATTCCATATAGCCAATTGATTCTTACAGAATGCTGTTACAGATTTTTGTCTAACTTGTATCTATATAACCAACTCTGGATTCAATTAATAAATAAGTGGATGTTGGTATTTTCATTTACTTTAAGGAGTAAAATAAAACTGGAACAAGAAAGATGTATGTATATCAAACAGGATATGAGCAACTTCCTTGCTGAACTGGACCCTAGCTTTCAAACACTAGATGAATATTCCACCAATTTTTTTTATTAATTCACAATATAATGGCTGTACACATGCAACACTAAATTTGGGAGTGCCTGACTGGCTCAGTTGGTAGAGCATGGAACTCTTGATCTCGAGGTTGTGAGTTCGAGCCCCACATTGGGTGATGAAATGACCTAAAAATAAAATCTTAGGAAAATAAAATAAAATAAAATCTTAGGAAAAAAAAAAAGAAACACTAGGTTTGAACTGTAAATGTTAACATTTTCTCCATCACTTTCTTAGGCAGTGAACAAAATAATAAATCAGGCCCTGATTTTTAGCGCTGTTTGTTTTCATGTTATAAATACTTCCATCATGGCCAATTTCAAGATACCAACTTGACATCTTTGAGCACTGGAGGCTGAGCTGGGAAGAAATGCACCATAGCTCACTATTACACAGACTCTCCACCATATGGGTACAAGAGACACAGCATTGTTTTGCTAAAATAATGAGGAAGTGATGAATTTTATTATTTATTACCCTTGTTTTTAATATAATTTATTCAATTATAAGTTTATAGAATTTTTTTAAAAAGATTTATTTATTTATTTGATATATAGAGAGTGATCACAAGTAGACAGAAAGGCAGGCAGAGAGAGAGGAGGAAGCAGGCTCCCTGCTGAGCAGAGAGCCCGATGTGGGGCTCAATCCCAGGACCCTGAGATCATGACCTGAGCTGAAGGCAGAGGCTTTAACCCACTGAGCCACCCAGGTACCCCAAGGTTATAGAATTTTTAATAATGGCTGTACTTATCAACCAACCTGCAAAATTCCTGAAAATTTAACAAGGTAAAAGCAGGCCATGATTCACTACCATAGTCCCAGTGTTTAGTACAGAAAAGGTGTTCATGCATATTTGTGGAAACAAAGCATAATCTTGTAGTTACTGAAGAGTCTGCTCTTGTAGAGGGAACCAAGACTTTCCTGTAACAAGAGTTTACTGTATCTGAGAATTTTGAATGCCAGAGGGAATTAGCACAATGTTCCATGTAACACATTATCTACCTTTCTCTTTCTTTCTTTCTTTCTTTCTTTCTTTCTTTCTTTCTTTCTTTCAAGATTTTATTTATTTATTTGACAGAGAGATCACAAGTAGGCAGAGGCAGGCGGGGGGTGGGGGGGGAGCAGGCTCTCTGATGTGGGGCGATGCAGGGCTCTATCCCAGGACCCTGAGATCATGACCCAAGTCGAAGGCAGAGGCTTTAACCCACTGAGTCACCCAGGCACCCCCACATTAACTTTCAAGGAGGGGATTGTTTAATGCTTAGTATAAACTCAGAAGTAAGATATTTTTGATAAATTCTCCCTGAGATTTCTTCCACAAAACACTTAGGCACTGGGAAGTTAATTTTAAATCCTTTAACAGTCTGATTTGGTTTAGCACCCTGGGTGGCATTATTCACAGGGTGTTCCTTAAAGCTCATGAATTCTGGCTCCTACTCTGGAAAAAACAGAGCTCAACAAGTATCTCCAGGCCCCAGAAGGTACTGGGTTGGCACTGAGAACTGCTGGGAGCTTACTCACTGACTCCCTGGATCTCTTTTAGCTCAGTTTGGGTCCCCCAAATGCTACTTCTTTTTACGTCATTGTTGTTACCCTCCCTTTAGGTTTCTTTCTCTGGTCTTTGTCCCTCTCCTTGGTTCCCTGTAGATCGCTTCACCAAAGCTGGTTTTGGTCCCTGGCTTCTCATCATCATTCCCACTCAATATCAATTGTCTTTGTCACTAATAACTCCTAGATCTCCAACGAACTATCTGAATGCTCATTTCTACTTACTATTTTTCATGGCAAACAAAGCCTAAAGTACTTCCCCCAGCTCTCAGCAACTGCAGTGTCCTTCAGATCACACTGTGTATCTCTATGCCTTTGACAATACAAGCCTGTCACAGCTGCTCCTCTAAGAATGTAGGAGATAGACTCCACTGCATAGACTCCACTGGCTGACTGCATCAGCCAGGATTTGGTGGACCTTTATCTTCTGTAGACTGAACAATATGAACAAAGCCAGGAGTGAGGTTTCATTTTCCCAAGCATAAAATAAAGCTGAATTTGCTTTTTCACATTATGCATGCTGCTCTCCTCCCCAGACAACAGCACTGCTACATATGAGCCCTCCTTTCCCCCTGTTGTCATCTTCACCCCATCCCAAGCAGTAACATACCTGAGACTCCCTATATATCTCCAAGGTCTATCTCCCTTTTCCCATTTCTGTTCATCAATATGTCTTCATTACCTACCAGGGAAAGTTATCCTAAACTGCCTGCCATCAGCCTCCAGCCCATCTTCCCCAGGTACTTTTCAGAGTGCCACTACTCTATTTAAGAACCTAAAGCTCCAGGGCGCCTGGGTGGCTCAGTGGATTGAGCCTCTGCCTTCGGCTCGGGTCATGATCTCAGGGTCCTGGGATCGAGCCCCGCACTGGGCTCTCTGCTTAGTGGGGAGCCTGCTTCCCCCTCTCCCTCTGCCTGCCTCTCTGCCTACTTGTGAGCTCTCTCTGGTCAAATAAATAAATAAAATCTTCAAAAAAAAAAAGAACCTAAAGCTCCCTATCAAAATCTAAGAGAATATTCCTCTTCCTCAGAGATAAAAGTTAACTTAAGTATTTAATGGTCAAGGAATGCAATGTCTTTAATTCATATGGAGAGGAAAAAAATACAAAAAGCAAATGGTGCAAAATGAAAACAACTGGTGGTTCTGGGTAAAAATAAGAGTTCCTTATTCTATTCTTGCACTTTTCTGAAATTGTAGCAAAACAAAGTTACAAACAAAACAAAACAAAACAAAAACCTACACCTCTCATCTTAACATCAAAGTTTGACAAGAACAGCCCCTTCTCACTAGGCACTTCAGTCCAGCCTGTTGGTGATGGTCACATCTTTATCTAGTATCTTGTTTTTGTTCCCCTTCTCTACACCTAGACTCAAGATTTCCCCTGCTCCTCCCTAACAACCAGCTTCCTTCACTGACTCATTTCTTCCAGGAGTGCTGAGGAAGGAAAAGAACTAACATTTACCGACCATCTGCTACCAGCCAAGCCAGTATCGTGCTTGGCACTTACTGCATATTCTTTCATTTAATTCTGCTAACAACTCTGCAAGCAAAGCAAGATCTCAAGCCTTGGAGAGATTAAGACCCTGGTCCAAGATTACAGAGTGCAGAGCTGGAATAGGATCCCAGGTTGGCCTCTGTCATCCACAGTGCTGCCCACACCTCACCACTCCCCTTTCCAGACCAACTCATCTACAGCCTCTTTATTCGCTCAACATGTACTTACTGCCTGCTTCCTGCTAGGCCCCGCTCTAAATGATAGGGATACATTAGAGAACAAAACAGATAAAGCCCTGTGACCTTGTGCAGCTTCCATTTGGTAATAAAAACTGTATTCATTGAACACTCTTAGAGTGCTTACTCCATGTAAGGTGTTGGGCTAATAAGTATTTAATAAATATTAATTCATTTGATCCTTATAACAATTCTCTGAGTTAGGTATTATTCTTACAAATGAGGAAACTGAGACTAAAAGGGTTCCATAATCTATCCAAGTTCACATAAGTAGTAAGTGGTGAAGCCAAGACTTATACTCAGGCGGTCTGGCCCCAGAGCCCAGGCTACTGTGCCTCTCCATAAACAGAAGTAAAATATGCTGGAGGGTGGTTCAAGTACTCTAGAGAAAAGGAAAAAGTAAAGCAGGATGAAAGGAATTTAGAATGCCTGGGAACGCACTGAAATTTCAAACTGGGTGGCCTGAGTAGCTTTCATAAAGAAGGTTACATCTGAGCAAAGTCAGGCAGAGACTAAGGACCTCAGCTATGTACAGGGTAGGGAAGACTGCTTCACGGAGACGGAATAGTCTGGGGAAAGGTCTGAGGCAGGGTGTGTCTGGGATGTCCAAGGAACAGCTAGGCAGCCAGAGAAGCCAGAGCACAGGGAGCAAGGGGAATAGTATCCACTGCTTTCTGAGCAGAATACATGGTTTACACTGGATTCTCTGTATTTGCTTGCTGTTCACGAACTGCTCTTTTACTATTTATCTTGACTCCCCAGATGAACTGTGAACTCTAAGAACAAAGCCTGTGGCTTCTAACCCTCTTTGTATGTCCCTAGCACTTTTAAGTGAATGTTTACTGAATCCGTCTGCTTTGCCTTTGTGGTTTCCATAAACCACAAAGAAGACAAGCAGATTCCATGAGGGCAGCTTCGGACATCTGTGACCATCAGTCCTCCTACACTAGCGGTGAGCAGTAACCTCCACCTGTGTTAAGGGTGCTCCTATGAAAATGTCAGCATGTAAATAGTACTCGTAGTTTGTTTCCAAGCACACCTGCAAATGTTATACTCAAATTTTATC
Organism: Nasua narica; assembly: GCA_028533885.1. Lineage (NCBI taxonomy): Eukaryota > Metazoa > Chordata > Mammalia > Carnivora > Procyonidae > Nasua > Nasua narica. Next base: position 28,292,486 of record CM052807.1, on the reverse strand, counting down.
TCCAGGATGTCCCTTTAAAGATTTTATTTATTTATTTGAGAGCAAGAGAGAGCACAAGCAGGGAGAGGGGCAAAGGGAGAGGGAGAAGCAGGCTCCCCCAGCATCCCCACCCCCTTGAGGCAGGAAGCCCCAACACGGGGCTCAATCCCAGGACCCTAGGATCATTACATGAGTGAAGGCAGATGCTTAATTAACTGAGCCACCCAGGTGCCCCTCCAGAATGTCCCTTTAAATGGCTGAGAGCCAACATCTCTCTACTTTACAAATGGCAAAACTGTGACACAGAACCATTAAGTGATTCACTTGAGCTCACTGCCCAACAGCTGAGTCAAGGTTTTCTCTGTAGACTGGGAGACCAGGGAATACAGAGGGACCTGGCACCTTTATCCTCCTTTGTGACTCGCCCCCTCCCCGTGGCCAGCACAAGGCCTCGCAGACCTAAGACTGAGGACTCCTGACTCTCAAAGTTCAGACGTCCGGGATCACAAGAATGGGCTCTCTGAAGGTCAGTAATGACTGAACACATTGAAGGGTCCCAATCACATCCACACTGGCAAAACCAAGCATTCAGTTAAGTCATACAGAACTTAGGTAAATGGAATGAGACGCCCACATTACAAGAAGATAAAAGCCTTCCCATTATTCCTTTCTCATCGGTGGCAGAATTTCCAGATTCTGTTTTCCATAGTTCCCATGGAACTCAACAAGCTATCACTACTCATAAGGAACTAAAGAGTATGCATCAAACATTTCCCTATTTCTGGTTTCAGTCTGGAAAAAAGAAAATCCCTTTTTGCTCTAAGTCAGAAATGGAAGTATAGCTTCTTTTTTTTAGATTTATTTGACAGAGAGAGAGAGAGAGATCACAGGTAGGCGGGGGGGGGGGGGGGGGGGGG